>CM053170.1:59183513-59218179 GCA_012977825.3 Pteromalus puparum
TCTCTCTCTCTCTCTCTCTCTCTCTCTCTCTCTCACACACACACGTACACGCGCTAGTCCCCAAGCCGTAGCCGGTAACGTCACGCAACTCTCGGTCCCTCTCTCTCGCACACACACACGCGCCAGCCGCACGGACGGCTCTCCCTCGTCTCGTTCCCTCTCTCTCTCTCTCTCTCTGTCTCGCTCAGCTGGTGAGTACTGTTCTGCTTTGCTGTCGCTCTTCTTTCTGGACCTTATTTCTGCCGCTTGTCTGCCTTCGGGCGCTTTTGTTCTAGCTTGTTGCACGCTCACTATTGCAACCTTCAAGCTGAATAATAATTCACTGGAGGCTGCATCTTCTTTCTACTGAATCTTTCTCTGCAAACTTTCCGGCATCAACATAACCTGCAATTCTCCACCGCTTCGCTTTCTCCGACACGGCTTGGTCTTTCTCTCACCAACATCAACGTGGCGCCATCTCTCAATCGATATCGATCGACGGATCACTACACCTCTCAGTCCGTCTAGCCCAGGTTGGTAATTTCGCTTTCTTCTCTGCTGCTACGCCATCTAATCTTTGAGCAATAAGCTCCTTGCTCTGTTGGTAACTTATAATACCTTCTACGACATCTACTTTACCGACTGCCAGTAAGTTATCGGCAAAATGAGCAAAAATAGCGAGAAGAACAGCGAATTATCATTGCAATACACCATCATCTGCAAAACCTGCAAATGCCCTATACAAACCAGGGATCCGATGATGTGTGAGGTATGCGAGCACCACTTTCACTCTAGGTGCGGCAAATTTCGCACCATGCTAGTGAAATCTGAGGAAATCTATGCCTGTAGCACATGTGTTGAGAGTCTCCTCAAGAGGAAGGCTGGGACCGTGGTAGTAACACCCTCCACCACGGACAGCCCCTCGGCCAACACCACATCCAGCAGGAGCACTCTCCCAAAGAAGAAGAGCACCTCGGCACCAGCCTCACAAACCTCTTCACGCAATCAATCGCCGTCTCGTTCTACATCAAATGCACCAGCCAAGACCAAGAGTGCCACGACGATTGAGAGCTCGCTGAAGAGTATTATGGAGACGCTCGCTGACATTCGCCGCACGCAGGACGAGGCCCTTAGGACTCAAAATACCATGTCCGAAAGGGTCTCAAAGATCGAGACCAGGCTGGCCCCCATCGAAGAGCGCCTGAAAGTCCTCGATGCTTTGCCTCAGCTCATGACTCGCATGGAAAATGCTGAATCCTCCATCTCTGAGCTGAAGGCGCAGCTAGAGCGGCTTTTGTCGGGTGAACACCCATCGCATAATGCCGCTCCTTTGGCCAGCGAATCCGCTGTCATTGCCAACATCCGCAGCGAGCTGGCCGAAATAAAGAGGATCCAGGGTAGCACGTCGACGGACATTGTCATCTCCGGCCTACAATACACGCAGGAAACATCACTGCGCCTCCTAGCACACACAGTGATCTCCACGCTCGACCCCACGGTCCTTAAGAGGGACATCACTGGTGCCAGAGTCATGGGTAAACGCAATGCAGTCCCTACCATCTTGACTGCAGACAGCAGACTACCACCTATTGCTGTCTCTCTCTCATCCCATGCGCTCGTGAAATCTACCATCTCGGCGAAGGCTAGGAGGCGCAAACTGCGCACCTCCGAGCTTGACGCAGCTTTGCTGGAGGAAGCTAGAGCTCCAGTCCTAGACAACCAGGGACTCATTAACATCAATGAGCTGCTTCCTCCAGATGTGCACAAGCTTCGAGCTAGGACTTGGGCGGAGGTCAAGAAGAGGCCGGGACACAAGGCCTACGTGAGGAATGGAAGGGTCCTCATCCGTTCCAGTAACGATGAGGAGAGGGCCTTCATCATCAACTCCGAGGCTGACCTGGATGCTTTTTTAGCCCGAACGCCACCAGAAGAAGAATCCAACACACACACATAATCGCACCTCAACCACCGTCATCATCGACATCGTCCGCCACATCTTCATCTACCCCCCAGGTAACTCTGTCGGAAGGTCTAAGGGTCTGTCATTTCAATGCGAATTCACTAACGGGTCACATTGAGATGGTCAGACTCTTCCTGTCCACTCGTTCTCCCTTCCACGTAATAGCTGTAACTGAAACTTGGCTCTGTGACAAAATAACATCCATCCCTTCACTGGATAATTACATACTATACAGACGCGACAGAAACAGGAACGGTGGAGGAGTGGCCCTCTACATCCATCATTCATTGACAGCTAATGTTATTTCGTCGTCAGACGGCGACTGGTCCGGCAAGCCAGGTAAACCGGAATATCTATTTTGTGAGATATCTACAAAGGGAGTATCACCCATCTTCGTGGGAGTTGTGTACCGTCCACCACATGCCCCTTTCATTCAAGGCTCTAATTTCGTAGAAAAACTCACCACCCTTATGCACAATTATTCAACGAAGGTCATTATGGGTGATTTCAACTCCGACCAACTTTCCTCATCTGAAGATGCCAACTTCATCAGGACTCTCATTGAGGAAAACTCCCTAAAATCGATTCCCTATGGTGCTACTCACCATAAGAAGGATTCTGACACCTGGCTTGACCTCTGCTTAATCGATGAGCAGGATCGCCTGCTCTCACACTGGAAGACAGAGACCCCATTCATCAACGGACATGACCTCATCACGGCCACCCTCGACGTGCAGATTCCACGCTACGTACCTCAAACATACTCCTACAGAAACTACAAAGGAATTTGTGCTGAGAAGCTAAGGGACTTCCTTAGCACATGTGACTGGTCATCTTTCGCAACGTCATCACTCGACGAATGCATCACCATCCTTAACGCTAACTTAACGGACGCTATAAATCATCTCGCCCCATTACGAACTGTGACTCCAGGACGAAAACGTCACCCGTGGTTTACCACGGCTCTTCGTGACCTCTTGACAGAACGTAACAGACTCTACAGGCGTTTTCGAAGAACTCGTCTACCCTGGGATCTGTATTTCTATCGACTAGCAAGGGACGAAGCTCATCGACGGGTCGAGGAAGCCAGGCTGAATTATTATTATTCACGTCTGTCAACCCTGACTGATGTCGCTGAGATTTGGAGAGAGCTTGAGAACCTTGGAATAACCACTTCCAAGGCACCCACTCCTTCTCGCTTCTCCTCAGAGGACCTCAACAAGCACTTTAGCTCGATTTCTAATGATCCTCACACTCCTGCTGTTGAGGATTATCTGCGTACCCTTGGGAATATGGATTTTCCTGAGCATTTCAATTTTAGGACTATAACGGAATCGGATATATTAGCTGCTGTAAATCACTTCAGCACCCAGGCTAGAGGTAGCGATGGCATCCCACAGGTTGTTATTTCCAAAGCACTGCCTACACTCGCTCCCTTATTATGTCGGATTTTCAACCTGTCCTTGAGCGAGGCTCGCTTTCCCTCTGCCTGGAAGCTGTCGCTGGTGCGAGCACTAAATAAGGTCAGTTCACCAACAGCCCTGACTGACTACCGACCGATTTCCCTCCTCTGTTTCTTATCCAAGGCACTGGAGTGGCTGGTGCATAGGCAAGTCACTGAGTACCTCGAATCAAGACTCTTCCTTGACGATCTACAAACTGGCTTCCGCACTGGCCACAGCACACAGTCTGGCTTGATTAAGCTGACTGATGATATCAGGCTTGGTATAAACAGAAAAAAGGTCACGCTTCTTCTTCTCTTTGACTTTAGCAAGGCGTTTGATACTGTGTGTCACGTCAGGCTCCTCGGAAAGCTATCCTCCTTCGGCTTTTCCAAGCAAGTCATTCGCTGGCTTGCCTCTTATCTCACAGGAAGAGAGCAGGCCGTCATTGGTGACAACAACGAACCCTCCACTTTTCGCCCTCTTAACATCGGTGTACCACAAGGATCTGTGCTAGGTCCATTGTTGTTCGCGTTGTACATCAATGACATCGGCTTCTGCCTAGATTCTGATGTATCCCATCTAATCTATGCGGATGACTTGCAAATATACAGCCAATGCCACCTGGAGGAGCTGGATTCTTGTTCTGCCAAGATGAGTGCTAACGCCGACAGGATAATAGGCTGGGCTGCGCAAAATGACCTCAAACTTAATGTCCTCAAAACTAAGGCAATCGTCTTGGGCTCACCCTACTATATCAACATCTTACCAACTGTAGCTAACACCTTTATCAACATAGGGGGAGCCCGGGTCGATTTTGAATCATCTGTGCGCAATCTGGGATTGGTGCTTGATTCCAAACTAACGTGGAAAGAGCATGTTACACAACTATGTAAGCGTGCTCACTCATTAATGTACAGGCTATATTTCTTCAGGAAGAGCACCAATCTCTGGCTGCGCAAGCATCTTGTGCAAACGCTCCTATTTCCAATCATTGACTACTGCTCACTCGTATACTGCGACCTAACACAGGAACTTGACACTAAACTGCAGAGACTAGTGAACACTGGAATACGTTACATCTATGGTGTAAGGAGGGACGAGCACATCTCTCCTTACAGGCGTGAGTTGCAATGGCTTACCACCGCTGGACGTAGGAGGTACTTCGCGGCCTGCTTTTTACGAAAATTATTTAACACAGCTGTGCCCTCTTATATCATGGCCTTCTTTGACTTCCACGTCGCACTCAGGCCTGTCAGGGGGGAGGTGACACCCTTGGATATTCCGGCCTTCACGACGGAGTCGCTGAGGAATTCATTCCATGTAAGCGCCTCATACCTCTGGAATTCTCTACCATCACATATACGCAATATACGATCCATCTCACACTTTAAACAGTTAGCAAAACAACATTTTTTCAACCTCGAAAACACACCGCAGTAATCATCACCTCTGACTCAGTCTTCATCCCTCATCTCACCAAATCACATCAAGCACATACTAAACATCAACATAACCTCTCACACACTCAAAAACAAAATAAAATAGCTACACATACATACTTATTTATTATCATTTTGATATATTTAATTTGCTACACATAATGTACAGGAATGAAGACAATTTAACTCTAATCTTAATTAATCATCTGCTCTTAGAGCTTCTTCGCACTCGCGCGCAGGCTATGTCCGAGTTGACGCAAAGCCTCCTTCCTGCTAACACGCACAGCATTCCCGCCGCTTCTTCGCGTCATCGCTCTCTCTCACATACACACACTCGCGAGCACTGGCTCGACGCCTCGCGCAGATGACGTCGTGGTGTGCGCCCGCACCACACACCCGTACTCTCGTCTCGATGATTCTCTCTCTCTCTCTTGCTCTCTCTCTCTCTCTCTCGCTCTCTCTCACTCCCAAATGCAAGGTAGCCTCGCTGACCTCGCGGCCGCTGGTTTCCCGCTTCCTCTTGTCCTCTGTCTCTCTTACTCTCTCTCTCTCTCTCTCTCTCTCTCTCTCACGTAGACTCGACGACGGCGGCCTTCCTCTCGTTCCGTCGTCCTTCCTCTCGTGCCTGCTCGACGGCGGATGGCGACTGGACGGCGAAGGCTCTCCTGCCGACGTCCTTCCTCCCGTTCTGGCTTCCTTCCTCTCGTGCCTGCTCGACGGAAGATGGCAGCCGGGCGGTGAAGACTCTGGATTG
Organism: Pteromalus puparum; assembly: GCA_012977825.3. NCBI lineage: Eukaryota > Metazoa > Arthropoda > Insecta > Hymenoptera > Pteromalidae > Pteromalus > Pteromalus puparum. The sequence goes on from CM053170.1 coordinate 59,189,091, forward strand.
CAGCAGTGGCGGGCGGCTGGATGGTCGTCTCCGGGGATGGACTCCTTCCTCGGGATGGCGGTCCAGGTCGTGATGCTGCTGCTGCTCTCCTCACACACTCTCTCTTCACACACTCGCACACTTCACACTCGCGTGCGATTCTCTCTCTCGACGACGTGTCGCGTCGACGGGATCCAGACGAGAACTGCCGAGTCACGCTGCGTTCGCGCGCTCGGCGACACTCTCCCGGCCGTTAGGGCCCGGCCGATAACGTAGTCCGATTGGCCAAGCGAGGCGCGAGACGGGCTGATTGGCTGCTCGTCTCGCGCCAGCTCGGACCGGCGAACTTCTTCCCAGAGCTCACGACGGCTGGCAATTTCCGCGAATTCCCGGGACGTAGCTCACGTCCGAGAAACGCGGGCTTCGCACGCGCCGACTGTCTCTTTCTCGGCCTTATGCGCTAAGGAGAATTTGCCGCGCAAAACAGCAACACACGTTTTGCGTGGCTGCGACGTTTGCAACGTCGCACCCATGCTTCCTTTATTTTAATTTTCCCTGCTATGTTCCACGTTATTATTTTGATCGTCCTCTCCTCTTTTCCCTTCTTTTCCCATTTTCTTCCGAAAAATCACCTTTTCCTGTTCTAATTGCCCCTTTCGTTCGTTCCAGAAATACCAGCTTCCTTCTACTTTAATTTTCATATATCCTACCCTGACCTCCAGCCCTTTTTTTTCTCACTCCCCTCAATTTCCTCCAACCATTCTTGAATCTCCCTTTCTCTAGGTGTGAGGTCATCCTCTATCCAAATATTCTTTCCTTTTAACATCTGTTTTCTCTTCATCAATTCTATTTTATTTTTGAACGATTCTAATTCTATCAATACTCCTCCCCCTATTACTCTTGTTCTATTTATGTATATATCCATTTCTAGGTTCGTTTTGATTATTTCTTTTATCTCTCTTTCCACATTTCCCACTGTTCTAACTCCTCTTATCAGAATGTTATTCTTTCTACTTTTCCTTTCACTTATTTCCCATTCAATTTCCTGTTCTTCGATCGCCTTAGGTATCTTCTTTAGATACGATACTCCCTGCCTTTTCTATTTAATTCCTTAAATTCCCATCCCTCCGTCCCTCCCTGCCTTTCCTCCTCTCTGTTGTACTGTTCCCGTCCTATGTCTATCTCGTAATCATTGTGATCATCTGGATTTTGTACGTCTTCCCCCTCACCCACTGTTCCTTGTCCCTCGGGACCCTCGCTTTCATCTCTTTCGCCTGACTTTCCTTCCCCATCTATTGCTTCCTCCTCAAGAGGAAGCTTTGTAATAGTAAAATTTTCAGTTTCGCTAATACTTCGTGGAAACGCATTTGGAGGTGTTTGGAGTACGAATCATACGTTTTTAGAAAATGTCCGTGCGGATGGCTGTGTGTGTGTGGGTGTGTGTGTGTGTGGTGTTTTTTTTTTTTTTATACGGACGTTGACAGAGCCGAACTCTGTTCAAGTGGCCTACGACATCAAGACCGCCACCGGCACCATCGCTAGACATAGTACTTCGGTGGGCGCGTTTACCAGCCGTTTGGCTTCTTCTTTGGGTTTGACATTCCATACTTCCCGTCCACCGTAGTGATTAGAGGGTTCAGGATCAAACTCGTCTGCTTCTTACTGCATCGTCGGCCGTCTACTTCCTACAGTGCATCGTCCGTCATCCTCTGCAGTCTCACCCTCGCCCTACGTTCCTCTGCATCAGGCAGGAGCTGGGCTCAGCTCACCTACGTTCCTCTGCATCGGTTTGAGGACACTTGTATTAGACGGGCATTGCCTCATCTTATTGGCTCAACTTAGTTACCTGCAATTCTCAGCATCGATCTAAGGAGCAGATATACGGACGGTAGTCTCATCGTCTCGGGATTCCGTAAGCTGGCGTCTTGCCGTGTCCTCACTTCTAAGTTTTTTCATTACGGTGGCCGCGAACGACGCCACAGCCTTCCAGTTATTGGTGACATGAGCATCAGCTGACTAGTTCTCGGGCGTGACGGCTTCACCTAGACTTTCTATGAGAGTTTCTCTTCTGCGGCAAACCTGGGACAAATTGTGGTGATGTGTTCGGCATCTTCGAGGGAATTCGGGCAAGTTGGGCAAGTAGCTTCATTGTCCAACTTGAAACTCGGTGCAGGTAATACTGAAGCAAGCCATGCCCGTCAGTAGTGAGTGAGATAAAAATCCAGATCGCCATGTCGTCTGTTTATCCATACTCCTATTATTAGGCATCAGACGGTGTGTCCATCTTCCCTTTGTGGAAGCGCTCCATCTACGCTGCCATGCTTCCAGGTGCGTTGGCGTTCCTCCTTTTTAATTTGTGCCCTTGTCCGCTCATCTTCTTGATACCTTTCAAAGAGTCTTGCCCTTTCTTCTGCTGCAAGATCCAGAGGGAGATTCCCGCCAGGACCTCGATAGCAACGCTAGAGGTCGTCCTGTATCCGCTAGTGACGCGTAGACAGGCCGACGGCGTGCTGATGTTACCTCCTTGGTATACGACTGCACCGTTGTGTGTGTGTGTGTGTGGTGTGTGTGTGTGTGTGTACGTATACCGCCATAATTTTGGAACCATGCGACGGATCGTAATAAAATTGACTGCATATATTTGTTTCTGATTTCTGAATTTAGGTCATTTTTTATTTTATGATTCTGACCATTTTATGGCCATATTATAGCCATTTTTCTATTTTTGAAAAAATATTTTTGCTTTTTTATAATGATATGATTTATACAATATATTCAACAATAGTGTATCTAAAAGAACATAAATTTGTCTACTTTTTCCCGCAAGATTTTCTAGATTGACTGATCTGTTCATTTTTTATGATATAAAAGGTAATTTTTCGATAAACATAAATAACTCAAAAAATAAATAGTTAAATGTTTTGGAAAAATTCATGACAATAAAAAACAACGATATCTACTAGTTGTAAAAATTTTAAGCAATTTTGGCGACTAGTTTTTGAGATAAAAATCAAAAACTAAAAAAAATGGTTTTTTTATGTCGTACGATTACGGGAGTAAAAAGGTTTAAATTGAGTTGAAATTTTAGGAAAAGATTGATCTTTTGATCACTTCGGCTAGGTTCTTTTTGTAGCTTATGAAACCTTTTAGTTTAAAAGATATTAAGATTCAAATTCTTCAACTCTCACCCTGTATACTCTGTGTGACTGAACATTATTATTTTTGTTAAACCATATAATTTGATAATTAAAGCTTAGTATATTTTGAGAGTTTTCATGGTTTTCAAGGAGTTCACGGTGCTCCTATCCTTTTAGTATCGAATAGTAGCGAATATTTAAATCAAAGAATGAATTGATTGTCCCATGTAATTATCTTCCACTATCAGCATAGGAGGAAGCTAAGTGCTAATGACTTGGCAGCGGTTTTTCCTTTAGCAACATCATCTGCATTTTTCCCTTTAGCTCTCCTATCTCTGCTTCTAGTTCTTTTGCTTTCCTTTCTGTTTCCTCCCTCCCCTCTGTGATTTTATTTTCTAAATTTGCATTTCTTTCCATCACCTCCCTTATTTCTTTTTCTAGTTTTTGTATTTTTTCTCTCTTCTTGTTGCTGTCAATTTTCTTTCTGTACTCATCCCTTTCTTTTTTTATCTTTTCTATCTCATTTCTCAGCTCCCTATTCCTGCTAATTTCCTTATTCAATCGCTCTACAGCTTCTTTCAATTCTTTTTCTATTTTTTCATTTCCTAACCTTATATTTTCTATCTTATATTCTAGTTCCTTAACTAACCTTATATCTATCGCATAATCTTCTCTCTTCTTGTCCTGTGTCGGGTTACTGGCGCCCCCTGTTGGCTCCTTTTCCAGGTCTCTTTCCTTCCCGTCTCCGCCCGTTGATCCGTTGTCCTCTTCTTCCTCCTGCTGTGTCGGTAAGTCTGCTTCCTTCCCAATATCTTCGTCTTCTTCTCTCGTTCCTGTTGCCGCTTCCCCGGGTGTTTCTATCCCGTCCTCCTGCTTATCTTCTCTTTCCGTCTCCTCTGTTTGCTCCTTGCCATTCTTACTCTCCTTTTCTTTTTCCATGTCTTTCTCGTCTTCTTTCGACTGTCCGTCTCCCTGCTTTTTAACCGGAGATCTCTCTACTCTACTCCTTCCGAAAGTCACATCAAACCCGCAGCCCTTCTTCTCGAGAAAGTTCCTCATTTGGTTTGTCTGCTCGTTCACTTTTTCTTCCTTTCTTGGTCTTCCTCTCCCTCTCTTGTTAGCGCTTTCCGCGGCTGTTTTGCTCCCAGCGTCAGCCATCTTCCCGCCGCTAACCTCACTCTTTCCTTCTGATTTCCTTTCGCTTTTCTCTCCTTCTATTTCTCCTCTTCTTTCGATTCTTTTATTCACTCTCCTTCCTCTCGTTTCAAAGTTCACTTTTCTATACTTTTTTTGTTTTTTATTTTCCCTTTACCTCGAGAAAAACCTCTTTTTGCCGGAGCCCTTTTTCGCGCGCACGCTCTCAACGACGCTCCTCCATAACCTCCTACTATTATGATAATAAGTTGTTAATTGGTTAATAATTATCATGATATTTTATTAATAAAACTATTTTTATGAGTATCAGGTGATAATCTTAGAAATGATTTTGTTTATAAAATATTGTAATGAGTTTCAACAGATAATCAGCTAATGATAATCGGAATAGTTCCATAAAAAAAATATTTTGATGATTATCAACAAAAAATTAGTTAATACTCGTTAAAATTTATTGATTGTATCGTTTTTTTGATTATTTATCATTAACGTATCTTTGTTGATCCTGCAATTCGTGTTCGCTATAGTTATTCTACGCAAGGTTTAATCGAGGTTGATATCTTATACGTGTGAATGTTGCGATTCACAGGAATAATCGAAAATAAATTAGTAATTTTGTTGGTGTTTATAGAGTTTAATTCCAAAAATTATTAACACATATTTTGTTATTTAAACAATTTTTCTTGACTAGTATTGAAAACTTAATTATGAAGTATTTTGATGTGAATTCGTTCAGCAATATTTTTTTTTACATGTCAAGCATTTAGATTCTTGTTCTTCAAAATATGATAAGCCGTAGTTTGTTGTTATTTCTTCTCCAACTTTGATGTTTTTAACTGCTTGTAGACAAACCTCATTATTAAACTTCATACAGTAATACTTTGTATTTGGATCACAGTCATGGTTTACATAAGCCCCAGGACCTAACCATAACTGATTCGTTGAGTGATAAGCACTCCATGTTAAAGAGAAATCAGATTGAATGTCGATCAAATATTTTAATTCCTTATTGTTCAAATTACAAGTATATCCTGTTAAATGGTCTAAGACCGCACCATGTGTGCCCTACCAAATCTTTAGTCCAAGATTTTGTAGTGCACACCTCTGCCTGAGTGTACTGACCACCAAAGAATCTAGAAATACAAAACAGCAAAATGAATTTTTATGAGCAAAGATATTATTGAAAATACTTCTTTTTTCTCTTTGATGTCTTACTTCTTAGAAGCCTGTAGAACAAACCCAGAGTCAGGATGCAAGAATTTTAAATACAATTTTATCTGATCTTCTAATTTTTTTAATGGAATTTTAAAATTAGGCAAGTGGTTAGCTTGATTAAAAAATTAATCAAGCTAACCTTCAAGCTAACTTTATTTGTAGAAAAATGTTCTAATATTTGTCTTATTTCTGCTATCAAATCAGGCTCATTGATTGACAAGATCATACTCTGATTAATTTTATGGCTATTAAATTTTAAAAGATATGAATCTAATAGTAAAAACGTTGCAAGATCATCTACTTTGCTAAGTTCTCTTGCTGGCGTCTGAAGACCAACGTAAATTCTGGAAAAATAATATATATTTTTTAACATAAAAATTAGGAACACAAAAACTTTGCGATAATTTAATTACAATGGCTTAAATGAAGGAAGATCAAGTAAAAATGTTTATTAGTTTATTTTAAACGTATAACTACAAGACTTTTTTATATAACATCTTAACTATTTGTAATAAGGAATAAATTTTACAAAAATTTATAAACAAATACAGGTGATAAAAAAATAGATTTAGTAAATCCGACATTTATACCAATGCATTTGACTGACCCCATATTTCGGAGTTTCAGTTAAGTTTTAATAATAAAAGTAAAAAACAAAAAATTAATATGAATTCTTTTTAGTACAAATTTATGCTTTATCTATATACTACATATGTTTCGTATGGCGTAAGCTATAAAAATGCGAAATAAAAATTTTAAACACGAGATGAATGAGACTGTTATTGTTAGATTGTTATTGTTTAATTTAGAGTACATACGTCGCTAAGTAACATTTACAGTATGTGAGGGGCACGGAGACTTCGAGAATGAAAAAAACCTCCGCCTTTCGTAAAGAAAAAAATAAATAAAAATCTTGCTGTCGCGTGCTATAAAATAATGTACGATACACGTGTCAGAAGTCGTTCTTCATGGCATGAGGTTAAACTCATTTGCTACACTCATGCAACTTGTATCGTAATTTACTATTATAGATACTAATATTTTATTTTTTATACAGGTTGAAACGAAGCGCGAAATCACGCGTCCTTAAAGTACGCGTTGTACGCGCAAGCAGGTACATTAAAAAAGCGCCGCGCGACAGATAGCTTTCGGCCAGCGACATACATGCTTGTTATCTAAACAACGTACGTTCGCGATACCAGCTTTGCAAGCTGATTCGGATGTGACTGTGACAGAGTGAAAGAAGGAGTAATTCGCGTAAGCATCGAGCGAGATCGACGTCGCAATCCTCCAGAGAATTGGCAACGCTCAACTCAGTCGCAAACTGGGCTGAAGTGTAATGATTACAGATAGTGCCAGCAAAATCTGAGCCACATGCAAGGTTACGACGAGCAACTTAGTATGAGAATAGCTGAAGAATACTGAGACGATCAAGGCTCTGATGAACAAAATGGAGCCATGACGAATATGTAGTCATCCAACGTAGAATCAAGCACCAGACGTAGATGAAGTTTCTCGAACGCCTCTACACCCAGTAGTTATGCCAGCACGGCACTTTCCGTCGATGTGCTAGTTACTGGGCCCAAATTTTGGAAAAAAGTAGGGTGGCCTACCACGCCGACCAGGATTCTCGCCATGAAATAGTATAATGCGAATATAAATATGCGAAAGTGGCACTTTCCCACACACTGAGATGAGCGTGCGGGAAAGTAGCTGAGCGTACGGGAAAGTAGTTGATCGTGCGGGAATGTAAAACGAGTGTGCGCGCATGCGCGGCTCCTTTATACCACTCTCTTCGCTCGTGCACAAATCCGCTCGCGCATGCACACACACTCGTTTGACTTCCCTACGCTCAGCTACTTCCCTGCACGCTCGGCTGCTTTCACCCATGCTTTTCTTAGCGTCTGGGATAGTGACACTTTTTACGCGTATGCGTCTGCAAAATTGAACATTGGGCACATTAGTAAGAAAAATAGTATACGATACTCGTGCGGGAACGACCTACTTTGCGCACTCGTATCGTAATATACTATTAAAACGTGCAGGGAATAAAAAATTGGTGATACATATATTTTAATTACATACATATATTACATGTTATTTTGGCATGAGATCTCACGATCGCGTCACTACCAGTCAAGTCACTACACCTGTCAAGGACGGCTCGAACGGCCAAGCACGAATGCGCGCCAAGAGCGCATCGCATCGACAGCCCCCGAGCAACGAGACGCGCAGGTAGATCGAAAGATTTAGCGCATGTGTCGTAAATCGCGCCGTTACAAGATTTAATCTCGAGCTCCGCCCGTTAAGTATGAGAGATCAGATTTTGTATGAGAGTTTTCATACAAAAAGAACCAAAGATTGAAATTTGAGAGTTCGATTCCAAAGAGTTCATAATAAGTATTCTTAAAAAGGTGATGGACGACAGAAGAATAACAAATTGAACATGATATACTATGTATAAGATACGTGATGATTGAGAAATAATCGTAGCAACCTGATTATTTTTTTAAATGATTAGGTTTTATAAGGATAGACTCAAGTTTCTATATCTCTTGTTTAACATTCTATTGGGAACTAAAAATATCATCTAGTGTCATAATTGTACATATTATAAAACTTAGACAATACCTTTTATCATCTATTAATTGATTCACAATATTTGGTGTTGTATTGGACACATCTTCGATTGCGCACTCTGTACTGTTCTCTTCTGGTATATTTCTGATGTCTCGTAATACTGCAAAAGCAAATATTAGTATTTGGGTAACATTATTATAACGAATCTAAAGTATGTTATAGTTATTAGGATATTATGCACCTAGGAAATAAAGTTAGCTGTGTTTTTCCTGCATGTGAGTTGTCGCCCGAGCCAAGCAGGGTCGCACACCCCACTTTATACCCGAGGGCAATATACAATTTGACGCACCCCAGGCCCGCTACGCGCCTCGGCTTCGGCTCGGGTGGCAATTTACACGAGCTGTAGACTCGCCAATTCTTTACCTCCCTAGATGCGTAATGCACTATTTTAACGATATTAATTTTCTAACCTCACTCTTGTTTCCAGCGCTGCGAGCTGTTTGTTCCCAAGGGAAAGTCAAGTGAACATGCGCATGTTCACTTGACTCTATTTCCCTCTCTTAAAAAATGGATGAGCTTTTTTGTGAAGCATTTAATTGATGTCCAGAAACCTGGTACAAAAATTTAGGAACGCGAATTAGAAACGCGAACTGTTCGTGCTCAGCAGGCGGTGAAATTTAAAATAATTCTGGAAAGATATAATTGATGACATGAAACGGAGTGCGCGAAGTGATATCTTACATGCAGGCAAAAAACACCCTACTTCTTTCACTAGGTGCATAATATACTATTAATAACGCTCTGAAGTCGATTTTAATTTGTCAGGTAAAATACTAAGGAATAATTTGAGAACTTGCCACTAAAGATTTTGAGTTTGTTAGGATAATAATACACAAATAAAAATTTAAAATAAAATGCACAACCTCCAAAAATGAATCGATTAGCTTCTGTGTGAAACTTTTTGTTAATAAATATGGTAAATAGAATTGCTTCACGAGAATGCACAATCATTATTTGGTTTACCTAAGTAACGATCGTACTACCTTAAGGGGATGTCGGAGCCAATGTGACCAATTGTGACCTCCACCTCGAGTCGTAGTTTACATTGTTTGCTTTCAATATTCTTCGTACCATCAAAACTCAAATTGATAACTGTTTATTATTATATAGCTTATCGCGGAACACAGAGTTTTTGTTGATTCAAGTAATACAAATTTTTATTTTATTCAATAATGTATATGAAAGTGACGGTCATCTTTCTGGTATCGCCGCCTTCGCTTAGCGTCGTAGTTTTCGTTATTTGCAAAAACTATGCATAATTACACAAAAATAAGACTTGGCTAACATAAATTATTATAACAGCAACCGCGGAACACTGCGTTTTGACGCTATAAGCAAGTGTAATGATATATTATTTAAGATCCGAACAATTTTTGAGGTTAGGTAATACTTGTACTAAATAGCATGGCTTCAAGCGACACCCCCTTAAATGCATTAGAGCTGATTCATTAAAAAAATATTGTATAAAAAGAAAAGCTATTTAGTTAGTAATAATTTAAGAGTTATACGACTGTAGAAAATATTTTCTTTGTCTGCAAAATCACAACTGCCATTAATTTTATTTTGGATATTTATATCGTTTGTGTTTAATAGTTCAGTATTTCCTTCATTTTTAATCGAATGATGTATCTATACTGTATTAAGAGCTGCATATAATCGTAGTGATAATTTTTCACTTGTTCACCATAAATAGTCTTTAGAATGTAATTTTTAATGACATTAGATAGTCTTGTTGTGCTATTCATAAAGCTGTTCCAATATAAATCATTGTAATTCATTATGCCTAGTATTATGCATTTTTTCAGAAGTGATATTATTTCATATTCATTTTCTATAAATTATATAACATATTAGATTTCTGACACCATTCATATTATTTTGTTTTAATAGAGTTTTATTCTTACCATTTTGTTCATCAAATTGAATCATATCCGAAGTTAATTTAGCATGTAATCGGTCTCCAAATTAAAAGATATAAACTATAGAATTTCATGTTCAGTGACTTTTTAAAATATCAGTCAACTCTTTGTGATTAAAATAAATTTGCTCAAATTATTGTTATTTCAAATTTTATACATATTTTTTCTTAGACCTTTAAAATAAATATTTGATATATTTTAATTGTCATTAAAAATTAAAAATGTACACTCGTTTATAGACTTATTTGTCTGAACAACACTGATTGATATTTTTATTTAAACCATAACATTCCAATAAAATATCCAGCATGCTTTGCACACTTAATGTTCTTATGTGCTCTTTTTTTTAAGTTCTTGAAAGCACTCTAATATTGATAAAAACCCTAATGCTTTATCTGTATGTATTTGTTTCATCATTATTATTTCTAAAAAAACATGCATATCATTAATAATACAACAGATTAGAAATCATTTCAATTTTTGAGGTTAGAAGATTAAAATCATAGCTGTATTAATTTATAATATAATTATTTAATACATACTCCAAAACAAATAGAATTAAAAACTAAGTAATGGTTTTATTAGAACTTTTTTATTAATCAAATTATAGATTTTCAAATCAATATCAAAGTATTAAGATGTCCCTGTTGAAAGGTACCACCGTAATTTACAATCTAAAAATAAACGTGAAATTTTTCATGTGTTTTATTTACTATATAATATAATGTTATAGTTTTAATAAAAATTGCATCAAATTATCTATTTTTACATACAAACAAGTATTTATTAGTATTTATTAAGATAATTATTTTTACTCCAATTAGAATCTTGGTTTTTAATAGGTTAGGACAACTAGGTTGTGGGCAATGGAACGCACAGTGACACACAGCGATGCACAGTGCCACATAAGTTTGTTGTTCATTGTGGTTGTGGTCCATGCCTTTTTAGCTGTCATGGCTCTTAGTCTGCAAGGAGCTAGTATGCAAAAGACATGCATACATGACTGCAACTATAGTTGCAAAACTTTTTTACAGATTTTTTCATAAATGAATTCTATGGATAAGGCAGATAAGTCTATAAATGGGTGCATACACTCATTGATAATCATATCTGCTGAAACAATGCGGTTTAGTATTCAAATTTAACCTTAAAGAAATATTTATCTATAACATAAATATTAATATCAAGCGGAAATTTATTTACATAAACATAGCTAATATAAGCTAATAATTTTTATGATCAGTTTATAACACGTAGATTTTGGATTCTATAAATGTTTAATAATAAATTATAGCTTTTAGCTGTATTCCAAATAATATAAAGGACTTGAATAGCGATAGTTTATATTCGGTTTATTTTCGGTTTTTTTGTAGGAATTTCAACATATTCTGTTAGATCTACTGGATCTACTGGAACCTGTTGTTTTTCAGCTTTTTCATGCGATTGGTTTTTATAAAAATCTTTAAAGTTACTGTAGTAATTTTTTAACTTTACGATTTCAGCTGTGTTAAAACCATGAAATGGCTGGGACTTTACATCGGTTGGATCAATCAGTTTACTTAAGTCTAGACAAATTTCTTTTCTATTGTGTAATAACGTATTGTTAAGTTTTTTCATAAAAATCTTTGCATCATCATCATTATCTGGATCATTAATTTTATTGACAATTTTTTTTCTGATATCAAAATTAATTGTACTATTGGGCGATTGTAAATATTTTATGGTTTCTAATCGACATTCTTTTTGGAGCATAGCCGATATAAGCTTTGTCTTGTATTCAAACCATAACTTTAATTTTGGAGCTACGGCATTTTCTATTCCTATTAATTCTGAAAGCAGAACAACATTATTTTTATTTTTTAGTAATACAATGTTTTGAATATACTGTTTCAATCGATAAAACACATTGTACATGCACACAATACTTACCTGAACTATCAGCATAAATTATCTTAGTATAACACTGCAGAAAGAACTGAACTTTTTCCTTATAGCTCGTCCTATTTCCAAATTTGGGAAAAATTTCTAAAGTTAGAATTTCCAAGTTACGATAAGAAATATTTTTAATCTCATCCATGCTGATTTCATCAAAATTGTTTTTGAAGAAAGTCAAAACTTTTCGGTATAACTGACTTTCCCACTCAATTCCTTGTCTTCGTTTAATGTCGCTCATTTGTACTTATTCACATCTAATTGAAATCTAGAATAAATTGCTAATCGCTACCAATAGCACAAAAGCATTTCTTTATAATTAATTATTATTATTTGTTTTTTTATTATTTATTTCCTCTTCTAAATGGTTTATTTTTACTATTCATACTTAGTAAATAATGTTTATGCTTTTGGTTATGTTTGAAAAATTTACTAGTATTGGTGATCCTCAAAAGCATTACTGGTATGATGTACCCAGTCTGGCACCGCCTTCAGTCATGTGTTGGGGCCATGTCAGCTGCCCCCATAGACGGGGGGATCCGGGTGGTCGGACACATACCGGGACGAAGAAAATCGATGTCAATGGATACTAGAAACGAACCAAGAAAAGAGGTACAGGGAAACCTGACAGTTGACACCCTAAAGGTGCCAGCATCGCAAGACGGTGGATACCCAATCCACAAGTCAACCAGCAGCACTAGTATAGCTAGCGCGATGAGTGCCGCTGAATACGAAAATATGACAGTGATGGGGTTATGGCTAAAAGAACACGCCAGCCTGCGAGAAAAGTTGCTGGAAATAAGACGAACGAACAGAGAGATGATAAAAACTCTGGATAAGCAGAAGAACGTGAATACAACAATCAAAGAGGGACTACCGGTAATAGGAGCTATTATGATTGAAGTTTTCACGCTTCTCGACAAGATGGAGGATGGCGCGAAAAAGTTGCCATCTCAACAACCTGGAGAAGACCATTCGAAGTCTTGCAAGCCAAAGAAGAGGGGGCGGACATCATCCGACGGAGGCGGCGGTACCCCCGCCAAAAAAGACAAGAAGGAGGATAGATCTGCACCGTCTACGAGCAAAACGCAAGAGGAAGCTGCAGATACACACACACAAGGGGCTTGGCAGCTAGCTGCAGGAAGAAGAGCAAAGAAGAAAGGACAGAAAAAACAGGAACAAAGCCAGCCTCAACAATTGAGGAAAAGCGCAGGGAAGACCTCGCGGCAGAGGGGAGACGCAATCCTCATAAGACCGGAATTGGGTAAGACTTACGCCGATATCTTGAGAGAGATCAAGGCAAACGTTAAGCCAGAAGAATTGAATACAGAGGTTAAGTATCTTAGCAAAACGAAAGACGGTGGCGTTTTGGTTGTCGTGGGTAAGAGTGAAGACAAAATGGAATCACTCAAAACGGCCATACAAACCGCAATAGGGCATGCAGGCACAGTTAGGGGCAAGATTACCAGAACTACACTGGAGATCAGGGACATTGACGGCCTTACGACAAAGGAGGAAGTCTGCGGCGCCATCGCTGTGGCCACGGGGTGCGACGAACAAGATACCAAAGTGCACCTATTCGAACCAAACTCGAGAGAGCAGAGGGTGGCAGTGGTCGAAATGGACCAGACCAAGGCCACAGCCCTGCTCAATATAGGCAAGATCCGTATCGGGTGGGTCAACTGCCGGGTGCGGGTTCGAGCGAGCGCCACGCGATGCTACCGGTGCCTCGGGTACGGTCACGTTAAAGCGCAATGTAAGGGTCCCGACAGAAGCACCAGCTGCTGGAAGTGTGGTGCGGCTGGGCACAAGGCCAAGCAATGCTCTGTGCCGGCTCAAGAAATGAAGTGTTTCTTGTGTACAGAAGCAAAGGTGCCTTGCGATAGGGCGGCGCATGCTCCAGGAACCGGAGCGTGCGCGGTCTTCCGCAACGCCCTAAACGCGGCTAGGACCCAAAAATAATGGCGCGAATACTGCAAGGTAATCTGCACAGGAGCAGGCTGGCTCACGATCTCCTACCGCAGTTCATCGCAGAGGAGAGTGTGGATATCCTCCTCATAAGTGAGCAGTATATGGACCGAGATGCACCTGGCTGGGTGTCCAACGGTGCAAAAACTGCCGCTGTCTGGGTGCCCAGGCGGGGAATCGCGGATGCGGTAACCGGAGACGATTACGTGCGGGTGAGGGTGGGTCGCGTCACTTACTTCAGCGTGTATCTGTCACCGAACCTAACTGCAGCCGACTTCGCGACAAGGTTAGGGGCCCTAGAAGACGCGATAAAAGACGTTCCTGGGGACCTAGTAGTCGGGGGCGACTTTAACGCGCGAGCGACAGAGTGGGGCATGCCACAGACGAATAGGAGAGGTAGGGCGATACTTGAGATGGCAGCAAGGATAGGACTGGTAGTTGCGAACGAGGGAAATACAGCTACCTACCGCAGACCAGGTTTCGGGGAGTCGATACCGGATGTAACTTTCGCTGGGGAAAGTACGATCCGCAAGATAAGGGGCTGGCACGTTACGGAAGAATTTACTGCTAGCGACCACCAGTACATTCTTTTTAATATCGAGGAAGAACGCGCGGAGAGGCGAAGTAGCGGAAACAGCCGGGAACCACGATGGAACACTCGACGTCTTAATCGGGAGGCGCTTACGGAGGTGATTCGAAGCGCAGAATTACCTTCTAATGGGCTTCCGGACGAACTAGGCGGACGTGAGAAAGCCGAAATCCTAGTAGAACGCACTACTAGGCTAATCACCGAGATGTGCGACGCAACGATGCCCCGAGTATCCACCGGCCACCTCAGACGTCCGGTTTACTGGTGGACGGGCGAAATCGCTGAGCTTAGAAAGCAAAGCCTTCGAGCCAGAAGAAGAGCTCAAAGGGCCCATAACCGCCCAACGGCTCAAGAACTTGCTCGCGGGTACGACGAGGCGAAGAAGAGACTCCGGGACGCAATCAAAGAAAGTAAGCGCCGCTGCTGGTACAAGATCCTAGATGATGTAGAGAACGATCCGTTCGGCGAGGGATACGCGATCGTCACGCGAAAAATAGGAGAAATGGGGCGAATGGAACCGATGGCGGCAGAGGCGATCGAGAAGATAATTGACAAGCTGTTTCCCACCCATCCCACCCGACCTCAATTAGAAATGACGGACGAACTGACGGATGAGATACCCCTTTTTAGCGAAGGCGAACTTATCGCGGCAACTTCTTCCCTGAAGAGCGGTAAGGCTCCGGGACTGGATGGCATTCCCGCGGAAATACTTAAGGCCGTTGCCAAACAACGGCCTGAGCTGCTCCTGGAAATGTACAATCAGTGCCTGGTGCAGGGCGTGTTCAGTCCGCGGTGGAAAAGGGCTAGGCTAGTCTTAATTGAAAAAGCTAAAGGTCAGGCGGGCGCGGAGCCATCGTACAGGCCGTTGAGCCTGCTCGACACTATGGGAAAGACAGGCGAATCGCTAATAAAGCCGCGAATATTAAGCGCCGTCAGGGAGGCGGGAGACCTTTCAGACAAGCAATACGGCTTCAGAAAGGGACGCTCAACAATCGGCGCGATCAGAGAAGTAACGGACACGGTCAAGAAAACGGATGAAGCGTGTCATGCGGCCAGGCCATTGGTCTTGCTCGTGACACTAGACGTGAAAAACGCGTTCAATTCGGCTAGATGGGTCGACATTTTGGATTCTCTGCGATCGTTTGGGGTGCCTTGGTACATCATGCGAGTCGTAGAGGATTATCTGAGGGAGCGCACGATCGAATACGAAACCGTGGAGGGACGTAAGAGCAGGCCCATAACGGCAGGGGTGGCGCAGGGTTCAATCTTGGGACCGGACTTCTGGGGCATTCTGTACGATGGGTTACTCAGAGTAGAAGTACCGGAGGACGTTAAACTCGTCGGGTACGCGGACGACGTAGCGGTGGTTATAATAGCTAGAAATGTGGAGATCGCGCAGCGCAAATTGAACGCGGTAATGGCCCGGGTGCTAAAATGGATGACCGACCACGGACTACAGCTAGCACTCGAAAAGACGGAGATAGTTCTCTTGACTAGGAAGCGTGTCCCGACCATCATACCGATGCGCGTCGGAGACGTAACAATAACGACGAAGCCGACAGCCAAGTACCTGGGGGTAACCCTAGATACGAAGCTGAACTACGGGGCGCATATAGATAGAGTATGCGAAAAGGCGGCGATTAGGGTGGCGCAGCTTAGTCGATTAATGGCCAACGTGCGCGGGCCTAGACCGGCAGTCAGACGACTCTTAATGGCAACCACAAATTCTATTCTTTTATACGGAGCGGAGGTGTGGGCCGATGCCATGCAGAAGAAAAAGTATCGTAAGCAGATAATGGCGGTGCAACGAAGAGGGGCGCTTCGGATCGCGTGCTCGTACCGAACGGTATCCGGGGACGCGTCAATGGTTATTGCGGGGGTGATTCCCGTGGATCTGCTTGCAATTGAACGCAAGCGGATCTACGAGAGTCTTCGGGAATCGGCTAGGGTGGAAATCCGAACCGAGGAACGCGGTAGGACGATGCGGAAATGGCAGGAGCGATGGAGTGAATGCTGCCATGCGAAATGGACGAAATCATTGATTAAGGAGGTAGGCCCGTGGGTAGGCAGAAGATGGGGGGAGGTCAATTTTTATCTCACCCAATTTCTTTCCGGACACGGCTACTTTAGGAGTTACCTGTTCGCGATGAACAAGGTAGCGACACCGGGTTGCAAATACTGCGGTGACGAACGGGACGACGTGAGACACACGTTTTTTGACTGCCCTCGGTGGGCTGATAGGCGTAGAATCTTAGAGGCGACGGTAGGGGCATTTACGCCCGACACGGTAGTGAAAACGATGCTTGCTAGCGAGCAGAATTGGGACGACATAACGGCGTTCGTGGAGACGGTTCTCCGCGCGAAAAATAGTGACGGGTGCTTAGCTGACTAGACGACGATAGATGACCTATAGGTCGTAACAAGACAGGCGACCCCCCGAAGGAATGCGAAAGCGGCTACCGGGGGGATTCTCGCGGCCATATGAGAGGTGGAGTTTTAGTGGGTATGCCTGGCGTCTGTCCCGCGCCAGGAGAGTCCCACACACGGGGAGTCCCGCACGGCTCCTGCCATGGTGCATTAAGCATTTCTCCAACTCTCCGGATAAACAAAAAAAAAAAAAAAAAATAATAATAATAATAATAATAATAATATATATATATACATATATATACGTATACATCATTCTCTTTTTCTACTGCGCACTTACTTTTCAAATGATATATTGCGCTCGAAGTACAACATAAGGTGTTCTAGTACCAAATTATGATTTTTTTCAAAACTTCGCCATCAATACAATGTTTTTGTATTCAACATATTACAAAATAAGCTTATTATTTCTTTAATCTTATTTAAGTGACTGCACTATTATATTAAAACAACGTGAAAAATGTTCGATGAAATAACTTATAATTTTTTAGATAAGTATAGGTATTATACACTTGAACCAAACAGAATCTAAGTGAAATAGAAGACATGACGATCAACTTACAAGTTATAAGCAAACTAATGATAAAAATCGAATTGATGATAATGTGTGACTATCGTACTTAACTTATCATTTCAAATGCAACATATATCTTGCACGTTATATTCTAGTATTCCAGTAAGGTAAAAAAACTGCTTATCTGGTGAGTTTACTTAACTATAGCTTCAAAACATTTATGCAGATGGCTGCAGTAGTTATAATATATTTGAAAAAATTATTTAAAGATATTTATAAGCACATTTTTTGCTTCCTTCCTAAGGAAGCCTTGTAATGTAATTTTTTGAGTTTGTGTAAAAACATGTAGGAAGTGTGTTTTGATGCATTTTTAGTCGAAAAATAGTGTTTTTAGAAAATGTCCGTATGTCCGTGTGTGTGTGTGTGTGTGTGTGTGTGTGTTCGTTCGTCGACATCTGTATCTCAGCTTCTACTCAGTGGATTTTAATCCACCAACTCTCATTTTCTTCGTTTTTACTATAACATGATGGGGAAACAGTCCGTTTTACATTTTGTAGGCTTGTTTTTTTTTTATAGCGATTTTTTAGTTTTGAGATTTCAGTTTTTTTCCAATAAAGTTATTGAAAAAGTTAATAAAAGTAAATTGCTTAGTATGCACACGAAAGAGAATAAAATTACCTATCTTTTTACCGCGGAGAATTTATATTATCTTTCGTCGTTCTTTTATTATACACCATAAAGTGCAATTTTTTGAATCCGTTATAACTCGAAAACTAAATGTCGAACCTTTCTAAAAAAATATATGATTATTGAAGGTAATTAGAACTATATACTACTTTAAATTTAAGTAAGTTCATCGGAGAAAAACATCAAAAACTGAAAAAAGTCGTTTTTCTACGGGACGCAATAACTGGAGTAAAAAGGCATTAATCAAGTTAAAATTTTGGATTTAGTTAGCATTATATAGCACTTTGATCCCTATGTTTGGGTTGTTTACGAATCCAGTTAGTTTCAAAGATATTAAGCTTCAAAAATTTTTTTCTCACCCTGTATACTATGAATCATTATTTTTACATGACGCGATAACTGAAGTAAAAAGGCAATAATCGATTTAAAATTTTGGATTTAGTTAGTATTATATAGCATCTTGATCCCTTTCTTTGGGTTGTTTACGATAT
Organism: Pteromalus puparum; assembly: GCA_012977825.3. Classification (NCBI taxonomy): domain Eukaryota; kingdom Metazoa; phylum Arthropoda; class Insecta; order Hymenoptera; family Pteromalidae; genus Pteromalus; species Pteromalus puparum. The sequence goes on from CM053170.1 coordinate 59,207,744, forward strand.
CAGTTAGTTTCGAAGATATGAGAGAGAGAGAGAGAGAGAGAGAGAGAGAGAGAGAGAGAGAGAGAGAGAGAGAGAGAGAGAGAGAGAGCTTTAATTATATATATGTAATTGATTCAAAATAATTGTATCCATCAAAGAAAAAAAAATTGAAAGATTTATGTATGAAATAAAAACAATTATGGTATTAAGCAATACATAATGTTGAAGGAAGCTACGTGCCGAAGAATTTGCAGCGGTTTTAATAATTACTATTTTAGTACTACTGCATTTTAAGCATTTATAAATTTAAAAAATATTTTTTTATTTATTAATTAACATTATGAGATATATATTTCAAATAAAGTTAAATGATAGTTTGAGTGGATATTCAATAATGATAAAAACGATATAACATCATTATTGTGTAATGATTCTTTTTTGTAAAGCTTTGTTCATGTATATTAAATATGTCGTAGATATATAATTTAGCTTACAATATTAGAAATATAAATTATTAATGCATATACTTTTTACCATCATAAAAATAAAATATATTTATTTATTTATTCGTTGATATCCTAAAAGCAAATGAGAAAAAAGCTAATTCTTACATGTGATGGCGTTGCCAAAAGGGTTGATTTATTTGCAAGAGGGATAAGATAATAGCGTTGGAGAAAATGACTAGATTGCTTTCATGTTCTAGAAAAACTAGCGGTGTAGGGCCTTTTGAGTGATTTATGCACATACAAAGGTAATGGATAAAATAATAATCAAAGCAAAAATGAATATTAAAAAGTATTGTTAAATCTAAATATAAAATAATAAAATTAAAATTTTTTACTTATTATACTATTATAATATAATACTCTTATTATAATAATAGTACTTTTGATATCATAAAAACTTTATACATGTTCTTTTATTAATATTAAAATAAATACTATTTATTTTTAACAGCACAATATATATATATATATATATATATATATAATAGGTACATTACTTACAAACTTTGGTTGATGAGTTAACGATATGATGCCACAACGGCAATGTATGATAAAGCAGATTTCAATATCTGAAATATATGTTTAACTTTTTTATTGCAGAATAAGTATGCTTACTTATGAGTTAAAAATATATGAGTTGAGTAATAATTACAGCTCCAAAATTTTCTAAACTCATTACATATAGTCCTCCGGCAGTTAAAATACAAGGTTTTATACATCTTACCATAACGATTTTCAATAAAGTTTTTGCTCTTGCTGAAATAGTGTACCATTCATTTGTGTATCTATATCGAAAAATGATATTTAAATATTTTCGAATGATTAAAATTCAATTTAAACATGTGCATTATATAACTTACACAGACACAAAAAGATCATTGCTATGATCGATAACAAGTTGCCCAGGCCAACTAATAAATAAAAAATGCGCCAAACTACCAATCACAAACAAAGCTAGTCTTATTAAATCTAGCACTGCACCCACATGTACCATGACCTGTAAGTTGTAATCGTTTGTTTGAAAACTATGATTTATTTAATCATACACAGACATTAGCATGAAAATATTATTTGCAAACTATACACTCACAACGACAGTTCCAATACTAAGAAAGACAATCGTAAAACCAGTTAGGATAAGAAACGATAATGAATATGATGAATCTATTAAATCAATGAACCTACAAGTAAATAACATATTTAACAAAATCACAAACTATATTTTTTTATTCGTTTTATCGTAAAAACTATAGAGGTGCACTTCTGTATTTTACAGTCAGCCAGATCGAGATTGTGCCCTTTAGCTATACGCAAAGTTCTTCAACAATGTGTATATTTTTCTGTAAAATTAAGGAGATACTTGATTAATTTGTACGGTACACTCAAAAAAACGTATCTCATAAATTGCAACTATTTGTTCAAAGTAAAAATTAGTATCTATACTCATGCTTGGATTGATACGGATTGATACGGGTGAATCGCATTTTTTTTTTATTTTACATCAATTTTCAATGTATTCCTATTTAAAAAGGTTGTTTTCATTGAAAAATTATAATTTAGGATTATACGCAGAAAACAATTTAAACTAATAGGATAAAACTTTAAGCTTAAACTTAATAAATATTATAATTTTATATAAATTAAATGCAAAACTTTATATCAGATCGAATGTAACGCAATTTAATCAAGTTGTCCTCGATCTAAGTTTTTCGAGTTCATAATCTTACTTAACTGCAAAGCTGCATTGTGTAAATTAATGGCTTTGATAATAATATCATAACTAATGTCATTCTTCGAATCAAAAGATATCGTTGCTATATGTATGCGATGTCTAAATGAAATTGAAAAAATTACACTTGTAAAATTTTTTTTTAATGATTTTTATACGTATTATACATAATATATCATAGTTTAAACATATAAATCCTTCATACGAAAATCTAGATTTTTGCACATACTTTAATGTAATTTTATAATATTACATTTATCTTTACTTTATGGCACTTAAATTAAACCTTTAATATATTATTGTGTATGCATTAAAAAAATTATATTCTCATAATTCTTTATAAACGTTAATAAGGCTGCAATCGGCGGATTAATATGTAAAAATATGTATAGGTATAATGCAATTTTATTTATGAATTACTTTATAATGGAAAAAATTGCTAGAATTTGATGTACACATGCTGTATATGTCGAGTCAATAGCACTTAGTACAGTCGCTGTAGTGAGTGAAATGACTGCAAAGTAAACATAAAGCTTGTAAAAATGCTCAAATGGATCTATTATAAATTCTGCCTTAACGAATAAGATTTTTGGTCGTGACTCGTTCAACGGCATGATTAAATCAAGAACAATTGGTATCATTGGTATCTGGCAAAATGCAATACCAGCAATCGTCATGTAGACTGAAAGTAAAACATTTTATGTAACTTCTGAAATAGGATTTTTCTTTAATTAAGATCGTTGCAAGTTTAGAATAAGAAAAGATAATGCAAATTCATAAGAAGTCGTAAGTAATAATCAATATTTTATTTTTTGTGTATTTTCATTAAAAAACTTTTGTTACCCACGCAGAAAGCATTCTTTTATTTTTTTTTAAAGATTCTTCTTATCGTTAAAAATTAAGCTTTTATTATAGTATAAAGTATATAGTGATTATTCAACTTGGCATAACTGTTTCCGTAATAATGTTTTTTCGTTTTTTTTTTTATAAAATGTGAAGTTTTTTACGTGAATAACAAATGATTGTCCACTGCGAGTATGAAATACGCTTCAATAAAGATGGTATCTTTTAAAAATGTTCATAAACTAGTTAACGGCCCTGGTAGGAAACTTGCCGGGTTTATCAGTAGAAACAAGCCAGATCTGGAAGATATCGGTAGATTCTCGGTTTCGAATCTCGGTAGAAACCCTATGATTGGTCACATGAATTTTGTATATAGCGTTCTCGGTAGTTTCTAGAGAAGGAATAAAATTTATGATTGAAGCTCGCATTATTACGTAAATTTAGACGTAAATATTCCGTAACATCGACGTTATCATTCAACGGATAGGCTAGGATGATTAAAAGCATATTTTTCTTCGAATTTCTTTATGAAACTAAAATTTTAAAAACATAACTTCAAAACGTCTATTACAAATTTTCACGTTTTTATAAGAAAAAATAGTCATATGACCAATATGACTCTAAAAGCAAGTTGAAAACAATTTTATTTTAAACTAAAATATTATTTTATTATCACAGAAAGCATCCTCTGTGATCAAAAAGCAACATTTTACATTTATAAGTATACTGCTATTTATATGTGCAATTAACTAATTATAAATTATTAATAATGCATTTAAAGTAACTCAACTATTATTATTATACACTATTGTTATTCTTTATGTAAAAGATTGTTTTATAATTGTTCTCTTAATTTGTATACAGAGATCTATGTTTTTGCCGGGTTTCTCTCTAGAATTCTCCGATATCCATCGATATTCTCGGTAACGAATATCGCTGGTTTCTTGGGTACTGAGCAGCGATTATCGCCAACCTCCTACCAGGGGAAATGAAGACATGATGGCGATGTAAGTTAGTGCAGACTCCATAATCTAGAACCAAAATATTTGATTCTTTTTCATGATTTATTAAATTGATATGCGTGTATGCGAAATATTAAAAAATATGAACATTACAGTTCCAAAATTTTCAAGATTTATAGTATACAAGCCCCCGGCTGTTAATTCACTAGGTTTTAGACACCTTAGCATGATAATTTTTAATAGCGTTTTTGCTTCCTTCGTTAGATTATACCATTTATTCGAATACCTAATGAAATTAAATATTTTTATAAAATTATCTTACATTTCATTTTAATAACTCGAATATACTGAATAATATTATAGAAATATTTACACAGATAAATACAGTTCTTTACTATGATCAATCATCTGTTGCCCTGTCCAACTCATGTATAAAAAGTGCAATGAAGCCCCTATCACAAACATAGCAACTCTTATCATGTTTAGAAGTTTCCCTATTTGCGCCATCATCTATAAAATTAAATAATTAAATTAAAATAAATTGTCGTTAAAATGATCATCAATCAAAGACTATATGCATTGAACACATTAAATACAGCATTGACTTTTGCCATTGAACATTTGAAGACCAAATTCTTTCGAATACCGTGCAAAGATGTAAAAATTTAACAATATAAATATTATGCATAATTATTAATATTATAAAACATAGGCATATGCAAAATGGCCTTTCTAATTAACTGTTAGAATTCATAGACACTCACTATAAAAGTACTGATGCTCATAATGATTATTGTGAAACCAATGAAAACAAGAAATAAATATGAATATGATGATTCAATCAGATCAACGAACCTAAGTTGAAACATATGTAAAAAAACTTTTATTAGTATGTTTGGTTCTTTTCATTTATTTCTTTGATGCATGTATAAACATTTTTAGTTCATATAATATAATTAAAACAATGTTTTATAAATAACTATTCAATTAAATTAATTAGATTGATTACACTTTCACTATATCTTTATATGTTTTACTCAACTGAAGCGCATCGTTATGCAAATGTATGGTTTTTATGATGGTGTAGTAACTATTGCCTTTTTTCAAATTCATAGGAACCGCCAACCTTTGAAGCCGGTGTCTAAAATGTATCATTTATAAATATAACTTTTCTGTGAATTTTTTAAGTTTTATAACGAACAAATATTCTCGATTACATCAATTATTATTAGAACAAATGATAATCGAAATAAAAAGTTATTCCATCTGTACATGCTGAAAATAGTGTGGAAAAATTACGGCTAAATTATATCATCATTAATGAATTATAGCATACAGATTTCCGGTTTTATTAAGTGTATATAACTCAATCGATAACTTGATAATTAAATGCGGATTGAAAAAAGTCAATGAACTTACTTTATGATGGTGAGAAGTCCAAGTATTTGATGAATAATTGTTGTATAATTTGTGTCAATCGCGATGATGATAGTCATGATAATGAAAGAAGTTATGATAAAATATACGTAAAGTTGGTAGAAGTGCTGATATTGATCTATGATGAATTCACTTCCTTCGAAAAGAATTTTCGGACGAGATACATTTAATGGCATAATAATATCTAAAATAACGGATATCATTGGTATTTGACAGAATCCAATTCCAGCAACAATCACATATGCTAAAAAGTAATACATATATGATTGGAAAAAAAACAATTATTATTAATATAACTTAGCAATTGATTGATAATTGTTTTGTTTTCCTGAGAATTATAAATCTGTAATTTTTCAGCAAAACGAAGTTTACATCAGAGATTACCATTCTGGTACTGGGGCAATTTCTTATATCATAATAATTATATGCGCGAACTTTTGTAGAATGCGCCAGTAAAGTATTTTCCATCTAATAGGCAAAGGTGATCTTACGACCGCAACCTTTATAAAGCATTCAACAATTTGAATTTATAACAGATAGGTCGTGATTTTCGAGTCTCGTCCCGTAACTTTGGGGTGACCTGGAAGTACGTCTGTAAGTAATGTCCGTGGAATATAGTTCCGCCAACAATGACATCTTCAAAGTATTGCTCAAGACGAACATTTTGACAAGTAATTCGTACAGTTTTGCTGGAGCAAATTTGTTATTGATGTAATTACATGAGGTTTTAAATATCTGTATTTAAAATAAAAAAATTATTTTTCTATCGGTTCAAGGTTAGGAAAAGATCTTTGGTTTGAGCGCTGAGGAGTGGAAAATAGTTACTAGATAATAAATTCCCTTCTTTTTTTCATGATTTTTTTTCAGCAATCATTCTGTGCCCTCAGGCATTAAGTAGTATTCGCTATACTGTGAAATGCTCAGTCTGTCAAATGCTCATTTAAATGGGTCGAATTCAAAATATAGGTCAATGCCCTTCCCTATAGGATGACACGAAAGAGAGAGCAAGCGCCGGATCTAAGAGCAGGTAGCCGAGACCACACAATAGGTCATAGGGAAAACTCTGAAGCGCAGCCGCTTGAATAAATTAAGGAAATGAGAGGAAACAGAGTCGACGACATGAGCGACAATAACAAATAATATGTGAATAGAATAGAAAAATCGGGTTATATAGCACATTAATAATGATTAATACGCGAGAGATCGAATAATGAGAAAATCGCGAAAGTCAGATAATAACTAGATTATATTTCATCTTTAAATATGTATCATAAATTAAAATCACGCGAGACTGATCCGCATAAATTCAGGCAAACGAGCTACACTGGGAACAATGAATACACATTCATTGCTAATAAGCACACTAGTAAAAGAATTGCGTCTGAAACTGCGAGAGTACCAAAAAGAAGGAGATGCTCATCCAAACAGCGAGTACACGTGTATATATAACATCAGAAGGAGAGCCTTGTGCAAATCTGCCGAAGAAGGAACCACGCTTCCGAACTGCGAGCGCCTGCACACTTGCAACACCAGCAGGAGGGCTTCGTCTTAAAATCTACGAGAATATTATGAAGGAGAAGGCACGCGTTCGAACAGCAAGTGCACGTGCGCTCCCAACACCAATGAGAAGACTACACCGAGGTCATGAGTGCAGAAGAAGACGAGAGCATACGTGAATTTCGTCGTCGTTACAAGAAGACGGCATATTAATGAGCATAAATAGAAGAAGTCCTAGACCACTTGCACTCGTGTATAGATATACGAAGTCAACGGCGGCGACTCTACCCACAAAAGAGGAAATACACTCTACATAGGGGAGCGAGAAAAAACCCATCGTCGCTACAAGTACAAAGGAATGCCTTTTAAAAAATGCCTACAACAACAAGCCTAGAGAAACCATATAAGGAAATATGCAGCATTTAAGCTCTCTGAGTGGATGTGCTTNGGAATGCCTTTTAAAAAATGCCTACAACAACAAGCCTAGAGAAACCATATAAGGAAATATGCAGCATTTAAGCTCTCTGATTGGATGTGCTATTCACAAATGTTCACTACTACCTATGTGCGTAAAGGGTATCGGTGAGGGCGATTTCGAGTATATAAGGCCCTGGTCCGCCGGGCCCCAGACAGTATTCTCATCGAAATTTTACCGTGCGGAAGCTCTGCCCGAGCGGAGCCCGGTCCGGTATATCGTCTCGGGACTTAAACTTTTTACGTGTAACTCCTTTAAAAGACTTATAATATTTTCGATCGTTCAAAGACTTAGAATATTTTCGATCTTTCAAAACCTTAGAATATTATTGTCGTTTGTGTCGTTTGTCGTTCTGAGGAAAATAATAATTGTCTAAGATACATCCGTTAGTTACAAGCGAGCGTTAATCAAATTCTGTCTTTAATAATTCTTAAATAAACTTGCTTATAATAAATAATCGAATCGTGAGTGCACATTTTAACCTTTAACTCCTAATTCCTGACGCGACTGTTTGCATTCGTTCGTATAATCATTCCACTTTGAAAATCGAGCCAACACCCACTGAGAGGACGCGCTGGTAGCAGAAATTTAATTTTAAATTGGAGTCTGCGGGAAGAATCAGCTACTTTTGTCCCTATTTTCAAATAGGGACCCTGGTAGAAATGTTAACCAACGGTTTAGCATCCGTTCGGCAAATTGCAACGAGTTTGCCAACGGTTCAACCAACCGTTGGTTTAAAATACTGTTAATTTCGTCACGAAATAAGAAATCCCTTAGCCAACTGTTCGTCCAACCGTTGGTTTAACATACTGCAAATTCCCGTACTACACTAGCGATCCGTTGGCCAACGGATCCTTAACCTTGAAATCACAAAAGTAAATTAAGTTACACATTAAAGTCATATATTCAAATTTGTAAAAAAACTAAATTGTTATTAAATTAGTGTTAGAAAATTATTTTTTGGAAAATTAATTTTGAGGTTAATTAAAGATGATGATTATAAAATCAATTCAAAAGAGGATAAGGTGATTCAAAAGAATCGTTCCTTTGTAATTGATTTTAACAATTTTCTTCTTTCTTTCAATCAAAAGTTCTATTTCTTCCGGAATCTTGATATCTTTTACTGAATACTGCTCTTGTTCAATCTCTTCGCGTATTGAGAAATTAAGTGCTTTGGCCAAGCTACGATTCAAAGGCAAAAGCACTGATTTCATCCGCATGCTCCAGAGGCTGACCACGCACATGTATAGCACTGCACTGTCCGCTCCAGACACCACGCATCAGACGTGTGTATACACGCACACACACACACGCACACACAAGTGTATAATACTCAGACCACGCGTACATGTTGACATAAGCTCTCATTTCAAATAAGATATTTCTGAAACCTTGCGAATCAGATATTTTTGGAAGTCGAATATATGATATACTTTTTTATTATCCATGATTACGTACGTGTATACGTAAATTAAAAATCTAAAAGCAATTAACATTTTTCATATTTAAAATATCTATTGCAGTGTATTTTTTCCAACCGTTGGTGAACCGTTGGCTAACTTTTTATTTAGAATTTTTTCCCAACCGTTGGGTAACCGTTAGTTAATACTTTTCGTAACCGTTGGCAAAAAAAATTGCCGAACAATTAGTTGACAAGCCATTTTGGTTAGGTTATTTTCTACCAGGGGATGGAAGTAGACTTCTCGGTCGGATGTGGAATAAAATACTATAATTATGCAATATGAAAGTATGTAGATTCTTTACCCGATTAAGACAGATGACTTTGTTCAAATGTTGGATTGGACTTGCTCCAATTTTCTTCACGAGTACTTATGTACAGAATGGTTTTTGTTAATGTTTGGCAAGTGATGGCCGGCGTGCTTTCAAAAATAAATTTTTAACTTCTACAATGTAGATAATACCGAGCTGTTTCCACTCGGCCGTGAATTTGTATGTATTATATTATATATTATATTATATAAGTATTGTTTGCATTATCTCTTCGCGTATATGTTAGAAAAGGTGTATTTTTGCTATTCTTTTACGTATTAAATCAGACTATACATAATAATTGCACGATTAAATAAATGTAATCCCGTACCTGTATACCCTACAGTCTTTAATCTTCCTTGTTTGGCATAGTCAACTAGAATTGCATGCTCATCTGGATCAGTGATTTCCATCCAATTTTTCGCTACAAGTCTATACACGCTTTTAAGCTAGAAAGTTTATTTAAAATCCTGAAACTGCATTTTCTCTATATAATTTTGTATAAATATGGCATATCGCTCAGAAAATAATTCTCTCAGTCATCAAGTAATATGAATTAGATTATGAGCAATTATTTATTGAATCTAAAAGAATATTTTCTATAAACCATTAAATAATATGTTTGAAAAAAACGCACTAAAAGAGGATTATTTTCTGTTTGCGAGTTGTGGTACGAATTCGGCATACTCTTTCTTCACTATGAGTCGTGACCCAGTACTTTAGAAAAATAAGTATTATATAACAGATCCCCACTAAATTCTCACCACATATATCTAAGTTGACGCCACACCATGTTCGAAAACCGTTGCACTAAATAAATCAAACAAATAATTACATATAAGTGCGTATAACTGTATATTATATAGTATACCTATAATAAGTATATCGAACATAAAAAAACACATATATACGTACATACGTGCCCAATATGAACTCAATTTATAATAATATATAAAACAGCTTTTAATGTTATAAAATGACAGTATAATATTAATCAATACATAGAATTTGATTGAATAATAATATAAATAAATAAATAAAAATAAGCAGTCTTTAAATATTGTTGATTCCGCTTCACGTCATAAAATATTTTCGAAATAATTAACGTGCACAACGAGGACACCAAGACATCCAATACGCGCGGACGCACAAATAAAAACAAAACTTCTGTATAATATGCAACTTATATCGCAGATAACAAAAAATTAAGACTTTTACGCTCTTCCTACAGTTTTTTT
>CM053170.1:59220999-59253667 GCA_012977825.3 Pteromalus puparum
CATGGCTCAAAAAAACCAAAACCAAACCAAAATCAATAGGGACTTAAAGGTAGGAACGTGGAATGTGCGCAGTTTATACAGAGCAGGCGCGTACCGGGAAATCTTAAAAGAGGCTGACGGGTACAATCTAGACTTAGTAGCTATACAAGAAACTCGGTGGCAAGATAGCGGTATGTTAGGAAACAAAAACTTCACCTTTATGTACGGGGGCGCGAGCGGATATTCCCTAGGTACCGGATTCCTGATTAACAACNGGCGCGAGCGGACATTCACTAGGTACCGGATTTCTGATTAACAAAAGAATTATACACGCGGTTAAAAGTTTCAAATTCGTAAACGACAGACTCTCGTATATCGTCATCGAAGGAGCGTGGTACAATTACGTGGTTATTAACGTGCATTGTCCTACGGAGGACAAAGAGGAAGAGGTGAAAGATCTTTATTACGAAGCCTTGGAGCAATTAATCGACCAATTCGCGTTTTACGACACCAACATAGTAGTGGGGGATTTCAACGCTAAAATAGGGAAAGAGGAAATGTTTAGGCCCACTATAGGCAAGGAAAGTCTGCACGAAACCAGCAACGATAACGGTATTAGAGTCATAAATTTCGCGGCGGCAAAAGATCTTATAGTAAAGAGTACGTGCTTCAAGCACAAGGATATACACAAAGTAACGTGGACATCGCCGGACGGAGCCACGAAAAATCAAATCGATCACTTTCTTATCGATAAGAGGCGCCACACGAACGTGCTTGACGTAAGAACCTATAGGGGGGCGGATTGCGACTCGGATCATTTTCTAGTAGTGGCCAAATTAAGAGCCAAATTAGTAGCTGGGCAAAATAGTAAACGGGCGAGCAAAGTAGAAACGTTCGATATTGAAAAGCTACGGAACGGGATAGAACGAATTAAGTATCAAGTAGAAATAAGGAATCGGTTTCAGGTACTCGAAGAAACGGATGCACCGACGGAGGTAGATGACGACCCGAACAGTCTTTGGGGGGATATCGAAAAAACGATAAAAGAGGCCGCGAATAAAGTGCTAGGTAGAAAGAAAAAGCCAAAGAGCAAACCATGGTTTGACGAAGAGTGCGAACTCTGGTTTGAAAGGCGCAAAAAGGCTAAATTAGACAGCGTACGCATAATGAAAGCGATAGCGCCGTAGAAGAGTATCATGAAATAAGAAGGCAAGTGGGGGCGATTTACAGGAACAAAAAACGCGAGTATCAAAAGAATTAGATTAGAAAAATAGAAACTAATAGTAAGGAAAATAACCCACGCGAGATGTACAAAGGAATTAACGCTATTGGGAAGGGTTTCCAGAGTAGATAACAATTAATGAAAGATGAGGGCGGGAATCTCGCCACAAGCAAAGGTGAACTGCTAAAGCTGTGGAAGGGCTATTTTGATAAGCTGCTAAACGTACATGAAAACTGCGAGGAAACGGGAGACGAAATCCACACTGCTGAACTCCATTTGGAAGAACCGACCTACAAAGAAGTAGAAGCCGCGATCAAAAAACTAAAAAACAATAAGGCCGCGGGAAACGATTCTATACCAGCGGAACTACTTAAATATGGGGGCACTGCGCTGACATCGAAAATTTTTGAACTAGTACGCTCTATTTGGAAAAATGAAACAATGCCGGAAAACTGGAAAGAATCCATCATCATACCGATTTTTAAAAAGGGAGATAAGACAGACTGCAGTAACTATCGGGGAATCTCACTTTTGGCTACCTGCTACAAAGTTCTGTCAAACGTAATACAGGCCAGACTCACACCCTTCGCGGAAGATATAATAGGAGATTATCAGTGTGGATTCCGGCGTAACAGGTCGACGAGCGATCAAATGTTTACTATAAGACAGCTGTTAGAGAAAAAATGGGAATATTGCGAAACAATACACCAGTTATTCATAGATTTTAAAAAAGCGTATGATTCTATCAAGCGAAGCAAAATGTATCAAATCCTTATGCTCCTCGGCGTACCAAAAAAACTTGTGAAATTAATACAAATATGTCTGAACGGAAGCACGGGAAATGTACGAGTAGGTNAAAAGTTCGAGTAGGCGGTAATGTATCTGAATCGTTCATGATACGCGACGGTTTGAAGCAAGGTGACCGGCTCTTCACGGTACTCTTCAACTTAACGCTAGAGTATGTTATTAGACAAATGCAGACTAGCGGGCTGGGCGCATCACTTAACGGAAAAACGCAGATTCTAGGATATGCAGATGATTTGGACATAGTGGGAGATAATGGCGAAACGGTAGCGAGAAACGCGGAAATACTCATCAGTACGGCCGAGGAAACGGGGTTAGAGGTGAGCGAATCGAAAACGAAATATATGATTATGGATAAACTGGGCATTTGCAAAGGAGAATGGGATCTTAGAGTCGGAAATTTTACTTTCGAAAAGGTTAGCGAATTCAGATATTTAGGCACAACTATAAATGATCGAAACGAAATCAAAGCCGAGATTAATAAGAGACTACATTCGGGTAATGCCTGCTTCTACGCCGTGAACAAACTACTAAAATCAAAACTGCTGTCTAAAAATGTAAAAATTAGGATATATAGGACTATAATAATGCCGGTAATCTTGTACGGATGCGAAACTTGGGCGCGAACTAAAGAAGAGGAAAACCGTTTTAGGGTGTTTGAAAATAAAGTTCTGCGAAAAATATACGGGCCAAAGAAAGATGAGGAAACCGGGGAGTGGAGGAAACTGCACAACGACGAGCTACATAACTTATACGCGTCACCGAATATAAACAGAATAATTAAATCGCGAAGACTAAGATGGGCAGGGCACGTTGCAAGAATGGGAAATGATCGCACGGCAGCGCGTATAATGAAAGGAAAGCCAAATACATCGCGACCTCTAGGTAGACCTAGACGCAGGTGGGAGGGCAATGTAAAAGTGGACTTAACTGAAATCGGGCGGGACGGCGCGAAATGGATAGGGTTAGCACAAAATAGGGATACGTGGAAGGCTTGCGTAGATGAGGCGATGAACTTTCGAGTTCGAAATGCCACTTAAAAATATATATATATATATATATATATATATATATTTACTGGTTATTGGTGTTTTTTTTTTCGAAATAACTTTTGGAATGCCTGGAAACGGGTTGAAAGGCAATGTCTTGTTGCAAATCATCAAAACCAAGTCCCAGAGAAGCCACCCGTACATACAGAAACTCATTTGGAAGTGGACTTATGTCGTTTTGTCGGAAACAAAATCGGAAAACTGCAGTTATGGACTTATTTCTTGAGTGTATCTTAGCATTAGGGCAACCTTTTGGCAAACCCCAACATTTTCACATGAAAAGGGACTATTTGAAGATATGAAATCCACATTTATCTCGATTTTCGCGAACATTGGACTTATGTCGTTTTGCCTGTAGGCCACAGATAATATTCTAATAAAACTGCAGACACGTGCCATTTTCACAAATATTTTAACTCGTAAAATATATTTAAATATAAATTTAAAAATATAATTAAGTATTAGTAATCTGTTCTAAAAAGCAATAAATATAAATGTCTCGATTTATACAAGTTCTTGGTGGATTAAATAATATTTTTTCAATACGATTTTATATGACACGCCGTGGCGTAAACCTCGATTTATGCCACGCTCGTGCAAAAATGACTTCGCTAAATCTCGATTTACGCAAGTTGTGTCATAAAATATCGTACGATACTAGGGCGGGGGGTAAAGGGATTTCACCCTCGTGGGGACGTTATCGCCCGAGCGAAGCGAGAGTGAAAGTACTTTACCGCACTAGTATCGTAATATACTATTGTTATTGTACACCGGCCGTGTAATTTTATTAGTATCAATATATAAGTATGATTTTATGTAAAATGCTTATATAGTAGGTATAATCAATATTCGAACAAGCATATATATGTTATTGTTTCATTTAGATATTATAACTTACAAGAGGAATCATCACAAGAGATAAAGTTAGGTACAGTACGGCTCGAATGCTAAATTTGTATTTTCGCGATTTGTATGGCCAAAGGCCTGTTATAATTTGAAGTCTTTTGTTCAATTTAAAATAATAGTTATCATATAGAAGATCTATTTCACGCTCATCCATGTTTCGCAGTTTTTTTTTCTATTACGATCGTTATTCAAGCTGTATGCACGCGCTCAAATAAACTAACGCAAAATAGTCGCCTTCTGAAAAAATTGTCAGTGTAGGGGTTGGTGATTCTTCCTGGCACGAATGACAGGAATATTATTATAGGTAGCTATCAGCGCCGAGCGGAAAATTACTCGGTTCCATGCTCGATAACAATTACGATCGTAAGCTGTTATTATAGGTGACGATTTGCATGAATGCATTTATTACTTATTTCCAGCTGCAGATAATGGACAGCAATATCAAGAGAAAACTGAAAGAAGACTGAAGAAGAGAAAAAGGGTTTAATATAACATTTTCCTTTTCTTTCAAGTGTAATCAAGTTGGATAAATTAGTTGGATAAATTAAAGCGAAAATTTCACACAGAATATATCAATTTTTAACCTCTTGTACGTTTTATTATTATTTTTCAAACTTGGACGATTTGGTCATAAATTAAACAAAAAACACATCTAGAAAAAAATATGCGCACATAATTGCATATTAGAGAGAACATATATGACGTTTTTGCAATACGATAAAGACGGATATATAATATGAGTTGGCACGGAGGGTGTCCCGTTCCGCTATATTCCTATTATTCATAAATGTCTCAAAAAATAGGCCTATTTTTAGGAGCCTTTATTTTCTTCATCGAATTCAGTACGTGAAAAATTATGATTTTTAAATTTTATGCACTAAATTTTCAATCCTATTTTAAAATAATGGCAAAAGGAGTAGAAAAAACCGTGTATTGTGATATGGGTGATTCTGCCGTAACTGGCTCATTCTGCGCGCCTGCTTCACAGGCGTTTATACACATTTGAAAAAAAAATCGCACAAGCGGTTTTATGTATGTCTGGCATAACTAACTATATTTATAAGTAAAATTTCAAATTACTCTTCTTCCTTCGCATTTCCAAAAGTACATTTAATGATATATACTTTTAATCCATAGTTCAGAAGTTACTAGAAAAATTTTTAAAATATTAAAATTTTGAGTCGTATTTCCAATATTATATTTGTTTTAATTATTTAAATAGCTTCTGAACTATGGATTAAAAGTATATGATTAAATATACTTTTGGAAATGCCAAGGAAGAAGAGTAATTTGAAATATTACTTATGAATCCAAACTAATGAATCAAGTAAGAATTTAAGTAAAATATATTTTATTTTATAAAATAATATATCTGCATTCGTATGCCTGAAAAATATTAAAAACAATTACTTGACATCAGTTATGTTTGTTTTTGGGATATCACGACTTTTGTAAAGAAACTTTTACTTGCCAATATTTTACCTTTTAAAAAGGTTTTTTTATAGAAGATTTCATCACTTTTATAGAGACTATACATGTATTACATTATACGGTATCAACAGTAAAAATATGTAATACTCAAGATAATTCTCGGAGATGACGTTGATACCGTCCACCCTGGGCACCAGGTACCACGGAGACCGTTGCCATCGCAATGTTCGTGTTCGGCGACACGTAACACTCCCGAGTAACGACTTTCGACTAATTATTTATGTTAAAAATGTCCATAAGACTCTAGAAAACGACGTTGGTACTGTCCATCCTGGGCACCAGGTACCTTAAAGACCGTTGCCGTCGCGATATTCGTCTTCAGCGACCCCGAAAACCCCCGAGTGACAATACTGGACTCATTTCCATCAATATTTACCGAGTTGTAAATTTTTATTTATTTATTGTCTTTTCGAAATGCACTTCCAAAGTGCATATTTTTATGCAAAAATGCAATTTTTTAAATAATTGATGAATTTAGTTTACAATGTTTGTAAATGCTCTCACGAATCGAACGCAAATAACCGAATTAACATTAGGTGCTGCTTAAAACATCGATGGTTCATTGCTTTATTTTCTCGACTATTCAAATTTTCGCGCCGTGAATGACCGGACGCCACGTGACCGGAAGGCTGAAAAATCTCAGGAGAGGAAGACCGTCCCAACGAAAAGAAAATTACTGAGCTAAATTTCAGCATGCAATATTTCGCCAATAAAGTAATCTTTTCGAATAAATCCTTTTCCTAGAGAAAGATTAGGTAAATAGATGTCCAGTCGATAGCGATACAACGGGCATAGGTGCAATAGTAATGCTTGTAACGTAATAATATACGTTACGTATCTTTTCGCGCGAATATTTAAATAAATAATAATTTTTAAATATGAATTCTCAAAATATAAGCTTGGAAGTGAAATATTCAAAGAATGAAGCTTTGTTCTACGTGATTCGGGACTCTGGCATTTAACTGCTTTCCAAGTGTTTTTCCGGGGAGAGAGAGTACGCGTCGCCACATCCCAGATCAGCACAAAACGTTTGAGAAAAGTTTCTGCAACGTTTGATTTGAAACCGTATAACGTTGCCTTGCAAGTTTTTATACGTTTCAACAACGTTTAAATGTCCGCTTTGCTGCCTAATATACGTTGTCTAAATGTTTCTGTAACATTTCCGGAAACGTTTTAGAAACAAAGCAAATGTTTGAGAAACGTTTCCAACAACTTGGAAAAAAATGTTTCGTTCGCGTTTTTTAAACGTTGTAGCGACGTTTTTAAAACGTTGCTCACAACAATTGAGAAACGTGTCAGAAACGCTTTTAATACGAAAAATAGAAGAAAATAAAAAAATATATTAAATTTATACACGTTTTGACAACGTTTAGAAAACGTTTTAAAAACTTTTTAGACGTACTAAAACTATCGTATCAATGATTATAGTTCCACTGCCATCACTAGGTGGCGTCTCGTAAACCACAAGTAAAGTATTGTTCTGGTGTCTTATGTAGAAAGTGTAGCATTTAGGGTGGTATAGGGTGGGAAGTTTTCGGGGAAGGTGGTCGTAGAAAGATATTACTTTTAATATTTTTTACTAAATTTAAACTTAAGAAACATTTCAGAAACGTTTAGCCAACGTATCTTAGGAAACAAAAGCGGACATTTCAACGTTTTAGAAACGTTTCTAAAACGTTGGGAAACTTGCAAATCAACGTTATATGGTTTCTAATCAAACGTTGCAGAAACGTTTCTCAAACGTTCTGTGCTATCTGGGATGTGTTTTCTAGAGCTAAGCTTTGTTAAAAAAAAAAGGGACCGAGGGAGGAGAGAGACGCAGGACTGCAACGGGCATAACAGCAGAATGCAGTCGGTCTCCAGACGTGGAAATGAACGCACGGATTTTCTGGCGCGAGATTTTTTAAGTTTCATGCACTTTTAAGGAGGTTCTAACCCTACTACACTAGTCAAAATCGGTGCATTCTTTTACTTTTCGTTTATTTTTAAAAATGCACTGTTAAAGAAGCTGTAACCGTAAACATACAACAAATAACGATTTTTCGAGTAAATTTAACAATCATATTTGGATCCTGATTAAAAATAAAAATTTTCCCGTAGAAACTGATTGACTCATTTTTTGAGGTTAAATGTCCGTTTTCGGCATTCTGTAATTTTTTTTATTAGTTAGAGGTATCCAATGATATTTTTTAAGGGTTCAAATTATTTATCAGATATTTTTCTTATAGTACAATTTTTTTCAACAAAAACTTGGCGTTAAATCTTTAGCAATACATAAATGAGAACGACGAAATTGCGATTTCCCATAAGAGGCCGTGTTAGACAGCAAAAAATAAAAACATTGATTTCTCGACTTGTAGGTATCCTAGCTTTCTGAAAATTTATGTAGATAATTTTGAGGCATATGCGAACCTGTATACAAAATTTCAGAATTATCTTGGCGTTATTTCTATTTAATATAGAACCTCCTTAATGCGGCCTATTGACGGTCTCAAGCCCGAGAAAATGCCAGAGAGGAAGTGTTATTAATTAATTTCTTCAAATTAACTATTTTAAAAGTCACGTTACTCAAATCGAACGTATTACACGTTCTTGGGACGAATAAACGAACGAACTTAGTTTTATTAGCATATGCATTATGGGCGCGAAAAGTATTATACATCAATGCTATAAATGCTTTTGGAAAATTATTTTGAGGTTAGAGAACTCAATATCAAAGTATATAAGGGCCGCGACCCGCGCCGTCATCGTGTCGTATACATACTTCGTATACTTTTACTCGCCAGCGCGGCGCGGTCGCGCCTCTTAATATGACATACTTATACTATACACACACTGATTGAATTTTAAGCATACGACAAGACAGCTAAGGTGTATATTATTATGATGTATTAAACAGTGTAAACGTACAGGAACTTATTCAGCATATAACACATACCGAATTGATTCGTTCCTGGCTAATTGATACGTGCGAACTCATGAGTATAATATGCATAATTCAATAGCTCTGCAGTGTAATTATTGCCATGAAGGAAAAATCACTTACGAGGTTTGATATAAAATATTATTTACAAAACTTATGAGCACCGGGTTGCTTTAAAAAGTGTATTCAACGCACAGTGCACAATTTAAATTCTTTGGCTTTAGCACGCGCATCAAATGATTTTTTAATTTTTCATTAGGATTTCGAGCTTTTTTTCGAGTGATGTAAACAATATGCAAACATTTGTGCTACTGTCTTCAACCACCTTAAGTTTTGCAATCGGTTTATACATTTTCTTCGGCGTGGCGCAGCGGAACGGTGGCGTTACAGCACAGCTAGCAGGTAAGGAAGCGGGCACTATACTTTATAATTATGTATTTGCATGTTTTGTTTGTTGTCGCAGTCAATTTCACGAATTGCGATGATACAACTTTTGTTTATAATCATCAGGCAGCCTCGCAGGCAGCGTAGAGACGTGTGATGTCGAAGGCGAACCTATTGTCAGCCCTGGGATACCCGATATGCAATGTTTTGACTGTACTTGCAAGGTATAATGCTCATGTCATAAATCTAAATAGATCTTTCACGGGATATCTTTCGAATAAATTAAATTCTATTCAGCTGTATACTCGCGCTAATATTAATAAAATGACGCTATATTTACACAAAGTAAAATAATTGAAACTATTTTATTTATATTTAATTCAGTTTTGTTTTAATAATGTTTGCAAAGTAATACGATTTCCCTATAATATTGCATATTTTAGAGTGGCGTGGTTCAATGTTTTAAACAGAATTGTCTCAAAATTGAAGGTTGTTATTTGCTTCAAGAGTTACAAAAAGATGAATGCTGTCAAAAATGCAATGGTAAACACATATATTTCATTGGAGAAATAATAAAAATAAGATTTTATAATAAATGAATAATTAAATGGAAAAATTAAAGGTTGCATGAAAAATGGTTTGTACCACGAGTCGGGCACCGAGTGGACTGAGCCAAACGAACCGTGCAGATCGTTGACGTGTATTGCCGGCGTTATCACTGAATCATCTACTCGTTGTTATACTCCTTGCTCAGATCCAATACCTCCTGCGCCTGGACAATGCTGTCCCACGTGCCCAAGTATACTATATACTTATATATATATATATATATATATATATATATATATATTTATCATGGTCGATTTTAATTTTCTGGTACGATGAGAAGGAAAGTAAAAACAATTTTTTTATTTTTAGACTGCCGTTTCAAGGGTAAAATAATAACTAAGAAAACAAGTATTATACCTAAACGTGATCCCTGCGCGCTCTGTGACTGTACTTCTGATGGCAATCTGAAATGCACTAAAAAAGCATGTCCAGTTCTAAATTGTTCGGAATCAAAAATCGTGCACGGTTTTGAAGAATGTTGTCCGCAATGCCAAGGTATTTTTTCGATTCATATGCGCATTATTTTTCTAAAAAACAATTATTTCTACCTCACTCTTGTTGACAAAAAGGTAGCGGCACGTACATTGATCCGCCCAAAGGAGCCTGCTTGCTGGGTCTGAAACTACATCAATCTGGAACGCAATTTACTCTGGACGACTGCACGCACTGCAACTGTGAAAATTCAACAGTGTTTTGCCAGAGAGAAAGCTGTCCTATTTTCAGTTGCAAACGAGAACAACAGACAACTTTGCCGGGTCATTGTTGTCCCCAATGCATATTAAGTAATAGCAACAATGGGCTCAACATAGAAACAGACGAAGCTGAAGATAAAACTGAAGAAGTCGACCATCAAAGTTATCACAATCATTATAAAACAGAAAATACGAGCACTTGCACATACAATGACATAATATACAAGGTTAGTATCATTAGTTGCTGATGAATTCTCAAAATGATCAATCTTGACTAATATTATATCCGAAGGATGACGAAACTTGGAATACAGCAACATGCGAGACTTGTACCTGTAAGCTTGGAAGAATCAATTGTTCAGTTCTAACGTGTCCAGCCATACGGTGTCCACAAAATTCCATTTTGACAATACCCAAGGGGGAGTGCTGCCCGATATGCGAGAAACGGGAAAGTAAGTAAATAAGAAAAATTCGACTTTGTATCAATGTTAGACATTATCAGAAATAATTGAGAAACATGTTCAATTTTATTTGAAGGCAAGGGCGTTTGTACAGTTTTTGGAGGTTCGCACGTTCGTACATTTGATGGAAAGCTGTATGCTTTTATAGGCTCATGCAAATATCAATTGGCTAGTGATTGCGACGGCGGAACGTTCAATATTCGACTTAAAAATACCGTGGTAGGCAATGACGTTACGATAAAGAGAGTATCGTTGAGACTGGGAAAGATAAAAGTCGATCTTCAGCAAAATAAAAACACTAAAGTAAACGACCAAATTGTAAACTTGCCGTATCGGAAACAAGACAAATTAGAAGTAGAAGACTTCGATGGCAACATTGCCGTTACATCGAAAATGGGAATAAAGGTTTTGTGGAATTACATGGGATTCGTCGAAGTCATAATATCGAAGAACTATCGAAAAAGAGTATGCGGCTTGTGCGGCGATTTTGACTCTATGATCGACAATGATTTGACTACACGAGAGGGTATTTTGGTTGACGATCCTGCTATTTTTGCGCAATCATGGACCTCAGGAGAGGAAATTTGTTTGGACACCAGAAAATATGGAATAAGAGGATGCAATCCACGCAAGGATCAAAGGTATATGTTGTTAATGATCGAACTGCTTTTCACTTTAGAAATGAATTGCAAGCGAATATTAGCATCTAATATTACGTATACTAAACTTTATCTCTTGTGTGATTGCAGGTTGTGTAGTTACATCAAAGGATCAGCTTTTGAAAAATGTTTAAAAAAGATCAACGTAACATCGTACTATGAAACGTGTTTAAAAGACATGTGCGAATGCCCGCCTAACGATCTGCAATGCCACTGCGAATCCTTCTCTAGTTATGTTCGTGATTGTCAAAGACTCGGGATTCTACTTCCACGGTGGCGAAGATCTGTCGGATGTTAGCTTCATCAACGCAAACAATATTATATTTTTCATTCGAAGAAAAAAAAATGCATGGGTTATAAGCTCGCATTCGAAAGAAGTCCCGCATACACAAAAACCTTCTGGGCTTGATAGATATCTCTATTTTTATGGAAAGAATAACGTCCGAAAATCAGACTACTACGTGAGCAAGAGACCTTCTGCTTCTTTGTGTGTTTGCAGTACGCGGCTTGGGCTCGCTATGAGCACTAGCCTTCGCCTCGTACTACAAACTCAGACGCGGAATAGAAAAGCCTCTTTCTTCCCTTTAGCGTTCAATATACTATATGAAATGCTCGAATTAATAGACAATAAAAAAAAAAAGTAGTTTGGGAAATTTAATTTAAAAAAAGGTTTGCATCTTTGCATTTAGCAATAAATTAACGTTTTGGCAAAATTGGCAAAATTGGAGTGTGACATGCCGGGTTGCGACATCAAGAGTGAGATCGACAGCATGATCTGCGGCCACTCGGCTTCAACGTTATCGAGTTTTCGTCACTCGAGCTCGACAAAGACCCCGTCGGCTGCATTGACGACCTCAACGGCTGATTCGATTCGCGCCAGAGCCAAGTCTCAGAGATATATATATATATATATATATATATATATATATATATATATTTGATATTTGATATTTATTGACCAGAAATAAAATACAGAATACAATACATACTCTGCATCCCTGCAAAGATAAACAAAGTTATCTGACCGCAGGCCTGGCATTTGGTTACAAACTAATAAAAATATAAATATAAAAAACACTTAAAACTAAAACTTATGCTAAATTTACGCATGACTAGTAGTGGCCTCCTCACTACTACATATATATAAACGTATACATTGATTTGTATAACTTACCATTTTCTATTTCCGAGACCGGTGCAGGAGACGGAGGAGACAGTGACGCTTGCAAAAAAGACGACAACGATGGTACTGGGGGGTATACATAGGGCCTCGTCGTCGTTGTTGTTGTTGTCGGCATCTGGGCTATGTTGTCGCCCCATTCGGACCATGCATCCGTCGTGCCTTGTACACTCAGTCCGACTTCTCTCTCCTCGCTCGTTATCGTCCNCGTGATCATTTCAGAAGAATCAATTTTAATACATTTTAATCATATAGCAATTAATGCTTATTTTTAGCATTAATTTTAGTCGATTTTGACCCGCATTAACACTAACGATTCGATTTAATTTAATTTTAATCTATTTTAATATCCTTGAAATCGCTGAAAATAATGCGGCAATGTCAGGTTTAATCCAAAGTAATCGTATTGTTTTTAAAAGACTATATTATAACTAAAAGTAATAAATTTTAATTCTATTTGATTGTTTGTTAGTTAAACGTAATTAATGATGAGCCAAATGAAATTGTTTCTAATCGCATATAATTAAAATCATTTTAATCGTTTGTAATATACAGTATTAGAATCGCAAATAATACATCTTATAGCTGTTAATCACCATGAGTCATATTTCGATCATTGCTCATTGCTATCATTTTTGATCGTATTTAATGCATATCATTGAAATCATTTTCAACTACTTATAACGCAATTAAATGTGATATAAACTTTAATTGTTTGTGATTGTTAGTTGATGAATCCGAATTACACAAATAAAAAATACGACACGCACTCCCTGTGACCCAATAGCTGACCCGAAAAACCGACACCGTTTATAAGCATTCTTATATTTAAATTCCAAAAACTACGGAGCGTTTTTACTAGACTCTGTCATTGGCGATCTAGAGCTCCTACCTAGAAGTTGCATTACTCCACTCTAAAAAATGTGAGTGCATTAAAACTGTACATCTTAGGCTTTAAATTTAATAATATTTTGTAAATGTGAGATAATACATCGCCACTCCCTACGAAGAGTAGTACATTTCAGATCTCGCACCGAAGACTAGTACATTTGGTTATTCGCCGCAAACACTAGCACTTTTCACTTTTCGCCGCGAAGAGTAGCACGTTTCACGGCCCTAACTAATGCTTTTGTAGTATGAGAAAAACGTATGATAATTTAATCATTTTTGTACTAGCTGACTCTTTGCATGTGAATATTACTATTATGTACCACTTTGGCGTTCATAAATATCATGAATTGTTTAAGTAATAAATTCCCGAAACCACTAGTGTTTTCGTGAAATGTGCTAGTCTTCGCGGCAAAGACGCGATACGTGCTAGTCTTCGCGGCAAAGTTGTGAAAAGTGTTAGTCTTCGCGGCAAGGGCGCGAAATCTACTAGTCTTCGCGGCGAAAAAGGAAAAGTACTACTCTTCGAGAGGGATTTAGAACGTGCTAGTCTTCGTTTGGAGCGACGATATATGACCGATTGTGAGAAAACGTGAAATACAGTGCACAAATGTTACTATTATAAAATGAACGCTTTTCTGGGTTGCCAATATAAATTTGTAAAAATGTGAAACATTTTGAAAAATCATGAAAATTTGTAAAAATTATGACAGGTTTCATGTTAGCGATGCTCCAAATTTAAATGTAAAATTTTTATTTTTCACATTATTTTACATTCCAACACAATTACTCAAAGTTTTTCACATTTATCATTTCCACAACATTTTTATTGTATTGAACAATAAACAATTAAAAAGTATTAAAATCTTCTACTAATATTATATGTTAAGAACAATTAAATTAATCTTGATTAAAAACGATAACACGACATTATGGCCCATTGAATTTCAGACAATATAAAGTGCATTGTAACAAATTGTCGCATTGCAACAGATTGAAAACGTTTAGATACGATCAAATTTTATACCAAAAATAAAGATCCATTGCGATTATGAAAAACGATTGAATTATACTAAGAAACGATTAAGAATGACTCGTCGCCAGGTGGCGTCCGGATTTTATTACTCGCAAGTGGTAAAGAATCTATGATGGTCAGTATATAAGACCATTCAAGGTAATGCATAAATAATTCATTGTAACATGCGTGTAATACATGTATTAAGTAACAGTGCGTGTAAGATTAGGCAGTACGAGTGTGTATTTATAAAGTGTTCAGTAAAATATATGAAAAAAGTCCTAAATATAAAAAAAATGATACATGAATATTAAATACGATTATAAGAGATTAAAAACGATTAGATTTATAAATGCAGTTTATAAACATCAAAAACGATAAAAAACGATTAATATATATAACGGATTTTTAATACATTTTATAATAATAGTTTAATCGTTTTTTATACCATTCTAATCGTTATCTATTCTAATCGGAACTGATACAATACATTCTAATACCTAATAAAGCTAAAATTACGTTACACAAACGACTATCAAAAACGATTACGGTTTTTGAAATCGTTTTTAATATTCGGCTATTAGNACAGGGACTTGTGACGATTGTGATGCGCAGGGTTCTCCATCCCAATCAACCCAATCATCGGCATTAGTCCCCATCAGCTCTATCGACGCCTCAACGGCTGTTGCTGTTGGCAGTGGTAATAATACAGGCGCTGGCGCTTCAAGTAGTACAGGCGCCATTGCTGCTGCTGCTGGTGCTGCTGGTGCTGGTGGTGGTGGTGGTGCTGCTGCTGCTGGTGCTGTTGGTGTTGGTGTTGCTGCTGCTGGCGGTGCAACACGACCTGAAAATTTCAAATTTTTTTTATAAAATATTCGAAAATAAATCTAACACGTACGTCGTGTATGCTTTTTGTATAACTCAAAACATGACTTTTTTTTGTTTAAAGTGAGAGAATATAGCATACGTTCAATAATAATAATAATAATAATAATAATAATAATAATAATAATAATAATAATAATAATAATAATACATTACGATACAAGTGTCCTATGAGGCACATTCTGTCACGGTGAGGTTAAGCGCCCGAGCGTAGCGAGGGTGCTTACGCCGTGCCAGAATGTGCCTCGTACGACTCGAGTATCGTACAATATTTTAAAGCACTGCTTGGCTAAATCCGCCAAGTCACGCAAATCCGTGGCGTATGCAGTTCTTTCTGGCAGCGCGAGGTTAACATACACACGATATACACGGTGCCAGAAAGGGCTACTTAGGCCATGGATTTGCGTGACCTAACGCGGATTTAGGCCACTCAGTGCTATATAAAAAAAAATGTATTCAATATAAGAATCGAGTACTTACGGTTTTGCTCTGCAAGCTGTCGTAGTGGTCCCTGATTGCGTGTGTAGTCCCGGTGATGCCTAGCTTCACACACTTGTCCAGCTAATCGCACAAGTTTTTCATTTTTTTTGAACGTAGCGTAGCACTGTCCTATTTCTCGCGGACGTGCATGACGCAAAACTTTTTCAAAAAGTTTGAACAAGCCTCGCTCGTTGGCTCTATCCACGCACTTATGCCATGGATTACTCACAAATAATCGTCCCACATCGTAATTATTGTCCACTAAATAGTGGACAACACACCAGACGATTTAACGAAGAGACATTTTGAAACGAGAATGAAAATCGAAGTTTGCACTGCGCGAGTAAAACTCAGAGTGATGGCTAGATTTTTCCAGCATCTCACCTACCCTCGTAAGAACACTTGACATTTTTTTTCGATAGTTTTCACTATACAGGTGCATCAATGACCTTTTTTTTTACATAGTTTAGGGATGCTCCGAGTATCCCCACTTCTGGACCTGTACCTCACCTACACCACCACCACCACTCTCGCGCCGAGTCAAGTCCCAGCTCTTGCATTGGGCCGCACGCTCCCCCCACCACTCCGCAGCGTTTTCAGCCACCACCACCGGCTGTGATTTTCTCGGAGTGACACCGAACCTCAATAAAAAAGGGTACGCTTGACCGTAAGCATCCATATACATCTCACCTCTCGATCTATTCAGTTACTGGATCTTTGGGGAATTGTTTTACCCCTTGTCGGTCTAACTGTAAAACTCTTGATTTTTACTTTACGCATCGCAGTACAGTACTTTATTATTAGTGTTTATTAACTTCAACAAAACAACAACAACAACAATATGGCTGAAGCTATATTACTTGCAAACCAGGAAAAGCAAGATGTTGTAACCGACGAAGAATTCAACAGTGAAAGAGTGAAAAATTATAATCGTCCGCTACTGTTTGCCTCTACGTATCTTCTAAACAACTCGGGTTCGAAAAAACTTTACATCGGCTTGGAATACGATGAGTTCACGCAAAAATACTAGCCGATTATCGAACTGAAGAATACTCAATATTCCAGAGGTCTCAGAATCGATATGGAAAGCTGGATTGAACTAGAAAATAAACTAGAGGATATTTCAACGTATTCTAAATCAAACAGTGCTGCGTTATGTATTCAGCAACAAGAACGCATTAAATTGAAAAAAAATTGACATTATTCTAACTACTTCATACGGGCTGAAGTCGGTGATGTTCGTGCTCCAACAACACCTACAACAAACTCAAGAATCGCTTTACATCCCAAAGAAGAAGAGGGCCTTGATGCCATCCATAACCATGCAGAAGCGGACATTTGATGGATTAAAAAATATTGTAGTGTGTGTAAACGAGCGTTATCGTCGCTTAGAACGTGTATTAAATGAAATTAACGAGTGCAAAAATTTGTTACGCGACGAACTTGTTGAAATTTTAACTTTGTATGACTACCATAATAATGAAAGAAGTTACGATACTATTAAAAACATAGTTATTGAAAAGAGAAAATATTTAAGAGAAAATATTGTTAAAAAAATCACATCGAAAAATTCTTGTTTTCTTGATAATTATTTTGAAATGATTTTCACCGAAATGATAGTACTTCATAGCGACGTTTTTCACGATGAAGTTTACAATATTTTCTGTAATCACAATGCTCAAAAAATATAAATAAATAAAAATTTCATTCACATAATTTTACTTTAATATTATTTTACCTACACCAACCTCCTCACAACTCCTCGATTATTATTATTATTATTATTATTATTTAAATTATATAAAAATTCAATGCACATGCCAATGTTTAGTACAAACTAAATTCATTTTAAACTTCTTGCTTTTAACGGTCCTACAACTAGTCATTTGTAAAAGAAAAGCCTTTAGTTCTTTGTACATTCCTCCATGAAACTTACATAATAGCAAACCATTTCTAGCATCTTTCCTCTAAATCACATGTTCACAGCTTTCACCTTGCCAAAAAAAAGGGTCGACCTTTCCGCTTATCCTGTAAGGCGCTATTTTTTTCATACATTCCTCGCTTCTGTAGCTGGTATTGTAAAAGAAAAGAGCCCCCTACAGGGCTCATCATCACGGGTCTTGTTCTTATCAGGCCCCTACATCTCAGACCCGAGCGACTAGAGTTGCCACGAGCCACGACGTCACCGCGACCCCCCACTATAAGGCCCCACACCTACAGAGCGACTAGACTTGCCCTGAGCCATGACGTCACTGGCGCCACTAGGCCACGCCCCCTGTCTGCCTAGGCTTGCCCCTCTCTACTGAGGCCCCTTAAGATATCAAGGTTTGAATTTGTTTTTTTAAGTTTTTGATTCCTTATATCTCTAAAACAATGTAGTCAAATGCTTCAAAATTTTATTTGGTGATTCACCATAAACGAAGATATCTGCTGTTAAAATTCCAAACGATTTCGTTGAGCGGTTCTTTTAAGTAAAGAGCTGAAATGTAAAAACCGATTCTTCTAAAAAATTTGGCTTCCTCTTATAGGGTTGTCGTTGCACGTCGTAAAGTCCCTCCCTACGAATTTATGTCATACTGATAATATTAAAATAGCATTCACATACTGTATTTTAAAATAATATATTATTTATTGGAACAATAAATTTCGTAGTAGGAAGCTACGTGCCAAGCACGTTGGCAGCGGTTTTTTATTTATAATTATGTTAAATTGTTTAAAAAATTCTTTAAAGAATGGTATAAACTAAGAAACATTGCAAAAACCAAAAACAATGTTTGTATATTCATTTACTAGGTACAACAAGTCTTCGAAGGCCAGAATTCATGATTTTTATTTTTACAGCTACCGCAGACTTACTGAGGATTTGGGCTTCGAAGGGCACTTTTTCTTTGACAGAAGTGCCTGAAACAGCTATAGTTTCCAGATGAATATGGGGATTTGAAAAAGATTTTAATTTAAAAATGTTGTCTATAATTAATGCATAATACTTGTCATTTTTTGAATTTTTAAACAAAATTTTTTATTAACTAAATCCCCACATTCATCTGGAAACTATTGCTGTTTCAGGTATTTCTGTCAAAGAAAAAGTGCCCTTCGAAGCCCAAATCTTAAGTAAGTCTGCGGTAGCTGTAAAAATGAAAATCATGAATTCTGGCCTTCGAAGACTTGTTGTACCTAGTATATGACATATACAGACATTGTTTTTGGATTTTTACAGTGTTTCTCAGTTTATACCATTGTTTAAACAATATTTTAAACAATGTAACATAATTATAAATAAAAAATTCAATTATTCAATCAGACACCCAGTGCCGGCATAAAACGCTTATTGAAATAGAAGTACTTGCTGTCGTATATCTCCATTATAGGCTGTAGTGTTTCACTGGTAGTTCGTTCTAGGCGATACTAAACGATTATTGCTTCCTCCTCAAGAGGAAGCTTTGTAATAGTAAAATTTTCAGTTTTGCTAATACTTCGTGGAAACGCATTTGGAGGTGTTTGGAGTGCGAATCATACGTTTTTAGAAAATGTCCGTGCGGATGGCTGTGTGTGTGTGTGTGTATGTACGTATACCGCCATAATTTTGGAACCTTGCGACGGATCGTAATAAAATTTGACATGCATATATTTTTTATAATTCTGAATTTAGGTCATTTTTTGTTTTATGATTCTGACCATTTTATGGCCATATTATAGCCATTTTTCTATTTTTGAAAAAATATTTTTGCTTTTTTATAATGATATGATTTATACAATATATTCAACAATAGTGTATCTAAAAGACAAGATTGTCTACTTTTTCCGCAAGATTTTCTAGATTGACTGATCTGTTCATTTTTTATGATATAAAAGGTAATTTTTCGATAAACATATATAACTCAAAAAATAAATAGTTAAATGTTTTGAAAAAATTCATGACAATAAAAAACAACAATATCTACTAGTTGTAAAAATTTTAAGCAATTTTGGCGACTAGTTTTTGAGATAAAAATCAAAAACTAAAAAAGATGTTTTATGTCGTACGATTACGGGAGTAAAAAGGTTTAAATTGAGTTGAAATTTTAGGAAAAGATTGATCTTTTGATCACTTCGGCTAGGTTCTTTTTGTAGCTTATGAAACCTTTTAGTTTAAAAGATATTAAGATTCAAATACTTCAACTCTCACCCTGTATACTCTGTGTGACTGAACATTATTATTTTTGTTAAACCATATAATTTGATAATTAAAGCTTAGTATATTTTGAGAGCTTTCATGGTTTTATAAAATGTCCGTGCAGATGGTTTTGTCTGTGTGTGTGTGTGCGCGTGCGTGCGTAATATTACATTTAAAACAATATCAAATATTCTTTTTTGCGGAAGCGGGAAGAATCCGGAAGAATGCGGAAGGCCGACACGTGACGCATAGCTAGGTACTTATAAGATAATTGCATATGGCAATTGTTTGAGGTGACAAAAGAAGTTGATGAGCGGGGAGTGGGGTGTTTGAGAAATTTCTTGCTTCTCCGTTGAGACGAAAAGGGTATAATTACAAGGAGGGGGGAGGTATAGTTTTGGAATAAGCTCTGTCATTTCTCGCTCAATTTCTATAATCTTGTGAAAGTACGTACGTGCAAAGCTACGGCAAAGTTAAAACAACTGCCGGCCTGAAAATCGAGAATTTATTTTCAAAGGCACACCTATATACCAGATCGCTTTTTTCGTTTCTGGAACCATCCAAGGGTGTACGCTCCATCACTTGTCAAACTTTTATCCGATTGATGACTTTAGATTATTCTATAGGAATTCAAAGTGTGAGGAATATTAACAAAGACTAGCCATTATTAGTAAATATCATGTACTCAATGTCTGGGGGCGCAAACAAAAACACATATTACCATATAGGTATATATTTGATTCAGAATGCGGGAAAAAGCTTCAATTTAAGTTTTGGTAAGTTAAAAATAGTTGCTTATAGGAACAAAATTATTAACGTTTATTATTTCCATTTTTTACGGAAATCAGCGATTTTTTTCCCATTTTTAAAATTGATTTTTCATCCAAGTGGTTATTTAACTAATATGCAGGACTAAAATAAAGCTCTTTTTGTTACCTTAATTTTAAAAATTCAGATTTTGAATTTTCTATTTTTATTAGCCATGTCTAGCTGATCGAAGAAATGAAATATTCGAAGTAGAAGAAAAGAGATTTAAGAGCGCTCTATACCTCCGTGACAGCCAATCAGAGCCGCGGATTTTTCTTAACAAACTACGGCTTTATTATTAATGCTTTTATAAAATAAAAAATTGTATAATGTTCTTTAGACTTTTCTACACGTGGGATGATTCCTAGATTTAGTAAATAATTATTGTAAAGCCGTAAAATAAATGTTGAAAGCTTTGCTCGATATGTCGTCTGCTTCCGCAGCACAAGCCACCAACGGCACCATAAGAGACGCGAACGAAAAATTGCTGATTGACAATTATCTGAGATAAATTTCGACTGAAACGTTATCATCCCACGCACGGAAGAACCCAAAGAATATTATATATGCTTTTTTGCATCTCAAAATGAAAAAATGGAGTTGCAGTTTGTTGCGAAAAAATACTTGCGCTATAGTGAAGGAGCATGCATGCTCTTTCACTATAGCGCAAGCAGACGACATATCGAGCAAAACTTTAACATTTATTTTACGGCTTTACAATAATTATTTACCAAATATAAGAATCATCCCACGCGTAGACAAGTCTAAAGAATATTATCAAAGGAGGATGCCCACGGGTATAAATGAAATCGGCCCCCTCGGGGAACGTACGAAACCTAAACCATCGTTTAGATCATGCGCATTAAAAAAAAAAAAAAAAAAAATCAACCCTCATACTTCAAGGGAAACTGAGATATTTAGCAATGAAGTTTTCACCCCCGAACGTTGAAAAAAATTATAAAATATTCAAAATCTGCAGCTTTGCACCATTATTTCTAGACTTTTTGGGGGTCAATGGAAAGGTCTCGATATAGGCTACCTCCTCAGTAAGGTTTCAAATGGGCGACGCATCCATAACCAGTTTTCAGCGCGATTTTCTCATTTTTGCATAACACCCCCTAGCTTTTTCGACTATAAACGGTACTTTGCACCATTATTTTTTGGCTTTTAAGGGTGCGTCGCCCATTTGAAACCTCACTGAGAAGGTATCTGCTATCGAGACCTTTCCATTGACGCCCGAAAAGTCAAAAAATAATGGTGCAGAGTGCCGTTTTCAATCAAAAAACCTTAGGGGTGGTAAGCAAAAATGAAAAAATCGCGCTGAAAACTGGTTTAAGGTTGCGTCGCCCATTTGAAAACTTACTGAGAAGGTAGCCTATATCGAGACCTTTCCATTGACGCCCGAAAAGTCAAAAAATAATGGTGCAGAGTGATTAACAAACATAAAATGTAAACTCTAAACCCAAAATCCCCAAACTCACGTACTCCACTGACAGCAAGTAACAAACATAAAACGTAAACGCTAAACTCAAAACTCCCAAAACCACCTACCCCACGTACAGCAAGCAACAAACAAAAAATAAACGCTAAACCCACGTACTCAGCGCACAGCGAGTTACAAATATAAGAAGTACATGCTAAATTCTTATTATTTTTTTATATATATACTAACACTTATAGGCTGCAAATCTTTATTTTCAACTATGTCAAATTTGAGTTCTTGACTGGAAGTTTTGTATAAAATGAAAAATTAACGATAGTATCATGAAAATTCAAAGGTTATAACTGTTTTCTCATGTTACAAATGTCCATAAAAAAGTGAATCATTTTTTATATAAAATATAATATAACTTATAAAAGTTTAGATTTTCCTCAACCGTCAAACTCTTACCGGTAACACTTTTCTATGGATTAATTAAATTCACCTACTGATTATGAAATTAACAATAAACAAGTTGCTGCTGCACGTAAGGTAGATATGGGTTTAAGAAGAGTTTCACATCAACATTCTTATTTGTAACTATTTGCATGTATGTGGTTTTTGGGTTGAGCGTATATAGGTACGTAGTGTAGGTGGATTTAATACTTTAGAATTTAATATTTATTTTCATATATTTTAGAACCCGCTGTGCGTGGGGTGTTTGAGGGCTTTGGGTTTAGCGTTTATGTTTCATGTTTATTACCTGCTGTCTCGTTGTGCGTGGAGTAGATGGGTTTAGGTTTTTATAAGTATTGTTATGACCGAGCTCAAACGTTGCGCGATTCGAACGCTGAGAATCGCGCATAGCGACCCCTAGCAACGAGATCAACGACGTCGTGGATATCATTGTTTGTAGTCAGTCTGATCGTGACAGCTGATGAGAACAGTTGTGCTTATGTTCGAATAAAGAGTCTGAGTTTATGTGTGCTTTTCTATAAATACGTGTTGACATCTTTATTACCCGAACCCGATCATAACAGTATGGAGTCTATATGGGGTTCTTGGGGTTCTTGGGGTTTATTCTTGTCCGGTTATTGTATGGTCTGCACTTGCGCTAGGTGGGTTTAATAGTGTTGGAAATATCCGTATTTCAAAACTATATCTTGAGTGCATTTATAGCTAAGAAGGGTCTAGTTATGCGTTTATGTTTTTATGAATATAAGCTCGGGTAGCGGCGCTACGGCACGACGTGCTGCGACACGTTGTAGCGGGCCGCGGACTTCTCAGTGGGCCTTGCCATCTGGAGTCCTTCTGCGAGTTATATAGTAGGGCCATTGTTTTAGGGATTTTCCCTTTCCCTTCTGCACTCTCGATATGCGCTAGCTACAGTTAGTCTCCGACAGAACGTCACAGGGTCCAGATGTGCTTGATCCTTCTATGCGTCTCAGAATAAACGTTGATTTTATAAAGAGAAGATATTCTGTGTTGTAATTGTTTCCCATTTCCAATAAATAGTTTCTTGGTTTGATGACCTTTTTTTTTTGCTCCAACAATGTAACAGTCGCCTCCCCGCCCCCTAAAGACCACCTCTGGATCCGCCACTGGCTATTGCGCTGCGGCTGTCTACTGCAACATGACTAATAGCTAAATATTTTTGTTATATTTTTGTTATTGTATATCTATTGGCGCAGTTGCTACGCGCGGCGTTGAGCTCTGAAGAAGTTTCAGGTTCTACAGTCAGATGCCGGTGATGTTGGCTCTGTTAACTTTGAGGACCTGCTGCTGTCGGACAGCGGCATGGTAGGCTCAGACTTGATGAGACCGCGTTTATCATAATTAAAGTTCTCCTTCTCATCCTCAAAATTGATGATGAGATCTTTTTTGCGTTTGCGTACTTGCGTTCCGCCTCGAACTCGTTCTTGGGCTAGATGTCTAATGCGTAGCCCAGTAGCTTCTATACAGCCATGGTCTTGAGCGAAAAGTTTCGCTGCATCGATAATATATATATATATATATATATATATATATATATATAAAACATTTTACGACAAGTATACCAACATAAAAAAAATGTTTACAAATGTACCCTTTTGAAAACGACACTGATGTAACAGAAAAAAAAAACATTTTGGAGTCAACGGAAATCTTATTGAAGAAATACGAAAATGAGGATAAAGTAAATTTAATACACACACATAAATAGATTAATATCGTATTTGAACTAGAAAAAATGTGTTAAAATTACTAATACAAATTATTCAAAGTAAAAAGGAGGGTTATGCGCATCCGATTCGACAGCTCATGCCGGAAAAATTTGTTTGAATATCGTAGATTTTTTATACAAAATTAAATAAACCCAACGACATAAGCCCACTTCGGCGCTCTTTCCTTGGGCCAAGGAACATGTCCGTATTTTTTTCCCCGCTGAGAAATGCCTCTTTTTTAAGATTTAATGGCGCAAAATCACCCCGGTTTTGCCTAGTCATTATATATATAGATGGCATATATATTGGTGTCGAGGCCCCTTAAGAACCATAGGGGTTTTAAAGCTGCGCAATGAACTTAGCCAAAACATATAAAATATCTACCTTTTCCTAAAATCTCAAGTGCAATAAGGCCTTTTTACGCCCGTAATCGAGACTCAAAAAAACTCATTTTTTTCAGTTTTCGATTTATTACTGAACAAATAAGTAGTCAAATCACTTGAAATTTTAATGGAATATAGTTTGACACGTAACCCATCAACATATTTTTTTTTCGTGAGGTTATGATGTTTAGTTTCAGAGATATGAATTTTTTTTTTTACAATCACCTTTTTCATTTTATCTGCCGAACGGAGCGGTCAATCTCGAGGACCAAACGGGGAAAAGTAGGTAATTGTATTATCTTTCTAATGCATTTTAGCTGAATTGTTTGTATAACAATGAAATGGTTAAACAAAAATGAAAATAATTTTTTTCGAAAATCAAAAAATGGCCATAAAAAAGAAAGTAATTGAAAAAATAAAAAAATAAATGTTTTTCTCGAATTCAGAATCCAAAAATAGATATCTGTGGCTTCCCGGCAAATCAACTTAAGTCACATTTTTTGAAAATTTGGGTTAAGTGGTATTTCCTATATTTAAACACTCCTCTTTTACGTGACTTTATTGCAAACCGTTTCCAGAAAAGCGACTTAAGTCCATGCTGAATGCTTCCAATCATTTTATGGGGCGAGACGCGTACAAAAATACCTCCGTTATATTAATTTTTAACATAGAAATCAATTAGGAACAGCGTATATTCATTTTAACAATCCAATTTTACCAGGACTCAATTATGCATAAAAATTCGAGGGTATAATGTGTTACCGACAAAACGACTTAAGTCCATTTTTATCTATAAAATATTCCAGGATAAGAAAAATAATTTAGAAACTAGTCTATAACTTAAAGAGTAGCTATGCCAATCATTATTATCATTTTTGGATGCTAAATTTAATACCGAAATGTCCCAGCACGAAGATGTTCAAGCAAGAACACGGAAAATGTGTTCCCGGCATAATGACTTAACTTGAAGTAATTTCTGCACCATAAAAAGACAATTACCTATTTGTTGCACCCAATGTAATGATTTGAAAGATAGTTCATTCATAGTACATTAAGTAAACACAGTATCGCGCCGTAATTCGTATGCTGCGATCTTAAGTATCAATTTAAACATTAAAATCGCAATTTCTCGAAAACACGAAAATGTGACTTAAGTCGTTTTGCAGGAAAGCCACAGATATGCATCTCAAATTTAATTGATATTGACGGAGTAGTTTCATAAATATCACGGTATACAATAGTAGATAGGCTATAGGCATACTGGCTCACACGGGTTCTAGCTCACCCCCTCTTCTCTCCAAGTGAGCCAAAACCCGTGCTGTGTATTTTAGATGGAGGGATTGACGATCCCTCCCTTCCCTCGCCTAGCGATCGAGAATTCTCCCCTCTCTCAAGGTGAGCTAGAATCCGTGGCATGTATTTTAGATAGAGGGATTTTTAGATCCCTCCCTTCCCTCTCCAAGCGATTGAGAATTTTCCCCACTCTCAGAGTGAGCCAGTAACCGTAGTGTGTATAAGTCCCATTCTTCCCTTCTCCGCAGCCTAAAAATAAATTAGTGGTGGGTTTATGCCCCTCCTCCGTATTCCCTCTGTCCAATCCAATGTGTCCTCCTCTTTTTCCTGCATCACCCCTTCTCCAGAGCACTATAGATAGAGGGAGCGAACGGACCCTGAGCGCGCTACTCGGATAGAGAGGGAAAATAAATTAGTGGCGGGTTCATGCCCTTCCTCCGTATTTCCTATCTCCCTATGGACATTTACCCAAGATCTTTTTTATCGCACGATAAGAGGACAATATCTCACGGTCAAAGCAAGGGAGGTGGACATTTTCCCAAGATCTTTATTATCGCGCGATAAGAGAAAAATCACTCACGGTCAAAGCAAGGGAGGTGGACATTTTCCCAAGATCTTTTTTATCGCGCGATAAGAGAAAAATCTCTCACGGTCAAAACGGGCCCTGAGCGCGATAGAGAGGGAAAATAATCTATATGAATTTCGACTCTTTTGCCACTTGATCCCTTCTCCGTGTCCTAAAAATAAATTAGTGGCGGGTTCATGCCCCTCCTCCGTATTTCCTATCTCTAATTAACCATAGTTCTAGCGTCAGCTGTTTCTTCGACCGAGATAATATATTCCACCGACTACGCCTACAGATTGTGTAGATACTATCCCTTACACTTTCCATGCGGTCCTCGCGTAGGTATAGACGATAACTCTCGCACAGATGTTCTCTCTAGGCCTTTACGCAGTGGAGATTTTTTCCCAAGTGGGAGGTGGACATTTTCCCAAGATTTTTTTCTCGCGCGATAAGAGAAAAATCTCTTTTCCTAAGATCTTTTTCTCGCGCGATAAGAGGAAAATCTCTCACAGTCAAAACAAGCGAGTATACTATAGGGAGGTGGACATTTTCCCAAGATCTTTTTTATCGCGCGATAAGAGAAAAATCTCTTTTCCTAAGATCTTTTTCTCGCGCGATAAGAGACAAACTGCAGCTAGAGCTCCACGAGTATTACGGCACTGAGTGCGCAGACATAGTTATCACAGCCAGAGAGTACGTGGTGCGCAATGAGGAGAAGCAGCGACGTTTTTTCCTATCTTCAAGAAGAGATAGTCTTCCTAGAAAGGTTTACCGATGATACGGAGGAAATTAATTATGAAGTTAGTTTGATCATTTAAAAATATTTTTATAAATACATTGTATAATTCTGAAAAAGCTCTAATTTCAACTTCGCTGCCATAAATGGAAGATTGAGACATATAACGTTCATAATCTACAAAGTTAACTATATCTGTATAATAATTATTCCCAATTATAAAAGAACTAAAACTGCTCCAATGTGATACAATATATCGAACAATACTCAATCGAATCTCCATATGAAAATTTTGATTCTCATGCATAAAATAAGAAAAGCATCTAAATAAACAGTTACCATCACCAAGAATTTTAATAATTCTAAAATTATCCATTTTGAAAAAAAAAACAATATTTTTCGAAAAATTATTATTTGATAAAATAATATATATACCTGAGTTCAGTCTTACTTAAGAATGTATATAAGAATGTATATATCTTGAAATATATTACTTGTATGTAATATTTAGACTTTTTCTTGAGTTTAATTTCCGGATAGTAATAATTTAGAACAATGTCACCTTAAGGAAAATTAATCAAAAATGAAATGTAAGATATTGGTTGGTCAAATGACTTGAAATTTTTCTTACAGTTGTCTGACTAATGATGAAATTTCAAAACTGTAAATATTCATCACTTTTTATCCTTTAAATAATTTTACTACAACGATATGCTATTAATATACAAAAGCATTAAACTAATTACAGCACATTTATTCTTTTCAAATCAAATATTTTATGGATTTGACTTTCAAGTTATATGCATGACCACAATCAACACTTACTGATTAATTTGACGTAAATATACAAGCATAATGTATTGACTAAGTTAATATTGTTCAAGTATAAATATTATAAAAAGTGATGTCTATGTGTTTAAA
This sequence comes from Pteromalus puparum, assembly GCA_012977825.3. Lineage (NCBI taxonomy): Eukaryota > Metazoa > Arthropoda > Insecta > Hymenoptera > Pteromalidae > Pteromalus > Pteromalus puparum. Next base: position 59,249,109 of record CM053170.1, read on the forward strand.
ATCAACAATGATGAAATCTGCTAAGTGATTTCCATAGACATTTCCATCTCATCAGTACACAAGTCATTGGTTACTGTCGATCTCAGAATCTGTTTTATGCTGTTTGTATTGTAATGAAGTTAAGTGTCTCATTATATGTTTAGAAACAAGTTACCATAATAGTTTTTACTTAAATATCTTTGTTCGGCTTTTCATCTTTAACCCTAATCTACACATAGGTCTAAATAAGAAAATCAAAACTATAACCCTTAAGATAAGATAACTATATATATTATTTTATCATGTTGAAACAAATCATCATGCAAAATTTTAGCTATCTAAGTATAATAGTTTTTGAATGAGAGGGAAAATAAAATTCCGAAATTCTCAATGATTACATTATTACTTGCTTTACAATTTTGTTTTCTCTCTCATTCAAAAACTATTATACTTATAGGGCTGAAATTCATGCATGATGATTTGTTTAAACATGATAAAACAATACATTAAATTGTCTTTATCTCAAGGGTTATAGTTTTATCATAATGACAGTAACCAATGGCTCGTGTACTGATGAGATGAAAATATCTATGGAAATAACTGAGCAGACCTCATCGTTGGTGATTTTAAACAAACACACCCACACCACTTTTTATAATATTTGCACTTCAAAAACATTAAGTTAGTCAGTGCACATGTTTTGACTGACTGTATTATACAACTATTTAAAGAATATACAGTGATAAATACCATATATTTACAATTTTACAATGTCACCATCGATGTAACAACTCTGCTTCAGTAAAAATGAAATTACCTGTGATAAATTAGATTTCTGTAGTAAACTCTTTGCACTGACTTTAACTATAAACTATAAACACTATGAATATTTATTTCTCAATTATTTCTGAATAATTTAAGTAAAAGATATAACTTTTGCAGAAACCGTACGTCATAAGAAATACAGAAATCAAAATTTGTAAACAACGTGATATTGCAGCATTTGAATATAATCTCCCCGCTTCACACATGTTGTGTAAGATATTGACTCCGTTAATCGTTATTTAATAAATAGATACTCTTTCTATAATCAATCAATTCATAATTCATATTTTCTTAATTTGGACAAATATTTAATCCTTTTTTATAATCTATAAATTTTATACAAAATATAATTTTAAAATAAAAATAAAACAGAAACTGAAATGGGGGGTTGGTGAGTGGAGCGAATTTATTATTATTTTTTTTTAATTTATACATGTTTTAAGAAATGTAATATTTTATTCATCAATCTGTTTTTAAATTTAAAATTGGGGGGTTGGCGAGCGGAGCGAGCAGGGGGGAACCCCCCCTAGTGTGTGTATATATATATATCTATATATCAATTTAAAAATTAGTCTACTAAGAGTGTGGCCCGATTCTGAAAAAAGTTGCATCAGTCGCACTCAATATATAAAAAAAAACGCAAAAATCTGTACTTGCGTTACAAAAAATATGGTGTGCACCAAGGGCTAAGTGGGCTTTTTGGCCTCGTGTGGTTGCAGTACTCGTCTGCGGCTCGTAAACGCCCTCGCCTTCGGCTCGGGCTAACTCGCCTTAACTCGTACTGCAAACTCCACACTCGGCCTAAAAAAGCCCACTTTACGCCCTTGGCACACAATATACTATTGTGTACCCCAGTTTATCCTTACCTTTTATTCCTCGCGCGGTGTTGCTTTATGGTTGTTATACGGTCAGTTTCCCTTGGCGCAGTGCAAAAATTTGTCGCGGATTTAACTTCTTTCCGTCGTTCTTACCGTTTCCCAAACCAAGATGATGGTGAACAACATCTTGCGTCAGTTTTTGATAAGGCTACTGTAATTTTGAACTTTGGTTTTCCTAGTTTTTGTTAAATTTATACACTTTGTCTAGTATTTCTAGATTCGACTCTGGTTGTTCAGCATATTACATCATGATGCTAACACCTAGACTCACCGTCTGTCCGGAGATACCAGCAGCTGAACGTAATCATAGAGAGATTTCGCTTTGTTTGTTTGTTTTTTTTTTGCGGCATTTGGACTACTTCTTACAATGCCTGTGAAGAGGGGTTAACTCAGATAACGCGATACACTTATTTTTTAGGCAATTACTATCAATAAATTTTTCATATTTCAACTTGTAGAGAATTCTTAATTAATTTCAAAAATACTTGTTATTTAATATAATACGAGTTTTAAATTCAATTTCGAATTAGTTTGCCATATATCGACGCCTGAGAGGAATAAGGACTTGTATCTTGAAGCCCGCTTTGAGAACGACGTATCTTAGGATCCGTTTCAGAAACGACGTATCTCGGAATTCGCTTTTTAGAATTACTTTTGCTTTTGCGATTCTTGCTAAATAAACGTGATGAAAAATTTTGAAAAAAATTGATTCAAAGAATCTCCAAAAGCGTATCAACCATGGTTGCGGGTCCATAAAATTTGTTTTGGTTTTTCGGGAATCGCAGAAAATCCTTCGAGTGGGCGGTTTTATCGGGAATAGTGGACAATTAGGCGCACACACTTCAGGGAATGTGATTAACGTTGATTTATCATTTTCTTTGACTTGAATTCTTCCCAAAAAGTGAGAAACTGTTACTTGTAATGTGAGTATCGGTGAATTGTTATTTTGAATTCTGTATTATACTAGAGACCGGCGATGGCTCCGTGGTAAACCACCTGCCTCCCGGTCAAGGGGTCGTGGGTTCGAGCCCCCATCAGGGCGATCAGTTTTTTCAGATCCGATGGAAATCTTACTCACGACACCGGGTTTGAGAAAGGCGTAGGTGTGATGAGCCTACCCTGGAAACTTTCGAACGCTAAAATTCATCTAGAAACACAACACGATACGTTGTGAGGCCATGAACTTTCGAGTTCGAAAAAGCCACCCATTTATTTTATACTAGAGTTTTTGGATCTAAAAATGACTGATCTGACGAAATCCAAGAGAAAATGCACTTTCTCGGGAGTCTCAGAATCTCGAAATTTTGTATATTTCTAGACCTTTTCTATCTTGTTTTATAAGCTAAAAAATGAAATTTGTTTATCCTCAATATAAATAGACTCAAGCGGTTATACGCATGTCTATTACGGAATTATTATTGCCTCTTGGTGTGCCCCGACATTTTCACATGTAAGTACTTGTTTTAAGATCATTCATATACACATTGTGGTCTCGTCGATTGTCGTATATCATGTGAGAACCATATGGGATATATAACCATGTGGAGCTCTTTACGTGGGAATGCAGCATTATACTTATGCCTAAAAAGACGTTATATGGTATTTATAACATTTTAGATATCGATTGGAGACTTTCAGCAGAAATCGCAACCACGACAATCATCAAGACGAACATGCGTACAATGCGCTCAAAGAAGCTATTATTTTGCACCAGATCATTTTAACGTAAGATGCATTCGCACTGCTTAAATAAATACGATTAAGTTTCGTTAAAGGGTTTTCTATGACGTAATTTGATATAATATTCTCAGATACCATGAAATTATGCAGGCATCGTATTCCTTGTACCTTTTGCTAGAAATGGGAGCTACTATGTGTGCTGTATCGATGAACTGCGATCCCGATGAAACAGCATAACCCCTTAGAATTTCTAAGGTATACTATGATTTTAATCGGACTTATGTTGCAGTTATTCTATTGAAGCTGGCCAGGTCAGAAATCGATCGATTTCAGCAGTTATATCTATAGAGATATGTAAGTCTGTCTTTAAAATGGTAAATACAGTCATTTCACCTTCACTATAATATAGAAGTATATTTTACAGATATCATAATGATTGGTATGACAGTCCACTGAGGTGCCAAAATCTATTGAGATGCATGAGACCCTGTGAGCTGTCAGGAGGCGGACTGTATGTTATGAATTTCATCAACTACGCGACGGTAATGCTACATTCATTATTTATCTATTATTTTATACTGAATGATAAAATTTATGAATATTGTAATAGTATGTGTTAAGGTTATTAAAACGTCTATTTCTTACATCGCTGTCTTTTCGTCTTGAAGAAAAGTTTAAAACACTCGCACCGGTTAAATAACGCGGACTCGAGCGCGAATGCATAGTCATTTGACATGTATAACGTAATAATATACGTTACGTATCTTTACGCGCGAATATTTAAATAAAGAATAATTTTTAAATATGACTTCTCAAAATATAAGCTTGGAAGTGAAATATTCGGTTTAGAAGCTATATGATTTTAGAAAATGCATTGAGTAAGCTGAAAAAATGAAGCTTTGTTCTACGTGATTCGGGACTCTGGAATTTAACTGCTTTCCAAGTGTTTTTCCGGGGAGAGAGAGTACGCGTCGCAACATGTGTTTTCTAGAACAAGCTAAGCTTTGTTAAAAAAAAGGGACCGAGGGAGGAGAGAGACGCAGGACTGCAACGGGCATAACAGCAGAATGCAGTCGGTCTCCAGACGTGGAAATGAACGCACGGATTTTCTTGCGCGAGATTTTTAAGTTTCATGCACTTTTAATGCGGCCTATTGGCGGTCTCAAGCCCGAGAAAACGCAGAGAGGAAGTGTTATT
>CM053170.1:59256079-59279641 GCA_012977825.3 Pteromalus puparum
TTCAAGCACTTTTAATGCGGCCTATTGACGGTCTCAAGCCCGAGAAAACGCAGAGAGGAAGTGTTATTTATTCATTTATTCGAATTTAATTAATTATAAAGTCACGTTACTCAAATCGAACGTATTACACGTTCTTAGGACGAATAAACGAACGAACATAGTTTTATTAGCATATGTATTATATGTGGCGCGAAAAGTATAATACATCAGTGGTGACAGTGCGGTGGGATTCGTCTGTTTTGAGTGCGTGATTTTTTTTTATTAAATAATGTTATGCATCGGTGGTTATAACTGTGTCAGTGATTCGTCTGTTTTGAGTGTGTAATTTTATTAAATATAATCTTGCATTGATCTGAAGTGAAAATTTTCATCAAATGTGAATTATTAGAATTGTTCAAGTGTATATATAGTTATAGTGTAAAGTGCTAAAAATATTCTTACCGAAACTATAAATTTAATAGTGATAACAAATTAAAATTTTTAGCGTGTAATTTAACAGTGATTAAAGTAGTGCAAAATTAGATGCTTTGTATATTAAATTGTGCAATGTTAAATAAATTGTGGTCAGATTGTATTGTCGCGTATATAAAAGTAATGCGTAATGATTGTGTAAAAAAAGTACAAATAATTTAATTGAATTTTATACATAGTGTCGTGTTTGTTTTGTTGTGAATTAAACTTGTGTGATAATAGTCGAATTTGCGGATAGAAAGTATAATAATTTGAAAATAAGTTAGTAAATTTAAATGAAAGTTAAACGTATTTTATGCAGATCTTATTTAAGTGCTGTAGTGTGTTAAAAGTGTAAATCAGAAAATTACAAAAAGTGAGATGATTGGCATACGTGTAAAACAAATTTGAAAAAAGATTTATAAGTGCTGAGAGTTTACGTAAAAAGTCAAAAAGGTAAAATGCAATTTCTCTCTGGTTTTCTCGAGGGTAGTTTCAATATTTTTATACGGTTTGAATGAAAATATTACATACATAAATATCAGAATATAAATATAAGTGTGGATCAAGGAAACTATAAATTATTTTGATTAAGTGCTGTTTGATTTAGCCATATAATTCACAATGATTTGAAATACAGACAGACATGCATGAAAGACTCTCTTGAACGTATAAATTGAAGTACGAAGTATTACCTGCTTAGTAAGTTTTCTGAAACGGAGGAACTTCGAATGTACTTTAAATAGAGTTTTGAGTGTGAAACAGACTGACAAAAAAGACAGTTGAAATTATGATTATATTTAAAATTGTTTTTGAGAAAGAAAATATAGTTTGAGTGAAAAGCTTTGACAGTGACAATTTCTTTTCAACCTACGAGTAATTTATACTCAGGTGTGAGAAGAGAAGCAGAGTATCCCCATGGGTAATTGTAAGAGCTTATAGGCCACCAAATGAGGATTCATGCTGGCAATTAGCAATCCGCAAATAGTGTCGATTGTAGACACGAGGATGCAAAAGCCATGACAGAACGTTTTACAGTTTAGTCTAAATTGATATAATTAGAGTTTTTGACAGAGGACAATGGTAGGGAACTGTAACCTCCAGGAGGGTCATGTAAGAGCTCTAGGGTCACCAGGACTGGTAGGTTGCAGGGAGATTTGTATTCTAAAAAAAGGCAGGATAGCCAGATAATACCGGACAATCGCGTTCGGAGGCTGTAAACCCTCGAGATGAAAGGACAATCGCGTCCATTCAAAGAGGTAGTAAGTCCAGTTGAAGGTGTAATGAATACAAGTAGGAACGATTTGACAGTAATGAGACAGAAATAAAGTAATGATATGATTATAATAATTGATGGTCAGAAATTAACAGAAAGTTTGACAAAAATGTTTGTGACGATCAAAGATTTTTGATATTTAGTTTGAAATTTATTGTGGAAAATAATTTGGATTTTATAATAAATGTGTTATAAATTATACTTGTTGATGCAAAATCTTGATATTTTATTGTAACAGTTGTAGATTGGTGGAAAATAATTGTGAATTCATACAATAAATATGTTGAAGGTTATTGTTGTTTGCAAGCATCATCCTTATGATAATGTTTATAGCATAAAAAAATAGTTTCCTTTGTCAACAATTTTTTTTGTATAGGGGGTATGATATTATCTATTTTAGACACATATTTCAATGCAAAAGGGTAAATTTTTTTTTTAATAATAAAATTATTATTTATTGTTTGTTAAAAAAAGATGTTTTCCTTATAGTCAACATCTTTTGCATAAGGGCAAAGGTGTAACGTAATAATATACGTTACGTATCTTTATGCGCGAATATTTAAATAAATAATAATTTTTAAATATGAATTCTCAAAATATAAACTTGGAAGTGAAATATTCGGTTTAGAAGCTATACGATTTTAGAAAATGCATTGAGTAAGCTGAAAGAATGAAGCTTTGTTCTACGTGATTCGGGACTCTGGAATTTAACTGCTTTCCAAGTGTTTTTCCGGGGAGAGAGAGTACGCGTCGCAACATGTGTTTTCTAGAACAAGCTAAGCTTTGTTAAAAAAAAGGGACCGAGGGAGGAGAGAGACGCAGGACTGCAACGGGCATAACAGCAGAATGCAGTCGGTCTCCAGACGTGGAAATGAACGCACGGATTTTCTTGCGCGAGATTTTTAAGTTTCAAGCACTTTTAATGCGGCCTATTGACGGTCTCAAGCCCGAGAAAACGCAGAGAGGAAGTGTTATTTATTCATTTATTCGAATTTAATTAATTATAAAGTCACGTTACTCAAATCGAACGTATTACACGTTCTTAGGACGAATAAACGAACGAACTTAGTTTTATTAGCATATGTATTATATGGGCGCGAAAAGTATAATACATCAGTATAAGGTGGCGCGAAAAGTATAATACATCACATGACGATAGTTTCTTTGTTCAGTTGTGTATTGTTATTGCACTAGTGAACAAAAAAAAAATCTTTATCATATCGAGTGCTTTTTCTATCGAATCAAGCAACATATGTCTAATTTCTGTGCGCATAAATTAAACGCTCTAGCTGTACCTATATGTAGCCAATTTTCTTCATTAATTTCATCCGTCTAAACATGAATTGATTGATTATCTGTTACATATGAAACTTTAATTATCTTATACTTACGTGATTGAGACATGTTAATAATTTCTTTCACCTGCATGTTCAGTAAGCTCAAAACTTAAAAATCATCACTATTTTTATGTTTAGTGGGCATGATTGGTAGTAAGATACGGATAATAACACCAAAAATATGTAGATTTGATAAATTTACATGGTTTCAATATAAATTAAAATTATATGATTATTTTCAATCGGGGTAGCGCCCCAATACATTGTGCAATTGGGAATAAAAAATTGTTCCTTCAGCAAAATAATTATGAGGATCATAATTTTTTATTTATTTATTTATTTTTTTTTTTCAATTTTTACCTTCCCCGCGATTTTATTTTCTATACACGACAATGTGCGCAAAATACAACTTTGCGCATTTTGTAAATTTTTAAAATTACAGAGAAAGTATTGCTAAGCCCAAAAAACACACGTATTTTACCATTTTGGTATCGCGTTATAGCAGTTATTTACGTTATCCGCAGTTATATAGAGAACTCTTGATGAAAGCATCTGGGCTTATCTTTTAGACTTTGCACCCTTAAGCAATTAAAATCTGTGTACCATCTAAATAGGCTGGCTGCGTCCGGTTGGAGGGGAGGATTGGCGGTTATGATGGCAGTTTTGAGACTAGGGGCGGTAAAATTGTAAAATACCCGTGGCGACCGCTCGTATACTATTTTGCGTCCGTATAAGATTTAACATGGGTCGGGGGCCGTCAATGAGGGCGCTACCTTTCACGCACCCAGCCTATACTTTTTTTAATTATTTTTTTCCATATAGCATAAATGTGACACATATAAGCTTAGCATAAAATAGATGTAGGATGCACTTTATTCAAAATTTTCATTAAATATTATTATAAAATAGAAAATGTCAGCAATTTACAAAAACGGATAGTCAGCAAGTTCAAAATTTATTTTCACGTACGAAAAGGTATACCGGTAAACTTAATTTCTGGCAAGTTTTTTTGCATCTCTCTTATGTAGATTTCGGTCTTTATGAAATCGGATTGTTTTATGGGGAAAACAAGCCTTTTATCGGAGGATCGAGGAATTAAGGGCTTTGCAAACCATCCGTATCTGTGAATAAATATAAAATTTATAACATTACAGAAACGCTATGATAATTTAAGAATCGTCTTTAAAATGTACGTACGTATACATTTTTTGTAAATAAAACTTTTCTACGCTTGTTTAGATACGGGTTTTCTATAATATACTTGCGCCAATCAAATTGTAATCACGTAATAGTGAATATAAAAAAAAAAAAATACACCGAATGAGTTTGTATAAAGGAAATGATTTTATGTACGTGTTATTATTCTTTTTTCTGTAAATGTATGCAAATGCTCGACGAACCAATTTACCTATACTACTATGTATAAACCTATAGTTTTGCGGTTTTTTGTACTTAAAAATTATATGAGATAATTGTTGAATTATTTACTCACTCCATATTCACGGCAGGTGGTGGAAAATTGAAGTTATCCTTTGGTGTTGCCGAAACCGATTTTTTGACTAGGTCAATATATTCCGCCGGTGATGAATCGTGCGACGACGACAAGACGTCATGTTTAGCGTAAAATTTTCCTGACACAGGTTTCAAGCCAGGCAATGCTATAAATTTCTCTTGGAACTTCAAATTTCTATTTTCTTTGTCGTATCTCTCGGTCAGAAATTTTAACTTGTTAGGGTTCATCATTTTACAAGCAACACAACTCTGCGGCCCGCGCCTATAGGTATACCTAAATAACCTATAATAAATACTTATAATTTACACGATACACACACATATAGATATAGGTACAGTTTCTTGAAGTTAATAGCAGAGCCGAGTAGCAGACTACACCTAACATGCACTGAATACTTTTGTTATACCTGCTTGGATGTATGGTAATGTCATAATTGTTTTTACTTCATATATAAATCTATCAATTTTTGTTTATTTGATGGATACAATTATTTTGAATCAATTACATATATATAATTAAAGCTCTCTCCCCCTCTTCCTCTCTCATATCTTCGAAACTAACTAGTATCGTAAACAACCCAAAGAAAGGGATCAAAATGCTATATAACACTAACTAAATCCAAAATTTTAAATCGATTATTGCCTTTTTACTCCAGTTATCGCGGCACGTAAAAATAACGATTCATAGTATACAGGGTGAAATCAAAAAATTTTGAAGCTTAATATCTTTGAAACTAACTGGTTTCGTAAACAACGCAAACATAGGGATTGCAGTGCTATATAATGCCAACTAAATCAAAAATTTGAACTTGATTAATGCCTTTTTACTCCTAGTTATCGCGTCCCATAAAAAAACGACTTTTTTCAGTTTTTGATGTTTTTCTCCGATGAACTTACTTAAAATTAAAGTAGTATATAGTTCTAATTACCTTCAATAATCATATATTTTTTTTAGAAAGGTTCGACATTTAGTTTTCGAGTTATAACGGCTTCAAAAAATTGCACTTTATGGTATATAATAAAAGAACGACGAAATAAATAATATAAATTCTCTGCGGTAAAAAGATAGGTAATTTTATTCTCTTTCATGTGCATATTAAGCAATTTACTTTTATTAACTTGTTCAATAACTTTATTGGAAAAAACTGAAATCTCAAAACTAAAAAATCGCTATAAAAAAAAAAAAAACAAAAAAAAACAAGCCTACAAAATGTAAAACGGACCGTAATAAGCAAGAATACTTAGCTAATTCAGAACATTTAAAAAAGTTTTATCAAAAATATAATAAATTGAAAATGGCATGTGCCGTGCTGCAAAAAGAAAACAAGAAGATACTTTCTGCAAGTGGTGTTTGTACTCTGTAAGAATTTTTTATACCATTTTTCATTTAAACAGTTGTAAAATTGTTAAGTATTTCATAATTAATTTAAAAATAGAACTCAATATCGAACTCCACTTAATCAAATAAACAAGAATTCAAGTTACGTAAATGATGATGAAGGGTTCAGGGTACCAACAATAACAAAAGTTCCTAGATCAGAAGGTTACTTTACTGCTTCTTCTAATAGTCCTAATACTTGTTCTTATCAAATAATCAAACCAAAATCTGATTTTTCGCATTATTCAAATTGGTATTTTACTCTTACATTTTATTCAATGTCTGCTAAATGCTGAAACATTGAATAATTTGTTTATTACGTTATTTATTTATTTATTTATCAAACGTTAGCGGGCTATGGAGCCCTTTATACAACATACGGACAGAAAGTCCAATAAACTCATATAACGCAGGGAAACAGTAGAAAAATTAATTACAAAATTCAGAGACACATGTGAACATAAAACTAAAAATAACAGTTATATTATTTATATCGTCATGTAACTCACAAGTCTGTTTCTTGAAGTTGATAAAAGAAGCAACATTTATATATATAATTTATAGTATTATACTGCTTTTTGTCAAATAAATAATCAAAGAATAACAGAAAAATTTAATTTTTCTATAATTTGTTTTTTTTTAGAAGTTTTTTGAATATAGTATCGTTATGTATACATAATTTTTGACAAATAAATAGACAAGTCCACAAAAATTTGATTCAAATATTTATTTTAAAATATATATATATATATATATATATATATATATATATAAATAGAAAACACATAGTACATAACATGCGGAAGACCACTTACAGATTAACAAGTCAGATTGATAAACAAACCTTCACTTCTAATTCTTTTTGTTCACAAAAGCATTTACATGACTACAAGGCATTATCCGTACAAGGAACTAAAGGTTCTTATTCCTTTTTGTGTAAGAAAGAAATAATCTGAACTTGTATTAAGCAATTCTCAAAACCTAGCTCAAATAATCTTTCATTTAATAATAAAAACTGGCTACCACATATATTATATTTCTATAATTTATGGAGCCATTAGAATTATTTGAATTTAAGTGTTTTATGTTGTATAATAATAATTGCGGTAGAGATTCAAATATCTCTATATTAAAAAACTCTGCTACTTGCCAGAAGCACACTTTTAAAAACTAAATAGGAATAAACTGACATTGCATAGGTCTTTGGTATGATAAAAAAATTAAACACTCAAAATGACTTTTAGTCAAGAATAAAAAGAATGAATCATTAGGCAAATCTACTATGCGTGAGACAAAATAAACCAAAGGTATAAATTGACTCTTACAAGGATATAGTTCAATTGATAATTAAATGATTCTAAAAACACTCAAGTTTCTGGCAACAACTTACGCATTCATACAGTTCTTTTCATCTTTTATTTTTACTAAATCTCTATCTCATTGTTCGCACTGCTATTAGAAATTGTATTAATCAATATTTTTGTCGTTGTTATGCTTCATTTCGTCCGTATTTTGATTACAAAATCCTATATTTAATTACTTATGATTTCTTAAGTTTCCTACCGATCTGCACGTTGCTTAATTTTTATAGCTCTTTGGCATCTATTGACTCGAGTTAAAAATACAATTGTTCTGTTTGTAGATACACAGCACTTTACAAATATCGTAAATTCGTTGTTGGCTTAATTACGAATATTAAGTTCTGCATGACTAGTCGGTCAAAACTGCGGTACGATAATTCTTAAAAATGTTGTACACTTTTATTGGAATTCCTCAGTTGTTTAAAGTATCTTATAGAATCTTGAAACGCATATCACTCGGCAGTGGAAGTAGTTGCTCGCTGATCTAAGGAACTCGATGATAAATCGTCTGGTTCACTGATACACAGGCTCACTTTTCTGTAATCATAAACAAAACAATGCTTGATAAGCAAAATATTTTTTCCAACGCGTGCAAGAAACAGGCCCCTTTTCTTGCATGAGAAATAAAGGAAAAATCAAGTTTTTCTCGCAGTGAAAGGAACAATAATTTCCTCACACTGCTCAAACGTTTCAAAATTTTTGAAAGAAAAAGTCAAAGACACAACAGCTGTAAAGTTCTGAAACCCCCATTCCTTTCCCATACACGAAAAAGGGCCGATTTTTCTTGCCCTTGTCAAAAAAAGTATGGTGTGCAACAAGGGGGTATGGCTTTTTCAGACTTAAGTGATGATTATTGGAGCAATCGTGTCAGTCTCGAGCGCCCGTTAGAAAAAGTCAATCCCCCCTCCTGGTTGCACAATATACTATTATACTGCAAAACTATCATATATGCAATTAAGAAACGGGGTTAACTGATGAAACAACTTCTTCATACCTTGCACGATCTTCGATTTTCATCCCGTCAGAAAGATCTGTTTTGATCGATTTTTCAGCATGACTCTTCCACTTATCAGCGCTGAATTGTGTCAGGTCTATGTTTCCGTTGTGGTAGCCGTTTTCATATTTGCTGTAGTTCTCTTGTGGAAGTGGAGACGCTCTGCGACCTCCCAAGTAATCGGTATGATTCGGTGCCAGCAGTTCCTCGTAATATTCAACAGTTTTGGGCTCAAATCCGGACAAACTGGAGCCATACCTTCGAGGCAAGGAACTTATATTCCTGCTTGTACTGGGTTCCAGGATACTGTCAGTGAGGGATGAGTTTCTATAAGAACCCAAATCGATATCGGTACTGAATTCAGAGCTGTGATATTTCCTGCGTGCAGCACTAGAATCAAATGTGGGGGATAAATACTTTCTCAGAGGATCGTAAGAAGAGGAAATATGTCCATATGTTTCGCCAGGTGATTTCAGGTCGTTGTTGTACGAAGATGCACTGCCGCCATCCGAGTATCTATCTCGCTCAATTGGCGATTTTCTGAACGTAGGAACTTCTTCGTTGTACATACTGTAACATTTCTCCGGGTTCTTCCTGTTCGGCAAAGTATAGTTGTTTGTCTTGGCTTTGCTTGGCTCCTTGTTGCTCTCTCGTGAACTATTGAAACTAAACTTTCTCGGCAGTGTCATACTGGAAGACATGTTGACACCTGGCGGTGGAGCGTTCAGCGAAGCCTTTCGCTTTCTATCGTTGAACCTGGAGTAAAAACTTTTCCTTCTAATCCTATCTATGACCGACTCCGCATTTGGATTGTTTCCGCGCATGTACATGCTATACGTAGGAGAGGTCGGCGAATGCAAGTCCCCCCTCGTATGATTGATGTCAGCTGAGCAGATCGACCACGAATCGAAGCTCTCAGTATCTTCGGTTGGCGACATTAGGTCCTCGGTGCTAATGGGATCCTTCGCCGAAGAGTTTGACATTTTGATTTCCTTCGTTTCTTCTATATTGTTCTTTTCTATCTCTTGAGGGCTGTTCAATGAATTTGAATCAACGTTGATATTTTCTTTGCCGATCTCGTTCAATATCGAAGCACTTTTGTCCAGGTGATTTTCTCTTTCCGAAATTTCCACGCCGTCGATGCTGGCTTCCGTGTTTAAATCTGCAATGTCTTTGGCCAAAAGTGGTTTATCGACGACAATTTTGTTTCCCGTAAAGATAGCTCGATGAGTTAGTTTCGGTAAGGTCTCGGATAACTTTCCCGATACGTCGCCGGACTGACTTCTCTGCACTAATTTGGAACTATCCCCTATTTCACTCTTCGGATTTTCACTCTTCGGCGACTCTCTTCTTGGCGGCGTGACGTTTCTAAAATTGTGCTGCGGGATTTTCGAGAAGTCCAACTTCAATTTATCTCTATTAGGCTTAGTTTCCAGTGGCTTTGACAGCGCGATGCTGTTGCTATCTGTTTGATAAACCTGTGATTCATCGATCTCGTTGGAATCTTTGTCCCTTTGGCTCATCTCTGTATTTTCGTTGACGCTCTTCTCGCTCGCCTCAGTTTTTTTCGCCGTTTCCGTCGCCTGCTCAGGCACTTGATTTTCCGGACTTTTTCTCGGAATCATCGTGGTCGGCGCGGGTATTTCGGGACTCGTGTCCTTCTTCGCGACGACGTTCTTCTTGACGATGACTGTCTTGGTTGGTTTTTCTTTGTCTTCCGACTTGCTGTCGGAACTATCGGACGACTTTTTCACGACTTTCCGCACCACGCGCACTATCCTCTTCTTCTTCGTGTTCTCTCCTTCGTCCTTGTCCTTGTCCTTGTCCTTGTCTTTGTCGCTGGGCTCCTTGGTCTTCACGACTTTCTTCACTTTCTTCACGCCTTCGGACTTGTCAGATTTGAGACTGGTGCCGTTATCAGCAGACGAGGTCGCGAGCTTCTTCTTCAGCTTCGCCGCGCCTTTCTCATCGACTTGCCCGTTCATATCCTCGATCTGCTTGTTGTCGATGACGATCTTCTCCGGTGACTTGGCCTTCATGAACGACTTCTCCGGCGATTTCGCCTTCATGAAGGACTTCTCGGGTGACTTGGCCTTAAGGAACGACTTCTCCGGAGACTTTTTCTTCTCCGAGACCTTGCTCACAGAGGCGTCCCTCTTAAGCTCGGCTGGCTTCTCGGCTGACTTGTCCGTCTTTCCCTTGAGCAGCTTCTCGGGGCTCTTCTTCAACGTCTTGGACAGCCTCTCCATAGCGGGCTTCTTCGACTCGGGGCTGACTCTCTTGGGCGGAGTGGTCTCCTTGTCCTTGTCTTTGGAGGGCGACCTCTTGAAGCCGAGCGTGGTGGTCTTCTCGGGTGAAGCTTTCTTCGGCTCGGCCTGCACCTTCTTGCTCGGCTTCGGCTCGCTCTTGCCGTACTTGGTGGGAATCTTGCTGGTCGCGGCGTCGCTGGAGGACAGCACGCTGTCCGACCTCGAGCCCTTGTAGGCGTTCTTTCTGAGCCTGCTCAGGATCGTCTGGCCCTGGCTGCGCGACGCGCCGTTCGCCTCGGCGCTCTTGGGCTCGCTACTGCTGCTGCCGCTATGTTTGAAGAGGCCCAGCACCGAGTTGACCTTACTCTTGGCCGGGGGGCTCTGCAGGGCCGAAAGGCTGTTGCTGCTGGTCGTCGACAGGTCCTCTGCGCTGGTCGCCCGCTTGGGCTCCTGCGGCGGCGGACCGATCGCCGGCGCCGCCGAGGATGGGACCGAGTGCTCCCTCGCGGACTGCAGCGCCTTGTTGTCGTCCTCGGGCAGCGGTAGCGGCGGCTTGCAGGCCTGCTGCTGGGACTTGGACGCATCGTCCATCGAGCGGAACTTCTCGAGCTTCCGCTCGAGGCTCTGCAGGAAGCTGTTGCGGATGCTCGGCTTGGACTCGTCGCCGGCGGCGGGCTCGGCGGACCGGCCCTTGGTCAGCGAGTTGACCTCGTTCTTGAGCTCCTTGTCGAGGCGCTCCCCGTCGGGCGGCTTGTCGGGCTTGTCAGGCGTGGGGCTGAGCAGCGGCCGGTCCTGCGGTTCGGTCTTGCGGCGCATGAAGCGCGACTTGCGCCGCTCGTTCTCCGCGGCCTTCTGCGCCTCCTTGTCCTTGACGTACTGGCTCTCCTCGCGCGGCGTGTCGAAAAAGTCCGGGCGCAGGAAGCGCGAGATCCTGCGTTGCTTGGGCTGCTGCTGCTGTCGCTCGGCCGACGAGTCCCTGCCGGCGGAGCTGCCGCTGCGGAAGAACTTGCTGAGCAGCGAGCGCTCGGGCGTGAGGCCGTGCACGCTGATGCTGTCCTCGGCCCCGGCGCCGGCGTTATACTTGCCGCGGCTCAGCGAGCCGTCGCGGCTGAGCGAGCCCGAGCGCAGCCTTAGGCTGGGGATGCAGCTCCGCCGCTTGGCCACGGCCGCCGAGGCCGTCTCTGACATGGCGCCGAGCGACTCCTTGTCGCACTTGTCGAGCTCCTTGTAGTTGGAGCTGAGGTTGGCGCTGTAGCGGGAGGGGCCGAGGTTCTTCAGCGTGGACTCCTTGATGAGGTTCTCGGCGGCGAGCAGCCGGTTCTGCAGCTCGCGGCTGCTGCTGGCCGAGCTGCTCGCGAGGTTCTTGTAGGACGAGCTGTAGTCGAGGATGTTGCTGGTGGACTCGGTGGGCGATGTCTCGCCCGAGATGGCCGAGCGGCTGGAGGTGCGCTCGAGGCACTCGGAGAGCGAGGTGTTGTCGGTCGCGAGGCTGTTACCCTCGCAGTCGTCGGCGCGGATGCGGGGGATCGCGAGCCCGCCCGGGCCCACCTCCTCGGGCTGCTCCTCCTGGATCTTCTCGACGGCGATGGGCGTCGTGCTGAGCTTGCCCGAGTCCCGGTACTTGCGCCCGAGGCTGGCGATGAGCGGCTGGCGCGCAGGCCCGAGCGGCGGCAGGTAGCGGTCCTCGTCGTCGAAGAGGCTGATGCTGCGCCTGGGCGAGCGCCTGCTGCCGACCTCGGGCCCGGAGACCGAGGGCTCGAGCAGGCTGTTGGCGCGGCGCATGCTGTGGTAGCCGCGGTCGTGCGACCGGCTGCGGAAGCGCTCGAGGCTGCCGTGGCCCGGCAGCTCCTGCTCCTGCTGCAGCGCGCCAGCCGACGACTCGCGGAAGCTGCGCTCGCGCGGCAGGGACGGCGAGCGCGGCAGCGACTGGCGCGTCTTCTCGATGAACTGCCGGCTCAGTCGGCGAGCCAGGCACGGGGTCAGGTTTTGGTCCAGGCTCTCCGGCTCCTTGCGCGGCTCCGGCTGCAGCAGCCCGTTGCTCACCGAGGGCGACTGCGACCGGGACGCCTGCTGCTCCTGCTGCTGCTGCTGCTGCTGCTGCTGGTGGCAGTGGAGATGGTGCTGGCTGGACTCGGTGCTGCGCGGCTGCAGGCTGCTGCTCTTAGCTGAAAACAGCGGAAAACATGCAGATGCAGACGTCCCATTTACCCGGCCCCCATACCTACGCTTTCTTTATCCGATTTTGCAATGCTTTATATACTCAAACGGAACAATGGCCAAGGCGATTTCCTACGATTTTTACTCCAATGTAGAATACACATACGTACCTTCGATCCGCAGTACTCGAAACGTGACTCGTTAAAGGGCGTTAGTAGAGAAAAAAGTACAGAGTGTTAACGAGTGAACTTTTTATAATATACACATATGTATAAGCCGGTTAATGGATATCAATACCAAGTAATACGGGATGGACAGCTTCCCACGAAATCTTGATAAATGACTCGAAAGTAGTACATTGGTTATTCGATCGTTTTGTTTTCGCTACACAGCATGCTGTTTTTCCACCATTACGGCTTTGGCTATCTAAATGTGCACGAAAAAAGCCCATTTTGGCACATCTATAAAGTGAGTAGCAAACTTCTCATTTTGAGAGTGCAGGAAATGGCCATTTCTTCCCGTTGCTCAGAATTAATAGAAATTGAAAATAAATTTCGACGAAATGAAATGGACAGTTTACCATTCACCCTATATGCACGAAAAAGGGCTTTTATACATGTACATCGAGGGTGAGATTGTAGCACTTGTCTCCGCCCCGGGCGTCAACTTGTGCTAAAATCTCGCTCTCGCTGGAAACAGCTCTTTGCCCCCCGAGTTGCACAATATACTATTTCCAATGCGACCGAGTATAAAACTCAATCGTGGTCCTTAACATATTCAGCTAGATTAAGTAACTTGTTAGAAGCAAAAATCAAACGAATAATTTGAAAGCGTTAGTTTAGACTTATTGCTGCACGGTTACAAAGTTTAGTATTTAGTTTGGTTCATCAAAGTAAAAGATGTCGGATTTTCAATATATACAATTCTTTATTTCTACATACAGAAAATGTTTTTATAAAATCCGTCGAAAAGTAATAATAAATAAAGACTGTTATTTATGTAGGCGATTACACGACAGCTACAATCTTCCCTCTGTACTGCGTATTTTTCCTTATATAAATTATCGACTTATTGCGGATAACGCGATGTACAAAATTATATATCACTATATATGCTGTACCTTCTTTCTCGACTGCTAAAGTATGACTTAGAATTACATGGAAGATCATCGTCTACCATGACAAAACAATTGAAAGAACTTGCATATATAAGAAAAAAAAAACAAATTGAACAAATAATTGGCTACTTTTTTATCTAATTCGCGTATATGCATATTTGACTCGGAAATCGGTTATCCGATTTTCGAGCTTACGAGATTATAATATATCATAGCGGTGTCTCCGAAATAGTATGGCTACCACAACTGCATGGTTGTTTTTGGTGGGCACACTGATTAGGATTAAAGCGACGAGTTAATATTACAAACAAAAGGGGCATTTTGTTAGCACACATTTAAAAAAAAAACCGTATTCTTCGGTACTAACTGGACAATTTAAAAAATACTCCACAATTACATTTTTATTGGTTCTCAATAGATTCATTAAATACATAGCAAGGAACCAATTTTGATTCTTTTTATCAGTGTCGTGATTCTCGTAATTAGCCACGCTGTTATTCCGAGAGACCACTCATATAAAAACGTGGAAAGAAAGAAAACTGTGTATGCAGAGAGAGGATTACTCATTTTCTGTTATGCACATCCTCTGGCGCCGCACTTACATATCATATGAGGATAACGTTAAAAAAAGAACATGCTTCTAGATGATCACACATCTCAGTACTGATACTGATGATTAAGTTTTAAAAGTCTAGGTCTAGGCTCGTTATAAATGAGTAAGCCTGGCTCCCAGTTCTTTGCACTTTGCACAGTGTATATTAAAATACATTGTATAAATCGCAATCGCAACATGCCAAGACAGTATGAAATAATAAAACGCTGTTATTTATAAACTCTTGAAAACACAACAAATCGCAGCCATCATCATACAAGGGTTAGTTCTTGCTGGCGTTATAAGATTATCAAACACTTTGTCATTCTCCTCTCAACATTGTCATATACAAAATTCATCGTGTTATTTATATATTATAAAATTGCTTCTGTGGTAACGCAACAATCAGCTTATATTTTAATTGGCTTGTATTTTTTTTTTTGTCATTTTTATTTTCCTTCTTCCTCTCATCGAGCAGAATCATCAGTATTATCATTAACTCTACTAATGACATGGATTTTTTCAGCTCTTTCGTTATCACTTTATCGTCGCTCCGATAATATAATATATTTTTGTTCTCTCAATAAGCTTTTCATTCGTTGTATATAGTACGCGAAGCTTAAAAACTAGAGTACAGCATACTTTAAAGAGAGTCAACGTTAATTGAATGTGTATAAAAAGAAGTGCGCGAAACAAGATGAGTCGCTTGATTAAATTTTACAACAGTTAGAGAACCTGTGAATTTTAAGTTTGTCTCATCATTATAATGTAGATGTACCTACATTTTTCTATCAGACCTTCGGTTGCCGTATTTGTATATAATAATAATAATAAATATATATATATATATATATATATATATAGCTTTGTCAAATTACCGTTTAGTGATCTGTTAGTACAAGAATATATCAGAATATTTACTCTAGGAAAGACAAAATATCTTGTATTTTTCACCTTGTTTCTTTTTTTTTCACTGTGTATAGAAGTGGTTTGTCGTGTTGTGTGGAGCACGAGTCTGCACGTGTAAAACGTTTTCTTTTTTTAGCGCGTATGTAGACAGAAACGGGCAAACATGGTCTTAGATAATAAATAAACATACATGATGAGAACAAGGTTTTTCACTGTTCGTCGTTCTTGCGTTAAATAAAGTTATTTTTTGGTTTACTGTTACTTTGTCTTATCTTATTCTTTGCGGAGAAGTAGAGTAGAAGTGGAAGTAGAAGAAGAAACGCGACCACTGTATCGTGTTGTTGAGTTTGGTCTCGATTAGAGATTAGGCAGAGTAAGTAGTACCTAACTTGGTTTCTCTATTGGGGATTACCGTCAGCCCGCCTACGAAGAGTCACTCGCACGGTCGCTGCAACAACCGTCAGAAAAGACCGTCAATAAAAAACGTATACCACAGAGAGCATTGCGCAACTGACATGACGCATTTTCCAATTCATACTCTTTCTAGCTCTCTGTTGACAATTTCCAACAATTTACTCATCATTTTTCAATATAGCTATCGAAACTTTATTCACGACTATTCTATTAGCGAGAGTATGAACTGAAAAAAATCAGTCAGTTGGTATTATAAAATGCTGCTAATTTTTTAATCACTGATTGAAGAGTCGACGATAGACTTGGAGTGATTTTAAAAGTATGTCTGTTAAATGTCTCTTGTATGACAAGATGAATAAAAATGTGACTGTGTGTAAGTAGACTCAGACTCGCAATTTTCAAGAACCAAAGAGCTTTACCGAAAGAATTGCGCATTTCATAGATATTTTTCTTGAAAATTGTAGCCTAGACACACTTTTTATTTACAATCTGTTATGTTTGTGTGATATGCAAGAATACTTGTTTTCTATGTGCTCGAATCTCGTGTGTATGTGCATTCATGCTCCATAAAACTTTTCTATTTGAACATTCGTTATAATATAAACATAAGAAAAAAGGTACGCGTAAAACTGTCAGAACAATGATGTTAAAGGAAAAATTGAGAATGAAAAAAGAGAGACAAAAATTCAGCAACAACAATTGCAAGTCTACTGCGTATTACAAAAGGTTCTATGTTGGGCAAAGGTAAGCATGTTTTTTTCCGTATAGTAGTTCATTAATTGACAAAACTAAAAACTATATCAAACATAGCCAGACTGACCGCAGATGTTATACATTTAATGATTTATATAGCTGTTTTTCAAATATAAGATTCGCACGTACGTTGTTCGATTATGAATATATTGTGTTTGGACTCCGAGTTTCGTGTTTTATACAGACTAGAATGCCACATAGTTAAGTTTTAAAATTTCCCTGATTAGAAATCCAACTTTCTCCAAATTTCGCTACAATGTACCATCATTATTATTATTGATGTCTATATCTTATATACTTCAATTATTTTCTAATCAGGGATGTCAGACAAAAAGTTAACGTGCATCCATGCTCATCTAACTACGTTATAATTTAACTTACATTGAAAGTGAATCAAACGATTGCGTATATTTATCTTATACGGACCAATTAGCTACTTGACTGAATTTTCAAATCTGCTGATAAAAGCGATAGATATTAATATAGCTCTGCACTAAACTCGGCTTTTGATAAAAGAATGTAAAAACAACAACGTAAGTTCATAAAACATTGATTTAACAATTATTAAAAAGCCATTTGTAAATCAGCGCCAGGCACTTCAAAAATTCAAACTATAGATACGCGAAAAAGTCCTCAATCTGTGGCCAACAGTTGAACAAAAAAGTCGCTGCGCTCTACCCACCTGTGCCGAACATGAACCGTATACTATCTAAACTTACGTGTGTTAGTACCAAAAAAAAAAAATAATGGCAAAAACATCGTCAGGCAATCATCAAGTCAAAGAGAGGAAATTATTTTGTTGGAGAGAAAAAAACGACAGGAATAACTCAATGAAAAAAAATAAATAAATAAATAAATAAAGTCAAAAAAATTATAAATATATATGTGCTCTGTCTATCAACGACTCGACAACAGCTAGGTTCTAGAAGATGCAGACAGAACTTTATATTCTGTTACGTATGGTATATTTTTCTTTAATCGGTTTATGACCGCCATGTACACTTCTACTTGTAAGAAGTCATGAATTGTTTTTCGCTCTACTACTGCTAAAATTTAATTCTATTCTTAGTACTTTTTGTATAAAAAACATAGTGCATTTTGAATGTCAACATCTAGACTTCTACAAAGAGAGGTGACATTATTACCATAATATTATTTGAATTTGATATTCAGCGGCAACAGATTGCTTTGAAATGCGTGAACATCAATTGAATTCTTCAGATTCTTATTATGAAAATGCCGATGGACATTTGTTTCATTTTCAAGCGCGTTCTCTAGTCTCTTGTAAAAAAGATCTTTCGGATATCGTTAATCTGCGACAGTACACGCGATTCATTGAGTCAATAGAATTCAAGGCAATTTGTTGCGCTCGCTAGAGCTATTATTGCAGGAAGACTCACCTCTAGGCAAGGTATTGTTTCCCATTTCGAATAAACTGTCACGAGAGGGTGTGCGTGCTCCTGGGCTATTTTGCTGAGATCCTGGGCTATTGGGTCCGCTCGTCTCCTTGCGACTAAAGCGATCGTTGTTATCACGGCTCATCGAGCGTCTGAATTGCGAGTCAGGAATACGTCTGGTTGCCGAGAATTAAATGAATTAGAAAAACTCTTGTTTTGCAGTTATTTAATGTTAAACAAATAATAAGGAGGAGTGCAATTTAATTTGTTCTACTCTTAATGCTAAAAAATTAAATTAAACTTACGAGGCTGATTCTTGAATAGTTTACTTCTAAAATAGTTTCCAAAGCTTACAAATATATAAAAAAAGTCGTAAAATGAAATTGATTGGTTGTATTTTTATACTAAAAAATATAGTAAATAAGCTATTAAATATTTCAAAAGTAAACTGTTCTTATCATTTGAGGAGTGCAGTCGATAAGGGCTAGCAATTATACAAAGTAAAAAAAGGGGATCGAAGCGTTTGAATTAAGAGTTTGGACAAAGTGAAATCAAGCAAAGGTGTATGTATGCGAGTCAAATTAGAATGTATAAAACAGTGCCGGGTGATGCCAGGTATTTTGAGCTCATTTATTTTTGCAACAACTCGAGCGTGCGCTCTTTTTAAATTAGTAACATTGGTTAATACACAGATTTATGCGGATGAGTGCATTCATTTTAGGACGCATTATGGCAACAGATTGATCAAATAAATTATAATGAAAAATCAATTGAATTGCGCACAGTGATTATGCGGTGGATTATATAGGCATTTTTAATGTTCATAAAATTCTTGTTAGGAAACTCACGTTGTCACCGTTTGACTTTCAAAGTAGCTCTCGTAGCTTGCACACAAACAGGCGCAATTGTTAGTCATTTTATGATGATTGTATGATGAATAGAGAACTAACGCATATTTACATTAACAATCATTATTTTAACAGCTACGAGTACTGAAATGTACCTTTTCAAAGATTGAGTTAGTTTTCCATTAATTGTAAGTCACTTAATTTCAATCTCCTTACTTCATCACCATTCTAAAAGCTACGAAGAGATCAATGTATTCATGCATACCTGGACAACGGTTCGTGAATGCCCCAGAATCCTTGGGGTGAGTTGGATCCCAGTCTACCAAGTAACCTCGTATTTGGGAAGCTAGTGCTTGTATTGTCGCCAACGTTGAGCCTTTGGGTGAGGCTTCTCACTCGCGATAAAAGTGTAGAGAATAAGTTTTCGGCCGTCAACAGTTCAAAGCCATCGTCATCGTCTTCTTCGCCAGATGATAAACTGTCTGCGTGTTCGAGTGCCTGTCGCGATGGTCGCGAACTCCTCAAACGGTGCATGTGCCTCTGTAGCAAGTCATCGTTGTCTCTGTAAAAAGTAAATATTTCGATTGAATTGGACTGCGTATTTTTAATAGAACTTGAAATTACGAAAACAAATAAATTACTGTTGCGATCAAGAGTATATTATTGCTTGAAAGTCGTTTCCATTATTTTTTACCTGTGCAGCGAAGGGAACGGCGACTCGTCCTCACTGGCGTCTGACAGCAGCGATCCCATTCTACTGGGTCGACCGAATCTCGATCTCGGTGGATTAGTGCTCGTGGGCGTGCTGTTCTTACTTTCAGGTTCGACGCTACCAGACCTAGGCGTTACGTAGCCACCACCTTCGACGGCAATGGGGATGATGTATTCCCTGGGGCTCTTCCTTATAGGTTCCGGGCCCGCAGTTGATCCGAGCGCGCTGTCCGTATCGGAATCAGCGGTTGATTGCCGCGACAGCGAGTTCGAGCGTTGCGACAACGAGCGCTGAGGCATAGGTGGTTTGGGAGGTGGCGTCGTCGAGTGTACAGTTGCTTGCTGCGCGATCGGCTCCACCTGGATGGGTATAATTCGCTCCTTGAATGAATTACGGTTATTGGCGGCCTGGCCCTCGGGCTCGAGACTGGAGCTGCGATGTGCTTGAGGTATAGCGGCAGCCACGGGAAAGGCTACTTCCGATCGCTGAGTGCGCAGCTTCTGGGGTTGGAACGCGTCGATCTTTGCCTCGACCTCCGAACGAAAAGCCGTATCCACGGGCCGCACACCTGACAATGTTATCTCGGCCTTGCTTGTCTTGCGCGGTCGCGGCAGCGTTGCGCTTTTCAGCGTTATCTCCATTTTGCTGCACTTCTTTGGCTCTTCTGGCATGGAGGTGAATGTGTCATTGCTCAAAGAAACATCTGGGCTCACTGGCACCTGTGAAAACAACAAGTCGACTTTAATTACTTGCGCTGAAAGTGCGTAACCCCGCATACCAAATCGATTATAAAGTTGACAAAACAGTTTTTCATTCATATTTGATAGTCACTAATTGCAGACACGTTCGACATCAATACTTACAGCTTTGGCAAGTAGTTCGGGTTTTCTGGCTTCCGACTCGAATGGGAATTTGGTTTCGGTAGGCGTGGAAACTGTGACGGTCGCGTTTCTCACGTCATTCGGGCCAACCGGTATCTTCAGGCCAAGCTTCTTAGGATCGTTACTCTGGGGCGAGATGGGCGGAGAACCACCGCTGGCCTTCCTCTGCATGGGTGGCTTTCCGAGGGCGCCAGTTATGACTTCCACGGCTCTTCTCTTCTCCTCCTCGCGTTTCCTCTCCTTCTCCTTGGCATCGAGCTCCGCGGATTTGTCATTCTCGGGTTTTTTCTCCACGTTCGGCACATCTATGATGACCTTGGATACTGGAGCCTTGACAGTCTGAGGTATGGTGGCAGACGTCAGGCTGGCCTTCCTCTCGAAGGCGGCCTTGGCGCCTCCGACGTTCACGCCGGGGATGAATATTTTCTTAGGCTTGTCCGGCTCAACCGGCGAGGCCAACTGATTGAACTTCTCCGCAGTCTCGAAGATCTTTGATCTCCGACGCTCGGTCGAGGGCTTTGGCGCCGATTCATCCGGCAACAGGTCACAGTCAAGCGAGAGAGCTTTGTTCTTTGTCTTCTTTTCTTTGGGCTGTTGCTTGGCCGCCACTTCAACAGCCGATTTGCTGCTTTCTTTCTGTACAGGAACTTTATTGCTAATGGCTTCGCCAGTTTTAGCTGGGCTCTTCTCCTTTGGCACGTCGGACTTGGGCAGGTCCTTGTTCTCTTCCACTTCAGCGGGGGCTGGTGGAGAGCTTTTCTCGGGCGAAACTGGGGCCGGCGGTAACTGCGGCTGCGCCAACTCCGGCTCCACCACCTTCGCCGGAGACGCGGGAGCGCTGACTCGGTTCTGACTCTCCTCGACGCTCTGCTCCTTGGCGCTCGTCATGGCGATGTCCTCGGGCAAGTTTTGCGGTTCGTCGGGAATCACAGGAGTTTTGCTACGCTCTTTGCTGGGCGACTTTTCCTCGCGCTGCTCTTGCTTCACCTCCAGGCAAGAGGCGGCCTCTTCTCCGTTGCTCATATCGACAGTCTTGCTTGTAGGAACTGCTGCGGGCACAGCTGCCGGGTCCACCTCCATCGCTTCCTCCATTATGGGGTTTGGAATCGGCGCCGAGTGGTGTCTGCGAAAGGTAAACGAAGTAAACGAATCATTAACATCTGAAAGCAACTAAACGATAATATACGATAGCACTCACTTGGAAGCGGATCTGTAGGCTCTGGGATCCCGGTCGTCGGTTCCGTCTTTTCTCCTGGTGCGCTCCTTTCGCTTGACCGCGGCGGCGCTCGTCTCCTCCGTCGACGGGGTGGTCTCGAGTGGTCTACGACTTCCGCTTGCCGGCGTCCTTCTCGGCGGGCGCGCGGCGCAGCGGCGGCGGGGCGGGATCCTTCCTCCTGCACCATCTCCCTGACCGCCTGTCCGAGTTGTTCTGGTCGAGCTCCATGAGGCTGCCGACCGGAGTGGGCAGCGGGTGGGGCACGGAGGGTCTCGCATGGACAGCGCTGTTGGCGATGCCGCCGGCTGCTGGCGCGGCCCGACTGGTCGCCGCCGAACGACGAGCTGCCTCAGCGCTCGCGACTGGGCACAAGCGAGAGCAGCAGGTCCAGCCGACCGGCGGTCTGGGCCGCGAGTCCTCGTCTATGTCGAGGACAGTTCTGCTCGTAGCCCTCGTTGAGCCACCAGTGCGCGCGCAGATCTCTCGATGTCGGCCGCCGCGCCGCGACGGGGCAGACCGTCAGCATGTCCTTGATCAGCGGGACGGCTGGCGGCGAGAAGACGGGAATCGTGAGCGGCGATTCGCACATGTAAACGCGGTTCAGTAAGTACCTCAGTACAGCCAACGAATCTCACGCGAGGGCTTCTTGGGCTCGAAGTAGTCCGACTGGGAGATCTGCTTGAGCCAGCCGGTTGAAGTGGGAGCCGTCGAAGGGCATGGCGCCGTAGACGAGCGTGTAGAGAGGACGCCGAGGCTCCAGCAAGTCGACCTCGGGCCCGTGGTAAGGGCCGGCCCTTGACTATCTCCGGGGCCTGGCGTAGAGGCGGGCTGCCGCAGAAGGTCGATAGCAGGCGCTGCTGCGTCGAAGACGTTGGAGAGGCCGAAGTCGGCGATCTATGGCGTTGCCCGTTCTGGTCGAGCAGGATGTTCTCGAGCTTGAGGTCCCGGGGCAGATCTTGTGCTTGTGGCAGTAGAAGACGGCCGTCGAGATCTGCCGGAAGATGCGCCGGGCCTCCTGCTCGCTCAGCACTTGCGCTGCGCTCAGGTAGTGTCGTAGAGCTCGGCCGCCCGCCCCGTACTCCATCACCAGCACCCATCTTCTCCGCTGTTCTCGACCACTGCGGGCAGTCGCGTGAGAGTGAATAGTGTGTGTGCGCTTAGTAAATAGCTCAAACTAGCTCAAGCTCCAGCTCAACTCATATACGTCTTCGTCAGATGTGGATGATGTTCGGGTGCTCCGGACGCTCGACATGATCTGGATCTCCGCGTATCCTGATGACGGTCGGCGCCCGTCTCGATCTGCACTTCTTGATCGTCCTGATGGCGACCTCCTGACGCCGTCTCCTTGTTGATGCCCAGTTGTACTTTCCAGTCAGTGGCCTGAGCCGAGTTTTTTTGATTATATCGAACTTGAAAGCAGAGCCGTCGGTTAGGCACTTGTGGTCTAAACCTTCGGCGCGCTGTTTTCAGCTCAACTACACCCGTCGGAACTGGTCGGAAAAGTCGGCCCGCAGAGAGCGAGAGAGAGAGAGAGGGAGAGAGAAGAGAGGAGAGAGGGCGCAGTGGCACAGTAAAGTAACTCGGGCAATTAAGCGGCTCTTTGCAGCTGCGAAATCAAATATCGACCAATTCCGGCTTTGCAATAATCGCGCGCGGACGTTTTTTTCTTGCGGCGATTTAACGGGCACGGCACTGCACAATCAGGTTGTCTCTCGAAGCGCTTTCCAAAATAAAACGATCCACCTTAAGCTCCGACCGTGCGCGTTTCCCGCTTTGGCAGAACCAGCTCGATAAATGCCATTGCCCGATCTGCCCGTCGACGAGTATGCAATTCATAAATACGACAGGCTTTACCTTTGTTGTCAATTTTTCGCCTGTGGTTGCTGGATGACGCACAACGCGGTGCTCTTCCATTCCCACGCCAGTAATATATGGATGCTCGCTTCGCCCGACAACCATCTTGACTAATTTTTGTTTATACCTGCAAATCAAATCGAGAAAAAGCGTCG
>CM053170.1:59279666-59308214 GCA_012977825.3 Pteromalus puparum
GCTGTAGTTTTTAGCGGTGAGGTAAACCGAAAAGTGGTCCACTGCAAACCACAACACCGAGCGCGTGCGGCGGGGTCGGTTAATACAGGCAGGAGTTCGGCCGGATGCTCAACCAGGACGTGGTTGCGCACGACCTGGGAATCGTCGCGGGGCTTCTTCTCTTTCAACCCCGTGTGCTCACGGTTGGCCGGAAAACAACCAAACCCTTTCGGATGATGTTCAGGAGCAGGTGGCAACCGTCGAGTATCGTCTACGTGAATGCCACGTAAACGAGACTCGGCGCTGTATCGGCTATTCCTTGTTATCTCGTGTGCGCCGACGGCAACTCGGGTTTTCGGGCTTCGCAACATGTCGTCTCGCGTGCTCACGAGGCGACGGTTGTTGGCTCGATCTAGCTCTAGCTGATTCCTCTCGGTAAGAGTGCGCACGATGCCAGCTAGGAGTTCAGTCGGTAGTAGAATGCCCCGCGTATGCCGCGCGGCCGCCTTACTATAGTGTGTTCGCGGGCGCGCTCGCGCGACCTGGCGCGTCGCCGCTGAGTTACTAGTGATCTCTGCGGCTGTGCGGAACTTGGCCATTTCGTTGGTGCGCGCCGCCGCGCTCACCTTCGCTTCGTGGCGGAGCTCGCCTTTGTTCGCTGGCCGCCGGCGCGCTCGCTGGCGTCAGCTGATTTACTTCCGCGCCTGTTGTGATCGTCGGTGGGCTGAGACTTAGTGCTCGTCACCTTAACTTTTTATACATAAAAATGACAAGATCAGTCACTCTAGAAATCTTGCGGAGAAAAAGTAGATCAAATTTATGTTCTTTTGTACACTATTGATTGAATATACTATGTAATAAATTCATAATCATTATAAAATAAGCATAAAATATTTTTCGAAAAATGAAAATGGCTGTAATTATGTTATAATATGGCCATAAAATGGTCAGAATCATAAAACAAAAAATGACCTAAATTCAGAATTAGAAAAAATATATGCATGTCAAATTTTATTACGATCCGTCGCATGGTTCCAAAATTATGGCGGTATACGTACACACACACACACACACACACACACACACACACACACACACACATACAG
The DNA here is from genome assembly GCA_012977825.3 of Pteromalus puparum. Classification (NCBI taxonomy): domain Eukaryota; kingdom Metazoa; phylum Arthropoda; class Insecta; order Hymenoptera; family Pteromalidae; genus Pteromalus; species Pteromalus puparum. The sequence continues at coordinate 59,280,752 of CM053170.1, forward strand.
CCATCCGCACGGACATTTTCTAAAAACGTATGATTCGTACTCCAAACTCCTCCAAATGCGTGTCCACGAAGTATTAGCAAAACTGAAAATTTTACTATTACAAAGCTTCCTCTTGAGGAGGAAGCAAAATTTATACTTTCCGACTTTTACATTTTAAGAAATTTTATAATACACAAGAGAGGTGCCAATATTTTTGATGTAATGGAAGCTTTTAAAGCAGATCAAGCTATGACAGAATTAAAAATAACACAAATGCGTACTGGTGTTGTTCCAGAACTGCCTAGGAAGAAATATGCAACGTACAATGAGCGCTTTTAAAGAATAGTTGCAAGGTATTCAACAGATATTTATACTAAAGATAAAATCCAATATCCATCAGATATTTCTGATTTAATAGGGTCATAAAAAATTTAATAAATATATATCTTTATGTTATTTATTTATATATTAGATTATAAATAATAATACAATCATTATTCCATAAAGTATATAATATTATTATTTTATTAAAGTATTATTCTCATATCATATAACTAAAAAAAACACCTTTGGTGAAATGAAGTAGTCCGACTGGGAGATCTGCTTGACCAGCCGGTTGAAGTGTGAGCCGTCGAAGGGCAGGGCGCCGTAGACGAGCGTGTAGAGGAGGACGCCGAGGCTCCAGCAGTCGACCTCGGGCCCGTGGTAGGGTCGGCCTTTGACTATCTCGGGGCTGGCGTAGAGCGGGCTGCCGCAGAAGGTCGAGAGCAGGCGCTGCTCGTCGAAGACGTTGGAGAGGCCGAAGTCGGCGATCTTGGCGTTGCCGTTCTGGTCGAGCAGGATGTTCTCGAGCTTGAGGTCCCGGTGGCAGATCTTGTGCTTGTGGCAGTAGAAGACGGCCGTCGAGATCTGCCGGAAGATGCGCCGGGCCTCCTGCTCGCTCAGCACCTTGCGCTCGCTCAGGTAGTCGTAGAGCTCGCCGCCCGCCGCGTACTCCATCACCAGCACCATCTTCTCCCTGTTCTCGAACACTGCGGGCAGTCGCGTGAGAGTGAATAGTTGTGTGCGCTTATAAATAGCTCAACTAGCTCAACTCCGAGCTCAACTCATATACCTTCGTAGATGTGGATGATGTTCGGGTGCTGGACGCTCGACATGATCTGGATCTCCCTGCGTATCCTGATGAGGTCGGCCTCCGTCTCGATCTTGCACTTCTTGATCGTCTTGATGGCGACCTCCTGACCCGTCTCCTTGTTGATGCCCAGTTGTACTTTTCCGTAGGTGCCTTGACCCAGTTTTTTGATTATATCGAACCTTGAAAGCAGAGCCGTCGGTTAGGCACTTGTGGTCTAAACCTCTCGCGCGCTGTTTTCAGCTCAACTACACCCGTCGGAACTGTCGGAAGTCGGCCCGCAGAGAGCGAGAGAGAGAGAGAGAGAGAGAGAGAGAGAGAGAGAGAGAGGCCAGTGCACAGTAAAGTAACTCGCAATTAACGGCTCTTGGCAGCTGCGAAATCAAATATCGACCATTCCGCTTTTTGCAATAACGCGCGCGGAGACGTTTTTTCTTCGCGATTCTAACGCACGGCACTGCACAACAGGTGTCTCTCGAACCTTTCCAAAATAAACGATCCACTTAAGCTCCGACGTGCGCGTTTCCCGCTTGGCAGAACCAGCTCGATAAATCATTTTCCCGATCTGCCCGTCGAGAGTATGCAATTCAAAATACGAGGCTTACCTTTGTTTCAATTTTCGCTTGTGGTTGTGGAGACGCACACCGCCGGTGCTCTCCATCCCACCCATAATATTATGGATGCTCGCTTCGCCGACAACCATCTTGACTAATTTTTGTTATACCTGCAATCAAATCGAGAAAAAAGCGTCGTTAAACTTTGCGCATTCTATTTTGAAAGATAGACCAAGTAGTCTTAGCGCTGTCGAAAATAAAAAAATAAAAAAAAAGCTCGTATAGTGTCGCCGGTCGTTGACTCTGCGGTCGGATGTACTAAAATTAATGTTTTATACATTCCGAGCTTTCTCTCTACGTCGTCGTCGTCGTCGTCGTCGTCGTCGGAGAAAGAAAGCCGCCGCGCGTGAACTACGTGGAGCGCATATATTATAATAATATCACATACCAATTGAACTAGTCGCTTAATTATATATATTGGGTCTAGAGATTGGAAATGAGTAAAAATATCATCTTTTTTCATTTCAAACGCTAAAAATCATTCCTTTCCCTCTGTCGCGGCGCAGTTCGAAAATAATGAGAAAGCGGGGATATCAGCAGCCCGAAGACACGAAGAACGTTTAGTACGAGGAACAGCTCTTGGATCGCTTCCACATTTATGACGATATATATGTACAACACGGATTCGCATGCGCGCAAGAGTCACGCTATATATTCCCGACCGAAATCGAGCTTGTTTGCGATTATTCTCTCGAGAAGCTTTGGCGAGACGGCGTCGTAAATCGCGTCAATGGCTGCGTCGCCCACATCGAGGAAAACCCGCGACCCGCATCGCAGTATCGCCAAAAACACACGAGATGGAGAAAAAATAAGATTCGTCGAGAGCGAGATAGCAGTGGGCAGGAGGAGAAGCGATCATCTCTAAAAATTTCTTTCCAGGTTTCCAAAAAGCCAGCTCAGTCAGAGCTATCCGAGTCCGCCCATTATACAGTTTAAGCATGCAGCGAGAGTGACGTAGTCTCGGAGCAGAAGAAGAGGAGGAGGAGGAAGACGAGAGGATGAGCCGAGCCGAGCCGAGAGCAAAGTATAAAGCCGGAGAGCGTTAATAGCTCTCGATATACAGGGGCAACAAGGGGAGAAGCAGGGCGAGGAAAGCGTGGCAAGTTTATTTCCGTCTGAGAGAGCGGCGCGTGTTGGCCAGCTTTTCCACTGCGCGCCGCGCTCAGCCTACAGCCTCCCAGTGAGAGAGACTTTGCGCGATGTCTCTCCGAGGGAGCACGTGCTGCTCGCTCGCGCCGCTGCAGCTGTTTTAATTGTTGCTCGATCTTCCGCCGCTTTTGTAACTGCCGCGCGCGCGCGTGCGCGAGAGAGAGAAAGATGACTCAACTCTGCGCCTCTCGTATTTTTCGCGTACCTCATTATGGCATCATGGACTCCGAGTGGATTGAGTCGCGCGCAATTCGCTCGATTGAGTTATTTCCCTCGAGAGCGCACTATCCCTCGCACTATCCTACGCGAGCCGCTCGGGATGAAGATCGATGCAATTACCCGAGTGCTGCTTCAGAAAAAACTATCGACTATCAAGCGGTTGCTACACGCGCCGCATCGATTTCCCGTCCGGCAGAGTGGCAGACAAATTTGTTTTTTCGCGCACGCAGCTCATCCAGCACGTCGCCCCGATTCTCGGGCGACTTCGCCTTGGGCCGCAAAGGCGACGAGAGAAGCTAATTGGAGCTTGAATAATGAGAATTCTCAAAATATTTGTCAAAGGTCCGAGGCCCGAGGAGCGGAGGACGGACTAAATTTTCCAACACTAGCGTTAACAACAATAGCGTCAGCAGAAGCTGCCTGCAGCGGGCGATAGCCAATTCCACGGCACTTGGCAGCCAACCTTGGTTCGCCTGCTGCTGCCGCCGTCGTTATGGATGACGGTGCCATCACTACGCTTACGTCGCGCACCTGACAGATGCAAACGCGGCTGAGAAGGCGCCGATTTCAGCTGATGAGCTGATGCTCGCGGGACTGGCGGTTACTTATACAATCGAGCGAGTGCTGTCTTAGTGTGTTCCCTTGCGAAATCCATTTATACTCGAGTGGCTGCATTCCTTGCCAGTCGCTTTTCTCGCAGACATCGCCGATAACCTACAGCGCAACAGGTTAGAGGCGCATATCTACACAGGTATATCTGTGACTTTGGCAAGTCGGATTAAAAAGCCGGCGCTGAATCAGAGTCGTTAGGGAGGGGCGATCGAGACTAATGCATGACTCTCTCGTAGTTTCATTCACCTCGCGCGCGCGCGGGAGTGCATGAGTTATGTCTGCCACACAGCAGCTCAGCCTCTCCATATTTATCGCCCGACTCGAAGGAAACGGCCGGCTCGAGCGCGCTTCCGCCTCATCTGTTTCCCGCAATACACTTACGCGATTGATCGGCGATGTAGTCGCCGAGTCATGTAACCGGTGTGGGATGTATGCGACGGAGAGGATTTTGTAATCGCCAAGTATGGAACGCCGAGCGAGAATCGAGAGCTTTGCAATGCTAATGAGAATTTTTTCAAATTACTTTAACTATACTTGAGTTGCAATATTCCTCGCTCGATCAATCTTCATTACGAGGCATTGTCCACTCGAAAACGTCGCATATATAACTTCTACAACTTCCGACGACGCTGCGCGGCTTGGCGCGTTGCTTTATGAGGATAAAATAAGAACAGAACGATTCATAAAACGCGAAGTGAGTGACCGGATCACTAGGCTTATTCTTTGCATTCGTCTTCATTCGGCAAAGCCATATTTTTCATAGAATCGCTTCGAGTCAAACGCGCGACAAGAGCCGAGTAGAACTGCACATCGAGAATACAAGCCGACGAGTGCACTGAATGCAGCAGCAGTAAAAGGCGCGGCTGGGCTGTTTCTACTGATTCATCTCTGAATTACAAGGGGAATATGGAATGTGCAGACACACGCGCACCTCGAGTGATGCATTTCAGTGAAAATATTTAAAAGCCCCCCCCCCCTCTTATTAACAAAAAAAAAAACGCTGCGGATGCATTTTAAAAGCAGACACGCTGAAAGAAAAATTAACGAGCGCGTCGAAAGAGCTCGCGGTGTCTTTAACGCGGATGAAAGCGTCGTCGGGGTGCGAATCTAAAAGGTGGCTAATTGGAAGCTGCGTCTTTTGTAAACACTCGCGTGTCTGCGCAGTCTTCTATCTCAATGCAGAATGTATATGCGCGCCGTGTGTTTCGACACGAAAATTCATGTTTCTTAATAGCAAAGCTAACGATATTTGCACGCAGTGTAGGGGACGTTTACATTGCAGAGGCATCGCTCCGCCGCCTACGTAGGTTGAAGTTCAAAGGCTACGCTATTTATACACCCCATTCTCGGCCCAATAGAGGAGGTTTTATTTTCGTCCGTTCTCTAGGATGTCTCGATTCTCTTCATGATTCGAGCGAGGACGGCGTTGTAATATACTCATGAATTAAACAGCGATCGTTTGCGTTTCTAAGTCGCAGACGGCATAAGGTCGCGCGCGCAGGTCGTGACGTGCCGCAGGAATCCACTTTCGACTACTTATTCGACTGCGCGCACCCAAGTATGTGGGCGCAGTCGCGCTCCGTATTATACGAATTCGGCCTCGTTGCATCTCGAGAATTAAATTTCCTCCAGGGCAGATAAGGCACCGAAGAAGCGTCGATGGGAATGTAAACAAGTAGAGTAGCATGGGTCGACAATAAAGTGCCGGGTAGACGTGCAGTGCGCGCGAAGCGAATAAGTAGAAGCGTTCTATTTTCGCTGGCAGCGGCATCGCGTCAATTTATTAGGACACGAGAGCAGCGCGAGGAAGCGGACAACAATGTATGCCGTTCGCGCGGCTCGATCGGCTTTTTCGACGATTATTTTTAGCGACGTGGGCAGCGGCGCGCACCGCACGCAGTACCGATAGTAGGCCCGATGTACCGTTGGCGCGCACCGCGATAGGCTCGCGAAAATCGATATCGATCGGCTTATCGGCCGCGAGCTTGCTCGGCAGCGATTGTGCGAAAGTAAAAAAGAGAGAACGAGACGAGCGAGCTGCCTTTGGTTCATCGACACCTCGTCGGGCTCGTCCGCAGCGGCGCGCGTTAGGGCTGCATCGCCGCCGAGAGAGCGGCGTGTTGACGCTATAAATAAGCGGAACGTCATATCCACGCAAATTTTCATAGTTTCTCTCTCTCTCTCTCTCTCTCTCTCTCTCTCTCTCTCTCTCTCTCTTGAATACGAGCTTGAATAGATGTTGAAGTGTACACCGCCACGTGATTCACGCGGTATTATTAAAAGTTATTCCGAGTATTCTATAAACAGTGGGCGTCTCGCTCGCTCGCTCCGTCGACGTCGGCGCGCGAGCTGACACCACTCGCGCATCGCTGTTATTCTTATTAACAGTAAGTAATGCGCGCGAAAAAACGAGAGTGCGCGCGCGAGCGTTAAATTCTATCATCGACGTCGCCGCCCGCCGCGCGGGTGTCCCGTTACATCTGCTCCCCACGGAATCGCAGATCGGATTCTGGTATGACGCCAAAGCGACGTCGGACTTTTCGCCCGAATTTTTTCCTCCTCTCCCCGCCGCTTCCTCGGCTCTTCCCACTTCCTGGTATAAAATGTGCACTTGACGGAGTCACGAAGCGCGCGCCGCGCGGCGTCGACTGCTCCGCCGCGATTCTTTTGTGACTTTTGTACGCCCGCACGGGTCGAGTAAGTACTTAGGTGCCGACGGCACCGCTCAGACTCGCTCTGCAACTGCAATAAGTAACTGCATAGGTCGACGCTGAAGAATAGCCTTACCCTTCGGCACGGGTAAACACGAGGCTGCTCTTCTTCGCGCGCCCGTCTCGCTGCAGCGAGCCTGCAGAAGAAGCGGCCGGAGCGTCGGTATGTAGGTTTCCGGGGATAAAAATAGCACCCTGATATTCAGAATAGAGGGTCCGATCTCTCTCGCGCGCGCGAGACGGCTCCTCGTTCTCTCCCNCATAGTTTCTCTCTCTCTCTCTCTCTCTCTCTCTCTCTCTCTCTCTCTCTCTCTTGAATACGAGCTTGAATAGATGTTGAAGTGTACACCGCCACGTGATTCACGCGGTATTATTAAAAGTTATTCCGAGTATTCTATAAACAGTGGGCGTCTCGCTCGCTCGCTCCGTCGACGTCGGCGCGCGAGCTGACACCACTCGCGCATCGCTGTTATTCTTATTAACAGTAAGTAATGCGCGCGAAAAAACGAGAGTGCGCGCGCGAGCGTTAAATTCTATCATCGACGTCGCCGCCCGCCGCGCGGGTGTCCCGTTACATCTGCTCCCCACGGAATCGCAGATCGGATTCTGGTATGACGCCAAAGCGACGTCGGACTTTTCGCCCGAATTTTTTCCTCCTCTCCCCGCCGCTTCCTCGGCTCTTCCCACTTCCTGGTATAAAATGTGCACTTGACGGAGTCACGAAGCGCGCGCCGCGCGGCGTCGACTGCTCCGCCGCGATTCTTTTGTGACTTTTGTACGCCCGCACGGGTCGAGTAAGTACTTAGGTGCCGACGGCACCGCTCAGACTCGCTCTGCAACTGCAATAAGTAACTGCATAGGTCGACGCTGAAGAATAGCCTTACCCTTCGGCACGGGTAAACACGAGGCTGCTCTTCTTCGCGCGCCCGTCTCGCTGCAGCGAGCCTGCAGAAGAAGCGGCCGGAGCGTCGGTATGTAGGTTTCCGGGGATAAAAATAGCACCCTGATATTCAGAATAGAGGGTCCGATCTCTCTCGCGCGCGCGAGACGGCTCCTCGTTCTCTCCCCGCCGCACGTCCGCCTATCTCGCTCGCTCTGCGGGCCGACGGCGACGACGTATCCTAGATCCTAGCTCTCGAGCCTCGGCACTCTCTGACGACGACGCGGGCCGCGCGGCAGAAGAGAGGAGAGAAGAGCTGCCGCAGGGCGCAGGGAGAGAGCGGGTTCCTCTAAAAATAAGCTCTCTTACCGTGTGCTCGCGCGGTGTCGTCGTCCAGGAGGGCCGAGGCGGCCAGAGACTCCTCGGGCTTTGGCGCACAGCTGCTGCCGCCGGGTATCCTAGGCCTGGGCACTCGGCGCGGCGGAGGGCCGCGAACCTGTCTTCCGCCTCGATTTGCGCGACATTTTACAAGCGAGGACACGGAGCGGGCCTCCGTTCGAGAGGCACCATCTTTATTTACTAATTTTGGAGCTGCGCTCTGCCGCTGCGAGTTGCGACTGCTCTCTCGGCGAGCCGCCAGTCCGCCCATCGGCCGCCAGCGGCGCCGGGGGCGCGCGTTTCAGTTTCGTTTCCCGATCTCTCGCATTTTCTCATTCGGCATTCGCACTCGGCACCACCTCGGCACTCGCGCGCTCTCGCGAGCGAGGAACGCGGAACGTGTGCACGTGCACCCGGTCGGCAATGTCGGGAACCATTCTTACCCTACTGCTCTCGGAGGATACTGAAAAACGCGCTTCTCGTATATTTAAACGAAATTTGCCTTTATTATATTATTATACATTATATTTACTCGTAGAAAAACTTTTCATCGAACTCTGAGGAAACTAAACTCTTTCTTTTAACCTGCCGGTTATCGTGTAATAATAACGACGTCATAAACATTCTCCTCTCACGATCGATTATCATATAATTATAAAATTATCCGTATATTTACATTCACGCTACTATAAGGATCAAGATTTCTCTAAGAATAACACATAGATTTTCTCATAAAGTCAAACGTAAACAAAGTAATCTGCGTTAGTATTGTTGAATTCAAAAAACGAAACAAAAAAATTATCTATACTTAGATAGTGGCAAACGAGACTTTCTGATATTTCAAGTGTGTAATAAAGCGATCGTCTTAAAGCTACATTGAAACAATGTAGTTATCCACGTTTACGCTTGTTTCCTTTGTCGGCATTGTTCTTTTTATTGTTTCTGAAAGGTCGAATGACTTCGGGACTCAGTTGCCTCTTTCTTTTCTTGCCGTGCATCTGGCTGAGAGTCTGACACGACGAGGGTCTAATACAACTATTATGCTGCTTATTAACGATCCTGTCGAAGCGTGAATTTACTTGGATCATCTGGTCAGGCTTTTTCTCGGGTGATTCTGCATTTCCCGTGAATTTCGGATTAATCACATTTTCTTGCACCACTTTTACAAAGTGTTCGTGAACCCGACTTATGCTAGCAGCAGTCTCCTGCTGACTTTTTTGTAATTTTCTTATTCTTTCTGCCTCCTCTTGCTCTGCCTTCTCTCTTGCTTTTCTTTCCTCTTCGACTATCATTGGCATCACACGCTTGTATCTCTCAAACGGACTAATAAAAACAAGTTTTCCTTTTTTGCTTAAATTTTCGGATTTCGAATCCCCGCCTTCGTCCTGTTAAGAAAATAAAAATATTTATTCATTAAAACCATCCGCAAATAAGTTTATATCCAGAAAAGTAATTAGCATTTACCTCTGACGAACTTTCGAAAATATTTATGGCTGGTTTTAATTTCGCTTCGTCCATTACTTTATTCTCTGTAGAAGAAGTATTCAACAGACAAGGAAGATTGGCTTCAGCTTCCATACCGCTCGGCGTATCGTGTGGTGCAAAGATCCAAGACTCTGAGTTTGCGACTTGATTTCTTTGGGTCAATCTTTGTTTCATATCATCTTCCAAAATAGGTTTTATCAGAGGCTGTTCTCTAGCCTTCAGTATCATCTTGTGAATCTTCAATAGATTTTGCCTAACCAGTGGTGGAATTGGGTTGCAGCAAGCAAGAATACCTTGCATTTCTCTAGGAAGAGTCTCTGCAATATTCAATAACATATGATTTGGTAAAACGTAATTTGTGCTATCGTCCTCAGCTCGAGCTGTCTCATCTCTCCATTTGTGTAACTCTTGCAAAGCAAATAATTGTCGATTGTTGAACATTTTCTGACTCTTTCTGTACATAGCTTTGTAACTATTTTCTGTCCAAACTGGTTTAGTATAAGTGTTTTTGCATATATCAGTACTTCTGGTATATACAGCTTTTAAAATGTTGCTCTGACCATTAGCTGAATCAATGAGAGCATTGCTTAAAATATCTTTTATGTACAACAAATAATGTGTATCTTCTCTAGCATATTTCATAAGCTCTTCTGGTAAAGGCCTAATGCGCCAATCTGCTAACTGAAAATGTTTGTTTGCACTTATTTCGCAATGTGTTTTCAAGAGGTAAGATAAACTCAAAAATGGCAATCCTAATTGCTTCGCTGCTTGGTATGTGTCAAACATGTTTACTATGTATAGACCCAAATCTCTTTGTAACCACAGAATATCTGAGTCAGCACCATGAAACACTTTGAGAATTGAAGGCTTTGTAAATATTTCATTTAAAACGTGTAGATCAGACCTTAATGTCAATGTGTCAATCAAGTAATCTGTGTCTTGAGTAGAAATTTGCATAAGGCAGGTAATACCTTGAAAACTTCTGTAAGAATGATGTTCTAAATCTACAGCAATTTCATTGTAGTTTTCCAAGTCTTTCAACAATATTTTGAGATCTTGAACTTTTTCAATTACAATCAATGGTGTCTGATCAACAGGTTTGTATTTGGTTGGACGCTTTTTCACCAACTGATTTTCTGGAGGTTGAAATTTGTCAAGTTCAAATTCATATGGATGACAAAATATTTCTTCTCCTTCATCCCCACACTCCAAGTATATAGCCAGCGGTTTTAACGAATTTGGTTTATCTTTAATTTTGGGCTCCCATGGCTTTTGGCTATTGTCAATTTTGTCTTTAAATGTTAATTGTGGTCTTTGTATATTTTTTGCAGCCAATAATCTAACAGCCTGAGCAGGATTGGAACTCTGCGATGCAGACTTGGCCGTATTAGAATTGTTAGTATTCCAGGATCCATTTACATTTCTCGGTGAATTAGTTTGTGAAATAATTAACTCCACAGTAGGATTTTTACTTATTCCACATTCCTCATCCATACAAAGTCCCTGAATTAATAAATAGAATTCAATAAGAAAAGATAAATTAATTTAGATTAATAAAAATCATTGTTTCTATTGATCACTTACAGCTCGATCTAGATATATATCATTTGATTCAAGAATCAAGTCAAATTTTTCTTCAATATCTCTCTGTCTTATGTTGCCTGCAATTCCTGCCTTCTCCACAATACCTTGCATAGAGTCAAGAATTTTCTTGATTTGTTCATTTCGAATCTCGTTGAATGTTGGGAAGCAGGTATAATAGTTAAAGTTGTCTGCACTTGGTAGACTGTTTGAAGCTTTGATGCCATCTTTGATAACAGCAAACGATTTCTGAAAATCATATTTTAATATTGTAGAATCAAGAAAATGACAAATTACACAATGTATCAAAATATCAACGCACCAATGAAATGTACAATATGAATTGTTTGCAATTTTTTAAGAGTCTATATTTGTAGTTAAATTTCATACTTCTGAAGTAAACTAGTGCATCGTTCTTTAGGTTTTGTACATTGAAAATAGCGGAGCAAAACATGTGATCTACAAATGTTATGACTTTATTACCATCTTAAGCAGGTTGTTTTCTAATTAGTGTTAGTCTAACATATATGTTTATTAAGATTTATGCAACTAGGTTCGATAAGTTTAAGAAACAGTCGTTAAACGCATTAATTTCATAAAATGAATTGAAAAGTTCTCATTTACCTGAATGAAATCGCTTATGCTGGGGCCCGAATCTTCAACTGTAACGACGGCTGGATCTTCCGATGTCATTGTTGGAGGCTCTGTTTGCTTTTATCATGTAAAATAGCGTCCAAATTTTGACTATTCGACTTTTTACGCAGTAAAAAAAACAATCAATTTTTTGAAGCTGCAAAAATTAACAGCCACCGTGCGGTCCGTATACTTATATGGAAACAGTCAACATAACCTCTGATTTCCTTCGCAATGTGTTTTTCTTTTATCAAAGTTTGTTCGATGGCTTTAGGAACGCGATGGCTTTAGGAACGCTGATACGGAGACGTCAGCGCGGGATATTTGAATAGGCACTTATTCATTCAAGCGAGCATATAGGAATGTTCGCGGAACTTTCTTATCAGACGTTTCAGATATAAATTTAACATTTAATATAAACCATAGTTATAAACAACAATTAAAATTGATGGTTAATACTAACGATTGGCCTTTATATTGACTTTAGTGGTCATTTTTCGTGTAGAATTCTATCGACTCATCAAACCAGCAATATAAATACATGTATAGGTATACTGCGATTATCAAAATATGAATTTGTACAAGAAATTGTATCGATTATATAACCAAACGAAATAATATAATGATTTACGAAATTGGACGCAATAAAATAAATAAATAATAATTGGATATGAGTATCGAAACCGAAATAAAGTATACATAACTTAGTTTAATGAAAATTCGAAGAATAAATAAGATTCGAATACACTTTTCTAATGAATGAAATTATCTGTTTGATAAATAAATAGATATCACGTTAAAAAACATTTATAATTCTTTTATCTTATTTTTTAATATAAAACTTTGTAAAATACATTTGCAGTATGATTCTTAATATAATTTTTTAATGCAAAGCTCTGATAATGTGTTTGTTATTTACATTATATTAATGTTCAAAGCATAAAAATAAGAGATATATATGTATTTGTCACACATTAAAAATATGAAGAGATATTATAACTACAAAACAAATATTTTCTTATAATGGTAAACTTTAAAAACATTAATTATAAATAATAAAACTGTGACTATAGCGATTTCAAAATTGGAATTTTAAAAACATCTTTATTGCACTACTCTATATGTTACGAAATCACTAAGTTATAGTTTCCTACTAATTAATAAAGTGTTTGTTTTATCAACTCCATAATAATATTTAATATATTGATAAGTTGATTATGAATTTTTTTTATTGGTTAATGAATGATATCATGCTGGTTATCGATGCTTATATATTGTATGTACTATATTGTTTAATCCTCTAAAGTATCTTTGAAATCGTCTTTCAAGATTTCTTTAGCTTCTTCTCTATCCCAATATCCAGCATCTAAAAGTAAAATAAAAAATAATAATTAAAATCAAAATACGCATATAACACTGCAGTTTCATATGTGCGCATGTAATTTGAAATAAGATAAAATGCATCCTGCATACGTACGGCAGTATGGCTGAACCGAAGAAGTCAAAGCAAAGTATGAACCCCTGAACTTAAATTTATCGCTATTGATACCCATTTCACTGCACATATTTGATTGACAATTTATCGATAACACTTGATCAATGTTTCGATATGTTCGGTCCCATGGGTGCGCTACGAAAGTGCAGTTGTTCGATACCGAATTGACTATCGATTCCGTAAAGTACAAATACGATCGACCATGACTGCAGATCGCTTTGTTTATAGCTGAAAATTCGCATGTCATAACTATAATTATATAGTAGTGAACGCTAATTAAAAGCAGGGAATAAACTATTTCTTTTTCGGTACGAACCTTCTCTGGGTATGGATAATACAGGTATTGTAAAGCTGGTCAGTTCGCAACCAGGCTGTTGTTTGCCTCCATTAGGGAAGAAATCGATGTGTCCTAAACAATGAAAAATATAAACAAAAGCTTATTTTTGCATTAAGCACTGCATGTACAAAAATTATTTGCCATTTCATTCTGTACAAATTCTTACAGAAAAAAGCATACATACCAATAGGTTGCGGCAGGCCCAATCCAAGTTTCTTCAGAAATTGGCCGTTGGTGTGAATGACGTCAACGAACGGTGCATCATTTTTGTCTAATTTCAAAGCCAGATCTGCCGTTTTGAAGCAAGGCTGAGCCGGGTCCAACCCAGTTATCCGGCGAATTTTCCAATCAGCTCCGCGGCGCTTAATTTCGTTGGCCGCATACCCGCAAATGTGAGCACCCAAACTGTGTCCGACGCAGTGAATGCTGCCCCATTGGTCCTTCGTGGGTCCGTTTCGTTCGATTGTGTAATTTGCGATTTGACCAAACAATCTTTGCATGATAAAAAAATAATAAAACATTGCGTTATAGCTACTATAGTGCATATAATAATTATATACTTACGTTGCTATTTGATTTCCGGTTGTCTGTGTGTTTACAACTGCTTTAAAGTAATTGTATGTATCGCCGCCATCGCTCCAATCAACAGCAATTACGTTAACGTCAGCCTGCAATTTTTGAATCATACTTGCGATTCAAAAGTCATTCACGAAATTTGCAAATAAGCTTATATTTCAAAATGCTCGTAAATTATTTTAATCATGAAAAAGTATAAAAAAAGACTTGCAAATTTTAAATGAAAATTATAACGGTGGGGCTATAATAAACGCCTGATAGACAGTCCACTTTAGCACTGCCTCATTAAACCGATAAGCATTTCAAGGAAATCGGTTTTATTATATGGGAATTGTTTAGTTATCAAGTATCGATTGCATATATATATTATTAAAATATTATATTATATTGCTCGTCCTTGTTTTTCAACCGTGAATATATATATCTTTCACCTTGGAGCGTTTGAATTTAAATGACACGCGTACGTGAGACCGAGCGATTTCGTATGTAAAAATATCGTGATATTCCGGTAATCGGTTCAGCAATTACGTTGTTTTTTTACATCTGAAAATTCAAACGTGCGTATGCGGCATCCCATTAGCACATTTTATCGAACTTTTTGACGGAAAACGTTTATCATGTGCTTTATTGGTAGTTTATATTTCCTACATTATTTCCAACTGTATACAATCGTTTATAGATAGCTATACAAACTAATAGTTCATGTGGTATTATTAATACCACATGAACTATTAGTTTGTATGAAAAACGATCGAATATGTAATAATACCATGTAGAGGAAGGCGTCGGCCATCTCCTTGATCCAGGTCTCGTTGCCGTTGGAGAGAAAACCGTGGACGATGACGACGGTGTTGCGCCTGACCTCGAAGTCGGTCCATTCCAGGCCAAATTGCTTGCCGATCGTGACCTCGACCTGGCGGGGCTGGCTGCGCGAGTACAGGTAGAAGTGGGCGTCCTGTGCCCTCGTGCCGTTGTCGTCCTTCTTCAGCAGGGCCTCGAACTGCGAGGACAGCGTCGAGCCCAGGCCCAGACAGTCGTTCACCTCGCCGATCGTCGCGTTGCCGATCTTCACCGCTACATTCTGGGCAGTGTCCACCGCGCTTTTCGTTGCTTTACCTAAGTTCTCATTTTTTAGAAACCACCAGAATCGCAGTATAGGCTTCCAAATATTAATAAGCTAAACGTCAACGCTTTAGAACATAGATAAGGTGTCTAATACTGTCGTCTTAGAATATATTAGTGCGATCAACAATTTTCCTAGCTGCTACACGCGTGATGGTACTTAGTTATGCTCGAATTTTTGAAAAATTGCTCAATTTCTACCAGTTTTTAATATGAGAGGCGTAGGCGTATATGTTAAACATTCACTTGAGCAGATGAATCTACATTAGAAAGAATCGCGTTATAGTGTTTATTTGCGTACCATTATTTTTTGACAAAGCAAAAATTAATTTCGATAGCGGTGAACTTTGAAAAAATAAATCTCTGCATTCTTCTATTGTATAACAGCAAGAGCCAGTATATTTTTTGTATATTATAATGGCTCTTCTCTATACTGTAGTTCTTTGCAGGTTGCTTACATTTTTGTATGTAAAAACGTGATATGAAACTATATATATATATTATATGGTGTGTATTATTTGGTAATCCGAACATGGGGTTTCCCACGTGTGGATAAAGTATTTTTTTACCATGTTTTTGTTTTATCCCACATGGATACGCATACTAGAACATCACGCGACTAAAAAACTATCGCTTTTATTGTGTCAATCGATAAGGCGTTTAGCTGAATATAACTACGAATGATTCATTTGAAACATCTAATATTTCAAGAAATATCACAACATTTTTTTAGATTAAATAATACCTCTTAATAATATTGTATTATGCAAAGTTAGTAAATTATTTACATTGTTGTCTGATGATTCGTGAAAGAATAATGTCGTTGATTGTGGATATGTTTTTAATCAAAGTACTTGAACGAAGTTTTTATATCTGCATGAATATGATGTGTCGAAATATTAATGAGTCGAACAGTCTGTACAAATTTTACACCAAATATATATTTACCAATGGCCTTGGCAGCATCTCCGATCTTGTCCTCGACCTTGTCCTGAGCTTTAAGGGTGACGTTTTTCAGGCCTTTGGTCGCGTTACCCCACGTACTGCTCACACCCTCGGAAATGCCTCTGGCCAGGTTGGTCGGCAGCACTTTGTCTTTGATGCTCCCCAGGAACTGCCCATCAACGGTTTGCCATTGTCCCGAGCTGAAAAACAGCGAGAGCAGGCAAATTGCCGCCGGTAGCATTATCTTCGTCGAGGTCTTCATGGTTCGAGTGGTCAGCTTCGACTGACCGGCTGCTGCTGTTTACCAAGCGCCTTGTACTCTCGACGACTGCCCGATGCTATATTATAATGTATACTCCCTAGAGATAAAATCACGACCAGCGCAATCCCGCTGTCTCGGATTTTCCATATACACACGTGCGCCTAAGTACTGTGCGCCTGTGCGGTCGAGCCTCGGGTCGAGCGCTCCCGCCGGCTCACTCGTTGACTTTTGACGATCAAAACTGGATGCCTACATCAACAGAGCAGCCTCTTGGATGCGAAAGGCATTTACTAGCACGTCTGACGTATAATATAACACCGCTAATTCTCATTATTCTCAAGCCTGTCTTTTGGCGTATTCTGATCTTGCATCAGGTTTTTCTTTCTGTACTCGCGTCGTCGCTTTTAATTCTGCGAGACTACATGCACGTTATATAATGTATATACCTATCGCCTATCGTCGCTCCTAACACGAAGACTAGTACATTTTGAATTTCCTGGCGAAAACTAGTACATTTCGCGCTTTTGCGTCGAAGTAGACTAGTACATTACGCCACTCCCGCGGCGATGACTAGTGCACTTGGCTTTCTAGCATCGTGAAAATTCCAAGAATTTATAGAATTTTCACTAATTTTCTGAAATTTTTCGAATTCTCTATAAGATTTTCTAAAATTATACAAATTTTGAAAATTTAAAAAATTTTGAAAACATTGAAATTCTGAAAAATATTGAAAATTTGTACGATGCCGGAAAGCCAAATGTATTAGTTTTCGCTGCGGGAGTGCGAAATGTACTACTATAGTCTTCGACGCAAAAGTGCGAAATGTATTTTAGTCCGCTCGCTGCGGGAGTGCGGAATGTACTAGTCTTCGACGCAAAGGAGCGCAATGTACTAGTCTAATTCGACGCGAGAAATGCAAAAGTACTACTCTTCGCTGCGAGAAATGCAAATGTACTAGTCTTCGTTAGGAGCGATGATATGCACGTGTAGTTTTTCGCTATAATGTTGGCTACTTATAGTGCTAGAAAGTATTTTGCGTCGTCAAGTCTCTGATATGTTTTATATTCGCATTCTCGCGTAGTGCTCCAACCTTGTTAATTATTATATGAGAGTATAGTATCTATTTTAGCGATGGATCTATCAAAATTATTTTTGATGGCTTTAAACATGCGTCATTTTTAATTGACTTTATGTAATTTGACAATTTCATATAATAAACGTTCCGAACATTTTGTAGATCTGCGCGGTACATGACTATGTAATTTTAATTTACATAGTTTTTGTAATTTGGTCACGCAACGTCTGTTCGAATCCGTAAATAATAATTTCTTATTCAAGCATATATAAGAAGCGTACAAGAAGCAACAGTTCTAAAAGTTTGAATTTTTTTTGCAAATCTAATTCTTATATATTTTCATATTTTTAATTCTTACACAGATATTATCATGTTTAAAACAAGTCGGCTTTGAATCCTTTTATGAATTATAATTATTATGAATAAAGAGCTATACAAAAAAATGATTTGACTTATAATTAAAAACATTCGCTATAACGCGTACATAAATATATATAATGCAACTGTCATCATGCTGTCTATAGAGTATGCATCCTGAACTAAAAAAACCAAAAAGCACTCAAACGAAAAAAATATTGGAGATATTCAGTCGAATAAAAATCAGTTGACTTATTAAATAGTATATTACAATACAAGTAGTGGCATAAATAGTCGATTACGACACGGCGTACCCGAGCATAGCGAGGGAGCTATTTAGCCGTGTCGGACTATTTATGCCACGAGTATCGTACGCTATATTTTTATAGCACTGACTAGCATAAATCCGCTGTCACGCCTATCTGTGGCCTAAACAGTCCATTTTTGCGATCAGCACGGTGCGAGAATGGACTGTTTTATGCCTCGGATAGGCGTGACATAGATGCGGATTTATGCCACACAGTGCTATAAAATCGTTAAATTTTTTCTTTTTTTATACAACATAATATATATTATTATATGCAAGAATCAACTTAGCAGATTAATATTTCTCAATATAATTTAGATTTTCATAAAAATTAAGCAAGTTGAAGCAATAAGATACATTAATGATTGTATATATATATATATATATATAATATAACGATTATAGTAGTGATGTGATGGTTATAAGATTATCTAATATAATTATTATATACAATTTAGTCTTTCGGTTTACTATCATAAAAGATTAAAGCAGCTACATTATAGTAGGCTAAAGGCTTTTTTTCATTTACAGCAGGATGAAAATATAAAAATGTATGTATTATTTACATACTTCACAGATATATGCATGTTGTAGAGGCATATATTGTAAAATCAACTTTTAATTGAAATAATTTTTCCCTTGTCAATAAAAATGAGAGAAATAATCCAGAGGTGTAACTGATTATATTATTATAATTAAATACACGTTAATGCGACTTGTTATAAATCTGAACTTGTCGTTTGCCTTCTACTATATATGGGTGATTCTGCCGTAACTGGCTCAAAACGGGCACATGCGCACAAATGTTCTATACTAAAATCGACTATTTTTAACTTGCCGGCCGGTTATTCTAACTGGAATTACATACAAAACAAGTCCCTAAAGCTAAACCACAACATATTACTTTTATAAAAAGTTATGTGAACAATCCATATTTGACTAGCTTACGGAACTGACATTTTTGTAATTCGCACTACTAAAACTCCAGTAAATTTTAATTTAACATGGTAAAAAAAAATTAAATCGTCTAAGATATATCTATCTATCTATCTATCTATCTATATGTATATGTATATTCACTCAATATTTGACAGCCTGTTCATTTATTCATGAAGATCGCAATATCGTTAAATGACGAATTATTTAAAAAAAATTAGATTCTTATTAGACGTTTCCTTGTAACTGGAGCCATTTAAATACTAAAAAAGCAATAATTAGGACATTATTAATGTATTAATGATACTTACTGTATTTTATGTGTTACGGAACTGACGGTTACGCAATTGACATTTAGGCGTTTATCAGCTCGCATAGCCTAGCGTAATTATTATAAACAATTCTTTGCACATATATTCGAAAATACTTACTATTTACTCGAGAAAAACGCCCTATATGTCTGTTTTCTCAGAAGCGTTGAATAAACGTCTCTGTGGAATCGTTACTTTTACATAGTTTCTGGAAAGTTTCTGGAAAACTTAAAGTTATCTTAGTTTCCGCTTCAACGTTGCAGAAACGTTTTTAAAATGTTTCTAACATTTTCCACGAAACTAAATGAAAAAAACAAACTGTTTATGCATCAAATCTATACCATACTGGTAGCTAGTATCATCCGCATGGTACTTCCGAATTTGAATAGCTTATTACTAGTCATCATTCTCTTAAGCTGCGATTGTAAATTATTAACTTTTTACAATTATTCAAACGTTCACGTGAAACGTTTAGAAACGTTTCTGCAACGTTGAAGAGGAAACCAATACTTTGAAGTTAGAAAGGTTCCAGAACTTCCAGAAACTATGCAACAGAAACGATTCCACAGAAACGTTTCTTCAGCGCTTCTGAGAAAACAGCTGAGCAACAAAAAAAAACGGACATTTGAAGGTTTTCAGAACGTTTCTGAAACGTTTCGGAACTTTTATGGAAACGTTCTAACCAAACTTTTCAGAAACGTTTCTTCAACGGACGTACCTTGCTATGTGTGGACACACACACGACACACACACACACACACACACACACACACACACACACACACACACACACACACACACACACACACACACACACACACAATATAATATTATACAAGTCGACCATATTATTAGATCCATACGGTGATAATAATAATTACTAGAAGAAACTATATTATTTTACGGATAATACATTATATTCTTGTAACTAATTTTGTTATATCGTATATATATAGAAAAGGGCTTCTAGTACGGTTTAATCCGATAATCGAATAATAATAATAAATATACTTAAACGAAATCATTTCACTATTATTTTTCAAGTTTGTAATTACATAAGGTTTTGGTATGTGATATCTCACCTGAGATTTTTTCAGACAGGGATATGGACTTTGCCGGTGAGTATTTTCATGAGTGAATTATTTAGATTATTGAAATTCAAATTCATTTTATTACAACCAATAAATTATTATCTAAATAATAATCAATTTTGTATAGTAATGTACGCGTGCAAGCTATTTTATGCAATCTCAACACACATCAATAATTAATGAAGCTCGTCGAGTTTTAAATTAATGTTCGATACACGTATGAAATTTTTCTCTGAACTTGTAAAATTAACACCCCAAAAGCTTCGTTCGGACGACTAATTAACATCAAGTTTAATGCATATAGAATTAAAGTTGCCAGATTAATGCAAATGTGGCGCGCGTAAGTCACAAACGAACGGATAATAAGGAGGCTAGGTCATAGGTGGCGCTGATCGCGGAATCGGTTGAGTCGAAGTCGTTCTGTTCTGGTGGTTCGTTTCCCTTCCCCCCTTTTAGAGCATATACTGTAGTATTCTACTCATCTCTGGTAGTATATGCTCTAAGCTTCCCCCAGACCCACCGGCCCAGACCCCCACCACCAAGTTTCTGTACTGTATTACCACCACTGTGTAACTTTACTGCATATTCTTTGACTGAATGTCATGTTATTGCCTAAAAGCATTTACTTTTCATCAGTCCTGGGCTCAATAAAATAAAAATATTTAAAATTTTGCTCCGTTATAGATAGTACTCGGCCCACGGTAGCGCCACAAGCGGCAGTTCTACAAGTTATAGACAACCCACTCATCATTAACCAGGCATTTAGGCAACCACCTATCTATCTTGCACTGTTATAAGTACATGGCCGCTGCCATTAACATCAGTTGTTTCATGCTGGTCCAAGTCCAAGGGGTAGGTAACTACTTACTTACACTCACGTCTCACAGCATCGACGTACTTTACTTCTCTGCGTGTGGCTTTTTTGTGAAGAGCTGGAGAAACAGGTGTGAAAAGCTGGTTAAAGCTTGTTAAATTTATTTAATGTTAGTGAAAAAGTGACTGATCTACGTTCTCCTGCGAAAAACTATTGACCATTTACTTTCCCTCTTGTGCATCTGAAGGAGACAGTATAAAATGCCCAAAAAATCCAACAAGCCCAATTGGGGAGGACGTGGTCGAGCAAATAATCACGACGAGAAATCTTATTTTGGTAAGCATCGCAAAGTTTTGATTGATCTTTCGAAAAACCCGAAGTCGTTATTATTATAACCTCTAAATTTCGTTTTTCCAATCTCTCTTTATTCAGCGTTTCGTCACGTTGCTGCTCAATGTTTCTATAACCAATTTGTTTTTATAGTACTTGTTCAGTAAAATATTTAAATAAGTTCCAAATCATTAAAATCTTTGCCTTTGCAGGTCATGATGACAGAATGAGCCATCCCAATGATGGTCCCAAGTTCACGAACAATAAGCCTCGTGTGTCGTTCAAGAGAGGCTCTAAGCAACCGAGTTACAGTGATAGAACCAGAAATGCTATATTAAAGCATTTAGATGATGATGTGTCAATGTCACATAGCTCTAATAACAATAGTCGACAGATAGTCAACAGGGGTAGAGGAGGCGGCAAAGGATTTGGTCGAGGAAGAAACAGCCCATTGCCACATGGTAATTTGAGAAATAATCGACCAAGACAAGTAACTATTAGTGACTCAAATTGGTACAAGATTTTTGTAAGTATTGAAACTATTTAAGTTGAAACTGCACTTAATATAATCATACACATTTTATAATCTATTGATTATTGGCATAAATTGATCTGTATGTAACTGTAAACTGAAATGATTCCTAATTTTTTAAGT
The DNA here is from genome assembly GCA_012977825.3 of Pteromalus puparum. Classification (NCBI taxonomy): domain Eukaryota; kingdom Metazoa; phylum Arthropoda; class Insecta; order Hymenoptera; family Pteromalidae; genus Pteromalus; species Pteromalus puparum. The sequence goes on from CM053170.1 coordinate 59,302,738, forward strand.
TCACACTACTGTTCACAATTATGCAATTTTTTATTATTATTACTGTAGATTTTATTATATTATTGTGAACAAAATTTTTGTAATTATTTTGATACAATGCAGTAAGAAGTATTTTTTATGCAATGTATTAGAGGTTATCTCAAAATGTTTCATGATATTATTAAACAAGAAATAGTTTTTCATTGGTATTTAAAACTTTTGTTAAATAATTATTATTGTCTGAGCTCGCAGAATTATTTTTTGAAATCAGGTATTAAAAATATTTTTAATATTTTTGTCAAAGCTCAAATAAAAAACGTCTATGATACACATTGAAAAATGCAAATGAAAGGAAAGGGAAAAGAAACTTGATATTTATAGAGTTGTATTTTGAATTATATTTATAAATTATATATTTCTAGATTCCAAAGGGACAAAAGTATACAAAAGAATTTGTTATATGCAATTTAACAAGTTGTATAGCACCCACAACGTTTACCCCTTTTATGGTTTGTATTCATTATTTGTAAATATTAAGTAAATACATCAAACATGTAATTTTGTATAAATAAAATTTGTAATTCAATTTTTTAGTATCAAGTTGTTGGACAAGATGCAATGTTCTATGTAGAAGATCATAGAGTCGCTACTCAATTATCAGACTGTAACAACAGAATTACAACAAGCGACGGTTTTAAAATGCGAGTTCAAGTTCGACCAGGTCTTCCACCACTTGAAGTCAACGAAGCCCTGAAGGAAAGATTAAAACAGGCAATGGCAAAAAGATATGTTCAAGAAAGCAATGCCCTAGACCTGTCTAAGTTTTATCAAGATCCAGGTATTGAACATAATTTCTTTTCTTTCTACATTGACATTAACTTTCAAATACATTATATAAATATGTAATTTTTTAATTTCTTTCTTCTAGAACTATCTTCTGATTATTGGTGCCCGTTGGCAAGACCACTTATGCTCATGACTGTATTAGATATTGTCCAAGAGCACATACCAAACTTAGAAGCATTAAATCTGGATTCGAATAGAATCTATAACATTGAAAAATTGAGTGTCCTTGCCACAAAATTTGAGAAACTTAAAATCCTCTATATAGGAGATAATAAGGTATGCAAGAATTAATATGTTAATATATTGCTTTCTTTTTCTTTAAAAGCCTTGGCTTCTGTAATTAAATTATTGCAATTTATTTTCCAGATTAAGGAGATTCATTATCTCAATGCTTTAAAAAATTTGCATTTGGAAGAACTTAGACTTGAAGGAAATCCAGTTGTTAATAAATACAAAAATAGACAAGACGACTATATTAGGTAATAATTTTTACTACAAAGTATAACACACTTTATCTGCTCAATTCTAAAGGTAATTGTATAACTATATTTTCAGTGACGTACGAAAAACGTTTCCCAAACTTTTAAAATTGGATGGGATGGATTTACCACCTCCTATTGTCTTTGACTTGGAGGATCAAAAAGTCAAACTGCCACCTATACAAAGAATGTTTATTGTTCAATCGAATGCAAAGGCTCAAGATGTAGCAACGCAATTTTTGCATCAGTATTTCATTGTGTTTGATAGTGAAAATCGTCAACCGTTGCTCAACGCCTATCACGAACATGCCTGTTTTAGTATGACAGTCAATATGCAGCAAGGATCTAACAAGTATGTAATAATATTTAAAATCAATAACTAATTTATAGGCCAAAATTTAATGTTCAACTTTAATTGCAGGTATAATCCGTACTTGACGGAAAGTCGGAATTTGAAAAGAATTTCTGATGCAAGATTAAGACGGAAGTTATTAAAAGTTGGTAGATTACCAGTAGTCTCTTTTATATCTGAAATGCCACGCACAAAACACGATTTAGGCAGTTTCACAATGGATCTCAGTTTGGTTACTGTATGTTTTTACATAGAATTTTCATATTAATATAAAAACTTATATAATGCACTACTCAATCACAATTAATCAAATTTTCATTACAGGATGGAATGATGTTGATAACTGTAACAGGTTTATTCCAGGAATTACAAACTAAAGACAACAAAGAACAACTACGATACTTTAATCGCACTTTCATAATTGTCCCCGAAGGAGCGGGATTCTGTATAAGTAATGAACAGTTACATATTGGCAATCCAACTATGGTTCAAGAAAAGCAGTTCAATTCCGCCGCTTCTGCAGCCACTCAACCTACGCCAGGACCTTCTACAGCAGTAACAGTTACAGCAGCAGGAGCACCTGTTAGCGCAGTGCAATTGACAGAAGAAGTAAAGAACCAAATGACTGTGACTCTAAGTCAGCAAACGAACATGAACTTTGAGTGGAGTTTTAAATGTCTAGAAGAAGTGCAGTGGCATTTTGAAAATGCTCGCGCAGCATTTCAAGAAGCCTATAGTTTAGGCAAAATACCAGCTACGGCTTTTACAAAATAAGTCTGTATCTTTAAGTTAAATTTTTATATGCAGAAATTTATATAACGTTTCTGAATAAAACTGTAAAATACGTGAATAATGTTTAAGAAAATTCATGTAGGCGATATTCTTCAAAATTATTCATTTTTCGTTAGATTTTGAAGAAAATGAAAAAATGTAGAATAAGAGTATTTTCCAAGAACCATTTTTGTTTCTTTGAAAGGGCTGTGTTGGTTTACTGTAACCGTGATAAGACCCTGATACATTTTTTTTTGGTTTGTAAATTACCAATTGACCATACCAAATATTATTTGGTATGTAAAACAACAATGTTTTGGACAAAAATTAATAACTGCAAACTTGTCAGTCCTTGTTATTAAGATTAGCAATGAGTTGGTCTCATTTTTATTTGAGAGATCAAGATCTTTTAATAAATCAAATCGTGTACATTACTTATTCTAAAGTAGTTGTATAAGTATCAAATTCATTCGCAGTACATTACTGTCATGAAAATATACAAAAAAGTCTATTTTCATACACGAGTATTTATTAATTATGTATTGATTGCTTTTTTTAGTTTCATTTGATTATTAATTCCTTACTCTGGATATCATGTTTTACTCTGTAATTGCCACCGTTGTCATGTAAATACTTCAATTCCTGTAACAGCGACTGAAACGTTAATAATCTAATTGTCTATGAATGACAATTTTGTAAATATTGAATAAAATAAAAAAAGTTTTTTTATAAATTTAAATTGTTTTATACAAATTTTTTTAGTCCCGGCCTTATGAAAAATTTTCATTGTTTGCTACCATATTTTCCAACAGTTCTTGTTCATTCATCTCCTCTGCAGTAATTTGTTCTTCTGCGTCATTATCATCGTTATTTATAAAATTTAATTCTAACTTTCGTTTCTTTTGAAAAAAGCCCATCTACAAGAAGAAGCATGCATTTTAATATTGTTTTCCATTAGTAACTTTTTAGTATTATTAAGCAAAGTGCATACATAATAGAGTGCTGATATGATGATGGATAATATCAATAATCCAACGATAACAGAGATCAGTATTACCCAAATATTGATCTGCTCATGTATGCTTTCTTCTTTTACATTATAAAACGTAGTGAAGACACTAACTGCGCTTGTATCAATTGATGGTTTTATAATGTTAACATATGCTCTTGTGCTAAATTGAATTACAGTTTCAGTGTCGAAAATTTCTTTAAGTGGTCCTAGATTCATTGTCAAAGTTAAAGCTATAGTACCAATATCTTGGGCGGATTTCACATGAATTAGATCACATTTAAGTGTTCCACATTTAATTTTTTCGTTTGAACAATCCATAAAAATCGTATTATTCCTATTCTTAATATTATATCCGTTGATTTTTTGTAACTGATTAGGAAATAGTGGTTCACTTCTCCACTGATTCACTTCACGTTTGAATTTTTTATTCATAACATTAGTATTTTCATTATATTTCTTATTCTTATTAATGGCATCCAAATCCCCGGAATATTCCGTTGATGGTGCATCCAATATTAAAGGGATCGCGTCGCTAGTGCAATCGTGTGATACTCCAAAGATCTGCAACTATTATATGCAGATTATACGAATATAAAGAAACCTATAGACATCTGATGTTTTAAATAAAAAAATTAAAAACATTATAATATTATTAAAATATACTTGGGGCAGTCTTAGTAAAATGAACGGATCATTATCTTCTATTTGTACTGGGATTTCTATTATTATTTGACCATCCATAATCGGTGTAGAACCATATTTAAATATGTTATAGACATGTTGAAATGTAACATTATCGCGGGATTTTTGAACGTTTGTTAAGTAGTAACTATCTTTATCTGTTTTCCTAAAAGTTGATTATGTCAATGCGCAATGTTTTATGATATCTCGTTTAGTATAAACTTACCCTATTATAGAAGATGAGACATTACTTTTTAGAAGCACAGGTATAGAAATTTGTTTTTTTCCGTGATTGTCGTTTTGACTCTTAAGTGTCATATTAATAAAGAATTTCTGTTGCTCAATATTGGTCAAATTGTGCATTTCAAAGTGAGCCATCTCCAAATCCAATTGTATTATTTTCTATTGTTAATAACGTAGAAATTATTATCATTATAATTACAGCTAGTGTTTGAATCGATTTTAATATTTATACGTAATTACCTGTGCTCCTTTATCAAAGCGATTTCCGACATCACATGTAACAGTGAGTGTATTATTGTATGTTTCTTCTTGACAGAAGGACAAAACATTCCTTAAATGGATACCTTTGGGGATAACAAAATTCACTATCACTGAATAAGCAGGCTCGCCATGGTTTTGGAGTTTTGCTTCTATAGTTATATCGCCTGACCCGATTTCCCATGTATTATTTGTTCTATAATTAAATGCATTTCATGTTATAGGTGATGTCTTATCATCCCTTCGATATCATACGTAATAATAATATAGATATATATTTAATAATTACCCTACTCCAAAAACAGACGTCGTCACAGAAATATCTGAATTGCACACTGTATCTTTCCCACATCCAATTTCATATGGAACTAATAATTTTATTGGCTTTGAATGTTGTCCTATGTATTTTATAGGACATAATTTACAAAAATTATCCGCCGCTGTAATAAAAAAAAGTTATTAATTTTATAATACCAATAAAGGGCGCATATATACCTCTTCAACGGCAAATAATAAATAATCACATTATAAGTATATATCATTTGAAAAAGACTATTTAACTTACAACTTGCATTACTTTTTTGTTTTGAATAACTATTTAACGAATATGTTAGAGTGATATCGACAGGATCAAAGACATTGTGAATATCTGACTAAAAAATGTAAAAAAATAAACATTAAGGGAAGATGTTATATCAGTATATATATAGTATTATAAGTATATAGTATTCTTTGTTATTCAATTAACTCGTATATGTAACAGCGAATTTGTTCCGATACATTCATGTCTGGCTTTTAAAAGTTTTGATCTAGATGTGTGTGTGTGTGTGTGTGTGTGTGTGTGTGTGTGTGTGTG
>CM053170.1:59308922-59336445 GCA_012977825.3 Pteromalus puparum
GTGTGTGTGTGTGTGTGTGTGTGTGTGTGTGTGTGTGTGTGTGTGTGTGTGTGTGTGTGTGTGTGTGTGTGTGTGTGTGTGTATATATATACACACATATGCCAATCCACGGCCAAGTGGAAACTTCTCTGGGTCTAAAAGAGACAATTTGAAATTTGAAGGCACGCGTACCAGACCAACTTTTTGGGTTCCTTAGGCCATCCAGAACACGAAAAATTTTGTACAATTGATAAATTTCATACAATGACACTATTAACAAAATACAGTTCAATGTTTCGATTAATCTTATATTATTGCCAGGAGTATAATATACTTACTCTAACATTGAAGTGGGAAGTAGTACATCCATTCCAATTAGGATTTGTAAGAGTAGACGTTTTTCCTTGAGATGAATAACGATATTGAAATATTTGATGGGGTTTTTCAGTAATTGGAATATTCCAAACAATGTAATTGTATGTAAAACGTTTGTATTTAGAATCAACAACCAACTTTATAGTGTAATCTGAATAATGAGTGAACATTTGATATTTTTGTATAATCATAAAACATATTTTTACCACATATGCATGATTTCCGCGTTTTTTGACCTAAAATTATGGGATAAAGTCGTCGTTTTTTGACCGACGGGAGAAAAAAAATCTCGCATCTGCGGGAGCAAAAGGTTTTAACTCTCTCGCGGATTTTTTTTTCGCGAGAGCAAAAGAGTTTTAACTCCCGCTTCTTTGAACCTGTTTGTTTTTTACTTAATATTTGTTATGAGTTATGTATTTCCTGATCCAACAAGTGAGTTGTGTCGAGTCAAAAAATGACGACAATTATTCTCCATTTTTAAGTTCAAAAAACGCGAAAATCAGACCTGTGTGGTAAAAAGTATATGGTATACTCAATAGGGGAGGAGGCCTTTTGCTCCCTTGCGTGTTTGCAGTACTCGGCTTCGGCTCGCTATGCGCACTCGCCTTCGCCTCGTAAGTACTGCAAACTCACACGCGGGAGCAAAAGGCCTCCTTCTCCCCGTTAGTGTATAATATACTATTATTCATCGTCTGTAATATATTTATTAAGAATATTAAATTTATTATGGTGTTCTCACTTTTTACTATTTGTGAATTTATACTTTTATAATTCTTGAAGCAGAACTCTAGTGAAATTCGCTGAATATTTCGTCGCAATATTGTTGGCTGGACTTTGAAATCTACTTGAGTTTTTTCAACCGTTTTTGCACGTAGTATTACTACATGATTGGTTTTGTATGCTCCAACAGCGATATCCAGAAACCTAATAATTTAAATTTTTTTAAACTATAATATAAGCGCGGTCAATATTAGAAAAAAAAATTAATCCGGAAAATCAAACCCATTGTTATCAATGTCTGCAAGATTAGAAATTGAAAAGCCAAATCCTTTGATTTTAACGGATATTTCTAATGCAGATATTTTCTGTGACATATACAAATTATTTTCTGCATCAATAATTGAATTTCCATTATAAACATAAATTACTCCGAATTCCTCCCATGGTGCTCCAACAATCAAATCTTTTCAAAAACCAAAGTTAGTTAGAAATATTTTTTTAGAAAACATAAAATTTTATTAAAAAAATATATCTTAAAAATAAAAAAAACGATAGTACCTAGAAAGCCATCATTATCTAAATCACCACATGAAAGAGAGTAACCAAATTTAGATCCTTTGACAGTGCCTTGAATTGTTGGCTTGTATTCTTGAAATCGCTGTAACATAATTGCGGAATAGCTATAATTAAAAGGTATATTATTGCTATTAAGTTTTCAATAAAAAATTTCAGTACATTTTGACTTCCTAAATATATGTAAACTTTGCCTGAATCATCTCCATAATGGGGGGCTCCAATAATAAGATCTGCAAATCCATCATTATTTAAATCTCCACTAATTAAGCTAGCTCCAAAATATTCGCCCAGTTGATGACCATCAAGAGTATGTAGAATTGCAAGGCCTTCTGTACTACTAGTAATGATTTCAACCTTAAAAATAAATATTAGTATGCAATATAATAAATATAATAAAAGGCCTTCAGAAGTACAAGCAAATCTATCATTTTACTTTGCCTGTAAATTTCCATGCTGGTGCTCCACTTGCAAAAAGAATTTCATTTTTATTAAAGTAGTTTCCTGAACTAACTGCATATCCTGCAATTGAATTAATTACACGCATTTTATAAATGAATGCCCCATGAAATCAATTTGATAATTTAATTGTATGGTAATCAAGCTTACCGAATTCCGATTGCTTTTGCTCATCATTTGGAATTTCTAATGTCTTTATCTTGTTTCTTTGGAAAACGCTTATTGAACCACTGAGATTGTTTGTTGGATTTCCAGTTATCATAGAAACATTTGCAAGGAAATACTTGATAAATGATTCAGTTCTTTCTTGTATATTTAAATTTATTTTCATCTAAAAGATAAGACCAAAATTTAATCAATTGGTTGGAATAAAATATTCTTAAATTTAATTAAATAATCTATTGTATATATATATATATATATATTTACTGGAATCCCAGCAGCAACATTTAGTGAAAATCCATATTGTGGATTATACCAGTATGGTGAACTGAAGTCTACATATGAAAATAACAATGATACTATTGTGATAATTTTATGTATAGCATATTATTTGTGCAAACATAAAAATTATACGTTACTATAAGTTTTTAAGCTTTCTGTTTCAATTCGCAAAAATGAGTTTTCAGTAGACCGATAGTAAAAATAACAGACCCCTTGCATGGTTTCCTTATATTCACTTGTGAATGGCTTGAACAAGTGAATTTTTGTATGGGGAGCACAAATCTGTAATTAAAATTACAACTATATTTCAACCCAAAATAATAACTAATAAAAAACAAAACTTACTTTTAGTAGAGTGGGATGAATAGCAGCCAGTGACATTCCAAACCAGCTATGATCTTGAATTATTTTTGCATGCATACCTATTTGTTCAAGAGCTAAATCTGGTAATGAATCTGACGTTGGACTTACTGGATGACACTTTGTGGATAGAGAACATTGATAAATAATGCCTGGTTCTTTCACAGACTTTCCAAAATTAGAATAATTGCCTTTTGGTGCTCCAACAATTAATCTTCAATTGAAAGTGCTTTTAATTGATTTTGTAAAATTATAGTTAATATTACCCAAATTGTTGACACATACTGAGATTCCAGTTTACCAAATTCTGGAATAAGTAACACACTATATCCAAAGTAGCTGCCTTGACCCTCAAAATTATTTTTAGAATTTGATTTTAAAGGATCAGAAAATATAATAGGATATTTTGTATCCAAATTATAAGAATGTACTGACAGAAGTGACAAAACTATAGTAAGCACGAGAATCATCATAAATTCAACAATGCAGCTATTAGTGTTTTAACAAGAACTGCAATATGGAGATGAGAGAACAGGATGAATGAAGTGATAACATAATCACAGGACTGTCATAATGATAGGAAGTATTTATACAAATACATTAATCTGTTTAATTTTGTAAGTTTATTTTTGTATCAAGTTTAAAACATTGATGGTATTTTAAATAATTCAATAATTTTCTCGCAATATTATTACGTGAATTTTTATTTACTTTGTAAATCGAAAAAATCATAATTTTTAAAGACATTTTACCAATTTTACTTAATTTATTTTACCCACAAGGTATTAATGAATTTTTATCACTTATAAATTATAAATAGAACTTAAGTCCATGCTTAGTCTTTAAGAATGTATGACTCCTCGTTGTTTTAGACGTTGTAATTGCTCTTCACGTGAACGCTGATAAAATAATATCCGAGGATCCACATTGTTCAATGCAGGACACTGTAACATGAATATTAAGTAGTTTTAATTTCGGATAAAATATGTTGAATGCAATGCAATGAAGAACTAATCGTATAATATTGGAAAAAATGAAAAATATTTCATAATATGTATAAATATTTTCCATCCTCTAAATTTCCGAACGTTTGCCTGAAGTTTATTAACAGTACAACTAAAACCATTCTATTTCGTAATAAATATGTAGGTGATACTCATGAGAGTAGAGCCACTAAAATATTATTTTTTTTAATGATGGAAATGCTAGTCATAGAAGAATTTTGTTATGGTTTACGACTTACAACTGAACCATAATTATTATAAAGTTCAAGCTGTTAATTTGCAATGAGAACGTTAATATATTTGAATTAAAATACTCACTCCTGCTTTACTTCGAAACTGAAGAGCTTGTGTTAATAGATCGTTTATTCTTTTTTCTCTATCTCCATGATCTGGATGTGTTGATAACCATGGAATTTGATTGGGTTCAATCTCTAAGTCAGTCAAAGTTCGCATTGTACCCCAAAAGACTACAGCTTCTCGAATATCTATGCATGCCTAAAATGGGAAGTTGGAGTTTTATAATAGTTGGTTGCGAAAATTCATGCACATAAATTTATGTTGCTAAGACTTAAATCTGTTTACTTTAGCAGCGATTAATAGTCCTACTGTATCTGCTTCTGTTTCAAGAGCTCTGCTATAAGGCAAAGTATGAAAGACATCTACAATAGATTGGCCTAGCAACAACAAGAATCCTGCCAGCAGGTCTGGAAATAGAGCCCATGTAGCTGCTGTTGGTAAAGCAAGCATTAGTTCAATAATAATTCCTCTTGAGACCTGCTCGTACTGAAAAATATGAAAAATGAAAGTATACCAATAAATATTTAACTATATAAAAAATACATGAACTAAATTCATTTGAAGTTTTATTGGAATTTCTTACCGAGTGCTTCAGCACAGCATGAGCCATCTCATGGGCTAATACAATTGCTAGTTGATCATCATTTTCTACCATTTGTAAAGTTCCCATGAACACAAAAATATTTCCACCCTGAAATCATGTACTATATTGTAGTTTTTATAAAAAAATGTTAGTTGCAGGTTTTTATGCATGCATATATTTAAATATAAAAACTTACAGGTAGAACATAAGCATTTTTCGAAGGAGAATCAACAACTGTCAATGTCCACTTTTTATTTTTGAAATTAGGCATATCTCTGTTAGCATTAATCAATTTGGCAGTAACCCTCAAAAGTTTAGAGTATGTAGGATGTGTTTTTGGCAACAAAATGGGTTGAAATTCTTGTAAATGCTGTTGGATGTGAAAAGAATGGTTTTATTAAATGTAAAATCTTTGCTATGTGTCAGTATCAAATAAAATGCACGTTTATACCGTTTCAAAGGTTAATTTAGCAAGTTTTTCTTGTTGTTTTTCATTTAACATGATGAACTGCGAACGTTTAGTAATGGGATCATACTCCAGATGGGCAAGGTAGTAAACAAACAATGAAAAAAAGTACAAACTTATCAAACCTGAAAAGAATGCATAAATGATTTGTTTATTTGATGCAAATACATATTGTGTCAAGTGAATGTTCATAAAATGAACTGCTTGTTTACCTAAAAAATACTTTCTCTTTGCTCGAAACCACTTTAAGAATTCTTCTCTTTCTTCAGGAGTTCTACTAGCATACCATTTTTTAAACTTTCTTCCAAAAAGTAAGGCTGCAATTCTAATCACAGGCCGTATAATCACAGCAAGAAAAGGGGGAATATCCCTTCTTTCTGAAGTATGAAAGTTGCATTTTTGGGCCTTGATAAGCTGGAGAACTTGAACTTGAGACTTGTATTGCACTTGAGACAGTTTACGAACTCTTGTATATGACTGACGCGAAATAGCACAAGATGCTATTTTGAATCTGTTATTAGCTAGACAATTTGCAACACGAGCAATTCTTGCAATAGACATTTTTTTTATTGAATACTTGTAAGACTTGATAATATGATCACTTAAAAAATTGTACAAATAGAAGAAAGAAAAATAAATATCTATAAATAAAAAGATTCAAAAAGAAGCTGCTTGTTATGATCACATAAAATCCAGGAAAGCTGCTAAGAGCAGTAAATAAAGACCAAGACGTGCATGATATTGGAACATAATACCTCCAGCAATACCAATCTTTACTGCGGAAAAAAACATTTTCTTTGAGAAAAATATTGTTATAAGGTGCAGCCATACAGGGCGTATTCTTCTTCCTACATGATTTACAGGTTCCTTGTGAGCCTCTTCTTGATGGTTAATATTATAAGTACGAAGATTATAATGTCTATATTGCCATGTAGCATCCATCAGGAAAGATTTTGTTTGGGCCCACATGTGATTTCTCTAAAAAAATATTTCTTTACATTAACTGTATAATGCAATAAAATTGGAAAACAAGCATTTTGAGCGTTTTTACAGATATAAGGTTAGTGATTGTGTATGTATCAATGTATGAATTCGAACGTTTAAATATTCTTTTTAGTAATGAGCAATTTTCGATTACGCGTTACAAACAAATTTCGAAAATCAAAAACATAACCTAAAATTTTTCATTTTCTTTTACGTGAAGAACTGTAAATAGAAAATTAAAAGATTATAAAATTAAGAATAGTATTTTAACTAATGAAGGATTTATAATATGTTGTAAAAAAATTACATACATTATTTAAGTATTTATCGAAATTCAGTCATGATGGATTTTTTCAATGCTGACTTATACCTACGTTCTCATAGAAGCAGCTGAGCAGACGCGGACTGGACACTGCGCATGTTCAATAATAACAAATCAGTTATATCAGGAGGTAAGCATGCCATATTTTTAAAGAAACAATCATAGGATTAATTCTTATTACTTCAGGTATTATTACTGTTGGCCATGACTATAATAAATCGTGTTATCTTAACATGAGTACACACACACACGTACACACACACACATCACACACACACATCACACACACACACACATATGTACCTATATATTATTAATTGAATTATATTGAATAAAATTTAAAACGCATTTTAATAGTATATTACGGTACAAGTGGCATAAATATAGTCCATTACGGCACGGCGTGTATTAGCAATTAGCACCCGAGCATATAGGGAGCTAAACGCCGTGCCGTATCTGACTATTTTATACCACGAGTATCGTACGCTATTTTATATAGCACTGACTAGCATAAATCCGCTGTCACGCCTATCCGTGGTCTAAACAGTCCATTTTTGCACCGTGCGATCAGCACGGTGCATTAATGGACTATCCCACTCGGTATGCAATATTGCTGAAATGGTAGTAATGTACGGCAATGGTACAGCAACATTGCAGTACCATTGCAGAGTGTAATATTGCCATCAGAAATATTTCAGAAATGTTTCAGAAATGTTTCATTTGCAATATTGCAACGGTAATGTAAGAGCAATATTGCTCTACCATTTCATCGCAATGGTGCTGCAGTATTACACCTGAAATCTTTCAGAAATGTATCTGCAACGTTTGTCTCTTAATATATCAATTGAAATATCTATGAAATGAATACGCAATGTTGCGCTTGTAACGTTTCCACGCTAATGGTATAGCAATTAAAATGGTACAGCAGTTTTGGCACAGCGATTTCAACGGTAATTTGCGATGTTACTTTTGGAAAATATTGAAAAAATATTAAACGGTTAGATGGCGGGCAATTAACAATATTTGATGTAAAATTCGTTTAAAATGGTAAAAGATTTTGTAGTCATACTTTGTTCTAGTCACTATATATAGGTGCTGGCGAGAGGGGAAAAAAGAAGCCTATTACTATTTACCGAAATTTGATGTAATTTTAAGGTGAGGTTTTAAAATTTTGTAAGATCAGCTGTTTGGACGACTTAAAGCGTCACCTTAAAAGGAGATTTTGAAATGGTTGATGGTCTAGTGGATATTAAGTGTCACGTCTCGCGTCTGATGTATAATACTTTTCGCGCCCATAATAAATATGCTAATAAAACTAAGTTCGTTCGTTTATTCGTCCTAAGAACGTGTAATACGTTCGATTTGAGTAACGTGACTTTTAAAATAGTTAATTTGAAGATCTTCCTCTCTGCGTTTTCTCGGGCTTGAGACCGTCAATAGGCCGCATTAAAAGTGCATATGAAACTTAAAAAATCTCGCTCAAGAAAATCCGTGCGTTCATTTCCACGTCTGGAGACCGACTGCATTCTGCTGTTATGCCCGTTGCAGTCCTGCGTCTCTCTCCTCCCTCGGTCCCTTTTTTAAACAAAGCTTAGCTTGTTCTAGAAAACACATGTTGCGACGCGTACTCTCTCCCCTGGTAACACAAAACGTTATTAAGACGTCATTAAAACGTCTTAAAAAAGACGACATAACGTCTTTTCCGAAAGTATAAAAAAACGTCTTAAAGACGTCTTTTTAACGTTATTTTGGCCGCAACAAATTTATCCAAAAACGTCATAAAAACGTCCTCTATCCGTTATTAAGACGTTTTTAAAACGTCCTAAAATTAAGAAAATAAATTAATAAAATATTAATTAATAAATTTGTTTAAACAAAGCTTAGAGCAAAAATGGTTACCAAAATTGGAAGTACCATCCGGATGGTATCTCCCCGGAAAAACACTTGGAAAGCAGTTAAATTCCAGAATCCCGAATCACGTAGAACAAAGCTTCATTCTGTCAGCTTACTCAATGTCAATGCATTTTCTAAAATCGTATAGCTTCTAAACCGAATATTTCACTTCCAAGCTTATATTTTGAGAATTCATATTTAAAAATTATTATTTATTTAAATATACGCGCGTAAAGATACGTAACGTATATTATTATACGTTACACGTCCTACTGTGGGTCCCGGGTTCAAGTCCCCGTCGGAGCAGCGTTTTTTCATCAGTTTAAATTATTTAATTCAGTTTGAATTGTATTTATAATTAGCGAAAATAATAATAGTAATAATAATAATAATTAATATAATATATAAAATAGAGTTGAAATTTGAATGATTTTCAAGGCTTTAATAGTAATTACCATACTGTCTAGTAATAATTAATAGATTCTCAATCTGTGAGTGGATTACCAATTTTTGTAGCGAAATTTCTTGTTTAGTATAGTAAAATTTCCTGTACATTTCTCTCAGTGTATGTACATGACAGAGCAATGATGCTGTAATCTTGCAGAAACGCTTGCAAAGTTATGAATATTCATAATCATAATAATAACATTTATATAGATTATTGATAGATTACTGAAATGGTAGAGCAACGTTTCAGCAATATTACTGAAAGATGTAATATTTCAGTTGAAAGATTGCCGAAATCTTGCTGCAACATTGCATGCCGAGTGGGATATTCATAGATGCGGATTTATGCCACACAGTGCTATAAAAATCTATTAGGTCCGTCATGTAGAATATCGAACAATAATCGACACGTATTTTTTCTTTTTTCAATCAAACGATTATTGACAAAGGTACAGCGGGTTGAAATATCGTGAATCGGACAATATAGATATGGGTGATTCTGCCGTAACTGGCTCAAAACGAGCACACAAATGTTCTATACTAAAATCGACTATTTTTAACTTTCCGGACGGTTATTCTAACTGGATTTACATACAAAACAAGTCCCTAAAGCTAAACCACAACATATTACTTTTATAACAAGTTATGTGAAGAATCCATATTTGACTAGGTTACGGAACTGACATTTTTGTAATTCGCGCTACTAAAACTCCAGTAAATTTTAATTTAACTTGGTAAAAAAAAATTAAATCGTCTAAGATATATCTATCTATCTATCTATCTATCTATATGTATATGTATATTCACTCAATATTTGACAGCCTGTTCGTTTATTCACGAAGATCGCAATATCGTTAAATGACGAATTATTTAAAAAAATTAGACTCTTATTAGACGTTTCCTTGTAACTGGAGCCATTTAAATACTAAAAAAGTAATGATTAGGACATTATTAATGTATTAATGATACTTACTATATATTGTGTTACGGAACTGACGGTTACGGAATTGACATTTAGGCGTTTATCAGCTCGCATAGCCTAGCGTAATTATTATAAACAATTCTTTGCACATATATTCGAAAATACTTACTATTTACTCGAGAAAAACGCCCTATATGTTTAAATACATTGTTGCTAAGTAGTAGTTTACTAGCGTTACGGAACTGACAGGTTGTGCTTTTTTTCGAAATTTCTGATGAAAAATCAGCTCTCACTTCCACAATTTTGAATTTTGGAACCATGCTACGGTTGGATTTCATAAATAGTAGTATATAGTTTGAAATTCTACCGATAGGCGGCGCTATATGACACACTAGAACGCTTTTAACATAAGGTAATGTAGAGGGTACCTTTTTAATGCAAAAACGGGCGTCAAAGAGTAAGCGCCCAGCTTTAATATTAAATAATTAATTTTAATCCCAAAACCATGAAAAATATATTGTAATAGGTCTATAGTTCATACTATATATGATGGAATTTTTTTTACATGTCGTACTTTTATCTGCATCGACCTTTTAGATTGAAATCCGTGTTGGAGACAGGTTACGGAACTGACATTTGAGGCCTATTATATTGCGTAGTTTTAAATATAAGCCTGCATACTCGGTTTTAACTATTGGTAAATATAGTTAGTTATGCCAGACATACATAAAACCGCTTGTGCGATTTTTTTTCAAATGTGTAAACGCCTGGGAAGCAGGCGCGCAGAATGAGCCAGTTACGGCAGAATCACCCATATACTATACATAGTCCGAATCAGTGACGTCATACATTTCAAGTTGAAAATAATAGCCAGCGATACGTCGATAATGAGAAAAATGTGTACAGTTTTTGCAAAAGCATAAAAAATGATGTGATTTGTAAATTGCATGTTTTTCGATATTCTAGATGACGGACCTAATGAATTTTTTCATGCAAGTTCCCCATTGGGGATATCCAGAGCCGTGATGTACACTCGGTAGTAGTGGATTCTGAAAGAACGTTTTCTGAAATACCCCAATCAGAGCGCTCGACTGAAAGAAACTAACCAATAAGGCTGCGCCATTTCAAAAACGTTCTTTCAGAATCCACTACCACCGAGTGTATAGTACTTTTCGCGCCGCACATAATACATATATGCTAATAAAACTAGGTTCGTTTGTTTATTCGTCCTAAGAACGTGTAATACGTTCGATTTGAGTAACGTGACTTTAAAAATAATGAATTATTAGAAATTAATTAATAACACTTCCTCTCTGCGTTTTCTCGGGCTTGAGACCGTCACTTTAAAAATCTCGCGCAAGAAAATCCGTGCGTTCATTTCCACGTCTGGAGACAGACTGCATTCTGCTGTTATGCCCGTTGCAGTCCTGCGTCTCTCTCCTCCCTCGGTCCCTTTTTTTTAACAAAGCTTAGCTTGTTCTAGAAAACACATGTTGCGACGCGTACTCTCTCTCCCCGGAAAAACACTTGGAAAGCAGTTAAATTCCAGAATCCCGAATCACGTAGAACAAAGCTTCATTCTTTCAGCTTACTCAATGCATTTTCTAAAATCGTATAGCTTCTAAACCGAATATTTCACTTCCAAGCTTATATTTTGAGAATTCATATTTAAAAATTATTCTGTGGCCGACAGGCAAAATGACATAAGTCCACTTTTCGTGTTTTTGAGAAAAAGCGGTTTCAATGTTCAGAGTTATATGTAAGATCATCAGAGCAAACGAGATGGGGCGCGATACGGTACAGGTTAGTTCACACATTCAGTGTACATATCCACGCGCCAGTATGACCGGGTTAAACGTTTGCTGCTTCGTGCAATGTCACAAAAGGATCGAGTTATGTCGTTATGTCGGGAGCTCTAGACTTATTCACACTGCGCTTCTCGCCCGCAAAACGCGCATTTCAAGACTTATTGCGAGGCAATCGGAACACCAGCCATACAACGTTACTCGAATAAGTTCTTAAAACAATTCCACAATTCTACTTCCAGTCTACAAGTCTATAACTGCAAAACTTAATGACATATATAAGTCCATTATTGGTTTTCTTCCCCTAATATATACTGATTATTGGTGGTTTTTCCGAAATAACCTTTGGAATGTCTGGGAACGGGTTGAAAGGCATAATGTTTCGTTGCAAATCAATAAAACCAAGTCCCAGAGAAGCCACCCCTACATAAAGAAACTCATTTGAATTAAAGTGGACTTATGTCGTTTTGTCGGAAACAAAATCAGAAAACTGCAGTTATGGACTTATTTCGTGAGTGTGTCTTAGCATTAGGGCAACCTTTTGGCAAACCCCGACATTTTTATATGAAAAGGGACTATTTGAAGATATGAAATCCACATTTATCTCGATTTCCGCGAACATTGGACTTCCCTCGTTAAAAAAAAGGATCGAAACATATTGAAACGTACCTAAAATGTTCAAAAAACGGATTGGAAATATTTTATGAGATATCCGTTTCAATCAGATTCAATCCAACTACGTTGAAAAAATATATTTTACGGATTGAAACGGATTAATAAGGATAAGAATGGACTTAAATGGATTCAAAAAACGGATTGAAACGTATTGGTTTTTCTTAATCTGTTTCAATCCTTTTTTTTAACGAGGGTTATGTCGTTTTGCTTGTAGGCCACAATATTATTTATTTAAATATTCGCGCGTAAAGATACGTAACGTATATTATTACGTTACAGTATGATACCTACACCTACCGGACTAAGTATTATTGTAGAGAGTTTTAATTATTTGAGCCCCGATTGGCTAAGAATGACTGCTCGGATCAAAAGTTACACACAGTATTTAAAAAAAATGGGAAAAATTTTAGTAAAAAATCGAAATTTTCGTGATTTTTTGCTACTTTTATTGAAACGTCTGGAAACGGGTTGAAAGGCAATATTTTGTTGTGAATCAACAAAACCAAGTCCCAAGAGATTAAAAGCCACGTATAGTACCATGCACACACACACACACACACACACACACACACACACACACACACACACACACACACACACACACACACACACACACACACAGACTTATTTCTTATTGGATGTATTCTATAGCTTTAGGACTTTTCAGCAATTCCTGACATTTTTATATGAAAAGGGACTGTTAGAAGATATTATGAAATCTACTATCGCGATTCTCGCGAAAAGTATAATATAGGACTTGCGTATGTCATCTTGGTTATCAACCACATAATTTTAAAGATTTAGAATGTATAACATTTAAAAAAATGCTTATCATCATCATACGCTTTTTTCGATAAGCTAGTTAAAAACAGACCGCGACAACTGAGAAATTAAAGGTTTCTATTTGCAGCATTCAATATTAAGTATGCCACACGCAGCTATATACCTACAGTTTGAATTTTTCAAACATCATAATTATTGTCATTAATCATTATTAACAATACAAATCTAGAAAATAGAGAAATATAAATACTACTATACATTTTACGATTTTACATGAAGGTCAGAACGATTATTGGGATAAAGTATCATATTGTATAATATAATACGAATGAGCTTTAATAAATTTTTGATTCATCATCAGTATAAAATTGAAATGATTGTTTTTAAGTTGCAGCTATTAAATAAATAAGGTGTTATATCCTATAATACATGCAAATGCAGTCATAAGCTAATTATCTAATAACAAATGTATAAGATATTCTTGAACTACCTACTCATAGTACTGCTCACACATCTGTCCATTTATAGTACTAAATATTACTATAATAGTATACTGATGCTCTACCGCACGGGATTGATGCAGTTACCATGGATAAAATTTCACGTCAGTACCTATATTTTGCACGATTTGTACGAGTTGTGCAAAATTCTCAGGTTTCGTGGCTATTTCGACAGTTAAGCGGAAAAAGTTTAAATCACGGCGCACGTTTGGCGTGCGCAATTTTGTTCGTGAAGCCGCTCGAGGCCAAAATGGCATATTATATTATATATTATATAAACTATAAACAATTCGTTAAAACTCTAGATAAAGTTATTAAAGAAGCGAAAATCGAACATGAAAAGAAAACAATTGAGAAAAATAGTGATGATCCCAGAAAACTCTGGGCCTGCATTAATAGCAAGATAGGCAAAAATAAAAATAAAACAGATACTACTATCAGTCAACTAAAAACAGAAAACAATACTACAATAACCGACAAGAACGAAATTTCCAACAATTTGAATCAATTTTACTGCAAACTTGGAGAAACATTGAGTAATAAAATAACTACACCAAGAAATAAACAACTAGAATTACCTAAAAGCAATCCAAAAACAATCTACATCAAGCCAGCCAGCGAATTTGAAATTATAAAAATAATAGACAAGATGAAACTTGAAAAAGGTGGTACTGATAATATAAGTGCAAAGGCACTGAAAACTATAGCTACTATTATTGCAGATCCCCTTGTCCACGAAATCAATCAATGTATCGAAATGGCAATCTGGCCTGATATGTTGAAGGCAGCTGAAGTGATTCCAATATACAAAGCTGGGAAAAAAAACGAAATGGGAAACTATAGGCCTATATCACTAATATCAAATATTGCTAAAATTTTCGAAAAAATTATACACAATAGAATAATAGAATTTATATGCCAAAGTAAAATATTAAGTAAAAATCAATATGGATTTAGAAAAAACATTGGAACCAAGGATGCCTTAAACACGATCTCCAAAATAATATATGAAAACCTGAATCAAAGTACACCGATAGCTATTACATTCCTAGATTTAGCAAAGGCATTTGACACTGTTAACCATAATATACTACTAGACAAGCTTTATGCATATGGTAAGGGTCACCAACTTATTACAAGTTACCTAAACAACAGGAAACAAAAAGTAAGAATAGGTTCGCATACAAGCGATTTCGAAAACGTAAATACCGGTGTCCCCCAAGGTACGATACTTAGCCCTTTGCTATTTATACTTTACGTAAATGACGCTGATAAACATGCCAGAAAACACTATAATTTCATACTGCAGTAATAGCCACTGGAAAACCTTGGTCTGAGGTTGAAGTAAAAATGAACAAACATCTCAAAGATATTTCCACATGGCTCAGGCTAAATAAATTAACACTAAATGTTCAAAAAACAGTATACATGGCTTTTGGAAATTATTGCGATAGTGTGCCGAAAAAAATTGAATTTAAAATTAATAATGAAATAATAAAGAGAGTAGAAGAAACGAAATACCTAGGCTTAATTTTTGATACGAACATGAGATGGGATAAACATATCGAATACCTTATAAACAAGACAAGATACCTTGTTTTTATCTTCAGTAAAATCTCCAAATTCATGGACACAACTACTCTCAGAATAATTTACTACGCATTCTTTCATAGCCTGATTAACTATGGAATAGTTGAATGGGGTGGTGCGTATTAAAATAACTTACAACTGTTACAAACGGTTCAAAAAATAATCATAAGAATTATAAACAAAAATACCTTTCAAAGTGTTAATCCACTTAACCTTCAACAATTATTCGCTTACGAAAGCCTACGGTACCATTACAATAGCCTTAAAGATCACTATACAAAATCATCAAGCATAACAAGGAAAAAGCTAATAATCCTACCGAAGTATAAAACAAGCTACATTAAAGCTATCAACATCTACAATAATCTACCAAATAATCTTAAAATCATAGATTTATGGAAAACATCAAACATCAAGAAAATACAAGATTGGTTGAGAAATAATGAATGAGATGAATACTCCCACTACAATTGACTGCAAACAACTTAAATCATGGTTTTCAGAGATGTGCAATCAGGAGCATACTGAGCAACAGAGAGTAATATCTTCATTAATACAGGATTTAATACAGCACAGAAATAATATGAAAAGTAATGGACAAAAAACTGAAATTAATTCTGTTTACCTAGATATTAGAACTTACATTTGCGCTAAGGGCAAATGTAACTCTCACAAAATACGAAAACATCGACGGATCTCCAACTACAACTATAAAAAATGATTTTATCATATCAGAGTATTACAGATAGCTTAGACAATATAACTAATGAAATAATAAATACCTGCATGGTCAAAACTACAAGCAATAAAGCAAATATAAAATTCATTAATTTCGTAAAAGCAACTACAAATGGATGGCATAATAACAAAAACGTAAACACTGAAAAATACAAACCAATAGAAACGGTCTTCTCTATGATAGATGAAATGGCTGAAGAAAATAAACAAAGCAAGGAGTAGAGAAGCGACGACCGTACCAGGCCTAAAAATCACAGAATCAGCCAGCCTCAGAATGACGTATGGCGATATCAACTATCTAGAATCCAACAAAGCTTTTTTCTATTTTGATAGAGGAATACGAGGAAAACAGCTTTTTAAGAACTCAGTGTCCTCTCTTAAATTACAATCACCCTACAAAGAGATAGTAATAATAGATGATATTGTTTTTACGTCAGACTGTAAGTGTGACTCATCTAATCAGCACAAAGAAATGTTTCCACACTATAGAGTTACCTGTGCTGTCGGACTCACATGCCCAGCTAGACTCAACTATACAGAGAAAATGTCGTACATAAGAGAAAAAAATGCAACAACGGATAGATTTATGACAGCAAGGCAAATGTTAGTTCGGAACTGGTAAAATTGTGAAAGCTGTGAAAAGTGCCATGGTACAAAGTAGAAATTTTAACTTACAAATGTTTTTCCGTTTTACAACATGAAATTACAATACAAAAATATAAAACCTTAGAATCGTGCAATATAATCTTATTTAATGTGCTATATAATGTCGTCGTAGCATTACTAGTATAAAAGACAAAAATATAGAATCATCTACGAACACTTTAGAAAATATCAACAAATAACTTATTTTTTATATACAACTATTAAATGGATTATATCTCATTGTTAATATTTATATGCAAATACTAATTTTATATATTGTTATCAGAGTTGGGGCGAAGAGAGTCTAGGGACTCCCGTAACCCAACCTAGGTTAAGTGTGAATGAGATGGATGGTATGATCTGGGTCTGGAAGTCCGACATGGATTTATGCTATCCCTACGTATGAATGAGGCTGTATTGTATGTAGTATGACTGGCGGTTATTGCTGTAAAATAAAGCAATAACTAACCAGTATTTATATGTTCTTGTTATCTCTGTTGTTAATCCGGACCTGCGAACAGGAAATACTGTTTTCCTCTGCAGGATTTGCGGCGTTATAGTGTGTTATTGTGTGAATAATATCAGCTCTGTATCGGATGCAAATGTTTGTAACTCTGGTGTTAAATAAATAAATAAATAAATAAATATTCAATTTCTATATGTGTTTCTACATCATTGTTTTATTCGACCATCATCGAGTTTTTCTATATAATTTTTTTCTCTTCAATGTTCAAAATTCAAAGCTGAAAATATCATCATCGAATCTCTTTGGAGCAGACGTATATATATGTATTTTTTTTCAAGTGGCATTTCGAACTCGAAAGTTTATTGCCTCATCTACATAAGGAGGTTCACCACCGACAGTCCCTGCCAAAAGTTCGGCTCGCTGCCGTGCTCTCTCCGCATGGCGTCCCCCTCTCCGCAGCGCAGAGAGTTTTCAAACGCGCCTCTACCGGCCGCACGTACACATCATTAGGCGCGCCGCGTCGGCGAGCGAGAGACTCACACGTACACGCCGGCGGCGCTAGTATGCGTGCGTGCGCGCCCTACGACAGCCTACTTTAGATTACAATAACTCGGGAACTAGACGTCGGATCATTGCTCAAAAGATTCGTAATATCGTCCTTAACCTTATTTTAGTGTTTCAACAAGATCGTAAGAAGCGTTCGGCTACAATCAACGAAAATGTACGTTTCACGCGGTCCCAGCATAGGGATCGCGTGTTAAACGCCCAAACTTTGAGGCCTCATATCTCAGCTTCTAGACGTCAGATAGATCTGAAATTTTAGGCGTGTATGGACAAAACCATTACGAAGAAGTGTGCAAAGTTTCGTTAATTTCCTAAGAAAATGAATTTAGTGGTGAACCTCCTAAAGTCCGTTTTTACGTTGTCCTCTCATCTGCGTCTAGATCTACCTAGAGGTCGCGGTGTGCTCGGCTTTCCTTTCATTATATGCGCTGCCGTGCGATCATCTCCCATTTTTGCCACGTGCCCTGCCCATCTTATTCTCCGTACTTTAATTATTCTGTTTATATTCGGTGACGAGACTTACTTGATCTTACTTTTCGTGTCCCTTGTCCTTGGTGCTTTTTATAATGTAGAGAACTTATTATTAATGATATGATTTATGTCTACTCCGTTGTCGGTTATATTTATTATTCTAATCTTATAATTTAATGATGGAGTTTAGGTTGAATGAGCTGGTCGTAGGTCCATTTTTTTATAAAAGTATAAAATATATTATTATAAAAGATGTTGTATAATATTGGTATTTTTACATTATGTGTGGTTAACTTACAGAGGTAGTTAGGTCCAGCCTTCTTTTTTTTTTCAACAATATACTCTACTTTTTGTAATAATGGTGAAAACTAAACATGGTACTAGTAAAGCTACAGATAGTAAATGATGATGATAATAAAGATAAAGATAATGAGATTTAAAAAAAAGGAAGGTAAAAAGGATGGAAAAATATTGATGTTTTATCCTAATCTAAGGCTATCTTGGCCGAGGCCTCTGCGATGAGCAAGGCCTCTACTATTTGAGCACCTAATTTTCTTAAGTCTTCTTCTCCGCCATTTCTTTCCACAATCGGGTGTTCGTCCTCAGTACGGTTGACGTTAACAAATGGATTCTCCCTCTGTGTGTTGCTGACTGCATGGGGTCTTCGTAATGTTCCTGTGTTTGGTGGGCTGTTGTGTATGGTCATGGGTGGAGTGATGCTCTCTCTTGGTACCGATTCTGGTTAAATGATGATGATAATGATATTTAATAAATAATAAATTATAATAAATTAAGATAATTTAATAAATAATAAATAATAAATTAAGATCAAATATATCTTCGTTATATGTGGGCTGCGTCTTGTTCTTTATAAATCTTGGCCTAAATTTGGGGTGGCAATCTTCCATGGCTTTTGATGCTTCTTCGCTTTTGTTATAGGTGATGAACGTTAACATTTTGTCGAGGTTGAAGAGGTTCTTGATGTATTCAGTGTCTTGGGATGTTGTTGTAATGATGCTTATCTTCTTTTCTTGCTTGATTGTCGGATTGTTGTCTGACTGACTAGCCATTGGATTTTCCTGCTTATCTTCTGAATCATCTCTTTTATTGTATGCTAAAGGTGTATATAGATCCATTTTGGTGTCTTGGATTCCTCCGACCATTTCCTGCATATTACATGATTCTCTATTGTTTCGGCTTTATTCGTGTGTAATGGTAGCTGGTACTCTACGATCATTTGTGGCATATCTTTTTCTTCTCTTGGCAAGCATCTGACCGTGCATGGGCCATAGGCTCGGAATATTGCCTGGGTCATGTCGTCCTCTCCGTCATATGTTATTAATAACGCTCTTTCGTCCAATGTCACTATGTCAAGTATGGTGGTCCCCATCATTTCTTCGCTGCTGACACTTCCAGTTGGGCTGTTTGGCGTGATGGGTCTGTCATCAGTTAGGTTCACCCACTGGAGTTCTTCTTCTTGGTATTTGGGGTCCATTGCTAAAAAAAACGAAAGGTATTTTTATTGGTCATGGGTTTCATACTTTTTTTTATAAATAATTATTTGGTGGTAACATATTTTTATTATTCTCGATATTAGGGGTTTCATACATGTATACGGCTTGTTTCAATGGTCCATGTGTGTGAATTTGTGTATGTGATTGTGAAGTGTGTTAGTGTAGTCATGTTGTATGTTTCAGGACCACTAATATTTTTCTAACGTATGTCAAATTGAGAGTACGTTACATATTTACCAAGGGACTCGGTGATGAAAGTCATTTGACTCAATCAGTAATTTAAATGGTCGAATATGTGGGCTTCTGGACGAGATACGCTCCACACGATCGCGAAGATCAAATCAAATTGATCATTGATTTCTTATCGATAAGAGGCGCCACACGAACGTACTTGACGTAAGAACCTATGGGGGGGGGGGGATGCGACTCAGATCATTTTCTAGTAGTAGCCAAATTAAGAGCGAAATATTAGGTAGCCGGCAAAATAGTAAACGAGGAGTAAAGTAGAAACCTTCGATATTGAAAAGCTACGAAACGGGATAGAGCGAATTAAGTATCAAGTAGAAATAAGGAATCGGTTTCAGGTGCTCAAGGAAACGGATGCACCGACAGAGGTGGATGACGATCCGAACAGTCTATGGGGGGATATAAAAAAAACGATAAAATAGGCAGCGAATAAAGTGCTAGGTAAAAAGAAAAAGCCAAAGAGCAAACCATGGTTTGACGAAGAGTGCGAACTTTGGTTTGAAAGGCGCAAAAAGGCTAAATTAGACAGCGTACATAATGAAAGCGATAGCGCCGTAGAAGAGTACCATGAAATAAGAAAGCAAGTTGGAGCGATTTACAGAAACAAAAAGCGCGAGTATCAAAAGAACCAGATTAGGAAAAGAAAACTAACAGTAAGGAAAATAACCCGCGCGAGATGTTCAAAGGAATTAACGCTATTAGAAAGGGTTTCCAGAGTAGATCACAATTAATGAAAGATGAGGCGGAAATCTCGTTACAAGCGAAAGTGAACTGCTAAGCTGTGGAAGGGCTATTTTGATAGATTACTAAACGTACATGAAAACTACGAGCGGGAGACGAAATCCACACTGCTGAACTCCATATGGAAGAACCGACCTATAAAGAAGTAGAAGCCGCGATCAAAAAACTAAAAAACAATAAGGCCGCGGGAAACGATTCTATACCAGCTGAACTACTTAAATATGGGGGTACCGCGCTTACATTCAACATTTTTGAACTAGTATGTGCTATTTGGAAAAATGAAACGATACCAGAAAACTGGAAAGAATCCATCATCATACCGATTTTTAATAAGGGAGATAAGACAGACTGTAATAACTACCGGGGAATCTCACTTTTAGCTATATGCTAAAAAGTTCTATCAAACGTAATACAGGCCAGACTCACGCCCTTCGCGGAAGATATAATAGGAGATTATCAGTGTGGATTCCAGCGTAACAGGTCGACGAGCGATCAAATGTTTACTATAAGACAGTTGTTAGAGAAAAAATGGGAACATTGCGAAGCAATACACCAGCTATTTATAGACTTTAAACTAGTGGATTGCTGCCTTGCATTGCTTCGCGCTCGCTGTATGATCTTACTACTTAATCTAAGCTAAGCAAAGCCAAACAGCTGTACGTTGGCTCTGTCGAAGCGAGGCAGCGAGCTCGACCACTGCGCATACATTGTGCGCATCGATCTGACGACCGGTTGGCGACATGCCCATGCAGCCGTCTGTCTTGTGTGTATGGACGTTTTGAAGCTGCCTCCCGGCCTCCGCTAACTACAATGTTTTGCTCTGTTTAACTTTTCGGCGATATAAGTGAATGCGTAGTGAAAAAACGGAAACAACGACGCGATGCAGCAGTGTTATATGTAGTTTTAAAATCAGAACAGAAGTGCTGCTATGGTGCCTATATGTGTTTACAAGCAACATCTGCTCACCGCGATCCCGCTCGCGGATCAGCTGCTTGTGGTTGTTGCTTGGTAAGACAGTGCAAAAGGTATTCAAAAGTGATGAACCGACGATGCGATGTATGTGCAGTGTGAGTGTCAGTTCATGAAGGAGTGCTGCAGTATAGGAAGACATGTAGCTCCAACAAGAAACTTGAGTTTTTGCTTGGAGGTTATCCTTTGTTTTTTGGATTGGAGTACTCTTGCGAATGCTGCTCCTGCTCATTCTATTGATGTGCTGATACATTCTTCTTACAAGATGCTGCTTGGATGAAGATTCACTATCGCATAAGCTCTACGACTGGTTTTCATTTGTTCTATTTCCTGTGTTCATTATGTTTATAACAGATATCTATTGTGTTATGTGCAGTATAATCAGTGTAATTTTGTGATCTGTTTTTTAGAGTTGTAATTCCGATGCCTCCCAAGATCACCCTGGACTGGATTCAATATCTCTCTCTCTATCGCTCTGGTGGTGCTGGTTGGCGTTTCTAGGTACTTCAACAGCCTCAATACGACTCTGGAGCTGGATTTATGGTATCTGATCGTGTTGCTTGGCATCTCTGGCTGATGTCATCACCAGGAGACAACCTTAGAATTACATTTGAACTTTCTGCAAGTGCTGGTTGGCGTTTCTAGCTGGCTCAACCACCTGCGAATGATCCTGGAGCTCTATTTATACTATCCGGTAGTCCTGTTTGGCGTTGCCAGCTGATTGGATCACCTTGAGACGATCTTGCAACTGAATTGATGCTGTCTTGGAGTATTGGTTGGCGTTCTTGGATACTTCAACTATTTTAATACGAATCTGGATATGGATTTATACTATCTGACAAGGTAATTTTGGAAATATTAGAATAAACTTGAACTGTATGTTGAATTTATATTGTATCTTCAATAAGTTTTAACTTGAAACGCTTTGTCCCCTATGATAAGTTCAGTAAACAGATGTCTAATGGCTCGCGGATACCTTTCCAGTGTTCATGATGATAATCTTCTGTTTGTAAATGTGAATTATGTGACTGAGACATGTGGTTTGACGGTATTCATACTTAAAAGCTGCCTTGTTTCAAATTTGTATGCAGAGATCAGTGGTCTGAATCTCTCAATAATTATTTATGAGTTTGATTTTGTAATATTTTTCTGTATGTCTAGGTGTATAAAAACTTCTGCATTTGTTGGATTATGGTCTACTGCGTCTACCGGAGTCAACCTAAGGATACTGATGGTGTTGATAACTGAGCTATCAAAATCTTGGAGTTGGAACCTAACTTCATTCAAGACTATGACACTACTATAAATAGTCTATTAAAATCCATAAGATTCTCTATAATTGAATGGTAAGTCTTAATCGCCTTATTCGCATTAAAACTCAATTAAATTCCATTAAATTAATTAAAGTCTATTAAATTTTATAGAAAAATCTATCGATTTTAATTGCTGTTTTTTTATCTATCCATTTTAATTGTAATTTTCCTCATTGACTCTGAATGATTGAATGGAATTTAATTGAATTTTATTGGGAAAAACGCGATTAAGGCTTGCCATTCAATTTTATCGACTTTTATCGATTTCAATGGAATTGTTTTAGCAGGGCCTCCACCACTACCGTCGGCGCACAGTGGGAGATTTTTAAAAAATCGTTCCAAAATTCAACGGCTCTTACTAGAATTGTCCTAGCCAACTGAAACTTTACAGAATACAAGTTTGAGTCACACAAATTAGAGGAAAATTATTAAAAAGATCGTTGGATCATGCTTAAGGCGGTTCAAGGTGGTCTATATGGGCATATGAGCCAAATCTGTGTAATTTACTGAAAAAATTCGTTAAAAAATAGCATAATACAGGCTATAAAAGTGCTAGCAGGATATTGCTTCCTCCTCAAGAGGAAGCTTTGTAATAGTAAAATTTTCAGTTTTGCTAATACTTCGTGGAAACGCATTTAGAGGTGTTTGGAGTACGAATCATACGTTTTTCGAAAATGTCCGTGTGGATGGCTGTGTGTGTGTGTGTGTGTGTGTGTGTGTGTGTGCTGTGTGTATGTACGTATACCGAGCCATCAATTTTGGAACCATGCGACGGTTCGTAATAAAATTTGACATGGATCATATTTTCTAATTCTGAATTTAGGTCATTTTTTAGTTTATGATTCTGACCATTTTATGGCCATATTATAGCCAATTTTTACTATTTGTTGGAAAAAATATTTTATGCTCTTTTATAATGATCACAGATGTTATATCAATATCATTGCAATAATAGTGTCATCTAAAAGAACTAAATTTGTCTACTTTTTCCGCTCAAGATTGTCTAGATTGAACCTCGATCTGTTCATTTTTATTGATCATAAAAAGGTAATTATTTCGATAGACATAAATAACTCAAAAAATAAATAGTTACCAATGTTCTTAAAAAATCATGACAATAAAACAACGATATCTACTAGTTGTAAAAATTTAAGCAATTTTGGCGACTAGTTTTTGAGATAAAAATCAAAAACTAGATATCTGTTTTTTATCATGTCTACCGACTTACGGGAGTAAAAAGGTTTAAATTGAGTTGAAATTTTAGGAAAAGATTGATCTTTTGATCACTTCGGCTAGGTTCTTTTTGTAGCTTATGAAACCTTTTAGTTTAAAAGATATTAAGATTCAAATTCTTCAACTCTCACCCTGTATACTCTGTGTGACTGAACATTATTATTTTTGTTAAACCATATGATTTGATAATTAAAGCTTAGTATATTTTGAGAGTTTTCATGGTTTTCAAGGAGTTCACGGAGCTCTATCCTTTTGATATCCATCTTAACCCCCAGTCCCCTGATACCCCTCCCCTACAAGTGTCTTCCCAACCTATCCTTTTAGTATCGAATAGTAGCGAATATTTAAATCAAAGAATGAGTTGATTGTCCCATGTAATTATCTTCCACTAGAAGAATAGGAGGAAGCTAAGTGCCAATGACTTGGCAGCGGTTTTTTTTTTAAATTGCATCTTGCATTGTATTGTTTTGAGAAATAATATCGGAAAGGTCATCCGGCCATGTTTAAGGTGGTCTGTATGGTCATAAGGGCCAAATCTGTGTAATTTACTGAAAAAAATTCGTTAAAAAACAGCATAATACAAGCTATAAAAGTGCTAGCAGGATAATTTTTTTTAAATTGCATCTTGCATTGTATTGTTTTGAGAAAAAATATCGGAAAGGTCATCCGGTCATGTTTAAGGTGGTCTGTATGGTCATAAGGGCCAAATCTGTGTAATTTACTGAAAAAATTCGTTAAAAAATAGCATAATACAGGCTATAAAAGTGCTAGCGAGATAATTTTTTTTTAAATTGCATCTTGCATTGTATTGTTTTGAGAAAAAATCCTGATAGAATTTATTTTAGAATTTATCGAATTAAATTTTAACATATTTCATTTGCTAAACATTTTACAATTAAACGCTAAATATTATTAAATAATTGTATAAGACACATAAATATTTACAGTATGCCATTGATTGTGAATTAACTGACGTGATAGAAACGGTTTTTAAAACATAAAAAGGTAAATTTACGCTTTTTTTTCTGAACAATATAAAACTTGTCTGATTTACTATTTCTTATTGAATGATACTTTTTACGCTTATTTTTAATATATGCTATCTTCTTCACTATAGTCACTATATTCTTCTATCTCCTCGGTACAATTTTTACCTTCATTTTCATACTGATCTGTTTCGTGAGTTTCCCTTCAAAAAAAAATGGTCATTAAGAGAATTATTTATTATGCATATAAGTAAATGATTTATTGAATTTATCTTTAATCTACTCGAATTTATGTATTTTAAGGGGACAAATTACCCCTAAAATCAGAATACATGAATGATTTTTATTTTTGTGAAGAATGACTTTGATTAATATGAAAATGTTTACACTTATATTACCTGCCTTTTAAGATTTGTTTATTTCCTTGTCGACCTAATGTCCCTTATTGAAATGTCAAACACTGATTAGTATATTGTGTGCCAAGGGCGTAAAGTGGGCTTTTTTAGGCCGAGTGTGGAGTTTGCAGTACGAGTGAAGGCGAGGGCGTTTACGAGCCGCAGACGAGTACTGCAACCACACGAGGCCAAAAAGCCCACTTAGCCCTTGGTGCACACCATATTTTTTGTAACGCAAGTACAGATTTTTGCGTTCTTTTTTTAGATATTGAGTGCGACTGATGCAATTTTTTCAGGATCGGCGACCACACTCTTAGTAGACTAATTTTTAAATTTATATATATCTACCTATATTATATAGTTGTTTTGGAGATACTGAAATTTTGTAAATTTTCTTTTTGCCAACATTTTAATCCACTTCTTACATCTTGTCTAAAAATGTAGCATACAATTTTAATAAAATACTATTTAAGGTACGATTCACTTATTTACTACTTCATAGCACAATATAAATCAGATACATTGATCTTCATCATCCTAGGAACTAACACGTCGCAATGGCAAACGCGATGACTGAATACATGTAAGCGTAGGAAAAGAACTAAGCGATAAAATTCCAAAATTGAGTAAATGATCAACTTCAAAACTGAAGTCAACAATGATAAGTCTATTTTTGTAAACCCGACTGATGTCAAGAAATTCCTAGAAATTATTATAAAGACATGAAAAAGAAAGCTGGAGGAGTAGATAAATTAGTGCAAATATTATACAGGCCTATCGCGATATCATATTTGTATAAACCATTGGGAATATATTTTAATCTTAGTATACACAAGCTGTATGGCCCAGAGGCATCTAAGAGGCGCTGATTAATAGTTAACTATTTTCAAAAAGCGGGGAGATAGTGGCTTGTATGTCTAATTAACAGACCTATTTCCCTTATTTCAAATATTGCGAAACTCTTTGGAAAAAATAATTCATAATAGACTGCTTGATTTCTCTTATCACGTGTATATATTATACAGATAAACAATTTGGTTTCATGAAAAAATAGAGGTACACTGACGAATTTATATATCCTAACATCATTCTATAGAAATCTCGACAAAGCAAGCCCTCTATAACAGCCTTTTTGGATCTGGCCAAAAGCCTTTGATACGGTGGACCATGCAATATTGCCTTAGTAAGTTAGAAAGATATGGAATTAGAGGCAATATCTTAATTTGTTAACTAGCTATCTATCCGATAGAAAGCAAAGCGTTAAAATCTCTAACTATAAAAAGCGATTATAAAGAAATATCTATTGGCGTTCCACAAGAACTTATTAGGACATTATTTTTATATTATACGTTAACGATCTATTGATAGATATGCCAAAGGATACCATCATGTCTTATGCGGACGACACGTCATCATCTCGAGTGATGAATAAGTGGTCTACTGCCCAGGACAGGATGAATGATTGTTTAGAGTGGGTATCCAACATGGCTTGCTCTGAACAAGCTTTTCATTAAATCTAAGTAAAACTGGTGTTCATTACGTAGGCAACTATTGTAATGGCCGTACCTGAAGATATACAAATAAGTATTCGTAATTATCCTATCAAAAGGTAGAAAAATCATAAATATCTTGGCGTAATTTTCGATACAATATGCGATGGAACAAACACATTGAAAGTAATGGTAAAAAAAACGAGATATCTTCATTTTTTATTTTTGCCCAAAATCAAGAGTTTCTTTGATCGAAAAAGCCTCTTGATAATTTATTATGCATTTTTCCAAAGCCATGTCAAATATGGTATAATAGCGTGGGGAGGAGCCTACGATAGTTGTCTTAACTTAATTCAAAGAATACAGAACAAAATTTTGAAAATTATTAATAAAAATCACTACTTGCAGTGAACGATATGCCATTATCAATCAAGCAGTTATTCAAATTAGAGGCCTGTTACATATCATTATAATAGTTTAAAAGAGCAATATAAAAATAGCTCTAGTATTACTAGGAATAAAAACCTACAAATACCAAAATCACTTAAATCAATTAGTCAAAAAGACAGCT
>CM053170.1:59339849-59404965 GCA_012977825.3 Pteromalus puparum
GTTTAAGAAACGCCGTTATGTCACAAAAACATTATCATTACCATTACGGATTTATGTAATAGGTATGTGCGCGCGGCGCGCGCGTGTGTGTGTGTGTGTGTCTGTGTGTGTTGTTGCGCACTCGTAAGCAATTAAATTATTTCATTATTTTAGTAAGATATATATATATATATCCGATTAATTTGCTAATATATATCATATATATATCATACCCTATTATAATATAGTTGTTTTGCGAGACCCCCCCGAACCGACCCCCCGCACCCCCCCCCCACCCTCCCCGCACTGCCCCCCCCGCAAATAAGGCAAAATTCTTTCATTTTCATTGTATTTGGATAATGTGAAAAGCCCCCCGCAGCCCCCGCACCCCGCAGCCCCCCGCACAGCCCCGCCTCCCCCGCACCTCCTATTAGCAGCTTTTCCTAAAATTTATTAATTGTTAGTACAATTTTTTTATTTAAAGTTTTTATTAGCAAAAAAATTTACTAAACACAATTGTAATAGTACATCGCGATAAAATCGGATCAATTTATGACACACTTTTTGAATCATCTTTAACGACATTTTTAGTCGTGCACTTCGCGACGCGTATAATTATTTCGATTTTCTAAAAATATATTAGGCTATATTAGCTAGCACTATATTAGATGATGTATAAAGGTTACTTTCCTCCGACTTCTACAACCGAACGACTCGAGCAATACAATACTTTTTGGCATAAATAATGTCTTTAGCCTCGGGAAGATCCTACATCCTTTGTAGAAACTTTTCCAAGCCCTCATAACAAGCTCATAGCACATCAGTATCAAAATTATATATAACAGTAGAGATAAAACTATATAAGAGATATAACTTAAATTTTATTTTCTATTTTTTCCACACCACCTATGCAGCTATTATGCTGCAGTTAATGTCTTCAATATGCTGAACAATGATCTCAAAGTTTTAGATCTTAGTAAAGCTACAATAAGGAATAAATTAAAAATGTTCATAAGCGAGAAGGTACCCTAGACGAGTACAGTTTATTTCTTTTTGTTGATTTGGATGACTTTTAACTTTTAACTTTTGTAAAAATATTACGATCTATAAAATGTCATCGAACATGATTTGTTTTTTTTTTAGTTTATAAGTTTAGTTTATAGGATAGTTTGTAAGTTTTTTTTTTGTAATCCACTCTATGTACAGGCAAGCTATGTCTTGCCTCTGTAGAATACCTTAATTGGTATATGTAAGTGGAAATAAATAAATAAATAAATAAATAAAATGGGGGTTGGCGAGCGGAGTGAGTGTGTATATATACATTGCGGAAGTATTTGTATGCGTTGAACTTGAGAGTCTGTCGGGTTGCGCGGGGGCAGGCGATGTCCATACATACATGTCCATACAGATAAAAAATTTTGAATAATAACTTATGTGTAGCCAAGCTCAGGTATAGTTATATTCAATATAATTTACTTTAAATCGTTATCAACTGTTAATTGTTATCATTAATCTATTTTCATTCTTAACTAACAAAACATAATTATCAGATCATAGAAATTAAATTTGAAAAAAAAATTACACAAGAACTAAAATGGGGGGTTGGCGAGCGAAGCGAGCAGGGGGGCGAAGCCCCACTAGTATATGTATATATATATATATATACATATAGAAAATTTCCCGAAAAATGTTAGCGGGCGTTTTTCAATTTTTTTTGCCCGCCGGTCTGAAAAAAGTTACTTTAGTCCCGTTTAATAGGTCAGAAAAACATGAAATTCGTGCTTGTGTTACAAAAAAATATTATTTAGCAGTGTCCACACGATTCCAGGACGATACGTGGTCAAAACAGGCTAAAATTTTTGGACATACTTTTGACTCATTTAATTTAAATTTCCCTCATTTATCTTGAAACTAATGATTTTAAAAGTTTGTCAAATATATTTCAGCCCGTTACCTTCATGTATCGTCCTGGAATCGCGCGGACAAAGTTAAAGCATTTTTATCAGCGTTTGACATTTCAATAAGGGACATTAGGTCGACAAGGAAATAAACAAATCTTAAAAGGTAGGTAATATAAGTGTAAACATTTTCATATTAATCAAAGTCATTCTTTGCAAAAATAAAAATCATTCATGTATTCTGATTGTAGGGGGTAATTTGTCCCCTTAAAATACATAAATTCGAGTAGATTAAAGATAAATTCAATAAATCATTTACTTATATGCATAATAAATAATTCTCTTAATGACCATTTTTTTTTGAAGGGAAACTCACGAAACAGATCAGTATGAAAATGAAGGTGAAAATTGTACCAAGGAGATAGAAGAATATAGTGACTATAGTGAAGAAGATAGCATATATTAAAAATAAGCGTAAAAAGTATCATTCAATAAGAAATAGTAAATCAGACAAGTTTTATATTGTTCAGAAAAAAAAGCGTAAATTTACCTTTTAATGTTTTAAAAACCGTTTCTATCACGTCAGTTAATTCACAATCAATGGCATACTGTAAATATTTATGTGTCTTATACAATTATTTAATAATATTTAGCGTTTAATTGTAAAATGTTTAGCAAATGAAATATGTTAAAATTTAATTCGATAAATTCTAAAATAAATTCTATCAGGATTTTTTCTCAAAACAATACAATGCAAGATGCAATTAAAAAAAAAAATTATCCTGCTAGCACTTTTATAGCCTGTATTATGCTATTTTTTAACGAATTTTTTCAGTAAATTACACAGATTTGGCTCATATGCCCATATAGACCACCTTAAACATGGCCGGAGGACCTTTCCGATATTATTTCTCAAAACAATACAATGCAAGATGCAATTTAAAAAAAAATTATCCTGCTAGCACTTTTATAGCCTGTATTATGCTATTTTTTAACGAATTTTTTGAGTAAATTACACAGATTTGGCCCTTATGACCATACAGACCACCTTAAACATGGCCGGATGACCTTTCCGATATTTTTTCTCAAAAAAATACAATGCAAGATACAATTTAAAAAAAAATTATCCTGCTAGCACTTTTATAGCCTGTATTATGCTATTTTTTAACGAATTTTTTGAGTAAATTACACAGATTTGGCCCTTATGACCATACAGACCACCTTAAACATGGCCGGATGACCTTTCCGATATTTTTTCTCAAAAAAATACAATGCAAGATACAATTTAAAAAAAAATTATCCTGCTAGCACTTTTATAGCCTGTATTATGCTATTTTTTAACGAATTTTTTCAGTAAATTACACAGATTTGGCTCATATGCCCATATAGACCACCTTGAACCACCTTAAGCATGATCCAACGATCTTTTTAATAATTTTCCTCTAATTTTTATGACTCAAACTTGTATTCTGTAAAGTTTCAGTCGGCTAGGACAATTCTAGTAAGAGCCGTTGAATTTTGGAACGATTTTTTAAAAATCTCCCACTGTGCAGCGCTGCTCCGCGAAAGAGCATAAAAACGGGAGTGCTTCTCGCTCGCGACATAGTTGGCTCCCGGCCCCTGCCCGGTGAGTATCGTCCCCACTGCCGTGTCTCGACTCTCGAGTCCGGTAGCACCAACCCCAAGGACAGCCAGCCCAGGGACAGCTTTGGAAATATATACAACAATTAAAGAAACTCCTGGACTTCTCATTTGCACCCGGCGCTACCTCATCCTAGCCGCAGCGAAGAAATTACCCGATTCAGGGCTCTCTCCGACGTCCGCGCTGCAACATCCCGAAGGCGAGGAAAGAAAGGGAGTCGGGGCTCTCTCCGACGTCCGCCCTCCGCGGTTAAGCTGAGGGAGCAATGCGCTCGCCCAGTCCACCTGAAGTCGCCACACTGTTCGGTTGACCGGAGAAGCTTCGCTTCCTGGACTCCGCTCAGTGGCCTTCGAGCTCGCGAACGCGGATATACTTCGTCCTCTCTCCGACGTCCGCGCTTCGTGACTTTAAGAGCGCGCGACGCTCTCAGGCTCTCACGCACACAGTATCCTCGAGGACTCCAAGCCGAAAGGTCGACCGGTGAAGCTCCGCTTCCTGGACGCCTCGAAGCAATCCTTGAGATCCCAGATTACGCGTGGCCTCTCTCTCTCTGGTCCGCACTTCGAGCATACACCGCGGGTTGCCGGCTCATTCACGCAGTCTCGCGGCTCATTCAACAGTCCAAGCGAGCGGTCGACCGGAGAAGCCTAGCTTCCTGGACCTCCCTCGCAGTTCACGGTTCCTCGACTTACGAGCTGCGTCCCGCTCGTGCACTGACGACGAGAAGCCTTCGGCGTCATCCGAATCGCCTGCCTGGTGACTTCGCCCTAGGCGGCGTACTAAGAGGAGTCGAAACCGCTCTCGACGAACATCGTACACGGGGCGTAGTAACGCGGCGAAGATCCGTTGGCACCAAATCGTCCAACGAAGGACCTATCCCTCAAGTTCTCCCCCCTACTCGTTAGGTGGGCATGTAACAAACGTAAATCCGCAAAGTTTTATAGCAAATAATTGGTTTTTTAGCTGTAAAAAATTTTGGGCTGTAAACTCGAGTTATAAGCATTTTCATGATTTGATGTTAATGGGAAAAAGTTGTATTTTTGAAAGATCTACAACTTTTCCATTTAACTTTTTTTTGTAGAATGCTTAGAATTTGATTTACAGCCAAAAACCGTTTTTAGCGATTTTTGGAGGTGACCGCATTCTGCGTATACGTGCAGGATCAAACCCAAAATTAATATGGCACCTTACTGTTATGAGGGGAGTTCGCACACACATTTTTAGCTCGATTGACTAAAGTCTCTTAGAGATAATTGAGTAAGTAGAAAATTTTTATTCAAAAATACGCGTAAAAATCGAACAATTTGTGCCCGCATTTCAAAACTACGTAGAGGATCGGAATAAAAAAAAATAGTTTTTTCGTTTGTGCAAGAGGAGACTTCTCCTAAAATTTCAGCTCGATCCATCGATAATTGCGTGAGATATCGCATCTCACACATTTTTCGCACACAAAACTATAAGGCACTTCCGTGTCGCGGTCGTGCCTAAAATGCGTATGACTCTATCAAACGAAGCAAAATGTATCAAATCCTTGTGCTCCTCGGAGTACCCAAAAAACTCGTGAAATTAATTCAAATATGTCTGAACGGATGCACGGGAAAGGTCCGAGTAGGCGGTAACGTATCCGAATCATTCATGATACGCGACGGTTTGAAACAAGGTGACGGTCTCTCTACAGTACTCTTTAACTTAACGCTAGAATATGTTGTTAGAAAAATGCAGACTAGCGGGCTAGGTGCAACCCTTAACGGAAAAACACAAATTCTAGGGTATGCGGATGACTTGGACATACTAGGGGATAACGGTGCAGCGGTAGCGAGAAACGCGGAAATTCTCATAAAGGCGGCTGAGGACACGGGTTTAGAGGTGAGCGAATCGAAAACGAAATATATGATCATGGATAAATTGGGCATTTGCGAAGGTGAGGGTGATCTTAGAGTCGGAAATTATACTTTTGAAAAGGTTAGCGAATTCAGATATTTAGGCACAACCATAAATGATCGAAATGAAATTAAAACCGAGATTAACAAGAGACTTCATTCGGGTAACGCCTGCTTCTACGCCGTGAACAAATTA
Organism: Pteromalus puparum; assembly: GCA_012977825.3. NCBI lineage: Eukaryota > Metazoa > Arthropoda > Insecta > Hymenoptera > Pteromalidae > Pteromalus > Pteromalus puparum. Next base: position 59,345,445 of record CM053170.1, read on the forward strand.
CTAAAATCAAAACTGCTGTCTAAAAATGTAAAAATTAGGATATATAGGACTATAATAATGCCGGTAATCTTATACGGGTGCGAAACGTGGGCGCTTACTAAAGCGGAAGAAAACCGTTTTAGAGTGTTCGAAAATAAGGTTCTGCGAAAAATATACGGGCCAAAGAAAGATGAGGAAACCGGGGAGTGGATGAAACTGCTAAATGACGAGCTACACAATTTAGACGCGTCACCGAATATATTCAGAAAATAAACAGAATAATTAAAGCACGGAGACTAAGATGGGCAGGGCACGTGCCAAGAATGGGAGATGATCGCACGACAGCGCGTATAATGAAAGGAAAGCCGAGCACACCGCGACCTTTACGTAGACCAAGACGCAGGTGGGAGGACAACGTAAAAGCGGACTTAACTGAAATCGGGCGGGAGGGTGCGAAATGGATGGGATTGGCAGAAAATAGAGACACGTGAAGAGCTTGCGGAGATGAGGCGAGGAACTTTCGAGTTCGAAATGCCACTTAAAAAAAAAAAAAAATGCTACTGCGTGCATCTTGTACAATTGGTACGGGGTTCTGTCTACTAGTAGTAGATGTAACACAGCCAGTGTTCTTTCGTCTTGATGTACCGCATCCACTTTTGACACTTTCGTTATTTCTTCGCTCCTCATATGTTCTGGTGGTACTGGGAAGTCTAATTCTCCAGTCACTCTTCTTATATCTGAGTTAATTTGTTGTAAAATTTTGTGCTGTAGGAGTTCTGGATGGATTTTACCTTCTTTTAGCTTGCGTAAAACAGATAGGATTTTCTCGTTGCTCTTGATTACGTGATCCAAGGTTGATTCTACACGTTTCACGTAGATCATGATGTCTACTAAATGCTTCAACTCATCGTTTTCTTTGAGTACACGGGCCACAGTTTTTGTTAGTGCTTTCTGAAACCCTTCTAATACTACTTGGTGGTTTCTTGTTACGTTGTATAATTCTTCGAATTGTGCTGATATTATGTGTGAGTTCTTATCTAATAGATGCACCATTTTTGTTTGATCTGCGAAGAGTGTGTCGATGTTTTTGTTAATGTTGTCCACATCGTCGATGGTCACTAGTCCAAAAAGACTTTTGCTTATGCTTCCTACAATTCCTAGTGGCACTAATCTTTTAGTTCTGACGCTCTTCGGATCTTTTGTGATTGGATAGTCTATGTGTCCTAAACTTGCAATGGTGTCATTTATTTCTCTTTGTAGATTATTGAGCGTTTCTTGTTTCGATTGCAGAAAATCAATGCCTAGAGCATGTCTGCATTTTCGTTCTTCTATTATCGTGATGCAATAAGTATTATACACAAGATTGTAAGTGTCTATTGGTCCATGAAACTCCATGAAATCCTTGACATCGATGTAGATGTTCACCTTCCAATCTGCTCTCTTTATCTTCAAGGAATTCAACTTCTCGAAGTCGATTCCGGGGTTCTCATTTAAGGGTTACTTTTGGTACACGCGTCCATACAGGGTCGATTTTAATGTAAAACTTATCTATTTTTATCAATATACGCTAATGAATGTAGTGAAATCAGTTTTAAAAATGCCACGTGTTAAAAATCAGCACACTAGCAAAAAAACATTTCTTACGATCGAAGAAGAATTAATCTAAAAACTAATCCGAATCATCTTGTGCAAAGCAATGAGCAACATCATAAGTATAAAAAAACCGCTGCCAAGTCATTGGCACTTAGCTTCCTCCTATTCTGCTAATGGATGATAATTACATGGGACAAACACTTCGTCTTTTACTGATTTAAATATTCGCTTTCTTCTTCTTACAAAAATGTTCAATTACGTAATAGTATTTTACTTATTGCTTTGCTCAAGCGGGAGCAATCTACTTTTTATAGGCGATTCTGAATATTAAAAACTCGTTTTTCATTAAATAAGAGGATCCAGCAACTTTCGTACCAAAATTAAAGATGAGAATTTGCAATCGGGTTAATATTATACGATACGAAGTATTCTTTCCAGCACGTAAAAACGTTATTCCTGCGTACTAAATTATTTACTAATTTTAAGGAAATATTATATATATTTTGAAATGCACATAACGAATATATGGTAGTGTGATTTCCTAGTTTTTCGTAATTTTGTTTTATTATTATTTTTATTACTCTCTTAATTCAATTTCCATAATCCATAAATATATAAAATTTAGCAACAGCTAGCATAATGTAGCACTTCTTGTAATAAATAGTGGTAGTAGTATATAATGATTATTGGTTTTAATATGGGTACATTACGACGGATCGCAGTTGACTGAACGTGGGCTTGGGTTTAGAGCTCCGTGGCCTCGCTCCGATGATCAATATATTTATCAGGGATCAATTGCTACGACGATTGCATTAGCTTTCCATTAAATCTTTTACCGGGTGGTGATTGACAAAATTATACAGTTATTTTATGATGGAATTTGAAAATTTGAAACTAAAGAAAGAAAGGGGGGGGGGGTGGCAACGTAAATAATTTGTTAAAATTGAGGAACAAACGACATACAACAAAAACTGTCTGGCAAAATTAAAAATAACTTCTTTTCCCGAATTCAGAATTCGAAAATGGATATGCATGCCAAATTTTGTAGACATTCGTAGCCTCGATTCGAAAATATTGGCCCGTAATCACAAACCACACACACACACAGAAGCACACACACAACACACACACACAACACACACACACACACACACATCACACACACTACACACCAGACACACACACAACACCCACACACACACACATCACACACACTACACAACACATCACACACATCACCACACACAACACACCACACACACACACACACACACACACCACACACACACTACACACAAACCTCGCTATTTTTGAGAAGTCAAAATTTCACTATTACACGAAGCTTCTCTACGGAGGATGCAAAATACAGACAAATCCTACTTAATTATAGTAAGAAGTGCATTTAAACAGCAAAAGGGATTTTTGATTCTTGAATAACTATTCCTTGTTTTGTTTTTTTTCTCTATCTTTGATAGTGGCATTTCAAGACCTCGAAAAGTATCGCCATCATTACGCAAGCCTTTCACGTATCCCTATTTTGTGTTAACCTATCCATTTCGCGCAGTCCGGGTCCATTTCAGTTAATGTCCGCTTTACATTTCCCTCCAACTGCGTCTAGGTCTATCCTACGAGGTCGCGGCATGTATTTGGCTTTCCTTTCATTATACGCGCTGCCGTGGCAGATCATTTCCCATTCTAGCAACGTGCCCTGCTATCTTTAGTTCTTCGCGATTTAATTATTTCTGTTTATATTCGGATGACCGTATAGGTTATTGTAGCTCGTCGTTGTGCAGTTTCCTCCACTCCACCGGTTTCCTCATCTTTCTTTGCCCGTATATTTTTCGAAGAGACTTTATTTTCGAACAACCCTATAAACGGTTTTCTTCGCTTTAGTAAGCGCCCAACTTTCGCACCGTACAGGATTAGCGGGCATTATTATAGTCCTATAATATCCTTTCCTTTACATTTCTAGTACGCAGGTTTGATTTTTAGTAATGCTATTTTCCACGGGTAGTAAGCAAGCATTACCCGAATGAAGTCTTCTATTGTTAATCTCGGCTTTTAATTTCTCGTTTCGATCAATTTATCGGTGTGCCTAAATATTCTTGAATTCGCTTAACCTTTCAAAAGTATAATTTCCGACTCCTAAGATTCACCTCACCTTCGGCAAATGCCAATTTATCCATAATCATATATTTCGTTTTCGATTTCGCTCACCCTCTAAAACCCTGTCCTTCAACGCCGCCTTAGAGGAATTTCCGGCGTTTCTCGCTCACCGCTGCACCGTTATCCCTAGTAGCCAAGTCATCGCAGTCCCTAGAATTTGTGTTTCCGTTAAGCGGTTGCAGCCTAGGCCCCCCCCGCTAAGTTCTGCATTTTCTAAGCACACATATTCAGCGGATAAGTTAAAGATACTGTAGAGAAGGACTCGTCCACCTTGTTTCAAAACCGTTCGCGTATCATGAATGATTCCGATTACGTTACCGCCTACTCGGACCTTGTACCCGTGCTTCCCGTTCAGACATATTTGAATTTATTTCCCGAGTTTTTTTGGTACTCCGAGGAAGCACCAGGATTTGATACTTTTGCTTCGTTTGATAAGTCATACCCTTTTTAAAGTCTAATAAATTAGTGGGTGTATTGTTTGCGCAAATGTTCCCCCATTTTTTCTTAACAACTGTCTTATGCGTAAACATTTGATCGCCAGACTCGACCTGTTCGGCCGGAATTCACAACTGATACGTCTTCCTAATATAATCTTTCCGCGAAGGGCGTGAGTCTGGCCTGTATTACGTTTGATAGACTTTGTAGCAGTAGCTAAAAGTGAGATGCCCCGGTAGTAATTGCAATCTAGTCTTATCTCCCCTTTTGAAACTCGGAATTATAAATGATAGATTTTTTTCCAGTTTTCCGGTATCCGTTTTCATTTTTCCAAATAGCAACATACTAGTTCAAATAGTAATTTTTGAATGTTAAGCGCGGTGCCCTATGCCCTCATTAGATCTTTTATCTCTCCAGAGTCTGCCTTATATTCGAATCGTTTCCCGCGGCGACCTTATTGTTTTTATAGTTTTTTGATCGTGCGGCTTCTACTTCTTTAGTAGAGACGGTCGGTTCTTCCATATGGAAGTTCCGCGTGTTGGATTCTCTCCCGTTTCTGCGTTTTCATTACGTTTAGCGCTTATTCAACATAAATCCCTTCCACAGCTTTAACAGTTTCACTTCGGTTGTGACGAGATTCCCGCTCCTCATCATTTCATTTAATGGTGCATCCTACTCTGAAACCCTTCCTAATAATAGGCGTCAATTCCTTTGTAGCATCTCGCGCGGGTTATTTCCTCACTATTAGTGTCTATTTTCTAAATCTGATTCTTGATACTCGCGTTTTTTGTTTCCTGTATAATCGGCCCCCACATTGCTTCTTTATTTTCGTTTTACTTCTTCTACGGCCCTATAATCGCCTCCATTGTGTACGTGTCTAATTTGGGCTTTTTCGCCTTTCAAACCAGAGTTCGACCCTCGTCAAACCATGGTTGCTCCTTTGCTTTTTCTTTCTACTTAGCCTTTATTCGCAGCTCTTTTATCCGTTTTTTCGATATCCCGCCGCGAGAAGACCCACTGTTCGTGTCGTCAATCTTACCTTCCGTCGTGCAGTCGTTTCTTCTGAGTACCTGAAACGCATCTTCTTTATTTCTACTTGATACTTAATTTGTTTTTATCCGTTCCGCGCAGCTTTTTCAATGTCGAACGTTTCTAACTTTGTTCGCCCGGTTTACTATTTGCCCAGCTACTTTATTGGCTCTTACTTTGAGCACTACTAAGAAATGATCCGAGTCGCAATCCGCCCCTATAGGTTCTTACGTCAAGCGACGATCGTGTGGCGCCTCTATCCGATACAGAAAGTGATCGATTTGATTTTCGTGCTTCCGTCCGAGTGCTGATGTCCACGTTACTTTGTGTATCCTTAGTGGCTTGAGCACGTACTCTTTACTATCCAAGATCTTTGCGCCTCCGCGAAATTTATACTCTAATCCGTTATCGAGTTGCTGGTTTCGTGCAGACTTTCCTTGCTATTAGTGGGCCTAAACATTTCCTTCCTTTCCCTAATTTAGTCGTTGAAAATCCACACTTAATATTTGGTGTGTAAGACGCGAATCTGGTCGATTATTGCTCCATGAGGCTTCGTAATAAAGACCTTCACCTCTTCCTTCTTGTCTCCGTAGGACAATGCACGTTAATAACCACGTAATTGTACCACGCTCCTTCGATGACGATATACGAGAGTTGTCGTATTACGAATTTGAAACTTTTTACGCGCGTGCCTATAATTATTTTGAGCTATCACCAGAAAATCTTCACCGGTCCCGGTAGGAATGTCCCGCTCGCGCCCCCGTACATAAGGTGAAGCTTATCGTTTCCTAACATACCGCTATCTTGCGCACCGGAGTTTACTTTCTATGTACTAAGTCTAGATTGTACCCGCCCAGCTTCTTTTTTAAGATTTCCCGTACGCACCTGCTCTGTATAAACTGCGCACTTCCACGTTCCTACCTTTAAGTCCCTATTGATTTTGGTTTGGTTTTGGTTTTTTTGAGCCATGATAGTAAGTGAAACCCACGCGTTTTGGATCCTGTTTCCGATCGCAGGTGAATCATTCGTTCATATAACTCGTCATATATCCGTTCGTGATAACTCCCATACCTCTCTAGAACTAAGTATGAGAGCTTTCCGACTTTGATGAGGACGCCCTGCTAAAAATAGTCTATTAAAATCCATAAGATTCTCTATCGAATTGAATGGTAAGTCTTAATCGCCTTATTCGCATTAAAACTCAATTAAATTCCATTAAATTAATTAAAGTCTATTAAATTCTATAGAAAAATCTATCGATTTTAATTGCTGTTTTTTTATCTATCCATTTTAATTGTAATTTTCCTCATTGACTCTGAATGATTGAATGGAATTTAATTGAGTTTTATAGGGAAAAACGCGATTAAGGCTTGCCATTCAATTTTATCGACTTTTATCGATTTCAATGGAATTGTTTTAGCAGGGCGGAGTCAGCTCATCGTCGGACACACTACGGAATCACGCTCGTATCCTAACGCCCCCCTGCAAGGCAGCGCGCCTACGCTGGCTTCGTTACCGTGTAAGACCAGGTGGCGAATCATTCTACACATCCCCTTTCGGGGCAGTTGTCATCGCTCCCGCATTCTCCACGGCAGCAGGATTTTTGTAATGTGTGCTAAGAGAGATAGATTATAGACATAGTTAGGTATGAAGAGAGAGTGAAATAAGAAATATTGTTGAGTGTTCGTTGTTGTGGTGCTTGCGTAGCGTTTCTAGATGAATGCGTTCGATCGCCAGTGTGGGCTCATCACACCCACGCCCGGGCCTATCGGCTGTCCGCGGCTGCTTATTCGATTTATTCGCAGCTAACCTCTTTCTCAGGGGCTCGCTCTATCCGCAACCTGAGGACGCGCCGTGTAGTGGTGATAGGCACCACCCGTCCGCTCTGGACGCACAGTCTTGAATAACTATAGTGAGATTAATTCTTCTTGGAGTAAGAAATGATTTTTGTCAGTGCAGGTAAGCTAGAATATGCTGACTAGTTTATAAAAAATAAGATAATTATACTTTTCAAAATTATTATTTTAATGCTTACTTGTCGTCCCGTTGTCTACGATGTGCATAGAATAAATCATATGCATACTAATTACTAAAAACAACTTATCGATTACTTAAAGATAAATCTCCGATAAAATATGAAAATTTATCGCCTTTTCAATCAAGTTAAATCGTAAAGCAAAATTATTAAAGTATAAATAATATTATGATTCCAAAACTTCTTACTATTTTTGCAAATTATTAAATTTTGCATTGAGATTTTTTCTTTGCAACAAACATATATTTGAAGATTTTTACGACAACATGCTGATAGTAAAGCTCCTTATAGATTATAATAAAAACATGTTCTTATTTTAATTAATATTATCTACCAGATCTACACCTTAAAATTCGAATGTTTCATCGATAGACTACAAAACAACGGGACGGCAAGTAAGCATTAAAATAATAATTTTGAAAAGTATAATTATCTTATTTTTTTATAAATTAGTCAGCATATTCTAGCTTACCTGTACTGACAAAAATCATTTCTTACTCTAAGAAGAATTAATCTCACTATAGTTATTCAAGATCAAAATCCACTTTGTGTTTAAATGATTCTTCTATAATTAAGAGGAATTTGCTGGATTTGTTTATACTTATGATGTTGCTCATTGCTTTGCACAAGATGATTCGGATTAGTTTTTAGATTAATTCTTCTTCGATCGTAAGAAATGTTTTTTTGCTAGTGTGCTGATTTTTAACACTTGGCATTTTTAAAACTGATTTCACTACATTCATTAGCGTATATTGATAAAAATAGAGAAAACCATTTGACAATTTCTTTAAGGATTTCATAACTTTTTAGAGGAAAAATTATAATTATAATACTAAGATAGATTCGTTATAAAACCTACATCGAGGTTGGTGGGGATGAACACATAACTTATAGTTGTCAACATTTTACCTTGTAAAAGGTGTTTTTGAACTGATTTCATAACCTTTAAAAGAGTTTCATTAAATAAACTTATAAAGAAACGTTTATGACACAAACACTCTGGCAAGAGGCCTTAATATTGTCGCTGTTTACGGAGACTAGCATAACTCAAATTTTCTGCTCTTTTTTTAGTAAAGTCCTCTTTTATATAAGGAAAACGGCAACATGTCAAGTTGCACTAGTCTTCGTTGGACATCTAAGTTATGCTAGTCTTGGTATAGGAAGCTGTGATATTGTACAGCTAAATATTGATGTTGTATATCGGCCAAGCAGCGTAGTAGGCTAGGACTTCTAGGTGTGACGGGTATGCTAAGCTTAAAGCTGGTCGCTTCGTTGACGTCTACCACCGCCTCGTCCTCGAATTTGAGGAGATGGTTGCCATAGTCGATCGCGTTCCAACTCGAACTCGTTCTTGGGCTCTGATTGTTGATTGAAGCGTGGAGCATCTATACGGCGGTCGTTGTTGCGGTGCCTGCTAGCTATGCGGCAAGCTCTACTGCACTGATAATATGTGGCCTTAATTCGAGTTTCGAGCTGGATGAGTCGAACATGATTCAAGTGACGCCACAGTCACTCTTATGCCAAGGTTGAAACAGCTGTAACGAAAAAAGGAAGATCTTGTCATTCATTTTCGACTCCGGGGAATAACTAAATGTATAATGAGGTCTTGAAGTTAGAGTATCTGGTTGCCGGTGAGGAGTCTTTGGCATACGATTCGAACGAACAGCCACGGAGATCATCCTTAAAACCGACGAGTCGTCAAGGACGAGTAAAGAGAGCTCGTGAGGTGTTGAAGACAAGCTTAGCTAGTGACCACCGATCACTATCGATCTTGCTCTTGATGCCGCAGTCCAGAATGTTCTGATGGTGCAATTTGTCGATGTCCAGTGTCTAGTCAAAATGGTCGTTGAGGTTAGAATTACAGCCATCAATAGGATCTTGGTCGAACTCTAATAGTAGAAAGTAGGCATACTTGAAATCAAGCTTAGATTATCCATGGATTACGCACGCTGTCGACTTGCTCTCTATATGTCGCTAGAACGATTTCCCAGCGCCTAGTTTGCAGTCCATTGATGTGAGCCAGAGGTCCCGAGCACGCTGCTATGTTTACTCTCATACACGTCGAGTTTGTGACTATCTATGATATAATTAAGTGCTTGAGTCGCTAGCGAGCGCCCAGCGCTTATACATACACATATATGGTGGGTTTGGACTTGTTGCGGGATGTTGTCGGTATGCTGAGCATGAGGGTGGGCGGGCTCAGGTACTGCCAATCTCCTGGGGAAGCGTTGGCTCCTCGTTGACATTTACTTCCTCTTCGTGCTTAAACTCAATGAAATCGTTGCCGCAATCACGCCCCATCTCCCATTCTCGGGCACGTTGTCTAACGCGCCGTCGCTGTCCAGGAGTCGCTATATACTTTAGGCTCCGTTTTGACTCAAAACGGCTGCGGCGAACTCCGCTGCACCGATGGCATGTGAGAGGTAGATAACCGAGTTCAAGTTAAGATTAAAGTCGCTGGAACGGAAGATTAAGAAAAATTAGACCTTGCAGTCTTCGACACATTTCGGAGGTTAACGCGAATGAGGTTATGCAGAAAGATGATCGCGACATAGGCATTACAGCCAACAAGGTCGTCGCCGAGCTCAAGCGGCGAGAGCTAGATGAGGTTGAAGCCGAGCTTGGAATGGCCGCCGATCGTGGTTTCGATCTCGTACTTGGTGTTGCAGGCCAGCATGTTCTATAGAGGGATTGGTCGGTGCCATCTCAAGTCCATCGATGTGAGCCGACTGTCCCTAGATGATCCTCGATCCAGCACTGCTGTGTCCAACATTCACGATGGCGATCCACTTGGCTAGTGCTTGCTAGTGCTTGAGTCGACCTGACGAACGCTCGGCGCTTATACACAAAAATCCTGACGGGCGATGTATAAGCGGTGCTACAAGTATCTTCGTTGTATATTATAATCGACTGCCGTTGATATCACTTACGCAGCCTCGATACTTTGAAATGCACCAGAACGTGGATAATATCCAAAGAATTTTATAACAGGGTACCTACGCAGAGTGTGTAGGACGTAGGTACGTAGAGCCTTTGATAGTCATATGGTCTGACTAACTCACAGATGCACTCCGTCTAAGACTCCGTGTGCTCGGCTTTCTATGCTGCAACACAGCGATCCGATTCTTCAGACTGTACTTCGATAAAGCAGGTGCAAGCAGCGCTCCGTCTGCTCTGTGTGCTTGGCGGACACCTCTCTCTCACTCTCTCACTCTCTTGATCTTTTAGATATAAAATATAGATATAATATGCAGCGCTCTATCTCCGTGCGCTCGGCTCTCTGCAGCGGATAGCTCTCTTGAGGTCTTTTATTTAATAATACAATGACGTTTCGTATAGATGTAAATAAATAGTTAGTTTGTATTGTATGTAAACAATTATATGACTTCTAACCTCCCATAACCAATAATCTCAGTATTGTTGAAAGCGACTGAGCCTGAAAAAAAGAGAATCTGGGAGGCGAAAAATTAAAGAAAAATCACAAATTAATTTTCAATCTTAATTAATTTGCTGAAGGAGCAATTTTCTCAAAGTACACTTGCCATCGGGGCGCTACCGCGCCCCTTGATATGATCCCTATATAAAAAAGTCATGACCGGATGAAGTGAAGCCAAGAATGCTTCAATATGATTGGCTCGTGTAGTGCGCATGCGTCAAAAGTATCGTTAGAATTTTTTGATTTGTTTTTGATTTCTAAAATTGATCCTAATACAAAGAATGTAATATATTACTATAATACATATCAATAATTATTATTTGTGTATTTATAATATTCTATTGTAAATATTATCATTGTTACAAAAAGAGACATGATGTGAACGTTGACACGAACTGAGTTGAGACATAACCTTAAAATTTTAAAAGGTAGTTGGTGACGAAACCGCGGCAATTTTGAAATTTACATGAGCGCGAAATGAATCATATATTGTAAAGTTTGATATATTTCCGTAATAGAAAACAAATATTAAAAATATCAATCAAGTATTTATATTTCATTTAATAAGTTAATGAATTAATATTCTACTACAGTGCGCGCAGCGCACTGCGCCAAGTCTAGTAATTATTATAATTCTCATTGCGGCATTCATCCTGAAACATGAATTATGTTAATCGGAAAATTCGGCAGGTTCTCTTTCATCGGATTCATAATCCACATGCTTTAATTCGTTTATGTGCTTTCGGATCCTCTTTCCATTCAGGTATTCTAGAACTACATTTTTCCTGCCTACGAATTCAATTATTTTTAAGGGTTTCTTTCGGTAAGCGTCAAATTTAAACGTACAAGGTTCATTTATTAACCTCGCATATCCTCCCACTTTTCCTTTAAGTTTCCTAATTTTTTTATCATATCTTTCTTTTGATGTGTTTCTCCTGCCAATAATTTCATTTCTTCTAGCCTTAGTACTAAATCACGCATGTAAACATTGTAGGTTCGGAGTTTTTCAAACGAGGGTATTTTTAATGGGAAACGCGCGACTCGTCCGTAGATTAGTTCGAATGGGGTGAAATTGGTTGCGGCATGGACACTGGTATTATAGGTAAACGTGGCAAAGGGTGCTAAACGGTCCCAATCATCATATTTTTCTGAATAAGCCGTTAGTTTGAGGCCTATACCCGGCCGTGGTGAGTTGATGAATTTTAAACAATTTTAACATAGATTTTACTATATTTGAAAATAAATTTGTTGCTCTATCAGATAGGATTGCTCGAGGAGCTCCAAATTGACAAATTAGCATGGTATTGGCGTTCAGATTTTTAATGGGTATTGCAATTAGGTATTTCGTGAGATTACATTGCATGGTCAAAAGGTGGCAATTTCCACTAGGAGTCATCCTAGTCAGCTTTCCCACAGTGTCAATTGACACTTTGTCAAAGGCTTCTACAGGGGTATCTGGGATTAGCATTGGTACTCTTGTCTTGAATCTTTCTATTTTCTTCTCTTGGCAACTCGCACATCTTCGAATATAGTTCTGGATGTCGTTTCTCATTCCAGGCCAATAATATCTCTCACGAATCTTTTGGTATGTTTGGTGTATGCCTTTGTGTCCGTCTGTCAAACTATCATGTAGATTCGCCATTATTTGTTTTCTGTCTTTTTCTGCGGGTAACTCTACTTTTCCGTAGCAAATTATCACGATATCTCGGTGAGACCTCCAGTTTTGTTAGGGTGGTTTTGATCACCTTAACTTTGTTATTTTTTTGACGAGTTTCGTGCATCAACCTCTCATACAAAAGGCGAAACTAGTCTGGTCGGAACCGGCTTCCAATCTTTGGTTGAGTTTTGCTTCCTCCTCAAGAGGAAGCTTTGTAATAGTAAAATTTTCAGTTTTGCTAATACTTCGTGGAAACGCATTTGGAGGTGTTTGGAGTACGAATCATACGTTTTTAGAAAATGTCCGTGCGGATGGCTGTGTGTGTGTGTGTGTGTGTGTGTGTGTGTGTGTGTGTGTGTGTGTGTGTGTGTGTGTGTGTGTGTATGTACGTATTACCGCCATAATTTGGAACCATGCGACGGATCGTAAAATTTGACATGCATATATTTTTTCAATTCTGAATTTAGGTCATTTTTTGTTTTATGATTCTGACCATTTTATGGCCATATTATAGCCATTTTTCTATTTTTAAAAAAATATGTTTGCTTTTTTATAATGATATGATTTATACAATATGTTCAACAATAGTGTATCTAAAAGAACATAAATTTGTCTACTCTTTCCCGCAAGATTTCTAGATTGACTGATCTGTTCATTTTTTATGATATAAAAGGTAATTTTTCGATAAACATATATAACTCAAAAAATAAATAGTTATATGTTTGAAAAAATTCATGACAATAAAAACAACGATATCTACTAGTTGTAAAATTTTAAGCAATTTTGGCTAATTTTTGAGAAAAATCTAAAACTAAAAAAATGTTTTTTTTATGTCGTACGATTACGGGAGTAAAAAGGTTTAAATTGAGTTGAAATTTTAGGAAAAGATTGATCTTTTGATCACTTCGGCTAGGTTCTTTTGTAGCTTATGAAACCTTTTAGTTTAAAGATATTAAGATTCAAATTCTTCAACTCTCACCGTGTATTACTCTGTGTGACTGAACATTATTATTTTTGTTAAACCATATAATTTGATAATTAAAGCTTAGTATATTTGAGAGTTTTCATGGTTTTATAAAATGTCCGTGCAGATGGTTTTGTCTGTGTGTGTGTGTGTGTGTACTTGCGTGCGTGCGTGCGTGCATGTGTGCGTACGTATACTGTTATAATTCTGGAACTACGTGATCGATCGTAATAAGATTGGACGTGCATATATGTTTTCTGATTCTGAATTCGAGTAAATTTTCTTTTAAGATTTAGACTATTTTATGACCATTTCATGGCCATTTTTCGATTTTTGAAAATATTTTTGCTTTTTTATGTATATATGATTCATACAATATATTCAACAATAGTGTACCTAAAAGACTGCTACCCACAAGGTTGGAATATTTTCCCCTTCTCCGACGCGCCGCGCCTCTCTCGTCTTAGAGAGCTCGGGGCTTCAGTCCCGAGCGGATCTCCGGTGGGACCTCTTCCCAGGAGCTATGGAATACAGAAAACTATTACGAGGGTCTAAAAGGCGACTGTGGGAGTACTGAAATGAGTTTTAAATTAATAGGCGATTATGGGAATATAGAAACAACGTCAAGGGTCTGAAGGCGGCTGTGGGTATGTAAGAAATCTATTGCAAAGGTCAAAAGGCGACTGTGGGAATACAGAAAACGATTACGATGGTCTAAAATGGCGACTGTGGGGAGTGCTGAAATGGAGCTTTAAAATTTTAAAAGGCGATTATGGCAGTATTAGGAAAACAACGTCAAGGGTCTGAAAGGCGGCTGTGGGTATGTAGAAATCGTGAAAAATAATTTTTTTGTGAAAAAGTTATTTTTCACAAAAAAATGAAGCCACCCGCAATTTTGTAACTTCCAGTTGTTAACGTTATTAACGATTCCGCAATTACTGGTATTTTTTTTATTACGATATATGTAAGTTATTTTAGGAGTTCACGGAGCTCTATCCTTTTGATATCCACCTTAACCCCCACTCCCCTGATACCCCTCCTCTACAAGTGTCTTCCTAACCTATCCTTTTAGTATCGAATAGTAGCGAATATTTAAATCAAAGAATGAGTTGATTGTCCCATGTAATTATCTTCCACTAGCAGAATAGGAGGAATCTAAGTGCCAATGACTTGGCAGCGGTTTTTCCTTCGAGATCGGTTTTTGAATATTATACTTATGAACAAACGTTACCTTGTTGATACTGAACGATGCAAAGCGACAAAATGGGAACTAGTTGATACTTTATTTGTGGACGGGGTGCCAATAAAAAAAGATATGTCGGATTCAGAATTCCTCTTGTTTCCTCGGGTTTATTCCAATCAATTTACCAATGGTCCAGAAATGAATGTTTAGAGTTGTGTGAATGAACAGGAGAAGCTATCTAAGTCCAAGATTGGTGTGCACTTAGATTGGTTGCAAATTCTTTATTTGACACGGTTTCTTCCTTATAATGTGTATAATTGACTTAAAATAAAAAAACTATGAAACTATGATTCGAACTCTGGTCAAAACTATTAACATGGAAATACCCAAAAACCTCGATTGTATCATTCGGAAAAATAATTTCTGTGAAGTCCGCTCTACTTGGCGGCAGTGCCGAGAGTGACGCGCTCGGTGAAACCAAGCGGCGCCGATCTTGAAGAGAGGGAGTGGGATAGGGAGAGAGGAAGCTTCGTACTTTCTTCCACGCACAGTCCCGTTATCCACCCTTCTTCCAGCGTTGCAACTTTCTTGGCTTGGCTCGTTGGCTCGTCACCTCGGCCTTATGGGCCTAGCAACGCCGCAAGCCTTAAGAGCTACTGCGCTAGCGTCGTCCGACTGAGGGGTAGAATTGAATTGTTTTGAATTCCTGCTTGGTGAGTTAAGTGTCGAAGCTTCTATAGTTTTTGTATATGATATTTATGATTTATGAAAATGTGATTTTATTCTCTAGAAGTTTCGTCACTTAACACATCGCTCCTAACGAAGACTAGTACATTTGCATTTCTCGCAGCGAAGACTAGTACATTTTGAACTTTTGCGTCGAAGACTAGTACATTCCGCATTCCCGCAGCGAAGACTAGTACATTTCGCAATTTTGCGTCGAAAACTAGTACATTTTGCACTCCCGCGGCGAAAACTAGTACATTTGGCTTTTCGACATCGTAAAAATTTTCAAAATATGTAAAATTTTCAAAATTTTCAAAATTTTCAAAATTTGTTATTTTTACTTTTTTCTGAGTGCTCGATACAGAAGAGAGAAAAATCGAAAAGCGCACTTGCATCAGCCCGTTATTACTGACTGAGTTCAGAGTTTTCATATGTGGGTGATTCTGCCGTAACTGGCTCAAAACGGGCACACAAATGTTCTATACTAAAATCGACTATTTTTAACTTGCCGGACGGTTATTCTAACTGGAATTACATACAAAACAAGTCCCTAAAGCTAAACCACAACATATTACTTTTATAACAAGTTATGTGAAGAATCCATATTTGACTAGGTTACGGAACTGACATTTTTGTAATTCGCGCTACTAAAACTCCAGTAAATTTTAATTTAACTTGATAAAAAAAAATTAAATCGTCTAAGATATATCTATCTATCTATCTATCTATATGTATATGTATATTCACTCTTCTTCTTTCATATGAAAGAAGTTTGAATGTAAAAATCTTAATTATGGAATTCATTGAGCCAAGTATACTGGAATATAACATCAGAATCTGAGTAATCCTGGTACCGTCTCAAGCTGGATCAATGATATTTTGCTTTCAGGCTTATCGTAAGCCCTTGGAAGACTCGCTGGACTTCTCTACAACATATATATGAACCCTTTTCACATTTCCACAACACTCGCAATGACACAAATAATGATTATAACTTAATTTCTATAGGAACGTTAACAAAATTCCTTCCAACAAGCTTGACACGATACCAGAGTGACTCAGTTTCTTGTGAATTCTATTTAACCAAATTAAAAAAGGCATTAACTATTATGTTTATTTATATGAAAGAAGTTTGAATGTAGAAATTCTAATTATGAAATTCATTGAGCCAAGTATACTGGAATATAACAACAGAATCTGAGTAATCCTGGTACCGTCTCAAGCTGGATCAATGATATTTTGCTTTCAGGCTTATCGTAAGCCCTTGGAAGACTCGTTGGACTTCTCTACAACATATATATGAACCCTTTTCACATTTCCACAACACTCGCAATGACACAAATAATGATCATAACTTAATTTCCAAGGGAACGTTAACAAAATTCCTTCCAACAAGCTTGACACGATACCAGAGTGACTCAGTTTCTTGTGAATTCTATTTAACTAAATTAAAAGGTGCATTAACTATTATGTTTATTTATATGAAAGAAGTTTGAATATAGAAATCTTAATTATGGAATTCATTGAGCCAAGTATACTGGAATATAACAACAGAATCTGAGTAATCCTGGTACCGTCTCAAGCTGGATCAATGATATTTGGCTTTCAGGCTTATCGTAAGCTCTTGGAAGACTCGCTGAACTTCTCTATAACACTTTAACATATACTCGAACACTTTTTTGGTTTTATAGCACTTGACATGTCTGTAATAGTCATTGTTTAAACACCACACTTTTGAAGTCTACTGGTTGATGGCAAAGTTTTCTCCTCCTTGTCTGTGTTTTACGAAATATTTCAAGAATGAAAATTCTTGAATAATTTGTCTGGTTCGAGGACGCAATAGAGCAATAGTTGTCTCATGTCTAATCAATTTCAAGTTTATTCGGCAGTAGGCCTTACGTAATTTTTGGTATTTATCTTTGACAAATCCAGCTAGAATGCAAAAATATTGTCTTACAATAAATTCATTAGATTAGATTTATATTTTAACTTACCATCAACCTCTTCTACAATTTCTGGATGGGTTCTTCTGATGATAGTTGCAATATCATCAAATGCTTGGAATCGACGATCGTCGTTTTGGTGGTTGATGTCTAGGACGTTATACAGAAACGTCCTCGCCTGGATTTCTTGTGCCAAAGTAACTTCGAAGTCATTCATTTTGACTGCAACGAAGAGAATATAATAAAATGTGCACTTATAACTGCTTAGTTTGTTGTAATAAATGCGTATATCTTACCACAACACTAAAACACAAAGGGATGAAGAGCCGATACTGCTTTTTTGCGCGGATGCACAGTTGTCGCAGAAAATGCGAACAAAAGTCAAACACCCTCTCTTTGCGTCTCAATAGAAAAAACCGTCGTGTGAACTGCAAAACTGACTTTTCTTGGAAAAGCTTTAGCGCAGTCGAACGTCTCCCGTGATTTCGCTGCACTGCGTATAACAAAGAGTCTGCAGCGGCGAGTAGAACAACGCAGAGAGATGACCGGCCGATACTGACTTTTTCGTAGGCGCGACAGAACAGTCAAACTCCCCCTCTTTGCGTCTCGATAGAAAAAACCGTCGTGTGAACTGCAAAACTGACTTTTCTTGGAAAAGCTTTAGCGCAGTCGAACGTCTCTCGTGATCTCGCTGCACTGCGTATAACAGAGAGTCTGATAGCACGAAAAGTCTCGGCATTTTTTAACAATATGGCTTTTCGGCCTACAAATGAAAATATAGCCATAATGCGGTCCTATTGGGAAGATGGTCTGAATAACGCCGATATCTCTAGGCGTTTGAATTGCTCATTGAACACCGCTAGTAGATGGCGAACACGATTTAATGATGAATTAAACGGAGGAGCAGTGGCTCGAGATCAAAGGGTTAATAACAGCGGTGTTAGAAAAATTTCGGATGAAACTTTGAACGACATCGTTGCATTTATAGTGCAAAATCCCTTTCAAGCCGTAAAACGACTGCCAAACCAATTAAACTTGAATGTGGTAGAAAATACGGTGAGAAGAAATTTAAAAAGCAGGCGACAGATAAACCACCACAAAGCAGCTAAAAAAGCACGATTACTGGAACCGGATCGCGTCGCAAGAATGGCTTATGCAGAGCACTTTATTCACCACAATGAAGATTGGTGGTTCAACACAGTGTTTATGGATGAAAAGGTTTTTTCAACCAGCAAAGATGGTAAATTTTATATATGTCCAAAACGCAATTAATAACAACACTTTCTCTTTAGCTTTTTATAAAAAAAATGTAATATAGTTATAATAAAAATTAAAAATCTAATTTTTAATCAATAACAGGACGAGTAGGAGTATGGAGGCCACCACAATCGAGATATCTACAGCCCTACGTCCTTCCTCAGGGACATAGTGGGAGAGTGAACCAGTCATGCTGGGCTTGGGTGTCTGGTAGTGGTATTGGTAGTCTGGTTAACATCCACAGAAAATTAAATGCTATGACATATGTGAACATTCTCGAAAATATTCTTCTTGGAGATCTGGGAGCTCGTTTTCCAGAAGGAGATGTGTTCATAGTTGAAGACAACAGCCCTGTCCACACAGCCCGTATAGTCAGAGACTGGTATGCAGTTCACCCCAGATTTCATCGACTAGATTGCATCCACCGAGATCACCAGATTTAAACATCATCGAAAATGTCTGGGCTAAAATGACAAAGGATTATACTCCAAATATTGGTCAGAATCAAGTAGAACTCCAAGAAAGAATTCTTGAAAGCTGGATAGCAATGGAAAACCAAGGACAATACTTCAGGAGCTTGACATCATCGATGTCAAGGCGATTACAAAGTGTGATTGATGCAGATGGAGGATATATTAATTATTAAAATGATTAAATTTATGAAGACTATAAAATTGTTATAAAAGCAAAATTTAATTTAAGATTAATTTAAGATTGTTTCTCTAATAATTTTATATGTTTGTAATTGATCTTCAGATTTAATTAAGCATTAGGATCACTATAGAGTATCCCAGTATTTAAAAAAGCATCCAGTTGGGGCGCTGGTTTCGTACACTAAAAGATATAGTTAGAGTTATGCAGCATACACGACACGCACGCACATACGCACGCACATAGTATAACGTAGTGGTGAGCGAATAAAAGAGTATAGCTATATACTTATTGCAGGGCGTATAGATAGGGCCCGAACAGAGTAAAGCTATATTTAGATTTGGGCGCGGAGAGGGGGGCTGCCGAACCGAGGCCTATAAGAGCCCTATACCAGTATACTTATAGATATCAGTGTAACACATTCCATTTAACGCTTTCGAGTTAACGCATTCCAGAAGTTACAAACATTGTAGGTTCACCGTCCCATAAGAAGTTATCACTTCAAAAATAATAATGGTCGACTGTATACTCCCGTCGTGAATATAGAACTTAATTCACGACTTAACTGTGTAGCCACTTTGTTGTCTTGAGAAGTAAAAGTAGGACCTACACATTCATTGTTCATACAAAATAATTAAAAAAAATTTTTTTAATTTTCAGTTTTTCAAATTAAAATATTTTTTTAATTTTTTCAAAATTAAAAAAAATTTTGAAATTATTACAAATTTTATTTTTGCATTATTGTGGGAACTTTATTCCCGCAAATACGCCGGGACAAAAATGTATGAGGAAATAAAAAGCTACTTTAGTCCCGCTTTTCAGGGAATAAAAAGTGGCTATTATAGTTAAGCCGCGAATAATAGTATATTGTGCAACTAGGGGGGAAAATTGAGAAGGAAGGAAGATTGGAAGCCCGAGACGGACACGAGTGCTCAAAACAGCACCCGAGTCTGAAAAAGCCACTCCCCCCTTGTTGCACACCGAACTTTTTAAGTGCGCGAATAGGCCACTTATCATGCATATGGAAGGAATGGGAAATTCGAGGAATTTTCAAAGTAAAACAAATTTGTATTGAAATTTTGAAAATTTTGTAAATTTTGAAATTTTTAAAAACACATATCGGATAGTCTGCAGAGTGAGGAAAAAACTACTCCCTTGGGAGAAAAAGTCTTTTTTTTACATTTTTTTTGCGTTTTTCATTTTTTTTGCTAATATTTTTCGGGAAATTTTCTATATGTATACATATATATATCTGTGCGTCCAGAGCGGACGGGTGGGTGCCTATCACCACTACAGGGCGCGTCCTCAGGTTGCGGATAGAGGAACGGCCCCTGAGAAAGAGGTTAGCTGCGAATAAATCGAATAAGCAGCCGCGGACAGCCGATAGGCCCGGGCGTGGGTGTGATGAGCCCACACTGGCGATCGAACGCATTCATCTAGAAACGCTACGCAAGCACCACAACAACGAACACTCAACAATATTTCTTATTTCACTCTCTCTTCATACCTAACTATGTCTATAATCTATCTCTCTTAGCACACATTACAAAAATCCTGCTGCCGTGGAGAATGCGGGAGCGATGACAACTGCCCCGAAAGGGGATGTGTAGAATGATTCGCCACCTGGTCTTACACGGTAACGAAGCCAGCGTAGGCGCGCTGCCTTGCAGGGGGGCGTTAGGATACGAGCGTGATTCCGTAGTGTGTCCGACGATGAGCTGACTCCGTCCTTATCAAAGTCGGAAAGCTCTCATACTTAGTTCTAGAGAGGTATGGGAGTTATCACCTCTAGAACGGATGATTCACCTGCGATCGGAAACAGGATCCAAAACGCGTGGGTTTCACTTACTACCATGGCTCAAAAAAACCAAAACCAAACCAAAATCAATAGGGACTTAAAGGTAGGAACGTGGAATGTGCGCAGTTTATACAGAGCAGGCGCGTACCGGGAAATCTTAAAAGAAGCTGGCGGGTACAATCTAGACTTAGTAGCTATACAAGAAACTCGGTGGCAAGATAGCGGTATGTTAGGAAACGAAAACTTCACCTTTATGTACGGGGGCGCGAGCGGACATTCCCTAGGTACCGGATTTCTGATTAGCAAAAGAATTATACACGCGGTTAAAAGTTTCAAATTCGTAAACGACAGACTCTCGTATATCGTCATCGAAGGAGCGTGGTACAATTACGTGGTTATTAACGTGCATTGTCCTACGGAGGACAAAGAGGAAGAGGTGAAGGATCTTTATTACGAAGCCTTGGAGCAATTAATCGACCAGTTCGCGTCTTACGACACCAAAATAGTAGTGGGGGATTTCAACGCTAAAATAGGGAAAGAGGAAATGTTTAGGCCCACTATAGGCAAGGAAAGTCTGCACGAAACCAGCAACGATAACGGTATTAGAGTCATAAATTTCGCGGCGGCAAAAGATCTTATAGTAAAGAGTACGTGCTTCAAGCACAAGGATATACACAAAGTAACGTGGACATCGCCGGACGGAGCCACGAAAAATCAAATCGATCACTTTCTTATCGATAAGAGGCGCCACACGAACGTGCTTGACGTAAGAACCTATAGGGGGGCGGATTGCGACTCGGATCATTTTCTAGTAGTGGCCAAATTAAGAGCCAAATTAGTAGCTGGGCAAAATAGTAAACGGGCGAGCAAAGTAGAAACGTTCGATATTGAAAAGCTACGGAACGGGATAGAACGAATTAAGTATCAAGTAGAAATAAGGAATCGGTTTCAGGTACTCGAAGAAACGGATGCACCGACGGAGGTAGATGACGACCCGAACAGTCTTTGGGGGGATATCGAAAAAGCGATAAAACAGGCCGCGAATAAAGTGCTAGGTAGAAAGAAAAAGCCAAAGAGCAAACCATGGTTTGACGAAGAGTGCGAACTCTGGTTTGAAAGGCGCAAAAAGGCCAAATTAGACAGCGTACACAATGGAGGCGATAGGGCCGTAGAAGAGTACCACGAAATAAGAAGGCAAGTGGGGGCGATTTACAGGAACAAAAAGCGCGAGTATCAAAAGAATCAGATTAGAAAAATAGAAACTAATAGTAAGGAAAATAACCCGCGCGAGATGTACAAAGGAATTAACGCTATTAGGAAGGGTTTCCAGAGTAGATCGCAATTAATGAAAGATGAGGGCGGGAATCTCGTTACAAGCGAAAATGAACTGCTAAAGCTGTGGAAAGGATATTTTGATAAGTTACTAAACGTACATGAAAACTGCGAGGAAACGGGAGACGAAATCCACACTGCGGAACTCCATATGGAAGAACCGACCTACAAAGAAGTAGAAGCCGCGATCAAAAAACTAAAAAACAATAAGGCCGCGGGAAACGATTCTATACCAGCTGAACTACTTAAATACGGGGGCACCGCGCTTACATTCAAAATTTTTGAACTAGTATGTGCTATTTGGAAAAATGAAACGATACCGGAAAACTGGAAAGAATCTATCATTATACCGATTTTCAAAAAGGGAGATAAGACAGATTGCAATAACTACCGGGGAATCTCACTTTTAGCTACCTGCTACAAAGTTCTATCAAACGTAATACAGGCCAGACTCACGCCCTTCGCGGAAGATATAATAGGAGACTATCAGTGTGGATTCCGGCGTAACAGGTCGACGTGCGATCAAATGTTTACTATAAGACAGTTGTTAGAGAAAAAATGGGAACATTGCGAAACAATACACCAACTATTTATAGACTTTAAAAAAGCGTATGACTCTATCAAACGAAGCAAAATGTATCAAATCCTGGTGCTCCTCGGAGTACCAAAAAAACTCGTGAAATTAATTCAAATATGTCTGAACGGAAGCACGGGAAAGGTCCGAGTAGGCGGTAACGTATCCGAATCATTCATGATACGCGACGGTTTGAAACAAGGTGACGGTCTCTCTACAGTACTCTTTAACTTAACGCTAGAATATGTTGTTAGAAAAATGCAGACTAGCGGGCTAGGTGCAACCCTTAACGGAAAAACACAAATTCTAGGGTATGCGGATGACTTGGACATACTAGGGGATAACGGTGCAGCGGTAGCGAGAAACGCGGAAATTCTCATAAAGGCGGCTGAGGACACGGGTTTAGAGGTGAGCGAATCGAAAACGAAATATATGATCATGGATAAATTGGGCATTTGCGAAGGTGAGGGTGATCTTAGAGTCGGAAATTATACTTTTGAAAAGGTTAGCGAATTCAGATATTTAGGCACAACCATAAATGATCGAAACGAAATTAAAGCCGAGATTAACAAGAGACTTCATTCGGGTAATGCTTGCTACTACGCCGTGAATAGATTACTAAAATCAAAACTGCTGTCTAGAAATGTAAAAGTAAGGATATATAGGACTATAATAATGCCGGTAATCCTGTACGGGTGCGAAACTTGGGCGCTTACTAAAGCGGAAGAAAACCGTTTTAGGGTGTTCGAAAATAAGGTTCTGCGAAAAATATACGGGCCAAAGAAAGATGAGGAAACCGGGGAGTGGAGGAAACTGCACAACGACGAGCTACATAACCTATACGCGTCACCGAATATAAACAGAATAATTAAATCGCGAAGACTAAGATGGGCAGGGCACGTTGCAAGAATGGGAAATGATCGCACGGCAGCGCGTATAATGAAAGGAAAGCCAAATACATCGCGACCTCTAGGTAGACCTAGACGCAGGTGGGAGGACAATGTAAAAGCGGACTTAACTGAAATCGGACGGGACGGCGCGAAATGGATAGGGTTAGCACAAAATAGGGATACGTGGAAGGCTTGCGTAGATGAGGCGATGAACTTTCGAGTTCGAAATGCCACTTAAAAAAAAAAATACATACATATATATATATATATATATATATATATTTATATATATAAATTTAAAAATTAGTCTACTAAAAGTGTGTTCGCCGATTCTGAAAAAAGTTGCATCATTCGCACTCAATATCTAAAAAAAAACCGCTGCCAATTCTTTGGCACGTAGCTTCCTTCAACATTATGTATTGCTTAATATCAGAATTGTTTTTACTTCATATATAATTATATCATTTTTTTTTTTTTTTGATGGATACAATTATTTTGAATCAATTATATATATATATATATAATTNATCTCTCTCTCTCTCTCTCTCTCTCTCTCTCTCTCTCTCTCTCTCTCTCTCTCTCTGGGAGCGCAATGCTACAATTGCCGCAGTAAAAATGCCAACAAACGGCAGAAGACACAAACAACCGCATCCAAAGAATCGCCCACTACCACCAAGGCGAATCCACAAAAAGTCGCAACTGCCACAGAGACACCTATTACCACCAAGGCAACTCATCCGGGCGATCGACAGTCGCGGAGAGAGCCCTTGGCTCCAGCGAGAACTCATCAGACGGGCTCGCGTGTTGGGCTTGGGCGGCAGTATAAACAGAACACATCGACGCCGTTAGCGAGGAAGCCGTTGGGCACCGTCAATAAAAGTAAATCGAGGCTCGACTCGCTGCTTATGAGCGAGACGACAAATTCGACGCAACAACAACAACAACTGGATACTGATGTCGAGCGGATTGCCGACACACAGGGGACTGATGCATCGGACTCGAGCGTGCGAGCTACTTGCCCTGCATCGAGCGAGGATCTTCAGGTCTTTCAGGCAAGCGCTGCGGGAGGGGATTCTTCTGGACCACGTGTGGGCAGCACCAAGGATGCACCGTCGGAGACGCCAACCTTATAGGTATTAAGAATATTCTGATACGGTGAGCACGATGGAGGTTTTCTTTCGACGCTTCGATATGCCTGAGGGGCAGCTTGACGAGCTGAAGCTCCTTGGGGGCAGGGGCTCGGCACTGCGCGGTGGCTCCTCCGCTGCAGTGGAAGGAGACACTGTAGTCAGTGCAACGGAACTGAATACGCGAGTCTCTGCTCTTGAGGCCCAGCTGGCCGATGCCAACAGCGAATCCAGCGAGCTGCTGGCCACAGTCAGGCTGCTACTTGATGAGAACAAAGCCCTCAGGGATGAATTACAACAAACGCGGCGTATAATTAGTGACTTCCGTCGTGCTCGCCGCGATTTAGATTTAGAC
The DNA here is from genome assembly GCA_012977825.3 of Pteromalus puparum. NCBI lineage: Eukaryota > Metazoa > Arthropoda > Insecta > Hymenoptera > Pteromalidae > Pteromalus > Pteromalus puparum. The sequence goes on from CM053170.1 coordinate 59,370,575, forward strand.
TCGGACTCGGATTCGGCGCCGGACGGTGATCAGCACAGCTCTCTGGACTCTCGCACTCCGGGAGCAGGATCTGGGGACAATAGTCTAGATCAACTGCCGCCCTCGCGGAGCGTGTTTGGATCGCGCAAACGTAGGCGACCCTTGAGGGGCAAAAAGCAGCGCGCGCTGGATTTCGGGAGCGACAGAGGTGCGAGCAATGGCCTGATAATTTCCAGTATCTTTGACGGTGAACAGAATAGGTTTGGCGATATGGCATACGCGGTGCTTGCTTCGGTCCTTCCCTAACTCCAGCGCGATGATGTTGTCAGCGTACAGCTGCTCCGTTCTAAACAGCCAAATAGCCACAATAAAAAGGCACAGGGCCCTGATTCACAGACGCGAGACTCATCCAACTCATCCGACAGACGCTCACCATGGGTAATTAACCTGTCTAGGGGAGAACTAGTAAATAAGATTATGAATGCAAAAAGTAGGCTAACGCGGTTTTGTACGAGAGATGTTGACGTCTCGCTTCTTGACGGGGATACAGCTGCCCTTCTTATTAACGGAAAGATTTTTATTAATGAGTTACTGGAGAAGGAAAAGTTCCGCAAATTCTGTGACCACAAACTCATAGCTCAGGGACTTGGATACAAGTATGTCTGGCATCGTAATGGGAGCTTCCTAGTCAGGAGGCGAGACGGTGAGAAGTCGCATGTTTTCACCTCGCCGGCTGATCTACAGGCTATCTTGGCGTCTTACACGATGAGCAAACGGAGCGCACTAGGAGCACAGCCTGCTGTTTCCGAGGCCACGGCCGTCACCGCCATCACCGCGACGAATATTCCTGTAATTGCGTTACTGAATCGTCCGATTGACTTGCGAAGAACAATGGGGGGAGGGGTGCGTGGGGCTGAGGGCAGGGTTTGTGAATGTCACCTCGCTGTTAAAGCATATTGAGAGTCTTAGACTCTATATTGCTAATAACCCGTCCTATCGGCTGTTCGGAGTGGCGGAGACGCATCTGGACGACAAGGTCGATGACGGGTTGGTGGCCATTGAGGGGTTCTCCATTATTCGACTAGATCGTAATAGAAACGGTGGAGGAGTCGCTTTGTACGTGCACAACTCCTTCAAGGCTACGGTTATAGCGCGATCAGACACAACTGGTACGTGCCCTCTGAGAATTCCAGAGTATTTACTGTGTAGTGTGCAGCAAAGAAACCTCCCACCAATACTTGTCGCGGTAGTATACAGGCCTCCACATACTCCCTTTCTCAGGGGCACGGATTGGGTGGAGCAATTAACAACATCCGCCTGTGATTTTAGTCACAAAATAATTATGGGGGACTTCAATGCCAATCTGTTATCGTCCTCTGGCGACTCAAAATTTATGGCGACACTTGCGAGCAATCTCGCTCTTAAAATAGTCGAACACGGTGCGACACACCATATGGAGGAATCTCGCACATGGATTGACGCGATACTGGTGGACGACAGTGACGAGATATTGGGGGCTTGCAATCGGATAGCGACTTTTCGCAGCAATCACAACATAATCGATGTTACCATTAAATTATTCACCATTAAACAACACATTCCTTCTCAATTCAGCTACAGAAACTTAAAAAATATAGCCCAAAACGACTTGCTTTTTCACCTAGCTGAGTGTGATTGGTCGCTGTTCGATTGCATGGACGTAGACGTGGACGACGGACTGGTAAGTCTCTGCTCAAACATCATGGAGGTCTTGGATATAGTTGCCCCTGAGCAACAATTCACACCAAAATCTGAAATCCAGCCTCCATGGATGGATGCGGAGCTGGACGACGTCTACAGAAAGCGAGACGCACTGGGGAGACGGTACAAACGCACGGAGGACAGCAAATATCTAATCGAGTACCTAGAGTTGGCATCCACTGCTGAGCGTCTGACGGAACAGGCGCGTAACTCTTACATCGGTGAGAAAATCCGCAGCGCGCATGAGAGCAGGAAGGAACTCTGGGGCGAACTTAAAGCACTGGGGCTTCTGCCGAAGCCTAAAGAGGAGTTGCACGGGTTCACACCCTCGGAACTTAACGCTCACTTTGCGGGGGTGTCTATTTCCCCTACTGAGTGTGGGCTGGAGAGGGATGAGGTCGTGGCTTCAGCCAACGAAGCAGGCTTCTCGTTTAAAGAAGTCTCCTGTGAGGACGTTGTCATTGCCGTCTCTCACTTCTCCTCGCAGGCGGTGGGGGAGGATGGCATTCCCCAGAGTGTAATTGCTAAATCCTTACCGATAATTGGGCAATATCTGGCCAAGATATGCAATTCCTCTCTCGCCAAAGGTGTTTTCCCTAGGGGTTGGAAAAGGACGCGCCTAATCCCATTGAAAAAGAAGTCGGTCCCGTCTGCACTCTCCGATTTTCGACTTATCGCGCTACTCTCATTCCTATCAAAAGTTCTTGAGAAAATCGTTCACACACAAATCACTGAATTTCTGACTTCCGGAGGCATGCTTGACCCCAATCAGACGGGTTTTAGACAATATCACAGCACTCAGACAGCCCTACTGAAACTGACGGAGGACATTAGAGCGGGTATCGACAATAAAAAACAAAAACTTGTTACCTTGCTGCTGCTTTTCGACTTCAGCAAGGCCTTCGATTCGATTTCACCAACAAAACTTCTGCGTAAGCTGATAGGCATGGGGTTCTCGAGGACGGCAGTCAGATGGATAGGTTCCTACTTTTCGGGGAGAGAACAAAAAGTGGCCACTAGGATGAATGACCAGTCGGATTGGCTCACTACCAATCTAGGTGTACCGCAGGGCTCTGTCCTCGGCCCCCTGCTTTTCAGCCTATATGTAAATGACCTTGCTGACGCTTTGGACTCGGAAAACGTTTACAGACTGCTTTATGCTGACGACCTACAGATATACACACAGGTAACAAAAGACGAACTAAATGAGGGAACTGCGCGCCTGGCGGCTGCGGCGAAATCGGTGGCTAGATGGGCGGCGGGCGCTGGCCTTCACCTGAATGTCAATAAAACTCAAGCTATCGTATTTGGATCTGCATATAATATTAATGAAATTAAAGAAAAGGAGTTGACAGGCATTGAGGTGGGGGTTGGCGTCTGCATCCCCTTCTCTGACACTGTCAAGAATCTGGGGGGTAGTCATGGACTCTAAACTTACATGGCAACCTCATGTCGACTATATCACAAAAAAAGTTAATCGAGCACTTTACAGCCTCAGATTCTTTCGATCAAGTACCACGGAATCTCTTCGTAAGCAGCTGGCCAGTGCGCTAGTGGTTCCATTCATAGACTACTGTACAGTAGTCTATCTCGACGTCACGCAAGAACAGCAGACACGACTCCAGCGCCTACAAAACTCGTGCAGTTAGTATATCTGCTGGAGTCCAGATGGGTATAATGTGAACATATATCACTAGCCTCATAGAATTTAAACTAGTATGGTTACAATGTCGACTGTCACCGTCAGTTATCGGAGCATTGATATATTGCATGGGCACTTCATGCTGTATAAAGCGATCGCGTCATAGCCAGCTTGCCGTACCTGCTGACTTTTCAGAAAAATTCAAGTCCCAGAACTATCTAGCACGGCGCGGGAATAAAATAGTCGCAGTCCCACAGATACTACGATGCTGGTTTGTACTCGTTTACGGGCACAGGGTAGCCGTCTGTGGACCTCTCCCGGATGTTATTAAGAATCTTCTCGTCTTATAGCAGGTTTAAAAACGGCATGGCGCAAATATATGCAATCGACTAAAGCTAATAAGCGGCCATGTGTCACGTCGATTAGCCGCTAATTAACTGTATTAACAGGATGAGTTGTAGCATCCACGTATTATCGAAAAACTATAAATGTGAGTACTACTGTATAATAAATAATGGTGCATTATTCTAGCTGTTATGTTAACCATTGTAAAATAAAATTGTATGTGGCTATAGAAAATGTGTAATACGCAGTATTAATTTTATTGTGTCGTCTTTTTCTATGGTGTTCCTTTAATTCTCTTTTATAGAAACTGTAAATACTGCGATACTATTTATTTATTTTATTTTTTTTTTGTGAACGAACAAAAGATAAATGTATCTCTCTCTCTCGTCTCCTCTCTCGTCTCTCTCTCCTCTCTCCCCTCTCTCTCTACTCTTCTCTCTCTCTCTCTCTCCCCTATCTTTGCTTTCGTATATCTTGCATAGGTAATTGTGTAAACTGATCTCCAAGATCATTCACCCTCCCTTTTACTTAGTACATCTTATTCTACTACACTAAAATATTTTATTTAAACGTAATCTTGTGCATTAATTACATCTAAATATATCGTTTCCTCACACCAAGCGGTAGATATCTCGGCGCGTTTTTGCTTCCGCTCAAGAAGGAAGCTTTGTAAATAGTAAAATTTCAGTTTTGCTAATACTTCGCTGGAAACGCATTTCCTGGAGGTGTTGGGTCGAATCATCGTTTTTAGAAATCGTCCGTGCGCGATGGCTGTGTGTGTGTGTGTGTGTGGCTGTGTGATTGTGTGTGGTATGTACGTTACCGCCATAATTTAACCTGCGGACGGATTCGTAATAAAAATTTGCCATGCATATATTTTTTCTAATTCTGAATTTAGGTCATTTTTTGTTTTATGATTCTGACCATTTTATGGCCATATTATAGCCATTTTTCTATTTTTGAAAAAATATTTTTGCTTTTTTATAATGATATGATTTATACAATATATTCAACAATAGTGTATCTAAAAGAACATAAATTTGTCTACTTTTTCCCGCAAGATTTTCTAGATTGACTGATCTGTTCATTTTTTATGATATAAAAGGTAATTTTTCGATAAACATATATAACTCAAAAAATAAAAAGAAATTAAATTTCCCGCGCTGACTTTTTTTGCCCGCTACTGACTTTTTTTGCCCGATGCTTACTTTTTTTGCCCGCTGCTTACTTTTTTTGCCCGCTGCCAACTTTTTTTGCCCACCGGAAAAAAATGGTACTTTACGCCCGCTTAATAGGTACGAAAAACGCGAAAATCGTGCATGTGTTACAAAAATTAATTTATATCTCGGTTTCGAGATGAAATTTCGGTCTCACAGCATAATTAAGGTTTTGGTTCAAGACCAGATCTCACTTTCGAGACGAGACCAGGATATCTCAATTCGTCCGCAGTCTCGTGCATCCTAATTTTTTTTATTAGCTGATATATTGAGTAAAAAATAAGCCGAAACTATATTGTTTCCTTGATATAAAGATTTGTATTTTTGTTTATGCTGTGAAAGAAGAGCAGAAGAAGATAATAAAGAAGCAACTGAAAAATGATAAAGCTCTAGAGAAAAGTTTGCTAACACTATTTGGTGATAAAGTATTCGGATAGTACACAACTATAATCATATATTATATAAAATATGATGAGATAATCAAAACGACAAAAATAACAATAATTTTTATAATTTATACTTATTCTAGTAAATATATTATTAATACTATTTATACAAAAATGAGTATTACCGAGTTCATATCGTCGCTCCTTACGAAGAGTAGTAGATTTCAGATTTGCCACGAAGAGTAGGAGATTTCAATTCTTGCCACGAAAAGTAACAGATCCCAGATCTTTTCCATATGAATAGTTCCATCCCCTGGTAGAAACCGGAATCCCATTATTGGCTAGTTCTTAGACTGCGAATCCAAGAACTAGGTTATTTCTTTGCCATTTCTTAGGCTAAATGAAACGCGTTTTAACCTATTTATTGGATAGTTCTTGAATTCACTCTGCCTACCTTGTTTCTGAGTACAAACAGCCCATTAAACTTGGTCGAGTAACACAACTGAATTACACGTGGCTCATCGTGGTTCGAGGTTGGAACTGGAAAATCGTTATTAGCAGGCTTGAATTCGAGTTTTTTGTTTAAAGTAAAGTATAGAATAATTATTTGCATCAGAAAAAATTCTGTCTGACCGGGGATTTGAACGCACGCCTTGCACGTGGTTAAATAAATACGGTCGTGCGCCTTTATTTTTATTTATAATAGATTCTTTATTAATATATTTTGTTCAGTTACATGGAAAAGAATTCGTAAAAGCCATTTTACATTTTTGTTTGTTTTTATACAGAATAGTCACGAAGTGACACTCGCTGTAATTACATAATATATTTACTTAACATATAATATCGGTATTACTCTTTTTGTTAAGAGTCGCTTAAGTTTTTCTTGCGCTGGAAAATTACAAAAACTAGTCTAATTTACGTCAACGGTCGTGCGCCTTAACCAATTAAGCCACGCAGACGTTCTTCCACACGAGCCCTACGAACTTCGCCATATGTTTAAATTATAAAAATTATTCAGTTTACGCCTAAATATTAATAATTGTGTATCTTGCATCCAAAAAACTAATTGATTTATTGATACTTTCATAAAATATAATTCTCTCCCATAAAAAATGCACACGATATCGCTACATTTGAGGAATTTAAAATGTCTAGTTTTTTCACATTTTACTCAGCCAGTTTCTGCTTTTACGACCATTTTAAATAGGCACGTTTCTGATAATTAAAGAAAAAAACAAATAGTAATTCGGTAGCAACTAATAAAATTCTAAAATCCTTAGAATTACCGAAAATTTATTTAAATTTCAATAGTTTAACATTTTTTATTGGAACCTTAAAAATAACAAATTTTTTAATTTTCTCGTTTTTAAGGTTCCGATAAAAAATGTTAAAATATTGAAATTTAAATAAATTTTCGGTAATACTAAAGATTTTAGAATTTTATTAGTTGCTACCGAATTACTATTTGTTTTTTTCTTTAATGATGGAACTATATTCATATGGAAAAGATCTGGGATCTGTTACTTTTCGTGGCAAGAATTGAAATCTCCTACACTTCGTGGCAAATCTGAAATCTACTACTCTTCGTAGGGAGCGACGATATAATTGACATTTTTCACCATTTATTTATATCCTGGTTTCGTCTCTCCTACATTATACAGTTTATATTGTTTATAATTATGATAGATTATAATATATCCTTAGTTAGTATAAAGACTAGCACAACTCAGGAATTAATATTAAGCCGCGATTTGGACATTCTGAGTTGTGCTACTCTTCGCGAGAAATGTGCTACTTATCAGTCGTTGCATAATTTTCTTATATGAGCACAAATTCAGAAAATATTCAGTTAGCCTGCACACTTCGATTGAGAAAAAATTTGATGCAATTTAAAACACTAGAAAAAAAAAAAATAAATAAATAAATAAACACTAGAAAATCACCACTGCAGCTCGTATAAATTGGCGAACGCGAGCTGTGGGCTCGCCATTTTATCTCCGGTGGTGTGTATACGATTTTACGTATCCCAGTGGTTAGAAGGTAAAAGTTCCCACCCACGTAGCAGGCGAGAAATTTTACTTCCCTACCCTGGGGTATGTAATTTTTTTGCTCCCTCCTAGAGGAAGCTTTGTAATAGTAAAATTTTCGACTTTGTCAAAAATATGTTAGAAATTCATTCTGAGGAGTTTGGAGTTCGAATCACGTGTTTTTAGAAAATGTCCGTATGGATGTGTGTATGTTTGTGTTTGTGTTTGTGTTTGTGTGTGTGTGTGTGTGTGTGTGTGCGTGTGTGTGTGTGTGGATGTGTGTGAGTGTATGTGTGTGAGTGTATGTATACCGTAATATTTCTGAATCTAGTCTGTAAATGTCAATAAAATTTGATATGTATATCTATTTTGGAATTCTGAATAAAATTACCTACTTTTTCCCGTTTGGCCTTTGGGATCGACCGCACCGTTTGTGTGGATGTTCCCCCCCCCCTCCAAATAAGTTCAAAAAATCAAGTTTTGAAACATTCGAAATTACACATGAGATTTTGTAATAGGAAAACGTTACACGAGACGACGATTTATTCTTTCACTGACACCAAAACGTAAACAATTCATTGTGCAGCGCACTAAATGAATTCGCATTACCCCATGCTCAATAGCCTGCGGGAAAAAAGCACATTGCGCAAAAATTCGTGTGCACGAACTTTGCAAAACTTTTTTGGTAAAGTGTACGATACGAGTGCACAAAGTACAGGTCGCTCCCGCTCGAGCAAAGCAATAAGTAATATACTATTATGTAATTGAACATTTTTCTAAAAAGAAATGCGAAATGCGAATATTTAAATCAAAGAATGAGGTGATTGTCCCATGTAATTATCTTCCACTATAGCAGAATAGGAGGAAGCTAAGTGCCAATGACTTGGCAGCGGTTTTTGCAATCGAAGTGAGCACGTTAATTGAATAATGTTTTCTAAATTTTCTCATAAATAAGGTATATACATTTAAAAATCCTTGGGCAGAGAAAATTATTAAGCATTAAGTACGAAGAAGCTAGCATGATGACTATTTTACCGATTAACATTGCATATATATATATATTTTTTTAAATTTAAATATATTTCTTTTTTTCAAAATACGTAAGTTGATTTTCATGCAAATTCGGATTTTCTTTAATTTGAATTCAAACGCGGTATGCGCATCGTCACTGTTTCAATTTACATTAAAGAAGACAAATATAATAGGCATTGTTAGAAAATTCTTGATAAGCTTGAAGATTTGCGCGCACGCAACAGTCAGGAAGTATTAGTATATCAACGACTATATTGTAGTGTCAAGATATATACCTCTAAAAAAATATTCATAAAACTTGAAATCCACATGGGTTTGCGTTGAGTACGTGCAAGAATTCTGCCTGGAAAACAACATTTGTTAATACATGAGCACTCGTAAAATATTATCAGGTTGATGAATAATACTTGCAAATAACACAAATTACTAGTCACGAACAGGCGGTATAAATGTTAGATCGGCGCAAGAGATTCTTAGTTTTCAATTTGACTTGAGCTTAGTTAGTCGTTGGGATTTTCTTTCTATTTTCATTATTATAAAACGATGTTCAAACCTCTTTTTATAACCATTTTTTTACTTTTATTTGTAAATATTTCCGTGACTTTTAAATTAAATGATTTGATTCCGGGATCGACCAATCATTTATCGGAAAATTTTAAAAACCCAAATTCATCAGATGATGATTCTGCTTTTGACGAAGTTTCTTCGCAGTTTTCTAAACTTAAAAGTAAAACATTGAATTGTTTTGGTATTCCTGTTGCACTATTCGCAAACGTAGTCGAAAAACTTTTCACGCAGACAACAAAAGCTGAAGATGTAAGATATTACTTCTATTCTCGCGATTTTTCGGGAAATATGACAGTTCGTAATGATGTTGATTTCGACATAAACGACCTTCCATACAAAAGTAACCGAAAAACTGTGATTATAACACATGGATTTATGTCGAGCGGCACAGTAGATTGGGTACAGGAAATGAAGGATGCATTTTTAAAATTGGTACGTAACATATTTTTTTTGAATTTACGTGATATTGTTTATTTCATTTAAAAATGTATAATCAAAGGTTTTTATGATTTTTCCATCTCAAAAATAAAGTATATACCTATATATTATATATTGTAAAAATAATCATAGGTGAGTTCCACCCTGACGACTTTTGCCACTGGGCGGTGTTGCACCTTTATACATATTATACAAATTAAATACGCTTCTCATAAGTTTTTAAACTAGTATATTATGACACTGGTTGTGGGAAATGGTTTTCTACCTTGCTCGATCTTCGCACTCACTTCGCTCGTGCGAAAAACCTCGAGCAGTGGAATTATTACACCTCCCACAACAGTCTGATACGATATTTTATAGCACAACAACCTAAAAATCGAAAATAAAGTTGGCATTTTGAGGTTAGTGCGCTATAAAATATTTTTTGAATAACAAATTTATTTCTAGGAGGATGTAAATGTCATCGTTGTCGATTGGCAAAAAGGAAGCAATACATGGAATTATGTATCAGCTTCAATCAGTACAAAAATCGTTGGTGCTGAAATTGCTAAGTAAAATATATATTATCTATATTTATGAAAACTATAATAGCTATACTTATTATTAAATGTTTTGCATAGCAAATAATAGAACATATTTTAATTAAAAAATTTATGATCGAATTTATTCATTGTTCATTTGCTATCAAAAGTTCAAAAACCTTTTTTGTTTTTATATGTGATGTTTTTCTATGCTATGACATAGAAAAGTTATAATTTTTTTGAATTCTTAAGACAGGAGTTGTAAATTTGATTAGTCATAATTATAAAAATCAATTAATGATATTGAACTAGTTTTAATAGAAGATGATATTTCTAATACAGCCTTTCTTCAATCATCTAAATTATAATATCAACTGATGAGAAAATATATCTGCACAAAATATGCAATATTTCTTAATCTTATTCATATTAATTCATCTTATTTATATAACTTAAGTTCAATAATTTCTATCAGCTGTGCAAACTTACTTAGTAAAAATTCGCCTTTGATTGCATCGAAGCAATATGCACAATTTTTTTTGCTATATGTATAACTTAAATAGTAATGTTTTAATGGCTACACAAAGTTGTAATGCATAGTCATTCAATTTTATTATATGTATTTTTAAAAATATAATAACAAACGTATTTCAGGCTACTAAGTATCGTAAAGGCAAAGGTACTGGATAGTTCGCCAGAGACTAAAGAATTTGGTTCATTATATCTTGTTGGACACAGTTTAGGTTCGCACATTAGTGGCCACGCCTCGTACGTCCTAAGAGAACAAGACAAAGATGAAAAAATAAAGTTTAAAATCGAAAGGATTACTGGTTTGGACCCGGCTCAACCATGTTTTAAAGAAGCTGATTTAAGTTTGAAGTTAGATAAGACAGATGCACAATACGTCGATATCATTCATACAAATGCCCAAAATATCATGATATTAGGATTTGGACTTCCCACTCAATTAGGTACGATTATGATCGATACAAAAACATGCTACTTGTAATATTTTCTATCGATATTATATTGATACAAAAAAACTGATATACAGGCCATGCTGACTATTATCCAAATGGAGGAAAAATACAATTAGGATGTGCAAAAATTGATACCTCATTTTGGGATTTTCTTTTACTACCAGTTAACAGTTAGTAGCCGAAAATATAACGTGAAATTCAGCTGTGGTCTCACTATTAAATAATATAATCTTGTATATATATACTATTTTATTTTATTTATATATTTGATGTGTAAATTATATTTTCGATGAATTTCATTATTTTAGTTGTTAAATCAGCTATTTGCAGCCATGGTCGTTCCCATGAATTGTTAACAGACTCTATTCATACCAGGATTTCCGATGAGTGTCGTTTTGAAGGGCGCAAATGGAATCAGAAATATGAAAACATATCTGCACTTGTAAAACAAGGTTGCGAAGAAGATGTGTGCCCAGAAATGGGTGTTAATTCTATCAAATATCATCCAGATAAAGATGGCACATACTTTGTACCAACGGGTGACGATGTTCATTATTGTCGTTAGTATCGGATATTTTTGTCTAATTTGATTGATATAATTATTTACAATATTTATTTAATTGTCCTTTGATCTTATGACTTAATAAATTAATTTCAGATGTTTCTAAGAAAAACAGAAAACAAATAAAGGAACAACTTGAAAGTGATGAAGCTTTAAAAAATAATCCTGTCGGTAAATTAGCTGAACATATATTATCATAAGCAGTTTACAGATATGTTTATCTAAATAAAGAACATAAAAGTTTATGAATTGAATAAATTCTTTATTTTAGCTATATATCATCATATTAACTTAAACAACATAAATAAATTAAATCTCATGTTATAATTGAAATTATTGTAAAAAATGTGTCCAGAAAGTTACGTCACGTATTTGGCTGAAACTTGACGGTTGATTTTTTTGACAGAAATATTAGCATAATAACTTTGCATATAGTATCTATAATGTACAGATCTATATCCTACCTAATAAATACGTTCTCTCCTATAAATATCCTATACTCCAAAAAGCATGGTGCCAACGTTGTACTTTTATATTAAACCTCTGATTGGCTGTTCTTCTTATACCTATATACATGAATTCCTAATTTCAAAAAATGAAAATTTAGAAAACACGATAACTGTCTATTTAATATGAGGAATTCCACGAACAAAATAATGATTTAAAACTTCCCTGGTAGAAATATTAACGGGTTTCCAGGTGGAAATCTGCTAGACCCGTTAAAAATTAGCTGTAAATCCGCTACCCATAGCGAGTTTTTTTAGCTATAAACCTGCTAACCAAAGTGAGATATTTAAAGCCGATTTACTACTTGAAACCTGCTAATTCTGAAATATAATTCCTTAGTAGAAATCGATACCATTTAAAAGCTAGTAAATACCTCGTTTCTCTAGACATGGGCGAATACTGGGCCATTTTTCGCCCACCGTTGAAACGCTTTTTCAATCATTTCTTGAGTATTTTTTAGTATAAACATGGCGTAAGATATTCATCATGCCACTTTTCAAGGCATTTTCAAGCTTGTTAACATAGGTTTGATTGAATAAGACAAACTAGAAAAAATAGCTGGTTAATGGCTGGGAAAAAGCTATGTAAAATGCACTTGGTCAAAAAAACTAAAAAATGAGAAAAACACTCATATATATATAGAACATGTTCTATATATGAGTTTTATCTACTACAAATTAAAAATAACTGGAAAACGAATCGAAATGTGTAAACTTCTTTGCATTTACTGTACAATACAAAAAGTTACAAAACGTAAAGTCAATATTATGGTTTTGAGGTTTGGTCTATTCTAGAAAATGATCAAGAAATGGAAAAAAGCGTTTCATCACAAGCTAGTTACAGGCTACTTCTCATAGCCATTTTGTAGTTTCCAGCCCATTTTAAATATTCGAATTTCTACCAGGGTTACTTTGCACATGTGCGGTGCGCGGGACACAGCGACAGCGTAGATGCCTGACTTAACCTCCTGATACATACACGAGTTTCCAATTAATAGCTAATAACTCAACGGGCGAAATCCGTTAAGGCTCTCTACCAGGGTTCTAACCCCAAGATGGCTGAGCGCGGAGAGCGTGCTAGATTTTGCTAGTTAGAAAAAATGTAGTCCGGACGCGCGTACCCCAACATTTTTTTTCGTCGTTTTCAGAGTCAAACATATTTTTTCGTAGAATTCCTCATACAGACAGTAGGTATAAAGCGCGGATCGATATATCGCCATTCGTTATACTTCTATTAACGAAGTAGACTATAAAAGACAAAAGGTATTTTGATAGATTTATTTTATATATCATATGATATGATACTATACAATGATATTTCTGATGGTAATCGCATTTCACACACGCTGTGTTAAATATTGATATTATTTTACGAAAAATAACACACTTCAACAATTGCGTCGAAGACTATATAGTACGATTATAGCCAGATTTCTCATTTTTTCAATGGTCGGTTTCTGAGTTTTTAAAAATTAAAATAGTATACGATGTATTACGACGTACAAGTGCGCAAAATAGGTGATTTTCGCACGACCTCAGTTTGTCGCCCGAGCTTAGCGAGGCGCACACGAGTATCACATAATATTTTTTGACACTTTATATTATGTACAAACAGCAAAGTGATATTATTCAACATGGAGCGTGCGCGAAATCATGGGTTTTGCGTACGCTCCAGTTTAGTGCGATAATCCGGTATATTGCACACGCTAAACAGATAGGAGACATCCAAATTTGCACACAGGGTGTCAAAAAAATAATATACCCCTGGAGAAATCTCATCATAATACTACCAATAACTCAATAAAAATGCTCTCAGTTATTAGTTATAGTATTATATTACGATACAAGTGCGCGAAGTAGGTGATTTTCGTCCGAGCGTAGCGAGGGTGACAAAAAAGCGAGTGTGATAATCATCTACGCGCACAAGTATCGTATACTATTTTTTGACACTCTGTGTGCGAAATTCGATTTCTTCTAGCTGCGTAGCGTGCGCGAAATGCCTGATTTTCACACTAGTGCGCGAAATTCAGATTTGCACAGCGTGTGCGAAACTCGGAATTTCGCGCACGCTTATCTGCTAAGAACGTAGATTCGCACACTCGTGCGAAAATCACCTATTTCGTGCACTCGTATCGTAATATACTATTTTGACACGAGCGTGCGAATCTACGTTCTTAGCAGACGAGCGTGCGCGAAATTCAGAGTTTCGCACACGCTGTACGTGAAATTCAGAATTTCGCGCACGGTATCAAAATAGTACATTTCGATACTAGTGCGAAACAGTTGATTCTGGCACGAGTGTGAGGTTTGTCGCCCGAGCGAAGCGAGGGTGACAATCACACGAGTGCAGAATCAACTTCGCACGCATATCGATCATTATTTTTTAACACAGCGTGCGCGAAATCGCATTTCGTACACGCTGTGTTAAAAAATAAGTTCTCCCACTACACAGTTCTTAACGTGTATTATTTCTTTTTAATTATAAGACTAGGTAACTAAATATGAAGAGAACGTGAAATCTGCTATAGTTTTGTTGCACCAAGCACCAGTTTTCGTCGTAGTAGTGTGATATTTCGGAATATCTGGGCTCACAGAGGATTCTCGATCCTCTCCAAACGGGGTTTCGAAGTAATAACTCAACGCAGACAGCACTATTAAAGCTAACGGAGGACACAAGGACAGGAATCGACAACGAACAGCAGCTACTGACCATTCTACTGTTGTTCGATTTTAGTAAAGCCTTTGACACCATATCTCCCTCAAAACTGTTACGTAAACTGATCAGAATGGGCTTCTCTAGATCTGCAGTCCTGTGGATCATGTCATTTATTACAGGACGTAACTGGCGAGTGGTTACTACATCTAACGGAGAATCGGAGTGGCTAACAATAACCAACCTTGGCGTTCCACAGGGCTCTATTCTGGGACCCCTCCTGTTCAGTCTCTATATAAATGACATCAAAGACATACTGGCTGACTACAAAGGACAAGGGGGACTGTTAAAGAACGGTGCCGCACATTTACTATACGCGGACGACTTGCAAACCTACGAGGTGCAAAATGGCATCTTCGTGCCATTCGTCGACACAGTAACTAATCTTGGTGTTGTCATGGATTCTAAGCTGACGTGGAAACCGCATTTGGATGCAGTTAGCCGAAAGGTTAACGGAGCCCTTTATGGACTCAGGTCTTTTAGATCCTGTACCACTGAGGCTTACGTAAGCAGCTGGCAGCCGCTCTTGCCATATCTCACTTAGACTACTGCTCTGTAGTGTATCTTGATGGGTCCGGGGAGCTCCAGACTCGACTTCAGCGATTGCAAAATGCATGTGTGAGATACATTTGTGGTGCAAGGTGAAGAGAGCATATCACTTCCTATAGGAATAAACTGGGCTGGTTAGATACTAGGGAAAGAAGGGCGTATTTTGTGGCTGTGTTAGTTTATAAAGCTTATTGCATGGGTCAGCCACCGTACCTTGCGGCCCTCTTTAAGAAGAACCAGCACAGGACTTCCAGTATGGTGTCCAGGGATATTTCGGTCCCGGGATCCCGTACTGACGCGACGTGGGTCTAAATTCGTTTGCTGTATACGGTGCGCGTTTATGGAACTCTCTTCCGCGGGGCATGAGAACTTTGCCTTCGCTAGCCGGGTTTAAAATAGCAATGCGAAGATACCAGTCGCTTAAAATATAGTGGTACAAGACTAATATACCCAGTATTAATTACAAAGATGTTTTAATGTATTTGTGTTCCAAGAAATGTATACGTATAATTTGTTGACCGTAATTGTTTTCTAGTCTGATGCGTCGCTGCTTTGAATGACGTGATAGAATAAGCAACGATCAATATGTATAGCGAAAGAATTGTGTTATAAATACTATGTCATACGCAATGTTAAATGAGCACCTGATGAATCAAATTATTGACGGCTGTGATAACCAGCTATATACACTGGACATGTATGATATATTATATTTTGATCTGATCAAATAAAATATTATTCTATTCTATCCTATTCTATTCTATATTATAGTCTTCGTCTAGAGTTGGGAATGTAGATACTAGTCTTCATTAAGAGTGACGATATTATGTAGATACATTTATCATTAACAACACAGTATAAATCGTCACAAAGTTATAAAAGTACTAATAATGATCTGCAATGATAACAGTATGCAATAAAATCATATAATTACATCATGGACATTAAAAAATTTTTTCTTTTAAAATAAAATATCATTTTTTAAATGTATAATTCAATTCACTGAATTAATCAAAAGCAATCAAAAATATATACAAGTGCTGATAGTCTTATTAGTTTTTAAAGATGTTGTAGTAAAGCAATTATGAGATTGGTGAGCTCAGGTGTTCCCAGAAATTAAAGAAAGGTAAAAACTTTCCAACATGTATCCCCTCTATTACTGGCACCGAATTAAGCATTCAGCTCGCTTGATTAGCTGCGAAAAACTTATCTGCCAAATTTTTGTATACCTCTCTAGTTGGTTCTTCTTCGTGTCACTATACAGACGTATATAAGCTATATTTTGATGTATAGGTGACGTTGAAGGGTATGTGCTGCAATTTCAAGTACTAGTTTCGGTCGTTTTAAACTATTAAGATAAAATAGTGATATTGATAATTGATAAAAATAAGTATTAAAATGGCGGGAAACTGCAAAAATTTGATTTTGATCGGTGCTGTACAACTCCTCGTCGTGCTGTCGTGCGGTCTCGAGTTGCCATTAAAAAATCCAATAGAAATCGCGCTCGATCCATTAGGTGGGATGAAAAATATAACCGGCATTATTACGGATCCGATAAAGAACATGACGAATCCGCTTGAGAACATCAAGAATGTAACCAACAAAATACCGGATCCATTCGACGTCGTTGGCTACATCACTGAAAATCTGCTAGATTCACTGGGCGTGGTGGGGAATATCAGCGAGTTGGTGGCTACAACTGCAGTTTTCACGAGGAACAATGTCACTCTCAATTGTTTTGGTCTGCCGATCAAACTATTCGCCGATGCCGTGGAAAAAATGTTCATGCAAGAGACGAAGGCCAAAGACGTGCGCTTCTACTTCGCCTCCCGAAGACAGCCAGATTACGTTACTGTTCTCGTGGATGACGATTTCAGCTTACGCGAGACCGATTTTGACATCACTCGGCCAACTGTCGTAATAACGCACGGTTTCATGTCCAGTGGTAAAGAGTCGTGGCTCGAGGAAATGAAAGATGCCTTATTAAAATTGGTAATTTATGCACACGATTGGAAAATATTCATGCTGCATATGAATTCAATATACATTTCAACGACAATTATCTTTTGCAGGACGACATGAATGTGATTGTTGTCGATTGGCAAAAAGGAAGCAACACGTGGAACTACTTTTCTGCCGCTATAAGCACAAGGATCGTCGGTCTACAAATAGCAAAGTATACAAAGAGCGACCTTCCAATATTCTTTGACGCTAACGTCGAATTTGAATTTACGAATTTCTCAATTTCTAGACTTTTTGCCCAAATCCGAGAAGTCGAGTACGCGTCCAACAGTTCACCCGACGTAGATAGCTGGGGTTCGCTGTACTTTGTTGGCCACAGCTTAGGTTCGCATATCAGCGCGCACGCTGCTTTCCTCATCAGAGAGAGCCAGGCGAAGCAGGAAAACAGTTGGATCGTTAGCAGAATCACCGGTTTGGATCCTGCCCAGCCGTGTTTCCATACGGCCAATCTGACTTTGAAACTCGACAAAGATGACGCTCCGTTCATCGATGTCATCCACACGAACGCCAGGCAAATCTATTTCCTAGGACTTGGTCTACCCGAACAATTGGGTAAGAAAATCAAACGGTATTTGCAGTGTGATGTTATAAGTTTTTGCTATTCCGCATATGTTGTATTTTGTCTGTACAGGATTCGTCGATTTTTACCCTAACGGTGGAGAAGTACAACCAGGCTGTTCTGATATCGATACATCCATTTGGAGTTTCTTGCTACTGCCCAAAACCAGTAAGGGGGGCGACAGTTGTTCATTGGCTCATAAAGCATACGGAAATAATTGTAACGAAATATGTTCTTTGATTTTACAGTTATCCAAGAATCGATTTGCAGCCACGGAAGATCGCACGCCTTTTTTACGGAGTCGGTGCTCAACGCAGCAAGTGCTAACTGCTCATTTGTTGGATTCCAGTGGGACCGTTCGAAGAAGAATATTCCGAAATTATCTAGTGACAAATGTGTCGATGACTTCTGCACGGAAATGGGTGTCAATTCGTCGGCATTCTATCCTGATAATTCCGGCATATTTTACGTGCCAACTCGAGCATCTGCGCCGTTTTGCGGTAAGTATTCTCTGAATAGCAAATTAGGTATATGAGGAAATAAAGATCGATTATCTAACACGAGGAAAAAAGTCAATTAAAACTGTAAATCCCGTTGACGAAAGATAATTAATATATACACAAACGCAAATTTTACGCTCACACCTGATTTGCCAGATTGATGATGATAATTAAACTTCTGATCATCCGGAATATTGTGCAATTCTTCATTTATTGAAAATGAAAATTAATCAAGCAATTAATTAATTTTATAAAAACGATGTACAACCTAAATTAACATTAATGGCATTAATGCAGTCGAAAGTCCTTACGATGATATCTTTTCCTGGATCATGGGTTGTGACGAGGATCAAAACTCGTGTTACGTTGCAAAATCACAGAATTAAATTTATATGCTTTGACTAAATTCTTACAATATGTTACAAAGAATCAGAACAATCGTTTCAATTATTAATTTTTATTTATTTCAAGCACTGAAAAATTTGTCTACAATTTGTTGCCTTTATGCAACAAAAAACTAATCTATAAACAATACTTAATTTTCAGGAGCTGATGAAGGTAAAGAAATGCTTGAGATCGAAATAGGCTCTTCTAAAAGCAGCACTTTTTCAAAATTGGCTAAGAAGATCTTTTAAATAATACTATACATTAGTTGATAAGAGTTTAATTAGATATTTAATAAAAGCTATGACAATAAAAATGATTTACAAGAAAATGTTTACTTGTTTTCTTTCAAAATTATTAACGTGTATTTCAAGTTCGTTCTAAGGAAGACAGCTTTATACAGTTAGATTACAAACGCGTTTAATTGGACTGGAAATATTGATTCGGAAGGACAAAATTAAGTGTATAACATTTATATACGTAAGTTTTATTGGTATACACTAAAATAAACGATATTTAAATAACAGGATAATAGGTCTAATAATATTTACAAAATCTTTTAATAAGGATTCACAATATATACAGTGTAAATTATTTGGTTTCGAGATTTTCAAGATTTTTCTCAATCTTTTACAGAGTTACTTTTCGATTACGAATACAGTAAAAAGACGGAATTTACTACGATTTTATGCTATTAAGTGAACCCACGTAACCGCTTACGTACAAATAAGTTAAGTGCGCAGAGGATATAGACTGGATGTATGTTTTCCCTATGCGATATTTTCTGCACGCTCACGCTATAACTATAATATAACTAATGATACTATACACATTACGGTTTAAGTAAAACAATCAACTTTTTTTTTCTTTTTCACTTTATAAATATAAAATAGAACTTCATGGTCGTAAAACTATTGAAAATCCTTTCTCAAACTCACGCTTTCGTAGCTCACCTTAAAACTAAAGTTACCCTTCTCAGCGCGAAATCCGCGCGGGAATAAGTATTCGATTATACTTCCTAAGCTGGCAGTCAAGTCGGGAAACAAATTTCTTCTTCTCGTTTGTGCCTCTACAAATATTTGTACAACAGTCCTTCCACTGCGTGCTTCTCTCGTTTCTCATGGGCACTTGGTTTGCACAACAGATTCATCATGAAATTGGGCACTGATCGCAAGGAAGCACGAAAGTAAATGCACACACGACGCAGCGCAACGCGGATAAAAAATAAATTACTAAACGCAATTTCAGTATGTTTGACTCATTGATTTCGGTGCGGAATAATACGTATTCCTTGGAAAATGTAAAACGACGCCAGCCAGCATAATCCTCAAAATTCGAGATAAAAGGCAAATTTTCAAAAAGTCTCATTACTACGATAAGTCGAATTCTCATCCTCGCGATACGATTAAAAAAAGCTCGCTCGTCTCGGTCAGTCTGCAGTGCAGGTAAACAAAACAAAAAAAAAAAAAAAAAAAAAAAAAAATGGCGCTCGCGCTCTGTTCCCTCAATTGATGACCTGCACGTAGGTGGCGGGGAATATGCCGGTCCTGCCCCTGCACTCGCCGATCCACCAGCCGTCGGCCTGCTTCTCGTGGACGGTGATGAGGTCGCCGGGCGTGAGGGTGAGCTCGTCGTTGAGGTTGGCCGTGTACTGGTAAATGGCGCGGCAACGCTCGAGCCCGTCGTCCGTCTTGCCGGCTACGGAGGAGACGTCCGCCGAGTCGACGTCCTGGTGGTTGTTGTCCTCGCTGTTGCTGCTGAACTCGTCGAAGTCGCTGAAGTCCTCCTCGTCGGGCGGGTTCTCCGAGTTGCCGTCGCCGGCTGTCCGGTCCGCCCAGTCGCGCTGCTCGCTCTCGCTGTCTTTCGACAGCTGCAGCACCTCGAGCTCGCCGTCGGACGCGTCTTGGATTTCGAACGATTCGTTCTTTGCCCAAGAAGGAACCTTGAGGATTTGAGAAAACGATTTTATTTTATTTTGGAAACTCCTGAGATCATTTTTGTTTAGGATAAGCGATAGCTTCGCAACTTTGAGAATTACTGGTATAAAAAAGAAGGATAATGACGAGGAAAAAAATATTACCTTGAGTACGCTTTGTTGCAGTCCTTGTTTGTCTCTGGAGACCAGGATGTGCTCGGCGAGAGGGTGTTTTCCTCTCTTTCCGCCTTCCAGTTCGGAGAGTGCGCCGCCGACTTTGTACCTCGCGGCTTCCAGATACGTTAACATTGAACGCATCTGCAAATCATCGTTAATTTCTAGTCAGCCTCATTTGAATTTCAAAAGTTATACATTTGTGCAAACGCGCCCTCATTATTTAAATAATTGATTTTAAACGAAATGGGCCACGCGCGGCTGTTTCCACTGCGACGTATAGGCAAACTCAACGCCAGCAGCATGTTTACTCTGTAAACCATCTGTATCGAACTAATATTATCAAACCAACTAATATTATCTTATCTGCAGTTATATCAAACAAATGTCCAACCATGCAGGAATGGGAGCATGGCGAAATGATGTTTGCATTAACAAGCGCTTATCGCCTTTCAAGATCGACGCGCTGATATAATGTATATTTTAGTAGTGCAATGTAGTGTGCTAAGAATTGAAAAACTGGAAAATCCAACTCACGTGCAGCAGCTTGTCGGTGACGTTCTGCGTGCTCTCGTCAGCAGCGAAGGCCGGCGTCTTGATGAAGGCCCGGTGCAGCGTCTCGAGGCCCTCCCTGCCTCGCCTCTCGCGCTCGAGGTCCTGCCTGATGAGGTGCAGCACCCGGACGAGGGCCTGTTTCCTGCGCTCGCGGTTCATCGCCAGCGTCACGTGCTCCGCGTAGAAATCGGGCAGCAGCTGCTCGGTGCTCGACGAGTCGTTGCTGTCGATCCTCCGGATCAGGTTCTTCAGGATCTCCACGTCCTGGGAGACGCTGCAGCTGCGGATCGGCTGCGACAGTCTGTCGGCGCTCTGTGGACAACCGCGCGCGTTGAATGTAGGTCTTGGCTTCTCTCTCTCTCTCTCTCTCTCTCTCTCTCTCTCGCGCGCCTAGTTTTCGAGGATACAACGAAGCGAGAACTCACTTATCGCATTATACCATAACTCACGTCCATAAGCGCGCTCGCGATGAATTTTCCAGAACATTGGCTGCCGTTTCACGCTTTTTTCTCTTCGCTCGGATATATACTCTTTTCGCGAAAAGAAAGAAAGTGGAGCGTTTCTGCATCTAAGCGTTATCATTAAAAGTAATGGCTGCAGCGTTTTCATGCGCCGGTCTAGAAAAATCCTCATTAGAAAGTAGCATCCATCGCACATACGTTTCGATTTTTAATTAAAAACGATCGACTGAGAAATACATCCCAAGCCCAAGATCGATAAAACAAATATTCGACGTTCGGCTAATGTCGTGCATTTGAGCGCTGCAGAGTAATTTAAAATTTGCAAAAAAGAAAAGTTAACCTCCTCCTCAAATAGACCGTATTTAGCGAATAAATATACAGTTAACGGGGTCGGTGTTTCCCCGCGGCTCATTGTATTGCGAGGCGCAAAAAGCCAGCGTTCGAAAAGGCGCGCCGTTGTTGGATATTTTCTCGTGCTTTACGCCGGTTATAAATCGCAAGTGCAAGGCGCGCATATTCCTACTGCCGCGTCGGCGATCGGAAAGCTTACACTATTGTATTCATTGGATTAGTGAAGACTCTATGAATAAATTGAGGTATTGTAGATAATTACCTGCTGGAGCTTGGGGGCGAGCGCCTGCAGGTGCGCCAGGTAGACGTTGGCCAGGTCCTTGAGCGCGCTGAGCCGCTCCTCCTCGAGCAGCTCCATCTGCTTGGCGGCCTTCCTGACGGCGCACTCGTACTCGAGCCTGGCGCGCTCGGCCCGGACGGTGACGGTGTAGAACTCGGTGTCGGCGCGCCTCGCCGAGTCCTCGGCCTTGCGCCGGCGCGTCTCGAGCTTGCTCGCCTCCTTCTCGGTCATGTGGTGCCCGTTGCTCGCGAGCTTGTTGTTGCTCTGCAGCTGGTGCTGCTGCTGGTGCTGCTGGTGCGTCTGACTGATGGACTGGAGTCGCGCCAGGTCCTGGAGCCGCTCGTTCTCGCGCGCGCACGCGAAGCTCTGCTTCTTCGTCTTGGCCGCGACCGTGCGCCACTCCTGCAGCGACTTGGACGCCTTATCCACCGAGTTCTCGATGGATTTGCGCGTCCGGCCCTGCACCTCCGCTACGCCCACCTGTGCGCCAATTTTCAAACGTCTTTATCATATAGTTCTATGATTGTATAAGCGACTTTAGACGCGCTTCGTACGTGTGCAGTTATAGCATGAACGGCCGAAGCAGCAGGCCAAACAAGGCAGTTTTAGCACTGGCGGCACTCCAGGCTATATCTAGAAAATGGAAAAGTGCCTATGCGCCACCTATATTTATATACCTCTCACAGGGCCGTTCCAAAACTGCTTTGTTAATTTTGGTATTGATATCGCTCTAGCGGTCCGCACGTATAATACACGAGGAAAAAGGCGAAAAAATGAAAAAAGGTATGAATTTCTTGACTCCGAAAAATCCTAAAATTTTTCCAAATTTTCAATCTTTCGTAACTTTTGACCCAATCAAGCATTTTTAACGCATTTTTTAAAATTAAATCTCTTTTACCGTACTTTCACCCTAGTAATCTGGATTTTCCGTTTGCGCCTTCAGAAATTCAGTACATGCCATTGAACAGTGGCTATTTTTGGTTAAATTTAAATTTAACTATATTGGTTTTGCATTCTTTTAAACATGTAGAATAAGAAAATCTTTGTTGCAGCTGCGCGCCTTATACGATTTATTTTTACTCATTTTTAAACTCCCAGAAAGGGATTTTTTTCGCGTTTTTCCTCATATGTACGTGATGTATATTAAAATTATTGTAAGTTTAAGTGCTCCGCGCGTTTTAATTTTTTTAATAATTACTTGTAGAGTTTTTAGATACGTGTACAGCGTACACGTGCATACATAAACCATTCATTCATAGGAGTCAGGTGCAGACTATATTCTTTTTGGTATAAAAGTGAAATTTTCTTTTATTCAGAAAGTATTTCTATTTCTTTGAGATTCTAAATGCATACATACAAGTTTTATAGATATGTCATGCACTGCCTGAAGTCGTAAAATTCTAAATATCAGTAACTGTTTAAACATAATAGGAAACCATCCTAGTATTTCATTTTATTACAATGCATTATTGCTTTACTTATCGTTCTTATAAAATTTAAAATACAACTTTTTTAATTGACCAATTATCAGACGACAAGCAGAACTCCTTCAAGATGGAGCGATCGAAACTTTTACATAGGATAGTTTCCACCGGTACTGTGGCAAGAATGCACGCGTGCGACGTATTGATACGCGAAAGTCGGCAGACACAGGTACAAGCCGCTGCGGTACATTTTACGAACTCCGAAGAAGGACGATAAAAGAACGCTCGGCAAAGCCGTTTACCTACATTCTTCGCTTCTCTCTCGGCAAAAATCGCGCAAAACGCCGCGGCTATAATGCTCTCTCTTAGTTAGAAAAAAAAAGAGTTACGCGGTCCGTCGCTCGTCGTACGCGCGAATTTACGAGGAGGTGTAGTCGTTGCGAAAGCGCCTCTCTCTCTCTCTCTCTCTCTCTCTCTCTCTCTCTCTCTCTCTCTCTCTCTCTCTCTCTCTCTTTCTCTCTCTTTCTCTTCGAGGCGATTATTGAGAGCGCGTTGTTGTTCTCGCGTGTCGTATATGGTACATCGAATAACGTGTCTTACCCTGAGCGGCTTAGCGAGCTGTTCGCCGAGGGCGCTTCCCCAGGCTCTGTGCGCCTCGGCCGCGGCCTCCATCTCTTCGCCGACGCAGCGCCATGCCTCGCTGACGCCTCCGCTGCCGTTGCCACCTGCGGATGCCGAAGCAAGCAGATTTAGTATCTTTGAACTGGTCTTAAGATTTTTTCGCAGAGCTGCAGTTAGAGCGTGGGGGAAAAAAGTTAACGACGCTTTGCTCGTTGTATACTCTGGTATTGATACCAGGGTCACGCTAATTGTTGTGAGCTTTTTTATTTGTTTGGACGCACTGAGTGGAAAGCCTACAGTAGTCGAAAAACCTTACGTTTAGAAACAAGAACATTTTTTCTGATGAAATGAAAAGGTATCGCTGTAAACGTTATAGTGTTCTCGTCGAGCACTGTTATCCCGACCGACATTAAAAGAAAAAATTCCACGCAAATACAACAACCAACTTGTCATTCTAACAAGCACATTATTAATAAAAATACTTGTGTCAATTTCCGCGAATTTCTACAACCTATGTTTACAGCGATGCAACAAGTCCGACAATTAAGCGTGAAAAAAGATTTATGATTTGAAGCGGTATTAGCTGCAGCTCTTGTATCTCAACGTCACTTCAGTTCAGTAGACCACCGTTGCGACACGAGCTCAGTGCAGGTGAGAACAGTGTTATCGGTAAGGTGCGAACAAAATTGTTTGTTACCTTGATCCTTCGCGCAGGCCTTGGTCAGCTTCCCACTTAATTTACTAAGTCCTTTGGCATAGTTTGCTTCCAATTCAGCCCTGAGGGAAAAGATAAAACGATTGCATGAGTTTTTTTTTTGTTGAAAAATGTACATACGAGATCAAAAAATCGAGAGTTCACCTTTCGTGCAGAATAGCCGCGAGCTCCTTGCAGAAGTCGCCGCCCTGTTTGACGTACCTCCGCACCTCCTCGAAACCGCCTGGTCCGCTCTACAAAGCAAACGCAAGAGTCAAAATCGCGGCAAGGCTATAACTTCTTATGAATTTTGAAAGCGTGATAATGAAATGGCGAAGGAAGCGATGGCGGCGTATCGGTGAATGGTGCGAATGAGCCGCGGCGAACGAGGGGGATTAAGTATGCACGCCGACCTCATAGCTCACGCTTCGACGCTCGAAAACTCAGCGGGCAATCGTGAGTTGCCACGCTTCGATTTTTGCGTCGATCAGCCGATCACGTTTCTCTCGCGCTGCTGCTGCCGCCGCCGCTACTTCAAAGGTACTTAAAAAAATATACGAATATGTTCTCCCGAGTTACTGCTACCCTCTTCCTAATTCGATGCTTTGTCGCTGAGCAAACAGCGAGTCCTACTCTAAAGAAGACATGGTAATCGTTCTATTCGTCCTCTGATTGGCTGTTAGGCTGTTACCTAACATTTTTATTGTAAAAACCAAGGTAAAGATACTGTTGCGAGTCTAAATCAAACATAATATCAATTTATCAAAAGAAAGCAATTTTCGACTGGCGGGATTTTTCGCCATCAGCAAGTAAAAACACCGCTGCCAATTCTTTGGCACGTAGCTTCCTTCAACCTTATGTATCGCTTTAATATCTTAATTTCTTTTTACTTCATATATAATTCTATAAAGTTTCCATGCTTTTTCGTTTGATGGATAAAATTATTTCGAAATAATTATATTACATAATCAATGCGTAACTGAAAATATTGTTTTTAACGATTTAATAAAACAAAAAACAGAAAAAAACTAGCCAATAATCATGATGTTTTAACGAAAAGTTCAAAATTTAGTTTCCGAGATATAATGATAAGGATATAGTTCGCGGAACGTATCTAAAATCACCAGTGATCGAAAAATCGCCATGAATATACGCACATGCGTAACTGAAAATCTTATTTTTAACGAATTAATAAAACAAAAACAGCAAAAAACGAGTCTAAGTATAGATTAAAATCCATTAATGGAAACTGAGATCGAAGCGATACAGTTTTCAGTTATATAGAGTATACAGGGTAAGAAAACAAAATTTTGAAGCTTAATATCTTTAAAACTAACTGGTATCATAAACAACCCAAAGAAAGAGATAAAGGTGCTATATAATGCTAACTAAATCCAAAATTTTAAATTGATTATTGCCTTTTTACTCCAGTTATCGCATCACGTAGAAAAAACGACTCATAGTATACAGGGTGAAAAAACAAAAGTTTGAAGCTCAATATCTTTGAAACTAACTGGTTTTATAAAAATCCCAAAGAAAGGGATCATTGTGCTATATAATGCTAACTAAATCCAAAATTTGAACTTGATTATTGCCTTTTTACTCCAGTTATCGCGTCACGTAGAAAAACGATTTTTTTCAGTTTTTGATGTTTTTCTCAGGATCTGCCCCATGAAATGACTTAAAATTTAAGTGGTATATAGTTCTAATTACCTTCAATAATCATATATTTTTTTAGAATGATTCGCTATTTAGTTTTTGAGTTATAACGATTTAAAAAAATTGCACTGTATGGTGTATAATAAAAGAACGACGAACGATAATATAAATTTTTCACGGTAAAAACATAGGCAATTTTATTCTCTTTCAGGTACATATTAAGCAATTTACTTTTATTAACTTTTCCGATAACTTTGTTGGCAAAAACTGAAATCTCAAAACTAAAAAATCACTATAAAAAAAACGCGTATATAAATTGTAAAAACGGACTTTCGTCCCACTATCTTCTAGCAAAAACAAAGAAAATGAGACTTGGTGGGTTAAAATCCACCAAGTAGAAGCTGAGAAACAGGCGTATACATACGCACACACACACACACACATACATCCGTACGGACATTTTCTAAAAACACCATTTTTCGACTAAAAATTCATCAAAACACACTTCCCACATGTTTTTACACAAATTCCAAAAATTACTATTACGAGGCTTCCTTAGGAAGGAAGCAATAGGTGGCGCATGGGCACTTTTTCATTTTCCTCATAGCAATATACGCGTCGAGTCTAGATATGGCGCTGTGCCACCAAAGCCAAAACTGCCTTGTTTGACCTGCTGCTTCGGCCGCTCATGCTATATTTTGTCTGCTAAATGGAAACTTCTTTTGCAGCAATGCTGATCGCACCATATTGACCATATCTCATGCCTAACGGACACTTTACATCTCTCTGAACACAGAGATCAGCGAGGTAATGAGACAGTGGGAAGACGATGAATGAGCCAACACTGAATAATATAAAATGTAAGCGTGTTCGACTGCAATTTGAAAAGCGCGCCGAAAAAAGGCACACATCAGCCGATCGGCAACCTCGTTCCGCGTTTTGGAAGCTATTAAATTCGCCACCGAAACCTCTTTTTGTCGTGTCACACGGTTGTGCGCGCACATGCACACACACAAACACACACACAGCGAGTTGAACACAAACGGTTGGCTTTTTTTATAATTAGAGAATGGGAACGCTCGACGTACTCAAAGTGCTTCTACGAAGGCCTCGTTAAAATAGGCATGCAGCGGAGAGTTTCACTCGCGGGGAGTCGCGCACAATTTTCGCTAATAACTGATCATCGGGAACCAAAGCTTCGCGGCGTTTCTCCACGCGGCAAGCAGATTACAAGCGGCGGCGTGCTTAAAATCCTCCGCTTATTCGGCTTTTTGCCGCAATCATTCGTACGGGTGTACGCAAATACGAGCGCGTACGATTTCTTGGGAAACTGCCACCGAAGCAAAGAGATTTCGGCCACCTTTTTCATCAGCCTAGCTCTGCGCAGCAGATAATGCATCAGCGTGGGAAATATCGAGAGCGGAGTTTCTGAGAATGATTATATTGTTAATTGTATACAGACGCAATAATTAAGGATCGAAATTATACGTGTATTTTCTGACGTTAATATCGCAGCAGCGCTGACAGGCGTGGGAAATGACAAAATTTAATTCGAAGCGAGAGGAAAGTCGAATTAATTAGAGGAACGCGATTCGAAAAAGATGCCGGGTCTAAAGTCTTCGATACGCTTTTTGCCCGCGAGGTCCTTAACAAGCAGCTTCTCTCGATAGAATCGCTTCCTGAAGCGACTTCTCTTTGACGTTGTTGCGAGTGAGTATAATATCGTTCCGAGAGTCGCACTCGTGAAAGTTAATTATTTCTCATTAAAAGGCGCACCGCATTTTTACCTTTCCACATCTCTAACGACCGCTGATTAAGAAGCCCGCGAAACTTTTTTCAAGTCCGATTTTTCAATGTTGGAACATTACGAAAAGGAAAAACAATAGTCGCGAGTTATCGAAGAAATGGAAAAGGAGCACAAGGTCCCTCGCCCGGGTATAATACTATACTCTGCGCGCGAACGATAGCCGAGTTATGCGGACAGAGGCAAGAGCGTGCGCGAAAGGCTGCGGAACACATGCATCAATGAGATTGACAACAAGATACTTCCTCGCCGATGGCCGCAGCGCCAGGTTACGTTGCAGTAACCCAATCGTCGCCGGCTGGCAGTATATTGCAGTATCTTACCGCTTGTGTTCGACTCACGTTTCATGCAGCGGCGGAGCAGCAGCAGCTCCAACCTACATATACGCGATATTTTCTGGATCGGTTCGCCGGGCTCTTTCCGGTCGTCACGAGCGCAATAACGTTTACATAGAAACGAGCCTAATCTCGATGGGTCATCGCGCACTGCACACACGTCTCTCGACTGCTAATGCAGAAGCATGTGTAATTTTGAGGATTTTTTATTCTTTACGGCCGGTGAAATTGTTCTCCCGGCTCAAATACTATAGCTATGAAATTAGCTGCGTTCGGCGATCGGAGCTTACAAAGTCGATGTTTGGTCATTTAAAGCGCGCATAACGTGTGTATAGCTATACACGAGCGATCGTTTGAATTTACGTGACAATCCTCTCTCGCTCTGCGGCGAAGAAAGTTTCCCATGCCCGGTTAATAAAAGCCATTACCCCGTGCTCGTTTGCGCTCGCGAATGAAAAAATCGAGTTCGGCAAAACAGTCGTTGTAATAACTTTGTGTTTGTCCATGGAAATTAACTCTCAGTAATAATCGGTATAGGTGTACGAAATTTCACCGTCACGATCGGGAACCCCTTCTAAAGACGTAATTTCATAATTTGCCACAGGATATATCGTATATTATATGAGATACAGTCACTTGCCGATTTTCGATACCTTTCGTTTCATTACGAAATACCTTGTATTTGAAATTCGGGGCGAAAAATCAAGATCTCGCGCATGAATTAGTTCACAGCGCTATGCCTGTATCGAAAAAAAAAGGGAAAAGAAATCGAATCCCACTAGAAACATTGTTCCAAGAGAGGGGGGAATACGAGCTGTGGAAAAACTAGTGCATGTCCCTGCTCGTGATATTATCAAACGTCGGCAGATATAGCTGTTCATTGTACGAAGCGATTTTTACGCGGCACGAAAACACACTATGACGACCAGAGCCGCGCGTGCGCTTGCATCAGCAGCGCATAGAGACAGGCGAATTGTGTGTCGAAAGGTAAAAAAAAGTCTATACTCGAACTAGGTGCGGACTGCGGCAATGATTTCATAACGGAAAGAGATAAGCAAGGTGACATATTCCCCGGGCGCAGTCGTATACCTGCTTATACGAGCGATAGTATACCGTACTCGTATTTATACTGTGTGCGCTCTTTTACGTTTCGCAAATGGAAGGCCGATAAGCTCGAACCGGAAAAGGCTTAGTGAAAAGTATCGAAAAAGTCGTCCGCTTGCAGGGGGATTCGGTCAAATGGCTTTTTGACACTTTCAAAGATTGCGAAATCTCTGCTATCCATGTGTGTGCTTTACTTGCAGGGCTGATTAATTTTATCCGCACGATACCCGCATACGTACATAATCGATCGATACACTCACATTCACGCGGAAGTGCGAAATAAGTTAAGTTCTCAGAGGCAGCGAACAGCTGATATAGTATGCTCCGCATACTCCTGAATGATGTCATCAGATACCCATAGCGATGCAGTCGCGGGGACGTGTAATTTAGAAAAGCAATTTGAGCTCGCGATTAAGGTGAAATTAATAGTAGCCTAGGCGAAGGTGAAGTTTGAAATCTGCCTAATGATACGAGTGCGCGCGCGAGCACGCATGAATCTTATTAAGGAAAGGCGCAGTTCCGTTAAAGAAGCTGGCGCGTCAAGTTTAGATCGACGTATATTACGCACCTCCGATTAGATAACTCTAAATGCGCGCATCGCGGTCGTTTTTTTGTTTTTTCAAGTGTAGACAATTCGTACGACAAATATAATCGGATGAACTTATACGGAAATTCAATTTGCGTGCAGCGACGCTTCGGATATGTTTATTAGAGAAGTTAATGGACTCAAGTAGAGTTACACAAGAGGCTCCGTCAATTTCCTCGATCATGATTGGCCGAAAGCATCCCATTAGCGAACCTTTATGTCCAGCCGCTCGTTTATACAATAAGCATATGCGGACCTCGTAAAATGTGCGAGCTTCAAATTATTGTCTCAAAGCCTTAATGTCTCATGGACGCGAAATTATAGGGACGACGAAAAACAAACTTTGTAAACGAAAATCTAATTTTAGAAGGTGTTCCAGAGAACGGCGTTAATTGGACGAAAGAAGGCGAGATTAGCTCTTTACTCATCGAATTAATCAGGCGAAACGAGCGCTGAGAAATGTTCAGGAACGTGCGATAAATTATAGCATTTCAAGGATGAGCAATCAGAGAGTTAACGTACCGGGGCTGAATTTCACGAAAACGTGAGACTCCGTACCGACAGTCGCCGATTTTATCGTCGACGAAAACGCGCGCGACGACGATGACAATCTGGTTTCTCGTTTGTAAAAGTGATTCGACCAAATTGGGCATCGAATGCAGTAGTGCCGAGCAAGAGTGTTAACAACTTCATCAAATCTCGCGATGACTGGCGATCTCTCTCGCGGTGGCGGCGGCGGGCAATGTGTCGAGAGATCTAAGAGAATTTCGATGCGATACGCATCTCTGAATTTACAGCCAATTAGGTCTGTGCGAGTTGAGTTGAACTTCTGAGAAAGTGTTTTTTTCGCTGAACGCGAACTTGTACTTTGTTTGGCTATTTGCAATCGTCTTGCACGAGCAACGATTTGGTTTCGGTTCAAAATTGCGAAGAACACAAGCTAGAATGAACCTTGGAATGTACAGCGGAAAACATTTGCAAGTCATATACGAGTCAGTTTCGCACCTCGGCGTGAAGGCCATAACGTCGGGCCCCCTGGCTCGTTCAATTTCGCGCACGTTCGTGAAATCGCCTATCGGTCAATTTCTCCGCGAGAGCTCGTGCATCACATACGTATACACGCGAGCTGGAATCGTGAAATTTCAAGCACGCCGCGCGCCATGTGGCAGAGGAGTGCTCCTCGACGCGAAAGTCCGCTGGGCGAGAAGTGAAATAGGAGACGAGAACGACGCTCGCCAAGTCTCCGCGCAGCTAAGCGATTGTGATTCGCCGCGAGAGAGTTTCTGGCGGACAAATGATGACTTGGAAACCGCTGTCACTTTCCGCTTTTATGTACTGGAAATTCTCCTGACATTTGTACCGCAACGTATGTTTACGAGTGTACAGCGCTTATCCTATTCATAGCCGCGTAAAATGTCCGTTATTGCGACGCTTTTTGTTTCTAAATGCCGGCTAATTTTCAACGAGTGGAATTGCGCGGTTTTTCACTGCCAAGGATGATCCTCGGCAAGATAGGCGCGCGCACATGAAACTGTCGTTAACAGGCCGCAGTATGTGTTTGCGATTAAAATGACATAAAAACGTAAACAGAAGTATATTTCTCATACGCTATTTTCCAATCGCAGGTGATGATTCAGTCGCTTCCCTTGTCTTACACAGCGAATTATCCAAACAAGCATTCGAGAATAAAGTATATGCAAATGAGAAAAAAATAAATCGCGCATTACCGCATACGCATCAGTAGAGTTTGCGCGCACGCACGAAGCAGTCGAAAAAAATTCGGCGCAAGACAATGCAGCCGAGCAGGAAAAAGGAAAGGAAGAGTCACGATAAGTCAATCACGATAAGAGCGCGCGTACGTCCCGCGGTGTGTGCGCACTTGTGCTGAATCCCCGAGCCACTACATATATTTTCTCCGCGCGCAACTTTCCCACACTTTCCACGATTCTTAGCGAGAAGCTCTTCTCGCCCGCTCGCGTTGCCGCGGGATTGAGTTGACATTCGAACAGCCCGGGGAAAATTCGAAATCGATCGAAAGCCGTCGCTTTGTATTTTCCGCACGCCGACTGGATTAGTCGCGCGACGCGCGATTCGAGAAGCGCGTCGGAAGCTTGTTTGCCAAAGAATGACGAATGAGTCGCGCGTGTGTTGGTTCCGAGAATGGAAACGGCTTGTCCGACGCAATTTTGTCTGAGCACGAGTAATTAAGCTGAGCGTTTCGTGGGATAGGTTTTGAGCAAACGTCGAAAACGGCGCCCCTATAAGTACACCGCTCGCTGCGAATAATTGCCAATCAAAGCCGCTGACGATCTGATATAATGAATAATAATAGGTTTTCTACTCGGGGCGTATGGGGCTGCGCTGCTGTGATTCACTTTGTGACATCAGGAGTGGACGTTGAGTAATCAATCGAGCGGATGATTCTCGGTCTTCGTTGATTAAACTCATCGGATCGCCGTTATGCGGCATTACTCACACTATATCGGTAGCCAAGGCTTTGTTTACCAGCTCCATCGTCGTCGTAAATTATACGGTCGTTGATGCTAATTCACGAGTGCGAGCATAGGTGCAACCGATACTTATATCATCTACTATCATTGATCTACATAGGTGAATTAGTTTTCTTATCGCGAGGCGAGCAACTGGTATCTGTGCTGTAAGGAGGACAATTATGGACGTGATCTATTTTTGAGTAGCTCTCATAGAATTATCAAGATTTAGTTGGAGTGTAGGTACTCTTACGTTGTGCAATAAATTACTCGTTACGATGATAAACTGGAATACCTGCATCACTATATCGAAAGCGACGACGAGCACGAAAATAGCGCGACCAAACGGAAAGGGCACGATTATTATTTCGACCATTTCGACCCAAGGGGTTCGAGAAGAGAAGAGAAAATTGCGCAATTGACACGATTTCTCGAAGCCGCAGCGGATTCTCCAGCGTATCCGCGCAGAATCGCGCAGTCGCAACAGCATCCGGCATGGAATAAGAGTCGGCGGAGCTGCAGACTCTCCTTATTAATCAGGCGGGACTTATTAATCGGAGAGCGGGGCCCGGGTCGATCCCGATCTCCGCGGTAATGCCGTTGCAACAACACTACTGCATTCAACGAGAGGGAAGAAGCAAAAATAATAGAGATGCTGGTAAATTAAATACCTCCTCGCCGGGCTCGTGCAGCAGGTGCGTCGAGGCTATGAGGCCCCGGATCGAGCCGAGCATCCTCCGCTTGATGAGTCCGCCCCTGCCGAAGCGCCGCTGCTGCTGGGCCTTCTTGCCCCCGGCCTTGCCCTGCTGGGACTCGGACTCGTCGCCGAGCTTGTCCGGCTCCTCGTCGTCGGAGCAGAGCCGCTCGAGGCTGTAGGAAGTGGCGGGCGGCAGCCGCTCGCGCGCCGCGTCCTCCGCGAGGATGTCGTCCGAGCTGGCGGTCTTCTTGATGGCCGGGTGGTGCGGCCTGCCGGGCCGCTCGTCGCCGCAGCCGTCGAGCTCGTCCACGCTGGCCGAGGCCGCCAGGCCGAACTCCTCGACCATGGGCAGCCGGCAGCCGTCGTCCCGGCTGCGCAGTCGGGCCCGGGTCAGGTCGTAGGAGCCGCTGGTGGCCCCGATGCCGCCGGCGGCCGACTCCTCGCTCAGGTCGTCCAGCCGCGCGCCCACGGCCTGGGCCGCGCTCAGCACCGGCCCGCCGTCGGTCTCGTCGGCGTCGGGCTCGCTGGACGGCGGCGCCGCCTCGTCCGTCCGGAAGAAGCTGAAGGTGA
>CM053170.1:59405690-59431558 GCA_012977825.3 Pteromalus puparum
CCTCGCCGTGTCTCGCAGCCCCTCGCCGATCTTGCTGCGCTCCTCGCTGAGCAGGGTGCGCATCCTGCCCCAGGCCTTGCCGATTCCTGCGCTGCGCCGGCCACCTGCGCGCCGGCCGACTCCGCGGCGCCTCCGAGTCCGAGTGCGAGCCCGAGTGGCCCGCCGCGGGCCGCACCAGGTCCTCGAGCTTGCCGAGGCTGCGCGCCACTTGAGCGACCTGCGCCGGCCCTTCCCGCCGCCGGTCTTGGAGAGCAGCTCGTCTCGGGGGACTGCTCGTCGTTGCCAGCTGCACCGCGTCGTAGACCTCCTCCGCCTGCTGCTGCACTTGCGCGCCGTCTCCGGAGCCCGCGGCCTCGACTGGCGGCTGGCGGCGAGGCGCCTCGCTGACTCGCCGGCTGCTCGTCGGTCGCGCGTCGGAGCGCGCGCGTGCGCGGAAAGTCGTAGAGCTTGGTCGGGCGCGCGCACACGCGCCGCCGCTGGTCTCGTCGGCGTCGGGCCTCCCGCTGTGACCGGCGGCGCCGCCGGCGTCCAGTCCAGAAGAATTTAGCTGCACTGCGGAGATGGTGGGCACGCCGTCCGCGTCGGTCTGGACGCTCGTCGCCGCCGTGAGCTCGATGCTCGAGCTGTGCCGCTTCTTGCCATTCTGCTGCTGCTGCTGCTGCTCCCTGTTGAGGCCGTTCTGGTAGAGCGCCTCCTCCTCGGCGAACTGCCGGTTGTGGACGATCGTCGGCGCCGGCACGTCGTACCAGGTCGAGTTGCCCGAGACGACGATCGAGCTGCGCGGCGTCTTCAGGCTCGCCCAGTTCTGGCGCACCTCGTTCATGCTGCAGTCGACATGGTAGCGCGCACTCGCGCGAGGCCTGGCGAAAAACTATACGTACACTGAGTCGATCTCGAGCCGCGCCGCGCTGATAAGCGAGCGATCGACGCTCTGTTTACTCGGCGACTCTCCGGCAGCTCCTTATCGGACCATAATTTAGGTTAATTCGAGCCTCGAGCGTGATACTGCGTCGCTGCCGCCGCCGCTGCTCCAGTCGAGGCTCCAGTGCTCGCAGGTGCTGTAACGCCTCCGACCTGATAATTATTCCAACGTGAGTTATGCACGCGCACGCTGTACAGTGTACGTATTATAGAATAATAATAATAATAATTGATTTATTTTTGGTCAAGGGTCCAAAAAAAAGAAAAATACATTATACTAATCACATCATGCAGCGCAGAGCCGCTCAGTCGAATTAGATATCACAACACGTATTACGGCTAGCGCTTCGATTTTTTCTAGCCACTCGTAAATCGGTGCGGCTGTGGGACGTTCTCGTGCTCGCGACTCTTATCGCGGACTAGATTGAAAACACCCGCTCGAGGGGGATCGTCAGGTGACTTTTGTTTGCCGTTGGCTTGGAGCGCGCCGAGTGCGGTGACTTTCGATTGTAATAGACTTGGAGGAGAGAGATTACTTTCAACGGCTTGAGCTCCGCGAATAGCCGGGACTTCACGGTTGTCCGTTATTTCATTGTTTCTCGGCGTGCAATTGCTTTTTTATGCACAGGTATATTCTTCGAGTGTGTTTGTGTTTGCGAAAAAGCGAGAATCGAAAAAATACACGGGTCCCACAGCGACCAGCTTACGACGCGCTATCCTCGTCATCGCTGCAGCGTCAATTCTTTCTCCGGCGATTTTTTAACAAGTATGAAAGTGAAAATCTCTCGGACGATTACCATAAACAATTTCTCCCGACGAGTGGCGCCGCTTCACGCTCCAGTGTATTTTAATTTTCCCCCGGCCGCGCGCTCATATTCTCACCGCGAATTGTCAGTTCCCCGATATGCGGCGGCACTTTATTCGACGCGTTAAGTACTTCCTAAATTCAATAGCGATTTCCGAACGGCGATAAACTGCGGCCTTTACTGCGCGCGCGCGGCCTCACACGCGGCTTTTATAACGTGAAATCCCGTTTACGACGCTCTATACGTACACCCGCGAAGACAATGTGCTTTATCAGATGCGACGGCGCTTACTGACGGCGGCCGTTCTCGCTGTAACCCAATCGAACATGTGGAAAATAATGGAGCGATCGAACATATTTAATAACAACAACAGGTGAGTCGAGTCAAAGAGGGTACTGACGTCAAGATTTACGATGTGCGCGATAAGATTTACTACGTTCTTCGCGTATAATAAGCGGAGGAAAGAATAGTTCGGAGAAAAATAAAAGTGCCTCCGCTCATCCGCGACGACGCAACTACGATTCATATATATGTATAACGCGTGTCTAGCTGACTCCTGAATACGCGATTTCTTATGCAAGCCGTATGTATATTATATTCTCTAGTTTTTTTTTTTTTTTTTCATGTATAAAATTGGAATCAGGTATAAACTAGTATGCATTGCCGCACGTGCGCGACAGGCTCTATAAATCAACTCGTAAATTAATACACAGCTCTTATAGGCCTCGATTAATTTTTCGATGAATAAGATTTCCCGCTTGCAATAATAATAATAAGCGAAGCATACTGATGAATGAAAGGTTTCGAAAGAGTAGACGTCGCGCTGCAGCTTTTCCGCTTTGGTCTTTTTTCCCGTCGCGCGCGTGACCCTGAGGCGTTACGCAAAGCTGCCTTGAGGTATTATAGTGAAGTGGACGAAAAGAAATGTCATTCCGCGACAGGAGCTATAGTAGACAAAAAGCGCTGAATACACGCTGTGTTAGATTATACGCATCGATGCAATTCAAAAGACCGGATTGCATAAAGCTCCATTCGACCTACACGGTCTCTCCTTATATTCATGCTTGTAAATTGAAATTCCGTTTTTATTTTCGCAGAAATATTCCGTTTTCCCATTGATCGCCTGGAAACGTGCATTCCCACAGGTATCTTCTCGAGATCGCGTTAAGCCAGCGCGCGCAAAGTGACAATTCAATCGAGCAGGATCGGCAGCGCGGTGCGCGCTCAAAGTCAGCGCCTCGGCCATTAATTAAGGAAACAAGTTCGCGCGCGCTCCGCGAGACACCTGCGCGGTAATTGCGAAAGGCACCCAGCGTCGTTTGTGTGCATACGAATAACACGTGCGCGCGGCGGACGAATTGATGGATTGACTATGTGGCGCGGTGCAGGCGGCGGCAAGTTCAAGAACGCGCGCCGATCGAGCGCGACGAGAGCGCAGCTATTTGCCCGGCGCGTGTCGCTATTCATTCGACGCGGTTGCGCTCACATAAATTTTCCGCGCCCATCAGAGGCTGACAATGCCCCTGTGGCGGCCGACGACGTTTTTATTCGCGCACACGGCTGAGATATACCTATATGGAATAGGGAGTCAATTTTCGAGAAGCTCCTTTTATTGCGCCATTGCGCGTCCCGAGTCCCGATTTTCCATTAATTAGTGTAATTGGCCGGAATAGTCTACTGCTCCGGCGCGATATTAAGCGCGAGAATGTCGATCAATTTTTCGCCAACTCTGGTTTCTCCAATTTATTCTAATCTAATTGGCTAATTAGGCTCGCTCATTATATTTCTATTAATTATAATACACAATAGCGCTTGCTTAATTTACGAATTTTGAAATTTTTAAGGCAACTCGTCGACGAACCAAAAATCGAAAATTCGTCCAACCCGCGTTGGGAAACTATTCGGCCTCGATAGCTTGCGCAAGAACCTCGAGAAATTAAAAGGAGAACAGAGAATCAGAGTTCCGATTTGCGCGCACGCAGGCAATACGTATTATACACGCGGGAGACTAGCGACTCTGGTCATTTAGAATCCAATTCCGCCTAAGTGAAAGCATTCCATTTGCGTTCGCGTGCGAATTCGCGCCGCCGCGCCGCTGTTGCCGCGAAAATTACGTTATTCCTTAATGAAATATCGTAATATCCCTCTGAGATTTAGCCCGACAATTAGCATACCGCATCACATATTTCTCTCTCCGCTGCGCAGGTTGTATATTTTGCAGCCCACGAAGTCACTCGCACATACCGCGCACTCTACTGCGTCGCACCGAACACTCTCCGAAACGAAACAAGTATAAGTATACCAGACGTCGAAACAAGAGGAAAACGTCGTTGCAGCAGCGCGCGCGCGAGACGCGCGACGGCGTCCGGATCCGCACTGAAGTACGCTGCTATCAGACGCTCCGCTCTCTTCCCGCCGCTGCACTTGCGGCGCTGTGCACTGTGAATAACGCGCATTATACAACGGAGAGACGGAGCCGGTGCTTTTCAGAGTCGAGTGCGGCAATGCTAACGATCGCATCCGCATTACGTGAGCCGCGGAGGATCCGTACGTCGTGTCGCGAGTTGCGTCACATCGCACGCGGCAACAAAAATGTCGAGATCCTCGTGGAATATGGAGGCGTGGTCGATCGCGATTTTGTTCTGCCGGCAGAGAGATCGACCTTACGCTGCGCGCGTTACGCAAGGAAGGCGCATGTGTGCGATTTTTTGCGCGAACAGCACTCGATTATCTGCGTCGAAGCTTTTTTTAGTTTCTGCGGTCGAAAATGATTATCGCTTTTTGTGCAGCGGCAAACTTTCA
The DNA here is from genome assembly GCA_012977825.3 of Pteromalus puparum. Lineage (NCBI taxonomy): Eukaryota > Metazoa > Arthropoda > Insecta > Hymenoptera > Pteromalidae > Pteromalus > Pteromalus puparum. The sequence goes on from CM053170.1 coordinate 59,410,220, forward strand.
TCAGAGACAATAATGCACGAGATTTTTCGTCTGGTGTGTGGCGACCTTGCGGCAATTTCGGTACACTGTAAATTATTGAATGAGATAAGTTATTTCACTGTGATATCTAATTCGACTGAGCGGCTCTATGCTACATGATGTAATTTATATAATGTATTTTTTCTTTTTTTTGGACCCTTGACCAAAAATAAATCAATTATTATTAATTATTATTATTATTATATTGTTTACGCAGATGAAACGAATTTCGTGCTTTTACTCGCGCTCGAGAATCGCGTAACCAAATGATCAGTCGTAAACGTGTTATGCCTATTATATCTCTCCGAAGCAGATTTCAGTTTTGATTTGCTAGACGCGCGATCGTTGGTTTGCATCACGACAATGCTAATAGGGGGAATACAGCTTCGAATCCGGAATTCAGTACGCCGGCACGTGCACTTGGCTTCGCGGTAATAGGTTCTTTCCAAACGAAAACTCACCGACGATGGTTCCAAACGACGGTGTCTTGGGAAATTTGTCTCCCGCTCGCTCACAAGTCTATTAATATTAACAGCATCATATCGACCGATATACTAACCGTTCTCATATCCCATTCCTCACGCCTCACGTACGTAATATGATAGAGCCATCGAGTCTTCTGAAATTAAGGGATAATAAACAAGGCGCGAGGTAAATACGACCTACACGATCGCATTCCTCCACTGCCGTTGCATCAGCGGTCAACCGATCGGAGGGACTGCGGTTGGTTCGGGTGTACGCATAACCGGAAGCGCGGCGTTGCTTAACCAGAGGAGCGTGTTATGGGCCGCGTGGCGCGCGCTTGTCTTGCTCCGAGTGCAGGCATTCCACGCGTGCGGCTCTCCCGCGGCTCACTAAATTCTAATTTATTTTTATCTCCGCGTACACGCCCGCTTTAAATTGCCTCTTGACACTCAAGACACTGGATTTCTACTTTTGACCGCGGCTGCGTAGTGCGTTGTTCCTGCTGTGTATATTTACGACGGGCGCGTAATAAAAATATTTTTCGAGGCATATAGAAATAAAATGCGTTTACGGCGCCTTTCGATTCAGGTGCACTCAATAGCATAGCCGTAGGAAAATCCGCGCGCAATGTAGATCAATTATCGAAAAACCGTTCGAATCGTTACAGCGCGTAATTGGCGCGAGAGCAAAGGATGCCGAGCGAGTTTCCCTACATTTGCTTGCTGCCGCGCTCGATTGTCTCGCGGTTTTACGTTTTTTAACCGGCATTAAACGGCAGCCCGCCGAGAGTCATAGCCGCGAGTTTTTCTTCCTCCTTAAGATAATGAATGCATTGTTCCCCTCTGATGTGTGCGCCGAATCTTGCGGGGAATGAGCGTGAAAGTAGGTGACGACACGCGCTTTGCAAAACCTTATTGTTGTTCTGCGCATGTGTGCGGATTTAGACTGCGGCGCCGGTGTGTTTGATTAATATCTGCCGGTCGCTGAACTTTTCCTTATCGATCGCACCTCTCGCTGATTCGGTTTTCTTTCAATATTTCAAAAGTCCTACGTATTTCGGGAGCTAAATAATTCAAGACTTGCATGCATAAGAAACTCGCATAATTTGCGCTTCCTATTACGGCCGCCATGCACGAAGCGACAAAAAGACCGCTAAAAAGTTCGAAAACAACGTTCTTTATCCCGAGCGTCACGCAATTATCCGCGTCAATGCCGGCAGGGATAGCAGTCGTCGTATGGGCTAATAACATTCGCGCAGTGCTTTGATTAATTTTTACGTTATAGCCTCGCGTGAGTGCTCGGAACACGCCTAGAACCGCGAGGAAAATTGCGCTCGCGTTAATCGTTCATGTGAGCAACGCGAGAGAACTTTCTCAAAGAAAGAATTGACACTTGCAGCGCCATATAATACGTGACGTACGTCGCAGGCACGCGTCAATTGAGGCGCTGTCTGTGTTATGCTCTCTAGCCGCGCGCGCGCAGTAGGAGCGTAACTATATATAGCGCGCGCCTCGCCGCGAGAGTTTCGTAATCGTTGTTTACCTTTTATCACGCACCTGCATTATTGCAGCGCTCCTTGCCTCATGCTGCGCCCGTGTGATTCTCGCCGTTCCGTTAATTCCTTCTGGTTTTTTTTTTCGTCCCGTTTATCCGCTTCGGAGCTTTCCTCCTCACAAATTCACTGCTTTATTATCGTCGCCGAGATCGTCGCGCAACCAAACTTTTTGACACACTGCACTTCGAAGCACACCACTGGATCCTCGGTCCACTGGAGTCTCGGCTGTAGAATATCCGTCGTCCAGCAGAAATCTCGTTATCGTCCATCAGTAGTTAACGGCAGAGCCGCGCCGGCCGACGAGCCTCCATCGCCGCCGATAAACAACAGGCTCGCCGTCGATTGAGAAATAAGCCGCACTGCAGCCGCTGCGGTCAGCGTGTACCGGTGCAGCGGCGGCAAGTGTCCAGTGTCGGAGCAGGAGCCGTTAAGCGGAGAAAAAAGAAGGCAGTAGCGGTGCGTGCAGTCGGCTCGGTGTCGCGCTGCGTTCTGCCGCGTGCCCGGCGACGCGGCGGCCCCCGTTAGCGCGCGCGACCGCGAGAGCTCTCTAGAAAGAGAGAGAGAGAGAGAGGAGAGAGGGCTGCGCCACTGCACAGTGCACGCCTTGGCGGGGGGTTGCTGAGCGCGCTCGTCGTCGCGTTGTACTTATAGTCGCGCGAGAGCGACGCCGAGGGATGGATATTTTTAGACGACGACAACGACGACGGAGTGGATGATGGCCGATGAACCCTCCTGCTGATATATGCACTTCTTTGCTTTTTCATGGAGTAGGAGAGTCCCTTCTCGCGGCGCGCGCTCTTTTACACGGGGGAGTCGCTCTCTCGCTTTGTTGACGACTGCCGGCAGATTAGGGCTGCTGCTTTCATGTGCGCCAAAAGCGAGCCGCGCTACTTGCTTTTTGGAGCGCGTATAACTCTGCTCTGCGCGGAGTCGTGTGTGGACCTCGAGCTTTGAGGTGACGGATTTTGATACACCTGATTTGCTCGGAAGGCAGCAGTCTTGAGGGGTGCGATGTAAAAAGCGTCGCTTTACTTTAAAACAAACTTCTATTCTTAACTTAACAAGTCGACTCTGGACAGCAGGCAATTAGCGCCAGAAATATTTCGAAAATTCCGCGTATCACTGACACCGCGTGCTCGCAAAATGCTCCTACAGTAATAGAAGGCATTCTGGGGAAGTAAACTCCTCTTATTCCTTGGAGTGCATCCAGAATATTCTTAGCAGAACATAATCATAGAAACATGACCGTAAGCTACCGGAACGCCCGAAATATACATAGCAGCTATGAAACGGCTCTCGCAGTTATGAAACGCTTGCTTTCAAATTCAGAAACAAAAATATTTTCTCTATAAATAGAGGTGTCATTCGAGTAATTGCATTTTATGCTCTTGCTCTGCTGACTTGATATTCCAAGCTTTTACTCACTGATTAAGTGATTATGAATGTTTAACGCCGCTTAATGACGCAAACATTATGCGCGAAACAAGTAATAGATTGCTCAATCGATTCGACTGCGTGCAAAAATTCGTTTCTGATACCGCTATCGCCCAAGTAGTTCTTATCGCAAATGTTTAACAGTTATAGAATGGACCGATATTTTAGAGTAAAGTGAGCAAATTCACATTTTTGCCTGTGCATTAATCTTCACATAAACATTAAACAAACTCGAGTCTTATCTAGCTTCTAGCTTAGAAACACGCGCGCTAACGCGAAAACAGTTCGAAATTTTTATACGCGCAAAGACAGATTTCCTCGACTTGAAAATGCTTGCAGTTCTACTCCAGACTTCGTTCAAGCCAGTTACACGTAAATAAAAGTATCGTGCTAAATAATTAACAAGATTTCATCGAGTATAAGAAAGTTGAAATTGTCCAACTATTTTTGAAATAACGAATTGGGTAACAAATTTGAAAGTTGCTTATTATTATAAAATTTAAGATTTAATATCGAATTTCAGCAAGCATGCTCTCAAAGCTCTGCACCTTCTCGATCTTGGTTTTTCTCGGAAGTTGGATTAGCGCCGATGCCTTGGATTCGGTGGTGAAGAGTTTATCGAAAAACTGGACGGTACCAGTCAAATCTCGAGACGAGATCAATATAAAAGCAGGAAACTTGCTTCCGACCGTTGTCAAGGACGAGAACAGCATCCTCTACATGACATGTCGGCATTTCAATGCAGAATCCACGGCGTTGTGTAAAGTGACGGTGGAAACGTGGCCTTTTGAGGACGGAGCCTACGAAACCACTTGTGACGATGTGAATATATCAGCCGTACAAGATCTGCGCGATCTCTCAGACATTTCACTCTACTCTCTCGCGCCTGACAAAGTGCTTATAGTGCACATAATGCAGTACGAGGATATGTCAAAGAACTTTGAAGAAAATTTCAATTTGACGATCCTCGACATGGACGATTGCACCAGCGCAAGTCTCGATGGCTACGGCAATTCGTTCAACTCGATGCCAATACTGCATCGAAATCACTTTGCGATGGTATTCAAGCCCGGAAAATATTGCAGTGCTGAACAGGCCTGCAAAGTTAGTTTGGATTTCGAGGGTAAGCAAATCAACGATTCGAAACCTTATGACGCTAGCAGAAACAATCTGTTACTTCTGCCAGTGTCGTACGATTCACCGGAGCTCGGGTACTACTCGTTCAACTTCACGGACGACCCCAATACTTTTCGATTCAGTTACGTCAGTTCGACTGGTCAGGAGAAATTGCTTCTAACCGACTCGAACGATGTGATCCCCACGAAGATAGGACACTCGAATGCTCACGAACTTTATGGCGTTTGTTGGATACATAATGACGACTCAAGCTGGGCACGCTGTGCTCAATTCGATACGGAACAAATGAGGATGAACGTGACTGTCAAGTTGCCCGGATTGGCCCGATGGGTTGCTGTTCATAATTTAGTCGATGGATCGGGCATTCTTTTGGCTACAGGTGACACTGTCAAAAAGAGAGGCAAGTCTGGGGATGCGCTACATTTCTGCAGAGGATTTCGACTGCAGAGAGTCGCATCTGATGGAACAAAATACAAATCGTTGTGTATTACTGGCTCCGAACTGCAAACTATTAACTTTTATAGTTACTTCGAAGCGCAGATCATCGAGAAGGGAAGTGACATTTGCGTCATCTGGGTCGTCAGAGACGAGAATAAAGATAAATTATCTCTGCTGTATGAAAGAAAATGTATACCAAGGGAATACATTTGACAAGTGCTAAAATTAATTTAAACCTACGGATATATGTAATGATAAAATGCGAAGTAAATGAAATATTATTTTATCGACATGACTTTTAATAGACAAATATAAATATAGTAAATGCTATCAAAATCTGTTCTACAATGTTTATCGCTGTTTTCCGCAATATTGACAGAATAATTCGACCCATGAAACATGTTATTTGTATAAAAATGACGGCAACATTGTTAGTCAATTCGCTTTAATTAAATGGGGAAAGTTGTACTAAAAAATAACACGCATAAACAATATAAAGCTACCAATTATAGTTTAACGCATAGGTACAACATACCCATTATAAACGCAAAATGATGTATTCTTTATTGATTCAATATTTTAACAATCATGCTATTTTTCAATTAAAAAATTGGCTAATGGTACGTAAATTGATGGTAAACGTTTACCAGAAATTTTAATAATAGTAGCATTTATTTAATAATTCAATAGCATGTCCTGTACAAACTTTCATTACAAGAAGAAACCCTTAAAATAGTTAAGGTGGTACTCAGCAATTGATCAATTCAGTATCATGTTTAGTGGGTGATAATTGTAAAATGCGACGGGTGGCAGAACTCCCTTATTATAGTGAATAGGTAAATATGCAAGTGATGACTTACCAAGTAAATATTTCACTGTGTGAAGTAAAGCGGAAACGGACTTACCTAGAACATACAATTTTTTAGTTATTACACTGTATCAGAATTTGGAAACGATAAAATATTTAATTATAATAGATATTATAAAATTTGATCTATAGAAAAGAAACCAACGGTTCCCTGGTAGAAAAGCGCCTATTTAAAATGGTGGTAAAGGCAGAAACTGGCTAAGTAAAATGTGAAAAAACTAGACATTTTAAATTCCTCAAAAGTAGCGATATTTTGTGTATTTTTTATAGGTGAGAATTATATTTCATGAAAGTATCAATAGATCAATTAGTTTTTTGGATGCAAGATACAAAATTATTAATATTTAGGCATGAACTGAATAATTTTAATAATTTAAACATATGGCGAGGCTCGTATAGGGCTTGTGTAAAAGAACGTCTGCGTGGCTCAGTCGGTTAAGGCGCACAACCTTACTTATTTGTCCTCGTGCAGGGCGTGGGTTCAAATCCCCGGTCAGACAGAATTTTTTCAGATGCAAATAACTATTGTATACTATAACCTATAACCAAAAAACTCGAATCGAAGCCTGCTAGCCACGACTTTCCAATTCTACCCTCGAACCGCGATAAGCCACTTGTAACTCAGCTGTGTTACTAGACCAACTATAATGGGCAGTTTGTAAATAAAAACAAGGTACGCAAATTGAATCCAAGAACTGCCCATTAAGTGGGAGAAAAAGCGTTACATTCTGCCTAAGAAATGTCAAATAAAACTGTCTAGTTCTTAGATTCTATGCCAAGAACTGGCCATTAAGTGGGTTACCGATTCTATCAGGGAATTCATTCAACTAATTAAACGCACAGGTTAAAAGCTAATTTTGATTAAACTCTTCTGCATTCTCAGTTTTTCATCGCAGAAGTGAGTACATCTTTCGCGATTTAGAGCTCGATTTACATTCAATAGAAATTCCATTGCACAGACAATTTTCGCGCGAAAAATCCAAGCGCGATAAACCTAAAGTTTGAAGCATCATCTCCATAAACAAGCTTCTTTACTCCTCATGCAAGCTAATGATTATTCAAGGCCGAAGAGGAAAAAAATCAAACGCAACCTGCTGGCCGATGCATTATAAGAGGCTTTAAACGTCGGTAAGACGGTGCGCAGCCCATTGACACCAGCACAGCCATAAGCACACAATCGCGTAACGGTCGAGCATGCTGAAAATACGAATTAGAATATACCGTTCGACCGAACGCCTCGAGTCGCTGCTGCAGCTACTGCTCCGCGTATGCACCTGCAGGCCATTATTCAACTAATAGCATACAACTGCCGCGACCTTCCGAACTCTTTTACCAACTTTACGCCATAAGATTGTGCTTTTCCCTTATGTAGAAGGAGAAGATTAGAACCAAGGATTCGGCAGTTGAAATTTATATTCGTAGGCGAGACATCGCATAAATTCATAACGAAGGCCATTAGCGCGTTGAAAATTATAATTGCTGCAGCGCGTGATTATAATCGCCTCAAAGGCAAAAACTGTCGCGAGCGCACATAGGGTCTATTGTTCCAGTTCAGCGCAACGACTCGCGCAGCAGTGCGCACATATACATGTAGCATAGCGCGAATAGAAGCGCGCACGGGCCGTAAATTCGCGCGAGTCGCAACGGAAGACCATCAACCGGCATAAATCATATCCATCTCGAGCGGCGCCTGACCCCGATACTTTGACATTTTTCTTTCTCCTCGCGATGCAGGCATACACACACACACACACACACACACACACACACAGTCTATTGGTCAATATATAACGGCTGCTGCAGTGCGCCGATTACACTCTGCGCGCGCGCACTTTTCGATTAGCGAAAAACGTGCGGCGCGCAACGCGTTCACGAGCGCGTGCGATTCTCGCATCCGCGAGCGTGTAGCGACCGAAATCGATTTTGCATATTACGAGGGCCCTCTTGCCGTGTAAGCCATTATGGCCCGTGGCGCAGCCAAGAAATATGCGTCCCTGTGTGCATGTGATGTTGCGAGACTTTTTGCCGGAGATTTCAAAAAAGCAGTAGCTTGCAAGCGAATTGCGCGAGGGATTTTTTTCATAATTGAGAGAAGGCAGCCTCGTTGCGACACTACTGCTGCTGCTGCGATGGTAGCAGAACAATGTGTACCGGTTATTATCTACCTACTCGTGCATCGAACATTTCGTACATTCGAGAGTTATCGCGAGAGGAAGGCTGCACGCGTGTGTTGCAACGAGTTATTTGCTTCGGAAAAATCTTTTAATTGTCCTTCTTTTAATTTATCCTTTCTCCCATTGCGAGCGGCAGGTGTTCGAGCGACGTTGCGCAAAGGCCGTTAATTCGAATTGCTGTTTTGGCGCTGCCGTCCGAATTTTCAAAGCTTTGATGGTCCCCCGATTTTACGGCCTCTTTACGAAGGACAAAAAGCACGTTTAGCGAGAGAGCACGAGAAATTTTTGTCGGTTTTTAATCTCCTCTCTGCGTTTTAGATAATTGCACGCGCATGTACCCGCGTTTTATGCTAAAGCGTTAAACTTTGCATTATGTCAAGCGAAAGTTTTGCACGGGTGCTTCGTTAGAGATATGTTTAACCGAAAACGCATAAAAAGCATAACTCGTACTTGTAGGAGAAACGTGTTATGATTCTTCGTGATTATGAAGTTCCGCTATAAATGTGGGATGCTGTAAAGTTAGCAGAAATTTGGTGACTTAATGCTCAACAATTTGAGTTTTTCTTTTATAGAAAAAACAGTTTATTAGCCATAATTAATAATGGAGCTTGCAGTGCCTCGTCAACCGTATCGGAGCACATAACTATTGGAACGAGACATTCTTGTTCATTGTCGTTACCGAAATAACTATACGAACCGCGCCCCCGTTTTCTCCGAGCGCATTTGCCAAGAAACTCTTTGACTTTTTGGCAATAGATATACGCTTTTTTCGACACAGATGCGATGATTGTCCCCCATAAAATAGTTTTTAAACGATCCCGTAGTAATGTCTGACTTTGCTATACTTGATTTATCAGCAGAAGGTGTGCCGCACTACAGGATCTTGATTTTTCAGTGAAACGTCTTCTCAATCAGACACAAGTGCTTCCTGATTCTTTGTGCCGCATCGTCGGTGTTAAAAAAATACCATAATTCATTGTAGAGAGACCTTCGCACAACTAATAGTGATTTCCCGAATAACTGATTTATCGACTGCTTTGCGTAAGTGCAATGATTTGGTGTAATCATCTCTTTCGAAAATCGTTCGTGCTGTATCGGCTCCCGAGCTATCCTTCGGTATTATTTTTGTGCGCAGCTATCCGCAGAAGCATGCGTTTCGAAAAAGGGGAAAAAATATGAGATGGTGTTGTTGCTCTCGACAAGCAGACCAAAAGAAGTCTGCACAGAATGTTAATATCTGGCACCGCCTCGTCATAAATATGCAATTTTAGTTGATTTTAGAATAACGTAACAGTTGCACGACCTGTCATTATTTCTCAACAAACGCATTACTTCTAAAAACTAGGATAGTTTAAATAAATTACTATCATAGTGCGCGTGTGCAGTGTGGGATAAAAAACGAATTTGCTGAAATTTACAAAAATTGGGCTGCAAAACGGAATGGAAATAAAACATAACCGTCATGATTAAACGGGCTTTCGAGCTGCAAAGCTAATAATGTCCTGGAGTGTAAAAATGCGTATATTATGCGAACAGCCGACACTGCATAATAATTTTGCATAATGATGCTTTCCGCACATTCGTCCATAAATATATTATTATTACACTCGGTGGCGTGGACGAAAAGTTGGTCGAACCGCTTCGGCCTAGAGTGTAGGCATCGGCTTCTCGCGTTATTGATGAGTTTTTCGACTGTGTGTATAATATATATACACACACACACACACACACACAAGACGCCGAGGTAGAGCCGCCGTAATCCGCGCCGCGGAGCGTTAAACGCCTTTGATTTATAACGTAGATCAGCCTGAATTGTGTGCGCCGAGCGACGCAGAGTGAAAGTGCCGGGCATTCGCACGCGCTCTCGCGCGAAATTGCACTCGCTTTGCATGCGTGTACCTATTGCTCATTGGCTCTCATAATGATCATGAGATACTCTAGATCGTGTCGCTTAGTTTAATCAAAGCGAGGAAAAATCACGATGACTTGCTGGAAGAGCTTTTACTTTTCAAACACGAACTGATGACGACAATTCGCCCAATCAATGCGAACATCAGTCAAGATTTCCATCAAACGAAAACCGGCACACGAGATGCCAGAAATCCTGAAATGGTTTCATTAGCATCGGAGTTTAAGAAAAAGGCCGCACTTGGCCGAATCGCGAGAGCGTCATTTATACCCAAGACGTGCGTTCGTCTCGTCTCGACGAAAAAATACTGAAAAATTACGGGAATCACGGCCGCAGCCAGCGGCGGCTCTCTTAAGTAACTCAACGAACGTGACATAACATTCGGCATCGCGCGCGCCGCGGCTGCAGTTTGAAAATTTGTAATTCAAACGAGCGAACAATAAAGCACAGTAGGCTTTCCCAGATCGAGCTCTCCCTCGATATTCAGCAGCCAAGATGGATCGCTGGCCGAAAAAGGGAAAGCGAATCACAGGCGTTACGCACAGCAGCGATGCACGAGCGCATCGGAGGAACAATTACGGCGGCGGAGGAGCCGCTCGCCCGTCTGGAAATGGTCGTCGACGCGGTGTACATTTATAGAGAGCCGGCGTGTCAAAGGTCTCCGCGCTGCTCGCGTCTGGCAGAACCAGAACACAGGGAATAATCGAGCGGCCGACGGATGGGAAAGCCGAAGAAGCCAGACAGCGGCGGGTCAATGAAACCAAACGAAGACAAAGATGCTCTCGTAGTGTCGCAGTGAGAGCAGGTCTGGAAAGTCAGCGACAGACGAGAGGCATTCAAATAAGAGCTAGATCGAAATCCGGCGCTCGCGCATATTCCGAATTCGCTGAATTCAGCGGGGGCCACCGTCTGCGTGCCGCAAGCTTTAGCGAGGGCTTACTTCACGCGCGTTGGATATTTGCTTCCGAAACTAGCTGAGATGGATCAAGTGCATCAGATGCCCGTTTTGGATTAAAAATTATAACAATTAGTAGTCGAGTAAAAGTTGAGCTGTCACAGAAAGTTATAACAGCTTGGTTGTGCTTTTGTGTACACGCGTGTTATAATTTGCTTTATTTTCACACTGAAAAATGAGGGGGGGGGGGCGGTGATAGGGGGAGTGAAAATATTCTGCCTTAAATTTGCGGATGATGTGATAGCTTTGGCAGACACAAAAGAGGGACTAAAAAGTATGCTAAAAGACTTAGAAAGGTATACCAGGGAAAATGGGATGACACTAAATACAAAAAAGACGAAAATTATGATATTTAAAAAGGGAGGTAAGGAAAGAGTTAGAGATGGTAAAAGAATATAAATACTTAGGATAACGACATCAAACTCATATGGGACACATGTAAATAAGATGGCAAGAAAAGTTCATAAAACAGTAAACATGGTATGGGGATTATGGAAAAGGGCAAGAATAGGAAGTTTTAATAGGAGAGTGTTTTTACTATAGAGACGATAGCAAGATCGAGCTGTCTATACGGAGTAGAGATATGGGGGTGGAGAAGGAGAGAAGCAATAGAGAGAGAGAGAGAGAGAGAGAGAGAGAGAGAGAGCATAAAAATGGCAATGGGATTAAACCAAAACACGCCAGGGTATATATGGAAAAGGGAGGCAGGAAAACACAGTGTAGAGATACTAGCAAGAAAAAGGGCGAGTAGATACTTGATAAATATATTGGAAATGGGGAAGGAAAGATGGCCTTATATATGCCTAAAAGAAGAACTAAGGGGAATTTTAAATAAGAATCCGTCAAAATGGGGGCAGGAATTGGAAAAAGCCATGAATGAGGTAGGGGGTGAGGAAATAATTAGTCTTATGTACAAATGTAATAGCAAACAGGGGGTGATAGTAATAAAAGAGAGACTGGAGAATGGGATCAAAATAAAATTAGAACAGGAAATTCAAAAGGATTGGAAGAGGATTGAGAGGTCGGAATATTGTCCATATTATAAGAAATGGAAAAAAGAATTAGGTAAAGAAAGCTGCTGCTTCGGCCGCTCATGCTATAACTGCGCGCGCAAGTTGCTAATCTAATTTTGATCCATATATTGTAGAACACAGAGGGCATTATATAGTCTTGAGTAGAAAAGGGCAAGCGCGGCAAGACTGCGCTATTCAGGAAGCGCGTCTAGAGCCTCATGCGTACATCAGCGCATCTTGCAGAACGACTTACACATCCCATAACAATATATCAGAGCCAGTCAGAAACAATTAACTTTCACATCCCGACAAACACAATATTTCAATTATCAAAGGCGACGTGTACGCGAGCGCGCCGTTATATCCCGGCCGATGCCGCCCGCGTCGCTAATTTGATTTATGAATATTAAAAAGGGAATCGGCCGTGAAATCGACTCGGATCGGCCGAAAGAAGGGCGACGGAACGAAGAACGAGAGATCTCTCGCGGAGAAGAGATAGTGGGACAAAAAGAAACTAAGCCGAGGAAGTAAATTATATCGCGCTCGCACAGCACTTCATCTTCCAACCTGTCGAACTGTTTGCGGCTCTCGACTTCTATATCCACAGCTCCGTATTAACCTACTGCCAGCTGTGCCGTGCTTTTATCTCCCCGCGGCTGAATTGTTTCGCTCAGCCGCGAGAGATCCGCCGTTGTGTCTCTTTTGTTTTCTTTTCTCGCGCCGCGCGCTTCCTTATACCCTTTTTTCGCTGCTTTTTCGACCCGAAGAGATAACGCCGGACTACATTTTCGAGCCCAGACACAGCAGCCGCGCGTCGAGAGCTAAACTCGCGACTACTCGGACTCGTAAAGTATAAAGTCAACGACTATCGCTACGCTTTTTTGCTTTTAGCGCCGCTGCGGCGGGCTGTGGGAATCGGCCGATGGAGAAGCGATGCTGCTGCCGCTGCCCTGAAATTGGCGGCTGTTAATTTTCCGTTTGCGCTCTTATCCGGACTGGATGCTGAAATTATTTTCTACCGACTTTATGTTGGTATCGACGATTTTTGCACGTCGCAGTAAGGTGATATTTTAAGATCACGATTTTCCGGATCCCGATAATTTATCGCGTAAATTATTAATAAAACAAATTTTTCAACGAATACTTTTAGAAAGGACATAAAACGATTTTGACAGTAGTATATTAGAAAGTCACCCTGGTATATAAGGCTCAGCGGCAAAACGCGTTACGATCACTCAGTTCGAGAAAGGCATAAATCTAAATCGCTTCTCTCCGTCGCACGTGAATGTCCCCGGTAAATGCTTTTCTCGGACGACTGTATATCGATGAGAATTTCAATTGTCATTTAGCGATGATGGATCGGTAACATCATCTCCAGCATCGACTCATTAGAACAGCGCAGCAAAACAATAGTCCATTTGTGTACAAACAAACCGGGTTCGTTTCAATTTATCTCGCTCACGCTATTCTCACGGATGATTTTGAAATCAGTTTTTACAAACTGTGTGTTTTACGTTTCAAGTCTCGCGAAAACTGTGCGTAAAGCCAGCCCAATAATTCCCCGAAAGCCGTAAAATGTATACGGGTACCATTGATTTTCAAATGCAAAAGCTACGATGGTAATTCCAGTCGCAATTGAATTCAGCGAACTGCACGCACCATAGATCATTAAACCTGTACTGGCATTTTTCCCTCGACAGTATATAACGGACTGTTATTGCTACAGCGCAAATATTGCGTTTCTTTTCGCGAATAGACGAACGAAAAAAAATAAAATAAAATTCACGCAGGCAAAAGTCGATTACTTTCACAACGTCGACGACAAGTTGACTCGCAGCTGCTGCGATTGCGACTGACGTCAGATCTTTTTTCCCCCACTTCTCTCAAATTAGCTTCGACGTCTGCGAGCGCGGCTTGAAAATACGGATCTTCTCGCGCAAACTTGGAGAGCAGATTCCGAGCGCACGTGTCCTGCATCCGGTTCGTATAAAGAACTTGCGAGCAGCCGAGTGCGCTCTCGTGACGCGTTCAAAGTGCTAAGGCATGTTGCTCACCTTGCATTTCCGAGCGATCCGCAAAGCGGTCGAGAGAGACGGCTTTCGTTTGCTTTGTATAAATTAAGATAAAGCAATGAGTTATATATTTCAGTACCCTGCTGAAAATCTGCACATGCTGAAGCTCTCGCTAAATTATAAGTTCAATCACAAGTTAAATGCTAAATCGTACATTGGTTCATAGGCTGAAGTACGTGCTTATGCTTCAACATTTACCATATCACGTATACCGGGTCATTCAGAGCTCTCCTCGCGGAGAGGATGGTAGTCCCCTTCAGTTATAACTTAAGTAATAACTTAAACTTTTGTTAGAGACAAGTTACTACTTAAGTTACTACTCAAGTTATAACTTGAGCTAATATTTTAAATTTTTGTTGTTGTTCAAGTTATTACTTGAGTAACTACTTAAGATATTACTTGAAATTTTTAACTTTCATTTGAGTTATAACTCAAGTTATAACTTAAGTAATATTTTTTTTTATTAGAAAATTATTCTTTGCACGTAGATCTTTTAGAATCGACGGTATCATCAAATATTTCTTTGACTAAGTATTTTATTGAATAAGTTACGACAAATATCAGCACAAGGATAGTTAATTTTTGCGAATGTTTGTCATAAGGATTAAATATTATTTATAGAAAAAGTGTATTATTTAAAAAAAGATTTACGTGCAACCTGCAAGGAAAGCAAGCAGACATACATTTTTTTATCTAAAAACATAATATTTGTTATAATTTATTATTTAGTTATTACTGATACCATGAACACACGATAGAATAAAACTGTCACGGACAATTGGCCAATGAAGGATCAAAAAATACATAAAACACCTTTTACAAGTTAAAATGTTGGAAACTATAACTTATATGTCCATCCTAACGAATCTATCTTAGTATTATAATTGTAATTTCTCCTCTAAAAAGACATGAAATCCTTAAATAAATTGTCAAATGTTTACAGCTTACAAAAGTTTTTCTGTATTTTTATCAATTTACGCTAATGAATGTAGTGAAATCAGTTTTAAAATTGTCAAGTATTAAAAATCAGCACACTAACAAAAATCATTTCTTATTCGAAGAAAAATTAACTGCTTTGTTTGGCTTGCTGTTTTGGCTGCTTATGCTATAATACTTCGCTAGTAGAGTGCACCAGTATGCGTATAGACTGTCATGATCGCCGAAACCTATAGCATATGTTGGTAGCTATTCTATAGTTAGCCCCGTTACTCATGCGCATAGTGGAGAGAGCGTAGAGGGTTTGCGAATACGGGTACTGCGAATTTTTTTAAACCCAAGGCAATTTCAGAATCCGCAATTACATTCCAAACGTTTTCTGCTGCTCTTATGCCGGCCGTCATACAGTTTTGCTTCCCCCTAGTGGAGCTTTGTAATAGTAAAATTTTCAGTTTCGCTAAAACTTTGTAGAAACGCATTTGGAGTTGTTTGAAGTTCGAATCATGCGTTTTTAGAAAATGTCCGTGCGGATAGCTGTGTGTGTGTGTGTGTGTGTGTGTGTGTGTGTGTGTGTGTGTGTGTGTGTGTGTGTGTGTGTGTGTGTGTGTGTGTGTGTGTATTTATGTATACCGTCATGATTCTATAGAACCACGCGACCGATCGTAATAAAATTAGACATGCATACATGTTTTCTGATCCTGAATTCGGGAAAAAAATTTTTTTTACGATCCTCACCATTTTATATTTACAAACGCTTTGAACTGTTAATGCTCAGCGTGCGGCAAAATTTAAAATCATTCTGGAAAGATATAATTGATGGTATAATATGAGGTGCGCGAAGCGCACTTAGATTTCCTAGTATAAAATAAAACTGATGCATCTGACATGTAGTCAAAATCAGTATATTGTCTAATGAATTTGATAATATAACTGATGCATCTGACGTTACGACGTTAGTCAAAATCAGTATGGTTTCCAAATCTGATGATAGTACATCAATCAAAGACAAAATTAAAACTGATGCATCTGACATCGAGTCAAAATCAGTATTGTCTAAAATTAATTGATGTATTAGATAAATCAAGTGATTTTTATTAATAAGTCTGAAAGTTAAAATCGGGTGTTTATAAATCAGTTTCAATAGATTTTATGTAATCTAATATTAAATAAATCAGACAATTTAATAAATCTGAAATCAATAAAACTCATGTTTCAATATAAAAATGAGATGATTGTATTTAAAATCTGAGAAAAGAAAATCAGATAATTAAGTCTATCACATATTTATTTAACCTTATTAAGTCTATCACATATTTAACAAAGATTGTGTTAATTAGTGAAAGACAAGAATCCACCGTGTTGATTTCAACAATACTAATATCTGTTAATCATGTGCGATATGTAATAACATGTAATAAGAAGCGTTTGTAATTAACGTGTATATGTATATGAAGTATAAGGTTATATTAAAAATGACCAAAATTAAAGGTAATAAACACATAGAAAGTTACTTAAAAAATGAGTGATGAAATTAGATCTCAAACATTTTCTCAGAAAAAGTACAAAATCAGACAATTACATATATTTACGCGATATGAAATATTGCATATATTGTTTCAATTATGCCAAAGCAAATAAAAGTTCATTTGCAAAAAAAAAAAACCGCTGCCAATTCTTTGGCACGTAGCTTCCTTCAACATTATGTATTGCTTAATATCAGAATTGTTTTTACTTCATATATAAATCTATCAATTTTTTTTTGTTTTATGGATACAATTATTTTGAATCAATTACATATATATAATTAAAGCTCTCTCTCTCTCTCTCTCTCTCTTCCTCTCTCATATCTTCGAAACTAACTGGTATCGTAAACAACCCAAAGAAAGGGATCAAGATGCTATATAATACTAACTAAATCGAAAATTTTAAATTGATTATTGCCTTTTTACTCCAGTTATCGCGTCACGTAAAAATAACGATTCATAGTATACAGGGTGAGAAAAAAAATTTTGAAGCTTCATATCTTCGAAACTAATTGGTTTCGTAAACAACCCAAACATAGGGATCAAGATGCTATATAATACTAACTAAATCGAAAATTTTAAATTGATTATTGCCTTTTTACTCCAGTTATCGCGTCACGTAAAAATAACGATTCATAGTATACAGGGTGAGAAAAAAAATTTTGAAGCTTCATATCTTCGAAACTAATTGGTTTCGTAAACAACCCAAACATAGGGATCAAGATGCTATATAATACTAACTAAATCCAAAATTTGAACTTGATTAATGCCTTTTTACTCCAGTTATCGTCTCCCATAGAAAAACGACTTTTTTCAGTTTATGATGTTTTTCTTCAATGAACTGACTTAAAACTGAAGTGGTACATAGTTCTAATTACCTTCAATGATCATGTATTTTTTTAGAATGATTCACTATTTAGTTTTTGAGTTATAACGATTTAAAAAAATTTCACTTTATGGTGTATAATAAAAGAACGACGAAAGATAATATAAATTCTCCGCGGTAAAAAGATAGGTAATTTTATTCTCTTTCATGTGCATATTAAGCAATTTACTTTTATTAACTTTTTCAATAACTTTATCGGAGAAAACTGAAATCTCAAAACTAAAAAATCGCTATAAAAAAAAAACACGCCTACAAAATGTAAAACGGACTGTTTTCCCATCATGCTATAGTAAAAACGAAGAAAATGAGAGTTGGTGGATCAAAATCCACTGAGTAGAAGCTGAGATGCAGATGTCGACGAACGAACACACGCACACACACACACACACACACACACACACACACATACACACACACACACGCGCGCGCGCTCTCACATCCATACGGACATTTTCTAAAAACACTATTTTTCGATTAAAAATACATCAAGACACACTTTCTACATGTTTTTACACAAACTCAAAAAATCACTATTACAAGGCTTCCTTAGGAAGGAAGCAAAAATCTGTAAACAATAATATTCAAAATTGCAAACAGATACATTTATATGAACGTAATTAAAAATGAAATCTGTAATATTATGACGATAAAAGGTTCAATATTTCAGTTGCTTAAATTCCATAAATATACCTGTTGAGAAACAATTATTTTAAATTGGTGATAATATTGTTACAGAGATACACTTATAACATATTAATAGACATATTCTTATATAAATTCTACTTCATTATTTTTATGTGAAATAGGTATAAGGGGAAATAGAGACGCTCGAGTCGAACGATTTTTCCTCGTAGCGCTAAAAAGTCCGTAGTAACGATTTTCTCGTTTCCTCGGCGATCGATAAGAGAGCAGGCGGCTTCTAAAAACGGCAAGAATAATTGTTCTTTTCTGCGTATCGGCAGCTGAATCTTTCTCAGGAGTAATTGCGAGCCTCCCATCCGACACCATCGCGTCGGATTTTCTCAGGCTCTAGGTCATGGAATCGCGAGGGAGAGATATTCGGCGTTCTTGAATATTTGCATTTTTCAAGAGAAACCTTTCTTTTTTCAATGCGAGTCAAGTGCTCGAAGATCCCATTGATTTATCTGCACGAGATAGGTGCAACTTTCTTCTTCTCTGCGATGTGAAAATGCGAAAAAGTGCGCGGTCTCGTTAGAAAACTCGCATCGGAAACATAACTTTCATTTCATCGAGCAATATGCAAATGGAGCTCTGAAGTTTTCAAATGGCGTTACGCAAATAAAATTAATGTTCCGCGATAAGACTTTGTAAATACGCAGTGCTTTCGCGGTGGCCTGTGAACTTTGGTTTCTTCAAAAAGCTTCGAATGTAACCAGTTTCCTCATTGCACCGCGTCGAATTCGCCGAGTTATACCTCGCTAATCAGTAGGCCGGTGCGGAAAAATGCCAAACAAGCTTATAGCGCCGACTCGGCGAGATAGTCCGCGCTGCTCAGGAAAATTTTTGATTCAAGCTAGCCTGCGGTATGTGTAAAGTATGATCTTCGGATGAAAAATCACGACTGAACGCGTTACGTAAAAGCTGTATGCCTCTGTGCGCGGCGGCGGAAAACGAAATATATTCATCACGAGAGAGGTGTATCGTGTAGACGCTGAATTCTATCTCGGGATCGGAAGAAAGGCTCATGGCTGGGGCCTTTTATATTAAGTAATATTTCGCAAAGATGGAAGCGGCGGCAACGAGAGGCCCGGCGCTCGAATATCGTGTGCGGTAGCGGAAAAATAATGAATCCCATAACGGGATAGGAGCCGTGTACATAGCTGTGCGGCGGCGTCTCTATCTTTGCCCCTCGTCAGTGAAATCTTCTTATCTCTTGTATGAGCATTAGATGCAAGCACACGAGGAATTTCCCGAGTCAAGAGGTGTGACCGAAAATAGGCATGCTGATGTGCAATAACGTGAAAACTTCTTGTTAAAAAAATTGAATCCTTAGAAAATGATGTGGTTTTCTTTCTCTCGGCATAAAAACAGTGTGTGTGTATATATATATATATATATATATATATATATATATCATAAGTGGGCGATGCGTGAGCAGAACATCTGTACTACACACGATATCGAGCATGCGCGCGCTAGCAGCTATATCGAGAACAAGAGAGCGCGTGCTCTCCCGTGGCTCGAATGCATCTCCCGGTCGCCGAAAAGAGGCATCGGGGAAAGAGAGAAAGAAAGATCGGGTCACGGATTCTCGTTCATGTGCGACGTGGAGCGCATGTACGGCACAAGATCGTGTAAACAGTGTAAATGGTGCGAGATAAGAGAGGCTGCAGCGCACGCCGCCGCCGCCGCCGCCGCTGCAGAGTGAAGCACATAACACGTGTTAGATTGCCGATATATCGCATAAATCGCGAGTTCACGAGCGAGCCTTATACGGGCGATTCCGCGCGTACTTATACGTGCCAACGCTGCGGTATGCACGCCTAATTAAACCTTTTACGGCCGCCCCTTACATTTCGAGGATCATTCACGCAGCTATGCGGACGTAGTCGCTCAATCAGATGTTATTTTGTTTACCTTGTAAGCGTCGAAAAAATTCAGATTTACTGACTTTCTTTCTCCGCAACGACGCGATTCAAAAAACCAGTATTGTACTGTCGTGCGGCAATGACGCCGCAGATTCGGCGAGTCATTTACCTCTCGTAACATCGTGATGAATTTAATGCATCGCCAATTCATTATTCAGCAGAACCTTCTCTCGCTCGCACAATGGTCTTGATGCTACGCGCTCCACTAATAGCCCGTCGATCAATGCTGGCAATTAATCGCCGCTCGACGACTGTGGCTTTTCAGCATCAATCGAGACTCTCGCGCGCATTTTTGTACAGAAAAGAAAAGCGCTTCGACGTGCGTACACGTACTATGCTCTCGCGATCGGCAGGATAAATCGCCCGCTGCAGCAGCAGCTCCGAGCCAAGTTAGATAAGACGCACACATCGAGTGATAAAAAGCAGCAGCAGCAGCAGCAGCAGCAGCTGCGTCGAGGTAAAAATGGACCGCTGCCGGGGGCAAAAGCGCGATCGATAAAACATCCCGCGCGGCCCCGACACTCGAAACACGAAAAGCCAATCGGAAAAAGCAAAGCTTATACAACTGCGCCTCTCGTCTTGTGTGCAGCGCTTTCACTGATGTGCCGGTGCGCACCGGCTACGAGGAGAGAAGATAATAATTAGACATAAATAAAATCGAAAGTCGGCTAACTGGCACTTTTCCCCGTGAAAGTCGTGAATTGCAGCGAATGCATATTGTATATTGTGCGTTTTTCTGACATTAATCACCGGCGCTTCGCGTACCGTGCATGTATAGACACCCGTGCGCACTAGCGACGAACGCTTCGCTGAAGAGAGTGGCATCATCGCGCAGGAGCCGCCTGACACGCCTATACTTATAAGCCAGCTCGCCGTTGCCTTGCCCTTTCGCGCAGACTGCATCGACGATTGCTTACCGTTGCGTAAGCTATATTTTTACAGATGGCGATCGTTACACATTACCGCGTGTCACTGCAAATCGAGACCGACGATCGGCACGATGACGCGTGTTTTGCGCCGGTCTACTGCGATCGTTTATGCAAACACACAATAATGCTGTGAGAACCGAGAAGGTGTTGGATTTTCGATGTTCAAAAAGTGGCATTCATGTATATCCAACTCGGCGTAAAATGAATATGAACGTGACGCAAGCTGGGGAGAGTATAAAGATAAGGTGCATTAGAGCATTTAGCACTGGATCGTGGCAGCGGCCGAATGGACCATAAAGCCTTTGATGCTCTTTTCAGCATCCAAATGCATTTTACCTTTCTCTTGTGTAAACAGAGAGAGAGAGAGAGAGAGAGAGAGAGAGAGAGAGAGAGAGAGAGAGAGAGAGAGAGAGAGAGA
>CM053170.1:59431567-59556937 GCA_012977825.3 Pteromalus puparum
TTTTCTGTTGAAAAAAGAGAGAGAGAGAGAGAGAGAGAGAGAGAGAGAGAGAGAGAGAGAGAGAGAGAGAGAGAGAGAGAGAGCTGTGCTCCAAAAAGTTTGCATTATGGTATTCTTGAGCAATATCTGCCTTGAACTCGGTCCCACACACTCTGCAAATTATTGTAACTCGGCTAATCTCGCACGCGATAATTAGCCCCAAATCAAAGCGAGCACCCTCTGCCGCACTGGAGGCTCGCACCAGAGATGTGAAGCTAAAAATAATCATAAATCACGGTAGCTACAGCCACCAGACGAGAGTAAGCAGCGCGCAAGATATACATCTAAAATTAAACAAGTGGAGCTCCCGCAGAAAAAAGTTTAATTTACTATCGCGCAGAAAGTCAGCAATGGTCGGTAGCAGCGGCCAAGAGCAACAACAACTTGCGCCTCCCCGCGCTGCGTTTAATAAGAGCGGGACATTAACCTTGTTTCGGAATTCCTCTCATTACTCGTTACAACTACATTCCGGCTACGCCTCTGCCGCCGCTTCTCCAGCTCGACGAGAGCCGCCACGTAGGCGGCGCTCGTCGTTAGTCGAGAACGTGTGCTTACGCTCTGCCTAAGGACTGTATACGCACTGCACTACCACGTCGGGTTTTATCTTCGACGCGACTGTTACACGCCGTTGCGGTACAGCCTCCTCCGGAGCGAAGAGCTTGATCGATCTTTTTTGCTCCGCTTTTCGGATTATCTCGCATACCGCTATGCCTGCATTGTTTACCCGCGCAACATTTTCATTCCGGTTATGCGTTTTTTTTTCGATCGAAACAAAGCAAAACGGAAATTCTTCCGAAGCTTTTGTTTCTTATTAGCGAGACGAGGATACATCGACGGGGCGTCCATCTCTGACTTGACGGGGAAAGCTTGATGCGAGCGATGTTGGACGGCGACGAGAGGATTAAACGGGATCGGTATAGGAAAAGAGAATACCGAGAGCGCAGCCTTGGTGCAGCGGCTGCTCCGATTGCTTACAGCTATAACAAGTATATACACAAGTAGCCAGATGTATCTTTCTGTTACGGTGGTCTGCTGTACGTATACGTTTTAGTAGCAGCAGGCGTGGGCTGTGTAAGGCCGACGCGCTGGATCGAGATTGAAAGATGAGATCGATCGGATGGGAAATCAAAGGCCCTCTGAGAGAGAGAGAGAGAGAGAGAAAATGTCCCACTGCGCGTGTACGTATCGTGTTTATTATCTCACGTTCTAGCTGGGCTACCGGCATTTGCATGCACGGCCGCGAACGAATGTTTGCGCCTAACTGTTTGTAACTGTCTCCACTGAAAGGTATTCCAAGCATTTGCTTTCGCTGTGTAACCCAGTGCGACGCGTGAATGACATCTCGATGAGACTTTTTTGTGCGCGTTTCGTGAAGCGATGATGTCCGCTTGTCAGATGGTATACAATTTTGAGTTTTCTCTATGTACATCAGGACGTACCGACGTGAAGTATATACCGTAAGAATGATTGATTTTTGAAAATGCATTTTAATTAACAAGGAGATAAGTTTCTAAACTGCAGGAAACGAATTTTAATGGGCTTTGGGAGATTTTTTTGATGCTTGAAAATGAATTAGGAAACCCACTCTTTTCAAAAGTCTAGTCAAAATTGATAAAAGTACAGTGACTCTTTAAACAGGTGTAACTTTGATTTAATTCATCGTAGGTCATCCATCAAATTTTTTATAAAATAAAACTGCATTTTGAAAATTTTCCTTTTGTTTCAGCTGGTTAGCTGGTTTTGGAGCTCGAAGTATTGCTAATTTAAAAAGATACAAACACCCTGGGACTGGTCACAATCAGCACTTTAGGGGAATCTTTTACGAATAATTTTTGAAATCTCTCATTAACGTCCAATGATTTGTCCTCAAATTTATTTTGACTTTCGTGTCTCCGCGTGCCAAAACACAGGCAAATGGTACGATTTGCCGTCTTTATCAACCAACGAACGCCATGAAGCTTATTTCATCGCAATAATCGCGTGTCACCGCGTCTCATCCCAATCAATGTTGTGCATTTCATAATCCACCGTTATTAGATAATACTCGTGGGGAAAGTCTTATGCAACGTCAGTCAACGAGAGTCCCTAAACTTCCGGGGGTGAGACTGAATGGCTTAAAAAACTCAAAAACACTTGTGGAATGGCATTCGCCATCTAGTGATCGCTTTGTGTACTTTTCGCTCGTACTGATGCCGGTTGCCAATACAATACTTGATTCAAACGCGTTTCCACGTAGCGCGACAGCTAGAAGCCCTTAAGACCGCAACTTTTACCTGTATTTTAAGTAAAAAAANACTTTTCGCTCGTACTGATGCCGGTTGCCAATACAATACTTGATTCAAACGCGTTTCCACGTAGCGCGACAGCTAGAAGCCCTTAAGACCGCAACTTTTACCTGTATTTTAAGTAAAAAAAAAAAAAAAAAACAAACAAACAAATAAATAAACGATCTAGTATGATTAAACATATGAGGGCGAACTGAGAGTGATTTACTTCATTTTTTCATAATTAATCTCATTAAAGTTTGTCGTTTCCCGCAGTTGAGCCACTCTCCTTGTAAGCGATGAGAGGACTTGGATTTTAGTGTAATATATAGGAAAACATCGCATTAACCCAAAAAAGTATCTTCATTAAAGTCAAGAGTTACAGCGATGGTCGTTATAGTCACTTTCATGATTTCTCGTATATTTTAATGCTGACGCTCTTTACATAATCGTCCATCTACATTCACTTCTATACGATTTTTGAAATTCAAAATTCCTGATGACAAAACTATCTGATGTTACGTAGCAGACTGATCCCGAATCTGGGGCAAATATATACTTTGAGCTAAGATAATATTTTTAAAGAAGCGCGAGCCAAGTTTCCGGAAAAGTACGGGAGAGGAAAAAGCACAACAACGCGCTTCCGAAACAAGTTTCTATTTCCGTCGCGCAGTCATGGACCTCTAGACACTCCACTTCCTTCATCCCATGCACCCAGCTGCGACGGCAGATTTCATAAATTCTGCAGCAGAGCTCTCGTAATCCACAATGATTATAACGCAGTGGCTTGCGAAAAACAAACTCGAAAAACACGAGCTTGATTATATTCCGCAAAGACTGTATTTAAAAGTTGAGCGCGCAAACACCCCGAAGCAACGTAAACAAAGCGTCGAAGATGAGTAAGAGTAAAAAAGTAGAGGTACGGAGCGAGGAAAAAAAACA
Source organism: Pteromalus puparum (assembly GCA_012977825.3). Classification (NCBI taxonomy): domain Eukaryota; kingdom Metazoa; phylum Arthropoda; class Insecta; order Hymenoptera; family Pteromalidae; genus Pteromalus; species Pteromalus puparum. The sequence continues at coordinate 59,434,813 of CM053170.1, forward strand.
AAAGTGGTATGAAAAATCGGTGATAGAAAGTTCACGGGTAACGGACGGCTGAGCAGGAGGGAGGGCCCGAGGCGTATGCGCGAGACCGCAACGGGCGGAATATGAGATAGGCGTGTAGCCGTGTTCCGGCGAGCTATTTCCGGTCCGGCCTTGTTGTCATACCTCGCGCCGCTGTTTAATAGCCCGTCGTGAATTACTCTAGCCTCACGTTTATATCATTTGCGCTCCATACGCAACGAGTCGACGCCGACGCTCTCCTCCAGGGAGCTTCTTTGTTCTCTCCTCGCGCCTGCCTTTCATTGCTTGATCAATGCTTTACAAAATTTTTATTGGATGTGAAAAAAAAAAAAAAAAAAAACATAAATTCAGTATTGATGATCGGGAATAACGTCTTCGAAAAAAGTTTAATTCGGTTGTAGTTCAGTACGATGAAAAGATTTCTCACAATTGAACTAGGATTACAAAACGTAAATAACCGTTCATTTCGAATTAGGGCAGACTTTGTTCAGAGCTCCGGGTCACGATTACTCTTTGGGTTCGTAGCACTCTGCGCTTTAATGGACCTTAATTACCGGGATGACACGGAAAAACAGCTGTTTTTTTCTGCGTGAACGCAGGTTGCTGTCCCTGTTTTTAAGAAGATTATAACGGAGAGCTAATTCTCGGTGTGCTGATCAAATTTAGTGCGCTGCTTATTGATCATAATTAATGCAATCGTGAAACTTTTTCTAGTTTTTAATGCGGAATAGATGCACGATTACGATTTTTTTTTTATACACATCGGTATATACTTCTCTGTGTATTCTTAATCCTCTTAATCCCTCGTGATTTGAAAAGGAACGATCGAGTTGTCAAGGCGTGGACCTACTCGTAAATACATTATTGAATCGCCTGCTTTTCTTTTCAAAATCTCGATACACTCTCGAACTTATGAATAAATTTCAATCAATTAAAAGGACTAATCTTACACACAGCGCTGCAACAATCGTGGCTCAGACACTACAGCTCTCAAGCGCGCAAGAAGAGGAGGATCAATCGACGTGCTACATAATAGTGGCCATATACATGCAGGCATGGGAGCGCGCGAGCAAATCGCTCTCCGCGAGCCGCGCTTGTTCCAGAGTAATGAGATGCATGCACGCCGAGAGAAACTTTCACCCCTGGGGCGCCCCTTGGCCGGCTTATCCCGACCGCCGCCGTCGCCGCCGTTCGAAGAAGGGCGCGGAAGTTCGATTCTCACACCTGACGCTGCTGCTGCCCACGAGAGATCGGCATCCGTATAATTTAATCCACTGGACCGATTCTCTCGACTAACTCACGCACGTATCAGCGACTTGGACAGGCGACTAATTGGGATCGTTTTGAAATCAGGCCTGTCCCGTCGTATTATAATTGAATATTACACGCTGTCACGAGTTGTTGTGACGTTTATCGACCTACTGATCCAGAGCGCACGAATACCGATCCGGGATGATCGACTCGACGTATCCAGTGATTAAAAGGCCATTCTTGGACGTTTTCCATATGATTCCTAGAAAACTACACCAATCAAAGATCGGCATGCAGCGCTGAATAAGGTCTCGAGCGATGGGAGGATAAGTGCATAGCTGCCACCGGTTGCAATTTTGATCGGCGCGATTTTTCACGCTCCTTTTGCAGCGCAGTTTCGCAACTATGCCGAGAGAGAGAGAGAGAGAGAGAGAGAGAGAGAGAGAGAGAGAGAGAGAGAGACATTTATTATTTTTATCCAAAGTAGAGCGTCAACGGTTCATAGCAGCACCTGTGCAGCGGCCGCTGTAAACCTCGAGCGAGCTCTTTAAGAAGCCTCGTAAAAAATCAATTCGCGCAGAGCCGCGTACCTAGCATAATACGATCCCACGGGAAAGCCGCCGCAGACACCGAATCATAAAAGTATTCACGTTTGTGTTCGCGCGGAAAAATCGACTTTCTTTTTCACTAGGTACATAGTACAACAGAGCTGCTGCTTCGTTTATACGCATCTGACCCCGCTTGACATTTGTTTGTGCACCGTTTGTTTATGCATTATATAGATATAGGCACGATGAGTTGAGCTATACCCAAGTTATATGGATGATTAATCGTACGACTTTATGCAAGTCAATCTCGCAGTCGTTGCCTAACTAGTACTAATTAACGACTTGGATTTATAATTCAGCCTGTACATCGATATAAATTAGCGCGCCTTGAGCTTGGCGAAAACGAAAATTGGAAAATTATGCCGTTGGTGTCGAGACAAGGGGTTCGTTGCCTAATCTTCACTGCAGCTCTTACACCGCACGCAAATCCAAAATTAGATTGTTTTATTATCTAGCCTCCGCGGTGTGTGCAGTAAAATCAAGCAATCGACCATCTCCCAATGGAAGAAATTACAAAATTCGATCTTGCACGGACTACGGTGGATAGCAAGCGAGAAGTAATTGCAGAATAGTCCAATATACGGAGGAGCTTACGCAACTCGGCGAAGCTTTTACGGAGAACCAAAAAGTGCGAGACAAAAAATAAAATCGCTGCGAGATCGTCCGCAGGTTATTCACACAATTACGTAACGCGAATTACGCGCGTTAAGTGCACACAGGCGAGCGCATAACGAATTATCCGCCGAAAGTTCAAAGAGCGCGAAAGCAATTAATAAGTCCGCGCGCTCATATTGTCCCGAAAAAAAGGTTCGCTCTCACCTCGACCGTTGCGTAATCGAACCTCGCACTTACTTACGCCTACTCGCGAAATAAAGCATCCCGCGGCGGCCGCACGTAACCATAATACCTACAAGCGTCGCCGTAGTTGGAAATCGCTTTCCTCGGATGCTGCGCTCGCGTGAGAATTTATCAGCTTATTTTCGTCTCCTAGCTCTTAATGCGCGATCGAGCGAGCAGGAAAGAAATTGCTGCAGCGCGCAATAAATTCGAGTCGATAGCCAAAGATGAGGATCGATAAGACCGCGTGTTTGCTTGTACGCGGCTGTTATGTGTGTGTGTGTATGTGTATAATGCGCGAGAGTCGTTAGCCGATTATGCGCTCGCGAGGCGCGGGATTGACGCGCGTTATATGCGGAATAGGTCGAGGCGGCGCGAAGCATGTGTGCATTACCCTTCTGTACATATACAGACTCGGTTTGCGGGCATCGCTCTATCCGGCTAATGGTGAGCTATGAGCGGTGCCACTTTTCGCTTGTTACGGCCGATTCTCGCGGGATTTCATTATGTGTGAGCGAGCGAAACCGGGCCGTATTATATCGTGGCCGATGTGCGATTACCTTTTATTGAGTGGCTGGGAAATTTATAAACAACCGCAGTCAGATCGATCCTTTGATTTACTTCGCTTCCTGATTCGAGTCGACTCTGTCCGATATGCTATGGGATGTAGCTGTATTCGACTTTCTACGCATTTCGTGAAAATTTGATTCTCAATTGTACGTCGAAAATTCTATAGCGAAATTCAGGGGTTTCGACAACGTACGTCTGGATCGTAAGCTCGCCATTTACGGGCCTCGCACATTATAAAGGAAATAGATTCGAGGCTGGTGGTTGAAATCAATCATTCGTTGCGCGCGGCAGTAAAGTGAACTTTTTCGAAAACGAATTTCAAGAAGTGCACATTAGACACTTTGTGGGAAAAGGCCGCGATAATTCGACCCGCGAATCCACGCCCGACTTTTATAGACTGTCTACGAACAATATGGAAAATCGCTGCACTAGTATATACGTACGCGTTATATAAGCCGTAATTATATAAAAAAATATTATAACGCCAAGTCGGAAAAAATGTAAATCGGCGCTTATATACGGTGGTTTTGACATGAAGGTAATTAGCGGCTTTTATATATATTGTTTTTATTCGATGCGGCTCCCACTTGGCACACGACGTCGCGCAAGACATACTAGGCACTTTCTATGCGGACTGTAAAATCTGCGAAATGTGCAATAAATTGTAATTGGCTATCGTAATTTTCACTTGGATCCGATTGTAATTTTTGTACACCGCGATTATTTTCATTATTATACCGACTTTCCTCATCCGATATCCGCGCGAAATGATCAAGTAACAAGTCGTTAAAAAGGGCACCGCGACTCCAGTGCGCACTACTTCCCGCTAGCTCGCGTTTCGAAAATTTAATGGCAGTTCTCGCGCGACTCGCAATCATAGCCGAAAACTCGGCGTAAGTACGCTCGGCATACGAATGAGCGCGCGTATAAATCATAAAATCTCAGCCCCGCCAAAGATCGAGAGCAGCAGAGAGAAAACACCGCGAGCCCATCTCGTCTTTTTTTTACTCCGACCCGCGTGCGCGATCAGCTCCGTCGCATCAGTTCTTTAATTCATGAGGCATTGTCGAGCCCATCATCGGCTCGCGACGATTTTCTCCGTGGCGTATTGTGTGTGTCGCGCGCGCGCGCGCGCTCGCGTGTAGAGTAACGGACCACATCTCGCGCAGGATAAAAAGAAAAACGGGTTCTCCCGCGCGCGTGAGCCCGTGTTCATTTTTCTCGCTCGACTTATTTGCTCGCGCTCGCGTTACCTACGGCCGCGCCGTTAACGATATTCGATCGTGTGCCTGGGTATGCTATGCCGGTGCGAGCCGAGGGAGAGGATGGAACGGGCCGATTAGATGTGGATCGCCAGGAGCGCCTTGATTTATTGGGGAGTTGCTCGGTTTGATTGATCGGTAAAAAAAGAATGAAAACAAGCATAACGCGCGGCGCGTGCGCTAGGATTTCGGTTTTGTTCTTTGGGCTGCTTCTAATTTGCGTAAGTTGAACTTGCTTGCATTTTTTAACTTTATAGCGTTGAAATAGTTAGCAATTTTTCAGATCTTCTCTTTCCATATCTCTTATTTTATTACACTGCCTCGCCTCAATAACTCATTGGATCAGCGGAAAGTATAGTATTAGTATATCAGAATTCCCCAGTGCACTCACACGAAATACACACCTCCATCACGTGCGTCCAGCATGTGGTAACTAGCGTCGGAATCATCTGTAATGTACCGATCTCGCGAAACTGCAGAAAAAGCCACTTGACGCAATGAGCTGCCTCCTATGTTAGTCAGCTCTTTTTCACTCGCGCAACATTTTTCAACCATGACCATTCCTCTCCCGAACGCGTACACATGCATGTCATTCAACTCGACAGCAGGTTTATACGAGCTAATATCGCCACACACGTGCGCCGGAGGTTTTGCGTCGTCCAAAAACGTCCCGAGCGCAAAAAAGCCTCGATATAACGCAATAGATAGACCTGCACTGCGCCTATAGCGGATCTGCTGCAACTCGAGCCAGCCCAGCGGTGCGCAACAGAGTGGCGTCGGCCCCCACTGCATAAGTACAGACATCGCTACATAATGACGTATGCGTGGATGCATGGAAGAGTCGGAGAACGCGAATTTTTTCAATTCAAGCCAGCCGCTCTCTCGCGCATGGGCGGTGGCGCGTCGCGGCTTTTCGTCATCCGAGAAGCCCGTCGCTGCGACGTCGCCATGCAGCGCAACCCGATGCCCGGTTACGCTGGCCCGCGCTACGCGTGTGCTTGTGTTACTCGCCTGTACTGGATATAATATACGCCGGGGGGACGGCTAATTTTTTGGGAAATGGGGAATGAGCGCACGGGCTTATTGTTGTGCGAATATATTAGTGCCGCGCGCGCGGCGCAATTAGACTTATAATTGAGCGGCGCCGCTGCGCTATTACACTTATTATAACGCCGATGGTATGCGCGTAAAAGTGGGCGACCCCGTTCGAACGTTTTCCACCCACCGTCTGCGCGCGACTCGCGAGAACTGCCTACGTTGTTTTCTCGGAGGATGAGAGTAGCGGTGGCTCGAGTCGCGAGGAATCTTTGTTTGTCAAGGCAGGCTTTCGCGCGATCGCAAGAAAGTACCGGATTGAACCGTTCTGTGCTACTCGGTATACATGTGGGATATGTCGTTTACTTTTGAAAATAAGGCTATGTGCTTCAATTTGTTGGAAATAATTTGTAGTATCAAAAAATGGAAAAGTCGGAGCTTTAGATTTTTATTAATCTATATATCCAGCAATCCTATATATTCAGACAGTTTATTACTGTGAAATATAACGAATTAAATGTAAATTTAAAAAGATTCATAAAAAGTTTAATTTTTATTAGGTCAGCTAGTAGACAGAGAGACAGGTCGGTTTATACTTAATTTCGATCGGTGGTTGGTTTAATTATTATTTAGAGACCTCTTTATGTATATTTTGCCGATGTTATATAACCTAGGCAAAATGGTTCAACTAATTTGTAAACTAAAAAAAGATTAAATAGTAATAGCAGCATATGAATTGAACGCAGAAGAAAAAGAAATTGTGCAAGTAGATAATTCGGACGCAGGTCAGACATGAGTCAGTATATTACAAAGGACATTAACCTTAACGTTCTCAACGTATCGTATGATTTAGTGCAGAATGAATGATATCTAACTTGGAAACAGAGCAAGTCTGTTGTTTCATCCACAGTCCTTGAGTATTTTAAAAAGCGAGATCACTAATGCCACCGACTCAACGCGCATACTTTCGATGCGCATCACATAAACACCTAGGTATACATAACATACGACATACGACGAACACAACAACTGCTAAACGTCGGCGTCGTCCACGACAATCTCGTTAAATTGAAGTCAAGTTTATAAACTCCTGCACTTATAAAAAGTGTGTCAGAGTATATAATTGCAGACGCAGTCTCGTGGATCATCGAAAAAGTGAAAATTTCATTGGCCAATTAACGTTGATAGCACATTACACACGCTGTGCGTTGAAACGCGGCAGATGCACATCCATGATCCATGATCGGCTCGCGGCCTTGTAACGCATCGCGCCTCGGCTTTATATATAGAATTTCATCGCGCGAGTTTTCCACGAAGCTCGCGCTCGTACGTGCGCGTCGACGCATTGCGGTACGCTGCGCCTGCAAAGTACTGCTAATCGCGCCGACATATACCTATACCGTGCGTTGATACATGTTTTTATAAGCGGATTTGTGCACTGCTTTTTTGCGATCAACCTAATAGCTTTAAACGCCTCTTGTATCTTCTTATGTACGTTTAGATAAGTACTAGTCCAGCTAGTCATGCGACTGAATAATTAAAAGCAAGTGCTTTCGCAACCGACGAGTTACTACTTATTTCGGTTTGAAACTCATTGAAATTTTACACGTTAATTAAAGCGTTCCAGCGCCTCTTCGCTGCAGTACTCGAGTCCCTTGCTCACTTACGCGAATGGCGAACATCAAGTTTCGTAGTCGCACACGAGTTGGATGCAGGCGGATCATCAGAGCTGATCATCAGAGCTAAACTGCTATAATCGCTCTTAGGGTAATGTTGAACATGCACACTACTGCTCGTGAGAGAGTGAAATTCGATTGACAAGTTTTTCATGTCGATGGATGCCTACTGCACTGCTGCGGCTAGCTATATGCACAATTTGCTAGAGCTCGATATTATTCTCAAGAGGCCAACATGTATACCAGTGTTCTATATATATATATATATATATATATATATATATATATGCGTGGTTCTCTGTCAAATCGAAGATGACAAAATTTTTTTTGATCCAAACTTTATATATATGTTCTATAGGATGCCCGTGGCTCCCAAAACAATTTTCAGCGCGATCCCTTCACTTGGCTTCAAGTTATAGCTGGTCAAAGTTGGTGTTTTAAGCGATTTTTGCATTTTTTGCCTATTTTCAATGATTTGTAGCTCATAATGGATGCATTTTTAACTAAAACTACCCTGATACTTTTTTTTGTTAAATTTTCTAAATTTTTCAATAAATTTACTATTAAAGTCATATATACATGTTTAGGCTACCTTATTTGCATTTTAAACCTTAAAATGTGATAATCGAATAAATCGAAGGGTTTGATCCGGACTCCGACTACTTTCGTACGGTGAAAAGATACCTTTTTATAGTGCAAAAGTACCTGTACAAGAGCCAGAATGGCAGAGGCCTTTGTTTTTTGTTTTTATGGGACACTAGTAGTGAAAAACCCTCAGAAATGATTCAAATAACTAATAATAGCTGTAGATAAAGGACGTATCCATCATAAAAATATAACAGTGATTGTTTATGTTAGTAAAAAGGAATCTGACGTCCTTTGTCACAGCTATTATGAGTTATTTGAATCAATTCTGAGGTTTTTTCACTATTGGTGTACCATGAAAACAAAAAACTAAGGCTTCTGCCATTCTGGCTCTTGTACAGGTACATTTTTGCACTATAAAAAGGTACTTTTTCACTGTACAAAAGTAGTCAGAGTCCGGATCGAACCCTCAGATTTTCACATTTTAAGGCTTAAAATGCAAATAAGGTAGCCTAAACATGTATATATGACTTTAAAAGTAAATTTATTGAAAAATTCAGGAAATTTAACAAAAAAAAGTATCAGGGTAGTTTTAGTTAAAAATGCATAATCATTGAAAAGAGCCAAAATTCAAAAATCGCTTAAAACACCAGCTTTGACCAGCTATAACTTGAAAATTGTTTTGGGAGCCACGGGCATCCTATAGAACATATATATAAAGTTTGAACCAAAAAAAAATTTTTCATCTTCGATTTGACAGAGAACCACCCATATATATATATATATATATATATATATATATAATGCATATATGTATAATGCGCACCGCTGCGGGGTATATAGCATGTCTATATATACGCGCCTCTTGCGTAACGGTAGCCCGTACACGCGTTTCTCGTGTCTGAAAGGGTATGTTTTCGCTTGGGAAAAAATGGCAGGCGAAAATCGCACTTCTGCGCGAGCTTCGAACATCTCGCGCGAGCACTCCTCGATTGCGCAACCTCGCAAATGGCTGTTTATGGAATATCGCATACATGCCGATGCTGATGGGGTGAAAAATACTGCATACCTTCACCGAGTGCGTATCTACGAACGAGCAAAGTCCAGTTTTTTCCGTTTTCCACTGGTGAAATAGCATATAAGTATATATAGGCGAATTCAGGAAAAGGATAATAAATTAAAATTGTCCCTCTGTGTCATTATAACTCAGTGGATAATTTCGGATTCACGTAATTTGGATTACACGTTTTAAATTTTTACTTTTAACGCCCATAACGTTTTATCGCGCGCTGTCATTTTTATGGGAAGAAAGCATGGCTAAGTGTTGCCCGAAGAAGTATATATGGGTATATAATTCGGTGCCGCATGCACATTATGACGCAACTTTATTCGGAATAAAGACATTTAAAGCGGATTCTCTCGTAATTGTCGTCCATCTATATTGAATTACGTAAAATCGGGGATACGCTCTTTTTTATGCATTGTTTCTCTTCGCAGAGCGGAAGGCAATGCGCGGCAAGAGTTTATGACAAAAAGAAAACGAATGATATTAACTTCGGACTGTGCAATTTATGTGGGAAAGCACAGTCGTATCGGGCTCTGATGCGTGTGAAAGATGCCTGTTCGGGCGCAGATTGGGAGTCGCTCGATCGGAATAAACAGACACTTACTACGAATATAGGTACGTACGCGAGGGGCGATTAAGTGTGAAATAATGTTGCAGCTCGCGATATAATTACGCTTTTCCTTATGGGTACTCGTGACTGATGCTCGCAGCAGCCTGCGCTTGAGGCCGATTACGTCCTTAAACTCATGATAATAAATTAATTCTCAAAAATCATTCTGACTGATTTTCGTTACGTAAAGTGTCACTTCTGCGTTGCGTCATGTACGACTTTCGAAAATCAACGTATTTCTATACTTCCCAGCTGGGAGGCCTTCACATTCATATCACCTGATATCTCGAAGCGATGTCAGGCGCGCGTAATTTCTGGAAAAAACAAAAAAAAAAAAAACAAAAGCTTCGACAAGGGGAAAATCAACGGGGCATCGACCTTGAGGCTCGAATTCGACGAGTGCTCGCCTTGGACATTCCCGCGTGCGCGCGGAGAGTCGCGGCCTCCAAAAAAACGAGAAAAAGGCGACGAAGGACAGCCGGCGAGGGGGAAAACGTCTCCGCACGGCGAAAAACAGGATCACCTGCGCGACAAGGCGATCCGCGCACTGCACAACGGCGCCGTATTATAGAAGAGCCTCGCGGCTGCTCCTTTATTTTCACTCTCACTTTCAACTCCAGCATCAGCGGCAGGTAGGTATAGGCAGTGCCTCCTCTCGATTTCTTCGATCGCGTCTCGCGCAGGAGTGCCGAACACGGCGGCGCGTTCGTTATGTGGAAGGCGTGTGTATAAATACAGTGAGAGGAAAGTCCGCGAGCGGTGCGCGAGAGCGGGCCGAAAAGTGAAATGGGTTTCATAATTAATCGGACGCGGCAAGGCCGACACTTTATAATTAGCCGCGGACCTATACCTGCAGCGATATATCTAGCGCGTGTTATTCGCGGCGTTACGTGTATTCTGGCTTCTTTCGACGGTTCTTTAACCCGCTCTAGGCTCCTGCAGCCATCTGCGCCTATTATTGACAAATAAGTTTTATATCGATTCATGGAGGTATGTCAGCGTATATACAAGCGTACGTAACGTTTTGCATACATACACGCGCGGATTGCTTTATTAGTAATGCGCGGCTAATGTTTATTTATGGCTTGATAATCAAAAGGAACCTCGAGCGAGAGATATGATAATTGGCAGTGCTGGCCGTCGGGGCATATCTCTGCAGTAGTGTGCCGCTTGTATGTACATAATATAGCGGAGCTTGGCGAAACGGTTTTTCGAACTGTCGTTGTTATACCAACCTGGAAACAATGTGCTCCATTGTTGGAGTCGGGAACAACTGCTCGCGCCTCGTGCGATTGCTTTTATTTCGCGGAACGATACACGTTTCCGGCTGCGCGTACACACTGTGTGTGCCACAGTCGAGCGACTTGATCGTCATTTTTTTTACGTGGGATTCGCGTGCGATCTTGCTCTTTGTACATTCTGAATTGTATATATGGCTATCGTAAGCGGATATACGTGTTCGCAGTGTTTCGTTTTTTGCCATGCGTTATATCTTGAAATTTTAAAACAATTATGCAATTCGTATCCAAAATATACGCACTGAGGCAGTTATCGCATGACTTATAGGTTGAGTGGCCTCATCAACAGAACCAACGAGCTAGTCATGGCTCAGGTGGGGCACAACGCTTTATCTAGACCTAAAGCGCAGATGACGATGAGGGAGACACGAAAATGCGCCACCTGGTATATCTTCGTTCGCCAGAGACTAGAGAGCCGAAAAGTTCAAGCGGTGCGGGGGTAATAAATAGACCAGTCCAATAAGCAAGACATGCTCAATCCAAAAGATCTCTTTTCCGTAGATGAATCAAAAGTTACTGTGGTGTATTATTTGGTTTTTGCAACGATACTGTGCGACAATATCATTCCTCTTCTAAGATATTTTACAAACTTACTTACTCCCCAATAATGTGACAAACATGACAAATTTAAAGATAAAAATTGCTAAATATATTGATATATATCAATTGCCTGTCGATGGAAACAGCAAAGGCCGTTCACACTCTCATCGAAGTCAGTCAATTCGACAAGAATAACGATATAGAGTTCGAGTCACGTCAAAAATAGAAGGAAACTATAAAACGAAATAAACTAGCTATAGGCAGCAATGTTAACATGAAACATAGGTTATCCGAATTCTCCGAGGAAATGCTAAAAATTGCAGGTATAATAAAAAAACCGCTGCCCAATTCTTTGGCACGTAGCTTCCTTCAACATTATGTATTGCTTAATATCAGAATTGTTTTTACTTCATATATAAAGTTCTATCAAGTTTTTTTCTTGTTTGACGGATAAAATTATTTCGAATCAATCACATATATATATAATTATCTCTCTCTCTCTCTCTCTCTCTCTCTCTCTCTCTCTCTCTCTCTCTCTCTCTCTCCCTATCTTTCTTTCGCATATCTCGCATAGCTAATTGTTAAACTGATCTCCAATAAACATCACCTTTGTATCTTTCTATATTAATTACATCTAAATGATATCGTTTCCTCACCACCAAGCGGTAGATATCTCGGCGCGTTTTTTTTTGTAAGCAAATGTATATCTCAATATTTGTCTATTAACTAAGCTGAAATAGTTTTCAATTTTCTTTTACATTTCCTTAAAACAATGTTTTATATCTCACTATTGAATGGGATTTACATATAGAAGTGTTAAAATGGATGTTTGATGTATATACTGAAACATAAAATACTTATTTCCGAATAGTATAAATAAATACTGAGGTAACATGTGGAGTAAATATATTTTTACTCCTGAAAAAGTAATAGAAAACAGTGATCAAGTTACCGTAACTAATAGCTTCTCCTTACATAACATTTAAAGAAATCTCATCTGCAAACCCAAATGCCAGGTGTTCGCATTTTCAATTTTTGATGTTTTTTTCCAGATATTCCCCATTAAATGACTTAAAATTATAGTGGTATACTATAGTTCTAATTACATTTAATAATCATATATTTTTTTAGAAAGTTTCGACATCTAGTTTTCGAGTTATAACGGTGTCAAAAAATTGCACTTTTCGATTTTTATTACCCTCAAGTAACATAAGTACTCGTATTTGCAGTTTTTGATGTTTCTCTCCGGATCTGCCCCATTAAATGACTTAAAATTAAATTAATGACATAAAATTAAAGTGGTATATAGTTCTAATTAACTTCAATAATCATATATTTTTTTAGAAAGGTTCGACATTTAGTTTTCGAGTTATAACGGTTTCAAAAAATTGCACTTTATGGTGTATAGTAAAAGAACGACGAAAGATAATATAAATTATCCGCCGTAGAAAGATAGGTAATTTTATTTACTTTTTCAATAACTTTATTAGAAAAAACTGAAATCTCAAAACTAAAAAATGATTATAAAAAAAAAACGCCTCAACAAAATGTAAGAAACAGACTTTTTTCCCACTATGTACTAGTAAAAACGAAGAAAATGAGAGTTGGTGGATTAAAATCCACTGAGTAGAAGCTGAGATACAGATGTCGACGAACACACACACACCCACACATCCATACGGACANACACACACACACACACACACACACACACACACACACACACACACACACACACACACACACACACACACACACACACATACACACACACACACACACATCCATACGGACATTTTCTAAAAACACTATTTTTCGACTAAAAATACATCAAAACACACTTCCTACATGTTTTTACACGAACTCAAAAAATTACTATTACAAGGCTTCCTTAGGAAGGAGCAAACAAATTGGCAAAAAACGAAATAAAATCATTTTAACTATATTTTATGCAGAGCAAATAATTTGTAATGAAAAAATTATTCACTTATTACACAACATTTTTTATAGTATATTATACATGTATATAATAAATAATTTGCGAATAAACGAGTTATATTTTAAAATATATTGATTATTAGGTATATTTCTATCTATTGCAATCACTGTATCCCTCGACTTTCGTTCCTTAACAAGTCCAAGGCACTTTCGTTAATCAATCCCGTTTCGCATGTAAGTAGAGGCCAAATTTGCCCCGCGCGGAAAGCGCAAGACCGAGACCGCGACCCGCTTTGTCCGACTCAGTACCTATACGGCGCATAATTCGTGTACAAGCAAAAAATTCAAGTCCACGTCTATGCGAGTCGCTGCGAACGCAGAGCACAGATTCGAGAAAGCGAGCCGGTTCACGGACTGACAATGGGAAGAGAGAAAGAATAACCGGCCGATATCCCGTGCAATGTGCGCATTCTGCAGTGCCGATTGTCCGCCGCGCTCGCCCGGCACCAGTCGAGATACACAAGCGTTTGTCTAGTGGCGAAAAAGAGCGGCAGGCGGAGTTTTATTATGTGTGCACGGCCGTGCGCAGCGCGAGCATAATCGTTCTCGGGATGAATGGATATAGCATGGGTATACATCAGATGCAGCAGCCGCGGCCGTGGTGCTTTCTATCGGTATACGCTCTTTTTTCCGTCGTGCGAGAGCGCTGTTTTTACGGCGAATAAAAGTAAGTCGACTATCTGCTTCGAATTTATATAACGCGACGCGGGGATATATTGGAATATTCGCTGTGTTGGATCTTTGCGCAGCCGTTGCGAAACTTTGTATGGAAATTGTAGCGGGTTCCGGTTCGGAGCGCCATATAGGCGGCAAGAAGTTCGCTGCTAATTTGTGGCGGCGCGTTATCTATCGCTTACCATAAGAAATTAATTAAAAATGCGCACCGTTGAAGGTAGCGATTTATTTGAAAAAAAAAACAAAAAAAAAAAACGGTCTAGATTAACGCGCTCATCGGCATATTCAATTGAGCGTGAAAATTAACAGGGTCTAACCAACGAGAGTACTTTAAAAAGTAAAAGTCAACGTTACTTGACAGTGCCTCTCCGGCCTCTCGGGAGATAAGAATGAAGCTATTTTGCAGGTTGCTTTTCACCTCCTGCGCGAATGTGAATGTATATGTAAATACGCACGTGTATAGAGAAAATAAACATCTCGGTTTCACTTGAAATACCGTTATCCTAAGGCACGCGAAAAGGCATAGCATCCATTTCCAGAAAAATCTCTCGTTTTTCACATCGCGCGAGTGTGCGCATATGGGCTTATAATTATTCTGCAACTTGTATGGATATTTTTAGTATCGTGTGGACTCGAAGAAAGTAAAACATATCGGCTCGGCAACGGTTCTGGTTTTAATCAGTCCGAAGCTCAACGATCCGAGAGTAGTTCCTAGTTTGTCGCGCGCAGCTCGGAGACGAATTTCCAATTGCGGGACTTTAACTGTTTTGGCGAAACAAGTTTTAGCACTTTCGATTACTTTCAGATTTCTAAACCGCTATATCTGGCACGGTCGCAAGCTCGATGAGGCACATTATCGCATTTTTGTAAACAATCGCGCACTGACCGCGCGGAGCTGTCGCATCAGTCGCAGACGAGCAAAGTTCACTTTTTTTGTCAAACAACAACGATACGGAATTGTCGACTCTTTCGAAGCATTCGAAAGTTTCTCGAGAAATAAGGCACATAATTATAGTCTAGCACGGATAGCTCGAAAAACTGCAACGATAACATACAAATGCTCGGGATTACGCTTGGTGAAACGGAAGAATAATGAATTTTTTGCGATGCCAGCTTTCTGCGCGCGCATAAAAGAAACGCAAATGAAGCCGGGCAATTCATCTGCGCGCTACAGTCGTAAAAGCGAGAACACGACAATGAATCTTCCGCAGTAGGCAAATTCATCTGTGTATACGAGCCGCGGAAATGAGCCGCGAGCGAGACGACAAAGCTGCGCGCACGATCGAACCGAAACAATTATCCAGCGTATAATACTTGTAAAAACCTCCATAGAAGACATCACGCAGAGCAGAGACAAAGAAAGCGCTTTCTCGCGCCGGGCGAATATGACGGCCGGAAAAATGTCCTCGGCAGCCGCTGCTGCAGTTGCGGCGAGTAAGTAATGCTTTAGAAAGTGCGCGCGCGCACAGGGAAGCAGCGAGCAGCCCGCCGCCGCCGCGCGAAAAGGTGAAATCCCGACTGCGGAGTTATGAGTTCGCAGCCAGCGCGCGATACGTATGAAACACGGCGGTCGATTATTAGATACGATTCGCACGTAAGATGGCTCCTTGCTCGCGCGCCCCGAGGGAGCTGTGCGTTGTGCGCGCTGCGCAGACGCGGAAGTATAGCGCTTGTATCGGGGACACTTCTGCAGCCGGCAAGTAGTCACGGACTGGATACGCCAGACCGCGATTTAGCTGGGCTGTTTGAGTTACGCGGACAGCTTCATTTCCAATGCTTTTTGCCAGAACTCGTTTCGATTGTTATCCAATCTAAACAGAGACTGTGTATGCAAAGTGTACACGTACATTCCGGCGGCGATTTCCTGCCGGGCGCGCCTGAATTATTTCGCGAGAGCTCGCAAGGAAGTGCGCTCGTGGTTTCTTGCGACGACTTTTGTCAAAAGTTTCGCGGTTAATAACGCGGCCTTTGACGCTCTCGAGTTTTGGAATTTTTTGTGTTATCCGCTGCAATAAATGTCGATCGAAAGTGCACACTCGTGAGACAACTAATTATTCTAGCCTCGGCTTCCTGCAGTATTTACTTAATCTAATTGCTTCGATATCCAAATCTCCGATCGAATGAAAGCCTAATATCGCGATTCATCTAAAATTATATAAAAGGAGAAAGCTTCTCGCAGCGCTCGAGCCGCCTATCGAGAGAGATAGTTTTAATTAATCCATTTGCATAGCGAACAACGGCCCCTGACAAATTTCTACGATCGTTTAGGAGTGATGAACATCGTGCTCTGTAGTTATGTGCGCATTCGGCACTTTGTATGATAATAATGAGCCGTAATAGGCTGCTCGAACGAGAGAGAAACAATCACAAAACAATATTGATGACGGTCGCGCACGCGTCTAGCATCGCCACGAGGGAATGACTGCAATAATTCTTTGAAAATGCGCGCAATAGCACGACTGATTAATATCGAATTTAACAAAGTAGCAGCTGATATACAATTTAATTATTCGCCGCGTGTTTCGCGAAATCAATTCAGCTGTTGCACACATTAAAACGTGTGCTTTCCACCGCAGCGGGGCATAAATATTCCGGATCTCGAAAGACGCAGACGTAAGTGCGCGGAATATGCGCTGTATCGCGAGAGCAGCTTTAATCAGAGCATACGCTGCAGGTGAACGAATTTGCTTTTCTCGCCGAGATTTATCGCTCGTAAGAGATTTACGTCCCGATCGCCTGCTTTTCAGTCGATAATCGCGGATATTTATTAAATACAGTGAGAAAATAAGGGGAGAATGCACGAGCCAACCTTTGCACCATTCTCACGTGCCGCAAACAAAGGAATTTCGACTTCCGGTCGCGGCGGGGCCGACACTCGAGCTGCGCATAATTAGAGCGAAATTAGCGTTTTTCCGGGGCGTTTAAGTGCTCCGCGACCGGGGGGGGGGGGGGCGAGGAGAGAGAGAGAGAAGAATGTCAACATCGGAGCGCTGCAGCACGTCGGCCAATAAACGTTTCTCCGATTTCCGGCACTTAAAAATAGCGAGCGCGCACAAGCTGCGGAGTCTCTCGCTCGCTCGCGCGGGATTCCTGCGGCATAAAAGTTGCGCGGCGGCTTCTATGCGTCGAGAAACTGGAATAAAGGTGAAATTGGTCGCGTATCCACTCACCGAGAACTTATCCTTGTAGAAAATCGAGCTCGTCGACATGTCGTCGCTCGCGGTCGGCCGCCTTTTCCTCTCGCGCCCGTGGACTCGTATCGGCGGCTAGCCGCTGCTCGATCGCTGCTAGTCTGCAGCTCGCGCGCACTTAGACACACTGACACCGCTACAATCACATCCTCCTCGCGCCGGCACCGATCCTGAGGTCCAGCGATTTTCCGCACAGCGCGAAAACACGAGCGATCGCGCATGCGCGCAGCCCCGCTTGTCCACTGTGTCCAGCTCTGCAGGTGCAGGAGACGAGCGAGAGCCGTACAGGCAGGTGCGAACGCCGGCAGGTCCGTTGGCAGAGGAGTCCCTGAAAACACTACTAGCGGAGCGACTCGGCCGCGGAGAAGGTACTTAGGCCCAATGCGGGGAGAGAAAGAGACTGTCGACTGCGGCGGCGTCGGCGACGACGGCGCTGCCGTGTGCGGTCTGCGTGTCCAGTTAGTTCGCGCTCGGCGTAGAGTGCGGCGGCCGCGGCGGCTGCGGCGGAGTCTACGCTGTACTCGCTGTACGGTAAAACGGGCCCCACTCCGGATGACCTACAATCTCGAGAGCGCTCGCGTGTATTATGCCCCTACCTCGTCACGCACGCGCTCTCTGTGTGTACCTGCAGTGTATACACGTACCTCTACTATACGTACTCGCTGCCTTCCGCCGAGCACCTTGCAGGCGAGAGCTGCTCTTCCTCGCGGGAAAAAAACGCTCGTCCGCGTGCAGCTGCTCTCTCCTTATCTCTAGCTCCGGAGCAGTTTTTCCGAACTCCGAAGGACGTCCACGGATTCTGCGCGGTTTTGTTTGCGCTGTTGCGGGAAGCGGCGCTCGCCGATCGTAACTCGCGACGGGCTTTCTTTCTTCATTCCTTTTGTGGAAAGTTTGTAATTGTTATTATGACTCGGGCCGCGTCGCTGCTGCTGCTGCTGCTGCTGCTGCTGTGATTGAAGCGAAGCTCCGTGTGATGAAAGGCGCGAACGAGGCTACTGTAACTACTGCTACTCGATCTGCCGGCGCTCCAAGTTTATTGCGCTTTTAAACTTTTATGCTTCATTTCGAGGCTTGCGTAATCGGGATCGTCGCGGTCATTGCGCTATTTCGGTCCCGATATTCTGCGGCTGCAGTGATTGATACAATTTTTGTTATTGTCCCCTCGACGCGCAGCGATCTCGAAATAGGCGGACTGTTGGAAATATCCGTATTTCAAAATTAAATCTTGAGTGCATTTATAGCTAAGAAGGGTCTAGTTATGCGTTAATTTTTTTATGAATGTAAGCTCGGGTAGCGGCGCTACGGCACGTGCTGCGACACGTTGTAGCGGGCCGCCAACTTCTCGGTGGGCCTTGCCATCTGGAGTACTTCTGCGAGTTATATAGTAGGGCCACTGTTTTAGGGATTTTCCCTTTCCCTTCTGCACTCTCGATATGCGCAGCTAGCTACAGTTAGTCCCCGACAGAACGCTGTAGAGTTCGGATGTGCTTACTCCTTTGATGCATCTCAGAATAAACGAGATTACTTGATAGTATATTACGATACGTGTGACTTAAATGGTTCGTTATTTCACGGCGTGTAGTTAGCGCCCGAGCGCAGCGAGTATCGTATACTATTTTATAGCACGTGTGACATAAACCCGCCACCCACAGGGGGGGAAGGTTGTGGGGGCGGAGCCCCCCCGCACAAAAAAATAAGAAAAAAAAGTTCAAAAAAACTATGAAAATTAAATTTTATACCACTCTAACCTCAAAATCAAAACTTTACTTTGATGATTTGGCACTCGTAGTATAAAATACGGTTTGATACTGGTGTGCAAGGTAATTTTTACCTCGTGTAACTTTGCGCACTCGCTTCGCTCGTGTGAAAACCGTCCCATGAGGTGCGTAATCACCTTCCACACCCGTATCGAAATGTACTATTATTGTAAACTATAACATTTGAATTTCCCGCCCAAAAAAATGTCTCATATGCATCTCGGCATGCAGGGATGACAACTTGAAAACGTTAAGACTAACCTCGAAATGTCAAAACGATTACAACCAATTTTCTTAATTTCGCGTGCTTTTTGAGGATATTAATAGTGATTTTCCACTTCTTTCTTTTATTCTCATCATTAAAAACATTAATTACGAGTATTTTTAGTCCTTATTACAGCCTATACGGGTCTGTAACTTAAGCAAATTCATTATTTCACGGTGAAATAACGGGCTATTTAAGTCACGGATAAGCGTGACTTAAGTGCGGGTTTAGGTAACGCAGTGCTATAAGAGCATTATAATTCGGAGTTATTTATTACCCATTTCCAATACGGACGATAACAAAAACGGTTTCCTGATGCATGCGTGTCTGTTCTTTGTCTCGGAAACCAAGAGATCTTTTCCAAAGACTAGAAATCTTGGTTGGATAATCTTTTGTCGCTTTGCGTAATCTGCCCGGCACAATGTGAAATCACCTACTTAACATAAGCTTTTCAAAGTAGCATCGCGCAGTGTATTCTTTTTTTTCAGTGAGCAACAAATGATTTTTTAATCGCTGCTTTTCCCTTTCATTACGATGCCGAGTTCGTCCACCTGGTGGATGTCTAATATAATACACGGAGAGAAATCATCCAGTAAATTTTAGTTTTTTCTGCAGGAATTTTTACCATACTGAACAGTAATGTCGTCACAGACTGTTGGTTCAGTAACTTTTACTAGACAGTACAGTAATTTTTATGGAAGCATTGAAAATCATAAAAATTCAATTTTCCGGCCTCACCAAGTCACGTTGTTACAACGTTTTTCTCGATTTTATTTGTTACAAATTAATTGAAATTGTAGAACCTTAGAAAAAACCACTGAAAAAATCCTGCTCTGACTAGGACTCGAACCTAGAACCTTTGGGGCGAGAGGCGGATCACTTATCCATTCCGTCACCGCGTCCGTTAAAAACATCTGCATGGTGGCGCTTCAAGACGTTTGAACAGAAAATACAGTAAAATTTTTCACGTAGTCTAGTACAAACGAACAGTCGCCATAAAAATTACTCTACTGTCTTAGAAATTTTATTATACTTTATCCGTAAAATTAAATTTTACTGTACAGTACAGTAATTTGCCCACTATTTCGGGCCTGTGATCAGATTACTGTACTTATTAGTAAAATTTCCTATACTTTTAGTAAATTTTACTGCACAATTTCTCTCCGTGATATGAGAAATATCATTTTAGATTGTGCTAATACGCGTTTGGTAAAATATGAGAGTCGCTAATTAGAATTTCAAAACAAGTGTGAAAGAACATTACGATTTCTTGCGAGCCTGCGACCTGCGATCCTGGAAATGAACATCATTGTGATGGATATGCGCCTTTTCATGATCGCATTGAAACGTTTTTCTGCTTTTAGATTAAACGTCACACTTTTCTATGTATACTTGCAAGACTGATTTATTTTCGACAGTCTCCGACATACTCATATAATAGCACAAAAGCTTGCGATTTTACGAAATTTAAATAAATAAATAAAAGTCTCTAGTACAATTATATAGAATAGATATTGCAAACTAAGATGCTGATAGTCTGCAAGATGAAGAGATTAGATTGTTTACAAATCCGAGTACACCTGCTTGAACGCTCTCTCTTCAGAGAAATCTCATAATAATGATACCGTTAAAAAGCAACAATTAAGTCTTCTACCGCAAGCGCACTTAAAGTCATCAAGGTCCGTAAGGCAAACGCACCTGTAAATATGCACAGCAGTATAAAACACACAAACGCAATAACGCAAGGTAAATCTCGACTACGAGCAAATACTATCATTTCGATTCTCATCATCTCGAAATTCAACGATACTTGAGTCCGCGCGCATTCGGTACAGTATCTCAAGTGTGTATAATATATACCCAATATTGGAAATGGGTGTTAAATAAACACAGCTCCGGTTAAAGATTTAATAAAATATCTTTATTAAAATGCACTAGGAAGGTACGTCTTTATAGTACGACTGACTGGCAGAGACTAGCTATCGAATAAAGGCCATGGGGCTTACGCATACAGCTTCCCACTCCTTCTATATGCTTAAGTTACAGTTTTGTTTATAAAACATACTCCGAACGTAGAATCATTTTTGCTATAGGCATGCCATAAGTATTCAGTCACTATGGCATATTCCAACACGCCCCCACAAAAATGCATTCGGTTCTGAATAAAATATTTTGTAACAAACAATATTTAATTCGACTAATACTAGCTAATTAAATTATTATAGACGATCCTTCCTTGTGCTTTCTGGGGAAATTACATATGGTCCAACATTCGTTGCGAGGATTAGGGAAACCCAGTAAAACCTAATCAGACCATTCGGATGATTTATCTTAGGAATACAATATATTGTCATTCATATATCCATTCGTTTACGTGTTTATAAAGACATTACTCTTCTACTTTTAAATGCAGCAGCTTATTTGAAAGTAACATTTATGAATATACTTCGAGATCAAACATAAATCACAAAAATCTAGATAACAATCATAATCGATCTTAATTGTATAAAGTTCAAGAATTGAGAACTCAATTCAGTACTTAACTATTGATCAGTTTTACTGAGCACATGTCGATTGCATGCATTATACATAAATCGATTTGTATTACAATTATAGGAGTTTACATAAATTTCATTTATCTTCCCCTTTTTTTTTTAATTCAAAAATTGTTAACGATTTGTGATTTCAATAAATTGCAATCTGGTTGTTTTCAATTTTGATTTAACCATTATTATTTGACTAATTTATTGAATTTTATTAATTACATAATATAATATAATATACACGTATGTCGTATATTCATTTTATGTTCAAGTTATTAAGTCATCTCCAATTTCTTGCTATTCGACAATATGTATAGACATAAACATGTTCTTCTTTGTATTGAATAAGCAATATTGATGTTGAACTTTTTTTAAATATTTCAATCAAATTATATGCGATACTTTTTTAGCAATTTTATGTCTTCCAAATAAACTAATGTAATGTACTAAAAAAAAATCTTATTGCATTTATTTGATTACTTATATAGTATCTTATTCTTTTGATTGAAAACACAGTACCTTTGAAATTTGTAAAATTATTAACTTGAACGATTCTTATTGTAAAAATGTTAGTACCTTTTTACTAATTATTATCAGACATCTGGATACCTTATCCCTTTTTTTTAATTCAAAATTACAAAAAGTAATTTTCAATGATTACGGTTTGTATTATTACTTGAATTGATTTTAAGATTATTCCATAATCACTTTGATTAAAATTCATAGATATCCTTTTTTTTAATGTTTTTCGTTTAGAATATAGAATCTATATAATTTTACTGTATGCTGATAATAAACTCAATTGCTATTATATAATTCTTATTTAGCTAAAGTAAAAAAAAATTTATTGCTTCAACATTATTTTGATGCCATAAAGAGTGATTGAGAAGTACTAAGCATATATACTTTTTATACGACTCTTCAATTAAAATCACTGTTTAATACCTATAGTATTTCATCATTATAATAGACTTTTTAAATGATTTCATTTTAGCATTTAGGCCATTTAGTTAATCAATTCAAGGAATATTCTTGCCACCTCTGTTGTATTTCGTACTGTTACATATACGAGATTATCACACATAATTTATAAAGACTTTTGGAATTATTCTTTTCTTTTATGTTAAATATACAATTGAGAGAATCAGATTTCCCCTTATATTTAACATAAAAATAATGAAGTAGAATTTATACAAGAATATGTCTATTAATATGTTATAAGTGTATCTCTGTAACAATATTATCACAAATTTAAAATAATTGTTTCTCAAGCATAGCTTTGACAACAGGTATATTTATGGAATTTAAGCAACTGAAATATTGAACCTTTTATCGTTATAATATTACAGATTTCATTTTTAATTACGTTCATATAAATGTATCTGTTTGCAATTTTGAATATTATTGTTTACAGATTTTTTTTTTTTTAAATGAACATGAACCTTTATTTGCTTTGGCATAATTGAAACAATATATGCAATATTTCATATCGCGTAAATATATGTAATTGTCCGATTTTGTACTTTTTCTCAGAAAATGTTTGAGATCTAATTTTATCACTCATTTTTTTTTAAAGTAACTTTCTTTGTGTTTGTTACCTTTAATTTTGGTTATTTTTAATATAACCTTACTTCATACATATGCACGTTAATTACAAACGCTTCTTATTACATGTTATTACATATCGCACATGATTAACAGATATTAGTATTGTTGAAATCAACACGGTGGATTCTTGTCTTTCACTAATTAACACAATCTTTGATACTTATGTGATAGACTTAATTATCTGATTTTCTTTTCTCAGATTTTAAATACAATCATCTGATTTTTATATTGTAACATGAATTTTATTGATTTCAGATTTATTAAATTGTCTGATTTATTTAATATTAGATTACAAAAAATCTATTGAAACTGATTTATAAACATCAGATTTTAACTTTCAGACTTATTAATAAATATCATCTGATTTATCTAATACATCAATTAATTTTAGACAATACTGATTTTGACTCGATGTCAGATGCATCAGTTTTAATTTTATGTCTTTGATTGATGTACTATCATCAGATTTTGAAACCATACTGATTTTGACTAACGTCAGATGCATCAGTTTTATTATCAAATTCATTAGACAATATACTGATTTTGACTACATGTCAGATGCATCAGTTTTATTTTATATGTCTATATTTGATTTACATTATCAGATTTCTGAGACTTTACTGATTTTGACTTCTCGTCAGATCCATCAGTTTCTATTTATTAGAGTTTTTAATATCAACTCTTTTAAATCGCACTGCAAATAGTTATTGCAGCTTTATGTCTCTTGTCATATTTATGAATCCCTTTTACGTATGTAATATTAATATCTGTACTTCGCAATCATTTAATATTGAAAATATTTTTTAACGAATTATACTTGATTCTCGCTTTTCTATGTTTTATATCTTGATTAATACATCAAGCTAAACTTTTACTCGATTTCACTTGAAGTTTTCTTATCAATCCACTAATATGATGTTTAATTATAATTTAGAGTTTTAATTATTTAACATAAATTTTTCACTCTATATATAGCATCGGCTTAATTTGGTCAAGCTATTATAATATCATCATTTTGAACTTACGTTTAGACTTACTAAACTGAGGGCTTTGTGGAACAGTCAAGCGATGACGATATCTTACGTCATTTTATATACAAAGGTATTATTACATTCCAAAGAATGCCTTCAATTCAATATTGTTGAATACAATTTGAGATTGGAATAATTTTTACCTTTTGCATTATGAGTATAATATTGCATTTAATTTGCAATTTTTAAATCAATTTATAACATAAACTCATATAAAAGTCTAGTATTCGTGTGTAATATTTGTATGAGCAATTCAAGTTGTATTTTGAATCTTTGTACTTGAATTGAGTGAGTGATAATTGAATGTACATACTTGCATTTATTTATAATAACGGACTTTATAACATATTTGATTTTGATTCCATTTAATCATGCTTATGCTTGTTTTACAATTTTTACAAGCTTTTTAATTATTGCACCATAACTTTTTCATCGTGGTATTTATAAATTAATATGGTCGCTTACTTATTTAGTTTTGAAACAATTAAGTTTATCTGATTAGCTTAAAATTTATACCACATTACACAAAAGTTAATTTCATTTAATGTGCATTAAATTAACTCCATTACTTTTAACCTTCAGATTGAAGATTATGGATATTACAGTGTATAAATTGCTTACCAATAATTGAAAAATGATTATTATATGAAGTTGTTCGCTATGCAAATTATTTTCATCTTGGCAACGCTCTTCACTGTTGTTTTTACTTTCTTGTAAAATTAATTAATGAAACATTCTTGAGACTTTCTTGGATTCTCATAATTTAGTTTTAATGATAACTTTAGTTTCTTGTATTTGTCAAGATTATTAAATTTTCTATGCTTTGATAATTTTGCGGAAAGCTATTACTTGACAAAACTCTGAAACAAATTTTTACTGTTAATGAGATATATTCACGATTATCACAACGCAATAAAAAAAACGAGAAAATAAATTTTTATTTCTTATCTTTGAACTCTCTTTCTTTGGTCGCATTCTTAACCATGAAGACAAAGACTGCGTGCTGCGTGACGTCATGAACACTCTAGTTTGTGCCGCTCTTTTCAATAGTGGTAACATTTTATTCACTTCCTTTTCGGCTTTTAATTTTTTATTTCGCGCATTGACATTGTCCTGGTGCCGATATCACTGCTTATTATTTTCATTTAGCAGCGTAGAGTACTCGTTACCAAAGTCTGCATTTATAACACCACATAGTTTATGCTTTTGTGCTGATTAAACTGTTCACTGTGTTTATGCACTGAAATGCACTTTCACGAATTTCAATAGTTGAAATTTTTTCACACAAAGCAATTTTGCCCGGCCGAATTCGCGATTATTTATCACGACTTTTTGTAACAGCGCGACCTGGGCCCATAACCTATTGGAAATGGGTGTTAAATAAACACAGCTCCGGTTAAAGATTTAATAAAATATCTTTATTAAAATGCACTAGGAAGGTACGTCTTTATAGTACGACTGACTGGCAGAGACTAGCTATCGAATAAAGGCCATGGGGCTTACGCATACAGCTTCCCACTCCTTCTATATGCTTAAGTTACAGTTTTGTTTATAAAACATACTCCGAACGTAGAATCATTTTTGCTATAGGCATGCCATAAGTATTCAGTCACTATGGCATATTCCAACACCCAATGCCTAATATATACCTAGTGTGTGTATGCACACACACGCACACACACACACACACGTGTGTGTGTATGTATATTTATTTATTTATTTATTTATTTATTTCCACTTACATATACCAATTAAGGTATTCTACAGAGGCAAGACATAGCTTGCCTGTACATAGAGTGGATTACAAAAAAAACTTACAAACTATCCTATAAACTAAACTTATAAACTAAAAAAAAAACAAATCATGTTCGATGACATTTTATAGATCGTAATATTTTTACAAAAGTTAAAAGTTAAAAGTCATCCAAATCAACAAAAAGAAATAAACTGTACTCGTCTAGGGTACCTTCTCGCTTATGAACATTTTTAATTTATTCCTTATTGTAGCTTTACTAAGATCTAAAACTTTGAGATCATTGTTCAGCATATTGAAGACATTAACTGCAGCATAATAGCTGTCTTTTTGACTAATTGATTTAAGTGATTTTGGTATTTGTAGGTTTTTATTCCTAGTAATACTAGAGCTATTTTTATATTGCTCTTTTAAACTATTATAATGATATGTAACAGCCTCTAATTTGAATAACTGCTTGATTGAAAATTGCAATCGTTCACTGCCAAAACATGATTTTTATTAATATTTCAAATTTGTCTGTATTCTTTGAATTAAGTAAGACAACTATCGTAGGCTCCTCCCCCACGCTATTATACCCATATTTACATGGCTTTTTGGGAAAAATGCATAATAAATTATCAGAGCGTTTTTCGACAAATGAACCTCTGATTTGGCAAAAATAAAAAATGAGATATCTCGTTTTTTTAACCAATACTTTCAATGTGTTTTTCCATCGGATATTGTAATCGAAAATTATCCCAAGAATATATATTTTCTAGCCCTTTGATAGGCATAATACCATAACTTATTGTATATCTTCCAGTACGCTATTACAATAGTGTGCCATACGTAATGACACAGTTTACTTAGATTTAATAAACTTTTCAGTAGCAAGCCATTTGTACCCACTAAACAATCATTCATTTCCTGGCAGTTAGACCACTTAATCATCAGCCGAGATTGATGACAGTGTTTCCTTTTTCTATTTTTTCCCCTCCCCCCCCCCCCCTCCTCCGCATAAGACATGATGGTATCCTTTGGCATATCTATCAATAGATCGTTAACGTATAATATAAAAAATAATGGTCCTAATATAGTTCCTTGTGGAACGCCAATAGATATTTCTTTATAATCGCTTTTATAGTTAGAGATTTTAACGCTTTGCTTTCTATCGGATAGATAGCTAGTTAACAAATTTAAGATATTGCCTCTAATTCCATATCTTTCTAACTTACTAAGCAATATTGCATGGTCCACCGTATCAAAGGCTTTGGCCAGATCCAAAAAGGCTGTTATAGTGGGCTTGCTTTTGTCGAGATTTCTATAGATGATGTTAGATATATAATTCAAGGCATCAGTTGTACCTCTATTTTTCATGAAACCAAATTGTTTATCTGATACATATATATATATATATATATGTATATATATATATATATATATATATATATAGGTATGCACAGAGCCGTTCCCCTCAGTAATTTCCAGGCGCTGCGGTCAGTCGCATCATCGTCATCATCATCACGTCCATCGTCCATTGTGCCGTATACACAAAACACTTTTGTGATGTGGCGATGATTGTGCGCGCGCAAGGAGTTGCCAGAGGGCATTTCCTTATAGGCAGCGTGACAATCGCCCCTTGTACGTAATTCGCGGCTGCATCCGCGCAACGCGCTGCACGTGGGAGGCTTTGAATAACTGAGAACGGCGGTGCGGACACGCATGAGCAAGCGAGCAACGCGCGTCCGTCGGCCGACCCCTGCTTACCGACAGCTTTAGCTTTGCACCGCATAAGGAATATGCTAACCGCGCTCAAAACGCATCATAAAGTCAGACAAATTAATTTGAAATAATTTTCAAGTAGCAGCTTCTACTCGTTAAATTTTAGAACGTCGTAAAGAAATGCAAAAAATAAGTCATTTACTTTAGGTAAAAATCGCATTTTTGCTTCCTCCTAGAGGAAGCTTTGTAATAGTAAAATTTTCAGTTTTGCTAAAACTTCATAGAAACATGTTTTGAGATGCTTGAAGTTCGAATTATGTGTTTTTAAGAAAATGTCCGTATGGATATGTGTGTGTGTCCCTGGTAGAAAAGTGCCTATTTAAAATGGTCGTAAAGGCAGAAACTGGCTAAGTAAAATGTAAAAAAACTAGACATTTTAAATTCCTCAAAAGTAGCGATATCTTGTGTATTTTTTATAGGTGAGAATCATATTTCATGTAAGTATTAATAAATCAATTAGTTTTTTGGATGCAAGATACACAATTAGAATAGAATAGAATAGAATTATCATTTATTTTCAAGGATTCGAAAAAGTTACAATTGTCACACAACGTCATAGCTGGTTATAATCACAGCTGTTATCACAAGTTCGTCATTATATATCACAGTTTCATACACCTATATTGCACTAGGGCGCCGGCAAGAGGAAATTTCGCATTGCTATTTTGAACTTTGAAAGCGAAGACAGTGTCCGCACGCCTTGCGGGAGCGAATTCCACAAGTGGGCGCCCTGCGTCCTGAATGAGTTCAGGCCAGTATCAGTTCTCGTTACCGGGGCTATCCCTAGACAACNAAGAGGGCTGCGAGGTACGGCGGTTGCCCTATGCAGAACGACTTATACATTAACACCGCCGCAAAGTACGTTCTACGCTCTTTAGTATCCATCCTGAAGGGAGAAATATGCTCGCACCTCCTTACACCATAAATATACCTCACACATGAATGCTGTAGTCTCTGTAGTTTAGTCTGGAGCTCCCCTGACACGTCCAGATACACTACAGAGCAAAAATCTAGGTGGGAGACGACGAGAGCGCTGGCCAGCTGTTTACGTAACGCCTCGTTGGTACAGTATCTAAATGATCTGAGCCCATAAAGAGCTCTGTTAACCTTTCGGCTAACTGCCTCCACCTGCGATTTCCACGTTAACTTCGAATCCATGTCGAATCTAAAAATAATAGCCTTCGTTTTGCCAGTATTGAGGGGCAGAGCATTGTGTGAAGCCCAATCCGATACAGCACGTGCTGCCGCTGACATGCGGTCCACACCCTCACGAAGATCAGCTCTTGTAACCTGGGTGTAGGTTTGCAGGTCGTCAGCAATCCCTTGGGCCCTCGAAAGCCGGCCAACACCTCCCGGAGATCGTTAATGTAAATACTAAACAGTAAGGGCCCCAAAATCGAGCCCTGTGGGACGCCCAGGTTGGTTGTTAGCCAAGATGATTAATAATATTTAGGCGTAAACTGAATAATTTTTATAATTTAACCATAATTCTGAAAAAAACGGGAAAAACGGTTTTTTGAAAAGTGGCAGGGTTAAATCATTATGCCGACAGGATTTTTGGGCATTTTTCTAAGTTTTTAGTGATAACATATCGATTCCTGAGTCTGGAGCGGGGTTTCAAGCACTTTGGGAAATAAGGACTAGTCTAATAATTATTCTGTACTTTATACTTTAGACACATATTTTTAAATATATGGAAAATGGAAACTGCCAAACGTGCCCCGCTAAATGCAGAAGTGGGGTAATGCTGGCAGGTGGATGGGGCGTGTTTAGCACGATCTCACGAGCTAATTCAGTGTGATTAGAGGAAAAGGAAATCATAATTTTTTGCTTCCTCCTAGAGGAAGCTTTGTGATAGGAAAATTTTCAGTTTCGCTAAAACTTCATAGAAACATGTTTTTAGATGTTAGAAGTTCGAATTACGTGTTTTTAGGAAATGTCTGTATGGATGTGTGTGCGTGTGCGTGTGTGCGTGTGTGTGTGTGCGCGCGCGCGCGTGTATGTGTGTGTATGTATGCATACCGTGATATTTCTGAAACTACTCCGTCAATATCAATCAAATTTGACATGCATGTCTACTTTTAGATTCTGAATTCGGGAAAAACATTTATTTTTTAATCATTCCATTGTTACAAACAATTCAGCTAAAATGCCCCTGGTAGAATCGGTAATCCACTTAATGGCCAGTTCTTGGCTTAGAATCTAAGAACTAGACAGTTTCATTTGCCATTTCTTAGGCAGAATGTAACGCTTTTTCTCCCACTTAATGAGCAGTCCTTGGATTCAATCTGCGTACCTTGTTTTTATGTACAAACTGCCCATTATAGTTGGTCGAGTTACACAGCTGAGTTACACGTGGCTTACCGCGGTTCGAGGTTAGAATTAAAAAGACGTGGCTAGCAGGCTTCGATTCGAGTTTTTTGGTAATAGGAAAGTATAGAATAATTATTTGCATCTGAAAAAATTCTGTCTGACCGGGGATTTGAACTCACGCCCTGCACGAGGACAAATAAGTATACGGTCGTGCGCCTTAACCGACGGGGCCACGCAGACGTTCTTTCACACAAGCCCTACGAGCTTCGCCATATGTTTAAATTATTAAAATTATTCAGTTTACGCCTAAATATTAATAATTTTGTATCTTGTATCCAAAAAACTAATTGATTTATTGATACTTCCATGAAATATAATTCTCACCCATGAAAAATACACAAGATGTCGCTACTTTTGAGGAATTTAAAATGTCTAGTTTTTTTACATTTTACTTAGCCAGTTTCTGCCTTTACATCCATTTTAAATAGGCGCTTTTCTACCAGGGGCATTTGAAAGATAATAAAATTACCTACTTTTCCCCGTTTGGTCCTCGGGATTGACCGCTCCGTTCGGCTGATAAAATGAAAAAGGTGATTTTTTTTTTAAATTCATATCTCTGAAACTAAACATCATAACCTCACGAAAAAAAATATGTTGATGGGTTACGTGTCAAACTATATTCCATTAAAATTTCAAGTAATTTGACTACTTATTTTTTCAGTAATAAATCGAAAACTGAAAAAATGAGTTTTTTTTGAGTCTCGATTACGGGCGTAAAAAGGCCTTATTGCACTTGAGATTTTGGGAAAAGGTAGATATTTTATATGTTTTGGCTAAGTTCATTACGCAGCTTTGAAATCCCTATGGTTCTTAAGATATTTTTTGAGAGACTTTTGAGAGAATTAAATAAAGAACTCAAAGATAAAAACAAACTATTAAATGTTATGTTTGAAAAACAAAAGATTGATGTATCCGCTGTTAAAAGCAAAACTTTCGCAGATGTTATATCTAATGTAAAAACCTATAAAAAACCAAAACGTGTTCCTAAAATTATAATAAAAAGAAAGTCAGATGAACTAACAACTGAAAAGGTGAATCAACTAGTGTCTCATTATTTAATCAAGGACAAAACAATTCAAACTAATAGGATAGTAAAGAAAAAAGATGAATTACTTATAAACTGTATGAATGAAGATAGTGTTAATAAAGCTTACGAATTGCTAAAGTCGAAATTACCTGATGGGTGTGAAATAGATACAGAACAAGTACTTAACCCTAAAGTTAAAGTCGTTGGAATTGACAATTTTGAAAAAATGGATAATAATAAGTTAGAAAAGGATATCAATGAGAGGAATTTCAGAAATTCAAAGAAAAAATGTGCTGTTCTCCATGCGTACAAAAATGATAAAACTAAATTACAGACAGTGATTTTGGAAATGCCTGCTGAATTATATCAACAAATGAGAGAAAATAACAACAGACTCTATGTTGGCTATCAAAATTGTAAGGTTTACGATTATTGCAATGTCAAACCATGCTTTAATTGTGGCAGGTTTGGACATAATGCTATGAAATGCGAAAACGATAAAATATGCTTAAATTGTGCTGGAAATCATGAAACCAGGGAGTGTGAAACAAATAAATTAAAATGTCCAAATTGTACATTCAGCAACAACAAATTTAAGACAAAGTTCAATACAGAACACGTGGCAACAGATAGCCACGAGTGTCAAATATTGCAGGCCAAGATAAGGAAGTATATAGATTTTACCGATTATACCATCCAGCCTACAATACCGAGATATGTTGGTATAGTAGGAAAAATGTCTGAAACGCAAATGATAACCAGAGCGTCGAGAATATCTTCACCATCACTGCAAACTCTCAATTCAAACATATCAGATAGATTAAGAATCAGGAAATAAACATGGATCAAGATTTTAACTTTGAAGAAGATGTAAGCAAGTTTGAACGTGAAATAGAAGATATCAAAAAGCTCAATGAATCCATAATAAAAGCAAAGAACTTAATGTTGTGCGTAAATATAAGAAGTATGAGTGCTAATTTCGAAAAACTTGAAACTTTTATTGGGAGTTTAGTGAAAAAACCTATTATTATTATTTGCACGGAAACCTGGAACTTACAATATCCTCAATATTATCAATTACATGGCTATGAATGCTATTATAATGAAAGTAAAATTAACAAAGCGGATGGCGTTTTTATGTATATTCTGAGTAAAATATGTCATAACACCACAATAGAAGTGGTTGATAGATTGAGCGTTGTAAGTTCTAATATTAAATTTATGTCCGGAGAGTCAATAAAAATCTCTGCGATGTACAGGTGCCATGACTTACCGAAGTCTGAATTTGTAAATAGCTTACGAAAGTTTTTGTCAGAGCACAGAAATATTAAAAATCACTGCATTTTTGGAGACTTTAATATTGATATATTAGATAAATATGTAGAAAACAAAGAAATAAGCGAAAAAACTATTATGCAGGAATACTTAAATAATTTTTTTGAACATGAATATATACCGAGCTTTAAAGGAATTACCCGTCCATCTCTAAATCTAGATAAAGGCACGTGTATTGATAACTGTTTTGCCAAAACTAAAAATATCATACTAGAATCATTTAAATTAAATACACCTTTTAATGACCATTACCCGTTGTTCATAACCATGGAACAACTTAAACTTAAAAAAGTAAGTGAAAATGATATCACATCCATGAATTATGGTAAATTAAAAAACTTAGCGAAAAGAATTGACTGGCAATTTTTGCTAACATTACAAGACTCCAACAATGCTTTAAACCAATTAATAAAAATGATCCATAGCTGTGTCGGCAGAGCCATGTGTAGTAAAAAATTAAGTAAAAAGAATAGCTCCATATCACCCAGGAATAACTGGATAACTAGTGCAATACTGGTGTCGTGTAATACAAAAGAAAATTTGTACAAAATATGGAAAAAAAACCCAACGAATTTAGTACTAAAAAATGAGTATAAAAATTATGAAAAAATTTTAAATAGAGTCATAAAAGATGCGAAATACAAATTCGAAAGCAATGAGATAAAACGAAATATAGACAACCCAAGACAGCTATGGAACATTATAAATACTAAGCTAGGCAAAAAAATTCAGCAAAACAAGTCAATTGACCATCTAATTGTAAATAAGCAAAAAATTGAAGATAAGAGTACAATAGCTAACACAATGAATGAATATTTCTGTAAAGTAGGTATTGACCTAAGTAACAAAATTCCTAATCTGGATAATGAACAACTAAAACTCCCAGAAAGAAATAACAAATCAATTTTTATCTATCCAACAGATAGTCTTGAAATTCTAAACTGTATAGATACACTGAAAAGAAAAGCTGGAGGTGTTGATAATATAAATGCAAAAACGATAAAAACATTAGCACAATATATAGCAAAACCATTGGAACATATTTTTAACCTATGTGTTCAACAATCCAACTGGCCAGATGCCCTAAAGTGTGCAGATATAGCTCCTATACATAAGGCTGGGGATAGGTCTTGTATGTCAAATTACAGACCTATCTCCCTTATATCAAATATAGCAAAAATTTTTGAGAAAATCATGTACAATAGATTGTATAGCTTTCTAACTGAATGCGAAATAATTTCTGACAAACAATTTGGATTCGTAAAAAATAGAGGTACCACAGATGCCTTAAACTATATATCAAACATTATTTATAATAGTCTAGACAAAAGCATTCCTATTATCACCACTTTCCTAGATCTTGCAAAGGCTTTTGATACAGTAGACCACAAAATTTTGCTAGATAAACTTGAAAGATACGGAATCAGAGGTAGTGCACTGATTCTAATAACTAGCTATCTCTCAAATAGACAACAATGTGTTAAAATCCAAAACTGCAAAAGTGAATACAAAGTAATACCCATTGGTGTCCCACAAGGTACCATATTGGGGCCTTTATTTTTCATACTTTATGTGAATGATCTATTGAGAGATATGCAGAATGATGCTATTATGTCCTACGCTGATGACACTGTTATCATAGCTAGTGATAATACGTGGTCATCTGCTCAGGACAAGATGAATGAATATCTTGATAAGGTTGCAAGATGGTTAACCTTAAATAGATTATCTTTAAATGTTAGTAAAACAGTGTATATAACGTATGGCAGCTACTGTGATAGTGTTCCTGACACATTGCATATCAGCATAGGTGAGAATACAATAAAAAGAGTAGAAAGCCATAAATATCTGGGTTTAATTTTTGATTTTAATATGAAATGGGAGAAACATGCGTATTATATTGTCAATAAAACAAGATATTTAATCTTCATTTTTGCAAAAATTAAAAACACTATGGATAGCAAAACTTTAGTGATGATTTATAATGCATTTTTTCAAAGCTTAGTCAATTATGGCATAATAGCCTGGGGAGGAGCGTATGATAAATGTATAAATCTAATCCAAAGTATACAAAAGAAATTATTAAAGATTATAAACAAAAATAATTTTGTAACGCAAAAGAACCCACTTACTGTGAGGCAACTCTTCAAATTAGAGGCTGTTTCTTTTCATTATAATAATTTAAAAGAGACGTACTTGTCAAGCAAGAGCAATACTAGAAATAAGATAATACCACTCCCAAAAATTAACAAAACTATAAGTAAAAAAAATAGCAATTATGAGGCTATTAAGATATTTAACGATTTGACTAATGATCTCAAAACATTAACTTATAGCAAAGTCACAATTAAGGATAGACTAAAAAGGTTTATAAGGGAAAATTATAGTTCATAAAATGATAGGAAATTTCTCTTATCTAATGTTATGTTATGTAATATTTTTGCGTGGAAATTTATAGAAGTTTGTTTCAAACTAAAAATGTAGTTGAAATCATACTTAGTTTTAAGTTCTTTTTAGTTTTTATTTTTTCTTTTTTTTCTCTTTTTATGTAACACCCCTATGTACAGGTAACTGTGTTTACCTCTATAGGATTCCTTATAGGAATATGTATGTGTTCAAATAAATAAATAAATAAATATCAAGGTTGGAATTTTTTTTTGAAAATTTTTTGATTCCTTATATCTCTAAAACAATGTAGTCAAATGCTTCAAAATTTTATTTGGTGATTCGCCATAAACGAAGATATCTGCTGTTAAAATTTCAGACGATTTGGTTGAGCGGTTCTTAAGTAAAGATCTGAAATGTAAAAACCGATTTTTCTAAAAAATTTGGCTTCCTCTTATAGGGTTGTCGTTGCACGTCGTAAAGTCCCTCCCTACGAATTTATGTCATACTGATAATATTAAAATAGCATTCACATACTGTATTTTAAAATAATATTTTTGTTGGATTTCTGCGATTATCCATAGTAATTTAGAAATAATATCCGTTAGTTTATAGCTTTATAATCACTTCGGGGAAAACCCAAAGTGCAGACGCCGTGCAGAGTTCGTCGCCGAATTTCGGAGCGCGTCTGCATTTTTTATTATTATAAGGCTCCTCCGAGACGCGGCGAGTTTATTGCCGACCAAAGACGTGCGACAAGCAGGACAATTCAGGATTAGCGAGAAACGCGCACTCCGCAGAGTGCGCGCCGTATGATGCCCAGGTGAGCGGCAGCGGCGCACAGTGTGACGGAATGCAAATATTGGTGACAAAATAAAATATCCCCTGCTAGGAGCGACCGATCGGGATGATTTTTTTTTTAAATGTAGCTTATACTATAC
This sequence comes from Pteromalus puparum, assembly GCA_012977825.3. NCBI lineage: Eukaryota > Metazoa > Arthropoda > Insecta > Hymenoptera > Pteromalidae > Pteromalus > Pteromalus puparum. The sequence continues at coordinate 59,470,815 of CM053170.1, forward strand.
AGATTTAGGGAAAAATATACAATTTTTATGAGCCAGCGTTGCTAACCCATGAAAATTGATAATATCAGCAATTTTTCAAAAAATCATACATTTCATACTTAAACAGCCGGAAAAACACTTGTATACGTAGTATATATATATATATATACTAGTGGGGCTTCGCCCCCCTGCTCGCTTCGCTCGCCAACCCCCCATTTTAGTTTTTGTTTGATTTTTATTTTTCAACTGTTATTTTCGTTATCTGATGATTAAGTTCTAGTTGGCCAAGAACAATCTTATTGTATTATATAAAATTTGTAGATCATAAAAAGGTCAAGAATTTAATGTTTGTCGAAATAGAGAAAATCGAAAGAAAAAAAGTAAAAGTACTGAATTAACGCCGAACTTCTACTGCTTATGGCATTTAAAATATATAGTTTTTTTTTCATTTTTTTGGAAATTGTTTTGAAATTAATTTTGATTCTTCCCACTTTCAATTATATGTTACAATTATACATAAATCTGGTCCACTACTTTTTCTTATAAAACGCATTGCTCGCGTTGTTGAATGACCTGGCCTCTAATATATGTTGATGATCGATCTTTTCGTTTTTACGTAGCATAATGATGGAAACAAAATATGCTTTTCATTTTATTAATGTTTTAGTTCTAAAAACTCAATTATTAAAAAATAAAATTTTTGTTTCCTTACCTAGGGAAGCTGCATTTTACAGACCAAGCTTAAGCGTAAAGAAATAAGGCCCACAATCATATAAAAAATTTTGGATCCGGGACGTATTTTTCTTGTTATCTCAATTCTTATTTCTATACGAATATCGATCTCTGCAAGTTAAATATACTTCTTAAATCTTTACTTGTAACGACTGCCTCATTAGCTTTATTTAATTTATTTTTTTTCAACATTTTTTTCGAAAACTTAAGTTTAAATCTTGCACCTAAGTACATGAGTTACAATTTTTACTCCAATAATATTTAAGGGCCTCGAACAAATCCCTATATATATATATCGATTGGGCTATCCACGGATACCACTTTATTTTTGTTAAGACTTTGGATATATATAATTCACATTTATGATCTTATAAAGTTTTTACTAATGCTAGTATCACACGCAAGAGTGAATATATATACAAAAGCAAAGACAATGCTAAGTATAAACACATCAAAGTGTCAACAATACAAAAGCAAAAGTCAATGCTAAGTATACGCACAATCAAAGTGTTAACAATACAAAAGGCAAGAATAAAAACCTTATAAGAATTATTACTTCAAAACTAAGTCAAACTTTTAAGTCAAACCTTTAACAAAAAATATAAAAAAAACGCTCCTGTTCTATTACCTCATAGGCTGGTGTGGAAAAAATAGAAAATAAAATTTAAGTTATATCTCTTATATAGTTTTATTCTCTACTGTTATATATAATTTTGATACTGATGCTGCCTATGACCTTCTTATGAGGGCTTGCGAAAAAGTTTTCTACAAAGGATGTAGGATCTTCCCGAGGCTAAGGACATTATTTATGCCAAAATGTATTGTATTGCTCGAGTCGTTTCGGGTTGCGTAGAGTCGGAGGAAAGTAAACCTTTATACATCATCTTAATATCAGTGCTAGCTAATATAGCCCTAATATATTTTTAGAAAAATCGAAATAATTATACGCGTCGCGACAAGTACAGCGGGGGGGAGTATCTCCAAAACAACTATATAATATAGGTAGATATATATGTGTGTGTGTGTGTGTGTGTGTGTGTGTGTGTGTGTGCGTGTGTGTGTGTGTATATGTAATGATTGAAATTAATTACTGAGTTTAATTATCTTCAGGTGACTATGGCAGTTTAATTTTTTTATCATCATTTAAAATGTAACATTTCTCACATGTTAGTTATGTGGTACGATTAGTACATCTTTACAAAACAAGGCTTTACTAATTGAGACCATATATTTTCATTACTTTCTTCGGCATTACTATCTTCAGTCTCTGTATCTTCAACTTCTATATCATTAAGTGTTACTCTGAAATAGATATAATATTAATAAATTCGATGAAAATCAAACGATATTTTCTAACTAGTTCTAAAAATAGAATGCCCTGTCCACGCGCAAATGTACACAAAAAAGCATCATTATAGTTTATAATATTTATACTATAATGAAAAGATTGTAAAGAAATAATAAAAAATAATATTTGTAAAGATTTTAAAGAAATAATAAGTCAAATTTTGTCAAATAACTGTCAACTTGTTAATTAAATAAATCAAAAATAGTAAGTCACAAAAATGTTTATTTTACACTGATTAGAAAAGTAATATTTTCGTGCACAAAAGTAGATATAGAAAATTGAATAGTTTGCACTAAGTTAAAAATATTTTAAAAGTAGAACTATTGTTTCTTACATTTCATCAATTAATGGTAACATCTCCGAAGTAATTTTGTTTTTGGCTTTCTTCATTCTTTTATTAATATTGCACAAACTTATTTTTGGATCACTTAGATAAATTGCTCGATTGAACACATCTAAGATGCGATTCGCTCTACTGTTTTGTCTTGCATGTAGGATTAGATTTCGTCGATAATATTTGTGTCCTGATTCAAGTGCATCTTCTGCGAAATAAGCCATGGGTAGAGGAAAGCATCTGGCAATTTCACATCCATGTCTGAGGAGTTTATGCAGGGTTGGGCTTAAACGAGCCCAGTCATAGATATTGTAATGCAACTTATATGTTTCGCTACATAAGTTTTCCACTTTGTCTAATTTTAATTTCTTTTTGCATTTAAATAGCTGCAGTATTAAGGCAATACTAGTAACTAATTCTTGATTAATTCCTAAAGATTGGGCGAATTTTTGGGGATCTTGAAAACACTTTCGTGCCAAATTGCCTGTATTGGTCGTACCATGACCTTGTAGGACCTGATCAACTCTTAAACCAAAACTTTCAAATATTCTTTTCTGAACAGTCCTTTTTTGTGATTCAAAAGCGTCTAAAAATAATTATAATTATATGACTATAATTTTAACATTTCGTAATTTGTTATTTTAAATAATTTAGGAATAAAAAGAATTACCTTTCTTCGACGCAATAACATCCCATACTTTAATAGTGAGTCTATAAGCTATGTGCAATAAATGTTCAAAGGCTTTTAATTCAATATGAAGTAAGCCTAAGCCAAATTTCAAATTATCTTCAATGGGAGTAAACTCGTCATTTAAATTTCCAAACTTATGCATTGTCCGTAAACAAATAGGACACCTACAGGTGGCTCTGTTTCCGGTAATAGTGTTTAAGCATTTTCCATCAAACATAGTTTGCATAACTGAATAAGTAATTTTGACACATGTTTGATTTGACAGTTTAAAAGTGTATGGAATTAGATTTTCAATCTCTTTTTGTAGGCGTTCATATTCGGAAAGTGTTGCCCTCTCATCTTCCTTTTCAAAGGCGATTCGTAATGGTCGAAGAAACCGTATACTCTGTGGTGTCGGATTTTTCCAGCTTAATTCCTGAGTTGCGCTAAATGTAGAATTATATATAAGAAATATATTTAATTCTAGTATAGTAGAAAATTTTTAGTAATTAGTTTGAAGATTAAAGATTATCATATATATTTTAAGGAAGTGTACAATTCTACTTTTTAACGAAACTGCTTTTCAAAGTTTTAACTTATCAATATATTATTAATTTTTTAACTATGAATGATAAAGGTTTCTATATATACGTGCAATTAAAATCCGGAAATATGACAATCAAATGGTGCAAAAATAAAAATCATACAAAATCCTGCCATCAGAATGTCGAATTCTATTGCCATTGCATGCTAAGTTGCTTTTTTCTTGCATAATTTAAACAAAATAATTGTTGTCTTACCTTAACTTTATTATCAACATGCTTGTCACAAAGAGAGATTGATGAGAGTCAGTACTTTCGTTCAAATGGTTTATATACTTTTGTTGAATATTAACATGCCCAGATGAACTGTTAAAGCCTAATGTTACTAATAAATTTAGACTATCTAGAAACGTTTCGTTCCATTCTAAGGCCACAGTTTCGCACAATCTCTCTCCTGTATTGGTCGTACCATGACCTTGTAGGACCTGATCAACTCTTAAACCAAAACTTTCAAATATTCTTTTCTGAACAGTCTTTTTTTGTGATTCAAAAGCGTCTAAAAATAATTATAATTATATGACTATAATTTTAACATTTCGTAATTTGTTATTTTAAATAATTTAGGAATAAAAAGAATTACCTTTCTTCGACGCAATAACATCCCATACTTTAATAGTGAGTCTATAAGCTATGTGCAATAAATGTTCAAAGGCTTTTAATTCAATATGAAGTAAGCCTAAGCCAAATTTCAAATTATCTTCAATGGGAGTAAAATCGTCATTTAAATTTCCAAACGTATGCATTGTCCGTAAACAAATAGGACACCTACAGGTGGCTCTGTTTCCGGTAATAGTGTTTAAGCATTTTCCATCAAACATAGTTTGCATAACTGAATAACTAATTTTGACACATTTTTGATTTGACAGTTTAAAAGTGTATGGAATTAGATTTTCAATCTCTTTTTGTAGGCGTTCATATTCGGAAAGTGTTGCCCTCTCATCTTCCTTTTCAAAGGCGATTCGTAATGGTCGAAGAAACCGTATACTCTGTGGTGTCGGATTTTTCCAGCTTAATTCCTGAGTTGCGCTAAATGTAGAATTATATATAAGAAATATATTTAATTCTAGTATAGTAGAAAATTTTTAGTAATTAGTTTGAAGATTAAAGATTATCATATATATTTTAAGGAAGTGTACAATTCTACTTTTTAACGAAACTGCTTTTCAAAGTTTTAACTTATCAATATATTATTAATTTTTTAACTATGAATGATAAAGGTTTCTGAAATGTGAACTAATGTATTTAAAAAAAATGTGCGTGTATATATATATATATATATATATATATACGTGCAATTAAAATCCGGAAATATGACAATCAAATGGTGCAAAAATAAAAATCATACAAAATCCTGCCATCAGAATGTCGAATTCTATTGCCATTGCATGCTAAGTTGCTTTTTTCTTGCATAATTTAAACAAAATAATTGTTGTCTTACCTTAACTTTATTATCAACATGCTTGTCACAAAGAGAGATTGATGAGAGTCAGTACTTTCGTTCAAATGGTTTATATACTTTTGTTGAATATTAACATGCCCAGATGAACTGTTAAAGCCTAATGTTACTAATAAATTTAGACTATCTAGAAACGTTTCGTTCCATTCTAAGGCCACAGTTTCGCACAATCTCTCAGCTGTTTTGTCGAGCATTTGTTGTAACGGTACCTTTACTTCAACTTCTGACGGTAAAATTTTATCAGGTAAACATTCATTCATTGCCTCTCTAGATGAAAAAAAATAGATAATTACAATTTCATTATCAAGGACTTCATTGGATACACGCAACGTATAATTAAAATATTGATATATTATTAATATTTTAAACACGTAATTTTATTTAACGAACGTTTCTGTTGTTTAATCCGAGAAAAGTATAAGATCATTAATCTGTTGACTGTATTTATTTGACCAAAGCTTAAATTTACGATTTTTACGTTAGATTTTAAAAACTTTTTAAAAAAGAGAGTTAAAAAGATTGTAATAATCGACGAATTAATTAATAAATCAATATATGAAAAATACGTAACTCTTCCATTAATAAAGACAATGAAAATATTACTTAATCGACGAATATGAAGGATAGATCTTGCAACCCAGTGAACGAGTATCCATTACTAAAGCGTGATATTTTTGTACGCTATAATCGTTTTCCATGTAGAAAGCTAAGCCAGTATCTTTTGAATGACCTTATAAAATTTTGTAATCGTGATTAATGATAGATTATATAGAATACAAATTTGGATATTTGTTGACTACATCAGAAATTTTTACCAATAATTAAATTATCATGCCTTTGAACTTCAATCACTTCATCGCCAGAAGCATCATTTTCCTGCTCATTGGACTCTTTCTTTTGTCGTAATATTGCCAATTTTACTGCTTTCTCTAAGATTTGAATATTGTAATTAACGGAAGCGGCAACTTCCGTAGCTTGTCTGAGTATCGTTCTTGAAGACACTGTTAAACCAAACAATTTAAGACATTTTTGGGTCTTTGGCAAAAGCAATTATTTAATAATGTTCTTTACGTGATTAATAACGTTATTTACGACACGACAACTAAAAGAATTTTTAAAGTTAAGAAATCACGTAACCATTGAAGTATTTTTTTTTTTTTAACAATTAAATAAAGTTTGTATATACAAAATCATATTAAACAATATCTATATCAAACAATTAAAAATATAAATGATTAATTAGTAATAAATATGTAGCGTTTACAAGACTTCACAATTACAGGTACAAAAAATTTGAAAAATTTTATCGTACATTCTGTCTTGATCAAATTGATTTGGTTTTTAATACATCAAGGTTGTTGTAATTTTTGTTGTGCAAATATTTACAAGTTGCTTTCATTGTAACTAGATCATCTATATTACTTTGATAAACAATTCTTCACGTAACAAGTTATGCAAAGTCTTTCCGTGATTAATTGCTAAATAAATCATTTTATAATTCATTTTGATGATAAATAAAATACAAGTTCTGTAATCAGTAGACTCATTTTATAATATATTAAATTTATTTATCATTGTCGAAATTGCTAAATTTATAAAATTTAATAAACGGTATTGTGTATAAACCTATACTGTCGAATTTATAATCATTCAGATTATATATATTTTTATTTCAATTAAAAATTAAACATTTTAAGGTTTTCAAAATTCCTGTACTTTCTAATAATATAATAAAAAAGACGTAAGAAATTCAATACTACAGAATTTAGAATTCTTACCAGAGGAAGTTTCGTCAACAGTGACTCGATTTCTGCCTCCATTGTAGGATTTTCGTACACTTTTTTTCGGATGACCTCTTTTTCTACTACTTCTTTGCCTTCTTTTAAAATTCTTTTCCATTACCAGATGAAACGGTTTTTAATTAAAATAATAATGTAAAAATTAAAACTTGAAATAATACTAAACTATTATGACATTGAACGGAATCCGAAAAGCATTGTTTACAACTACAAGAAATAACGTTATATCAAAAAAAGTTAATGAAACCATACTCAAATAGCGTATGTTGTAAAATAGCTCAACAAAATATATAGCTCTTATTTCACCATGTATTTAAGAAATAGATCATATTTTATTAAAATAACTTACCTGATTTAAACTCGTCTTCTTCCTTGATTTAACTACTTTTATTAAGTTTATATATATAACATCTTTATAACAGTTGATATAAATAAATAAAAGCATATACACTTATCAATATATTATTATAAAAATATATATTTGTTGGCAGAAATATACATTGTGCACTATCATAAATAATTAAATTTAAAAAATATGTATACGATTTTTTATTTATACATACATTTTCACGAAGCTTATAAATTTAAAGTTTTCTATAGCAGAAATCTTAGCGGATGTAAAAGAATGCATATGAATATAAATTGTATATGCGTATATTAAAATTAAATTTTAAATCGAGATAATTTCGTTTATATAATTACCAATCTTTGATACAATTATATTTGAAAATGTATTAATTGCAATCCTTTGTATTATATCCTCATGTGAGAAATGTTACATTTTAAATAATAATAACAAAATTAAACTGCCATAGTCACCTGAAGATAATTAAACTCAGTAATTAATTTTAATCATTACACACACACACACACACACACACACACACAAATATAAATTATATATGTATATTAAAAAATTAAATCTATTATTTGATTTGCGATGTTTTAATTATTACATACAATATTTATATTTAAATATTATAATCTAAATTGATTCAATAATAGGAACAAATAATTATATTCCATTTACAAATTACTTATTTATCAAAACACGGTAATATTAAATTATAATTTAAGTTTTTAAGTTAATAATTCTTATATTTAAAAATTTAGCAAATATATGATATACATACACACACACACACACACACACACACACAACATAACACACACACACACACACCACACACACACACAACACACACACACAACACACACACACACACACACACACACAGACACACACACACACCACACCACACACACAACACACACAACACAACACATATATACACGCAATTTTACCGCAGTAGAAGCGTGAAATGTTGAATTTATCGAAATATTGCTGACTCCTGCACCTGTATATATACATATATATGATAGGTATACTTATATATTAGTCTTATATATATTTTTTCGACGAATTTGGTCATATACTGTATATACAAACACTTTTACCGCAATAGAAGTGTAAAGTATGGAATTTATCGAAAAATTGCTGATATCAGCAATTTGGCTTAGTCAGCAACGCTGGCTCATAAAAATTATATATTTTTCCCTAAATCTGTATAGTATAAGCTACATTTAAAAAAAAAGATCATCCCGATCGGTCGCTCCTAGCAGGGGATATTTTATTTTGTCACCAATATTTGCATTCCGTCACACTGTGCGGCGTCGAGGGCCATAAACGGAGGGTCAGTCGGCCTACGCCTCGACCGCATCTCCGCATACCTGGATATCGGCGTCTCTCGCTAAGATCAGCTGTTTGGGCCGCGTCTCCGAGGTTTTGTAATGCCCTCAGCGGAGGACAGAATTCAGTCTTAGCCCGACACCGAGTCCGAGCAGTTGTGAAGCTCTCAACTGTCTCGCTCGTATTGTATCTTCTATTTTACGTTTAAATAAATACATTTACATGACATGAAGTAACTCTGTGAGTGTTCTTTATTTATCTATCACGCTGATAGATAATTATTCAACAATTTTATTTATTGGAACAATACATTTCGTTGGAGGAAGCTACGTGCCAATGAATTGGCAGCGATTTTTTAATTTTAGAACATCTGATAATTTATTTTTTAAGTACTTTTACATTCTTCTTATAAGTGTATCCTTACAATAATGACTTTTTTTCATCACAGATGAGTAATTCATACATTATTATAATTTAGCTTAGTTTAAATAACAGTGTTCACTTAAATAAAATTCTTCATAAATTCTTCATCGTATGGCAAAAGATAACAACTATTTGAATTTAAATTTACCTCAGTCGAGTACGCTGATTGAGGGAGCGGAGGGACAATAATCTCTTGCAAAATTTGAGTAGATGCTTGTTCGTTGACTTTTTCTGCTTTGTTTGGTGAAGATGTTTTTCTCTTCTTAGGTGGTGTTGTAAAGGAAGCTGACTCCTGGTTAGAGATGTCATCAAAGGGTTGAAACGGTCACGACTTTCCTTAGTCCTAGGTGCTTTTAGATAATAAATAATTATTGATTTTAATTTAGAAAAATAGTGAACATTTATTGCTCTGCGTCGTGATTCTGACGACAAGCCAAATATAATGAGTTCATATTGTTTTTAAATATTTTTAATATTTATATAGATATTAGTAATAATAATAAGATAGGTGCGGGATACCAGGTAGTGGAATTTTAACACAATGATAAGATTTTAATTTATAACAAAATAGATATATTCATATTATTGATAAGAATGAGAATATTGCTTTGATTGTTGCATACCTATCTTTAAAATTCTCTTGAAAATCCTTTTGAGTCCTTCTATGTTAAATTGTTTTTTTTGTTCACCTACAAGAAAAATAGAATTTAATTAATATAACTAGAAAACAATGACTGTATAATTTAATTAACTGTTAAAGAAAAACCAGCCTCTAAAATACATGATTATAGATAATACGTATAGTAGAAGTATAGTAGTGCCAGAGTCTTGAATGAAGTTACGTTCCAACTCCAAGATTTTGATAGCTCAGTTATCAACACCATCAGTATCCTTAGGTTGACTCCGGTAGACGCAGTAGACCACAATCCAACAAATGCAGAAGTTTTTATACACCTAGACATACAGAAAAATATTACAAAATTAAACTCATAAATAATTATTGAGAAGAATCAGACCACTTATCTCTGCATAAAAATTTGAAACAAGGCAGCTTTTAAGTATGAATACCGCCAAACCACATGTCTCAGTCACATAATTCACATTTACAAACAGAACATTATCATCATGAACACTGAAAAGGTATCCACGAGCCATTAGACATCCGTTTACTGAACTTATCATAGGGGACAAAGCGTTTCAAGTTAAAACTTATTGAAGATACAATATAAATTCAACATACAATTCAAGTTTATTCTAATATTTCCAAAATTACCTTGTCAGATAGTATAAATCCATATCCAGATTCGTATTAAAATAGTTGAAGTATCCAAGAACGCCAACCAATACTCCAAGACAGCATCAATTCAGTTGCAAGATCGTCTCAAGGTGATTCTATCAGCTGGCAACACCAAACAGGACTGCCGGATTGAAGAAATAGAGCTCCAGGATCATTCGCAGGTGGTTGAGCCAGCTAGAAACGCCAACCAGCACCACCAGAGAGAGAGAGAGAGAGAGAGAGAGAGAGAGAGAGAGAGATAGATATTGAATCCAGTCCAGGGTGATCTTGGGGGGCATCGGAATTACAACTCTAAAAAACAGATCACAAAATTACACTGATTATACTGCACATAACACAATAGATATCACAATAGATATAAACATAATGAACACAGGAAATAGAAGAAAGGACAAGCAGTCGTAGATCTTAAGCGATAGTGAATCTTCATCCAAGCAGCATCTTGCAAAAAGAATGTATCAGCACATCAATAGAATGAGCAGGAGCGGCATTCGCAAGAGTACTTTAATTAAAAACCGCTGCCAATTCATTGGCACGTAGCTTCCTCCAACGAAATTTATTGTTCCAATAAATAAAATATTGTTTTAAAATACAGTGTATGAATGCTATTTTAAATATTTCCAAGTTTAATTATTTTGTTGTAGAAGCACTAGACATCCATATAAGAGAAAGCCAAATTTTTGAGAAAAATCGGTCATTACATTTCAGCTCTTTACTGGAGAACTGCTTAACGAAATTGTTTAAAATTTTAACAGCAGATAGCTTTGTTTATGGTAAATCACCAAATAAAATTTTGAAGCATTTGACTACACTGTTTTAGAGATATTAGGAATCGAAAAAAAAAAAATTTCAACCTTGATATCTCAAAACCATTGTAGTCTATACAAACTACATTGTGTACTTCAAGAATAAGTGTGGCAAATAAACGAGACAGCATTTATTAATAAAACTTTACAGATAATAGAAAAAAAACATAATCAGATTAAGTATGAACTATAACCGCTGAATTCGTCAGCAGCTCTCACAGCTTTTTCAGCATTATTTTAATATGTTAAAAAAGACCATTTTATAAGAATATAAGGGTTAAAGCTCTAGCGTCCGCGATCGTCTATTATACTTCAATGACGTTGCGTATGTTTGATGACAGCCCGGCTGTGATCAAATAACCTGATTATGGATTCATTTAAAGAGTCATTTATGAATTGAGCATAGCAACCTTAGCACTGTACAACCGAAATCAACGATATCGTGCATGTTATTGTTTATAAGTCAGAGTCTGACAGCTGTTACGATAGGACTCATTTCTTATAAAGAATTCCCATAGAGTCTGTGATCCGTGTTAAAAAAAAAATTTCAACCTTGATATCCTCAAAACATTGTAGTCTATACAAACACGTTGTGTACTCCAAAGAATAATGTGGGAAATAAACGGAGACAGTATTTATTAATAAAACTTTACATCGACAATAGAAAAAAAAATAATCCAGATTAAGATATGAACTATAACCGCTGAATTAGTCAGCAGCTCTCACAGCTTTTCAGAATTATTTAAATGTTAAAAAAAGACCATTTTATAAGAATATAAGCGGTAAAAGCTCTAGCGTCCCGCGATCGTCTATTATACTTTCAATGACGTTGGTATGTTTTGATGACAGCGCGGCTGTGATCAAATAACCTGATTAATGAGTTTCATTTAAAGAGTCATTTATGAATTGAGCATAGCAACCTTAGCACTGTAAACGAAATCAACGATATCTTGCATGTTATTTGTTTACAAGTCAGAGTCTGACAGCTGTTATCGATAGGACTCATTTCTTATAAAGAATTCCGAATAGTAGTCTGTGATCCGTGTTTCTTTTATAAATAAGTTATTTATTTTACAGAATACGGTTCGACCGGTCTGAAATGTATTACGGAGAAAAAGTGTGTTCTGCGTCTGAAGTATGATGATGAGGTTGTTTTTTATTTATTCTGCTGGATACGTAAGAAGATGAATTCAAATTAAATAGATTTCTAGAAATTTGCTTCTAAATAAATTAAAAATTAATAAAAAATCATTTATGAAAATTGTTTATGTGAAGAATCAACTATTCTATGGATATGCACGTTTCAAAAAATTACTGCTACACATTTTTTTCGTAACGTTTATTCACCATTTCCATTTTCATACCACAGGTTGTATAGATTCAGAACTCCGAATACGAAATCAATCAGCTTATCAGTTCCAAATTGTGTGGATTCTGAACGGCATGAAATCGTCGAAGGAAGTTTTAAATTATATTCAAAAATTTTAAAATATATTGTCTTAATGTACATACAATGTATGTAATTAAATTTAATTTGAATTAAATATTTTGAATAATATATATATAGTGTATATATATATATATTTATATATTGTCATGTACGCCACATAACGTGCGTAGCATGGCCAAAAGCCAAGAAACAACTACTCAAGCTTACTCCTTGGCCTTTAGTTTAAAAAAAATAAAAAAAAAAAAAAAACCCGCCACTCCTCTCAACGTCCCTGGTTTGAATCCTTAGACGGCAGCAGCTGAAAACCTCACACGACGCAACACACTAACTAATATCCTCCCGCCCGTAGCAATATACGATATCGTATAACATAAATTCATAGGAGGTTACTGTTTAAAAACGCTGCAACCACACCTTAGAAGAAAAAAGCCAAATTTTGAAAAACTCGCGTTTTACATTTTAGCTCTTAATATTTGAGAATGCTCAACAAAATTCGTTAAAATTTTAACAGCGATAGCTTTGTTTATGAGGAATCGCCACATAAAAAATTTTGCAGGATTTGACTACATGTTTTAAAAGATATAAGAAATCAAAAAATTTAAAAAAAAAAGTTTCAAAACCTTGATTATCTGAGAAACCATAGGCGTGGGTAAAGAGCTGCGCAGATGAGCTTAACCAGACAAATTAAAATATCTACCTTTTTCCCAAAATCTCAAGTGGCAATTAGGCTTTTACAGCCCGTAATCGAGGGCACAAAAAACTGCATTTTTTGCAGTTTTCGATTTATTTACTGAAAAGAATACGTAGACAAATCACTGAAATTTAATGAAATTAGTTTGACATGTGACCCATCAACATGATTTTTTTCGTGAGGTTATGATGTTTAGTTTCAGGAGATATGAATTAAAAAAATCACCCTTTTCATTTTATCTGCCGACGGAGCGGTCGATCCGAGGACCAAACGGGGAAAGTAGTTAATTTTATTATCTTTAAAATGCATTTTAGCTGAATTGTTTGTAACAACGGGATGATTGAAAAACGCAAAAAAAATTTTTTTTAATCAAAAAATCAGCCATAAAAAAATAATAAAAAATTTAAAAAAATGTTTTTCCCGAATTCAGAATTCAAAATAAATATGCATGTTAAATTGATTTAATATTGACGAAGTAGTTCCGAAAAATATGACGGTATACATCCACACACCACACATCCACACACACACACACACACACACACACACACACACACACACACACACACACACACACATCCTACAGACATTTCCTAAAACACGTAATCGAACTCTAACATCTCAAACATGTCTATAAAGATTTAGCAAACCGAAAATTTACTATTACAAAGTTCCTCTAGGAGGAAGCAAAAAAACAAAGGATAACCATCCAAGAAAAACTCAAGTTTCTTGTTGAGCTACATGTCTCCATATACTGCAGCACTCCTTCATGAACTGACACTCACACTGCTCACATATCGCATCGTCGGTGCAATTCCGGGTGCATCACTTTTGAATACCTTTATGCACTGTCTTACAAACAACAACCGAGCGGGGCGCGATGAGCAGATGTTGCTTGTTAACACGTATAGGCACCATAGCAGCACTTCTGTTCTGATTTTAAACTACATATACATTGCTGCATCACGTCGTTGTTTCGTTTTTTCACTACGCGCACTCCTGCACTCACTTATATCGCCGAAAAGTTAAACAGAGCAAAACATTGCGGTTAGCGGAGGCCGGGAGGCAGCTTCAAAACGTCAAAACACACATGGCAGACGGCTGTGTGGGCATGTCGCCAACCGGTCGCCAGATCGATGCGCACAATGTATGCGCAGTGGTCGAGCTCGCTGCCTCGCTTCGACAGAGCCAACGAAAAGCTGTTCGGCTTTGCTTAGCTGATAATAAAACTAATACTTTTTCTGTTCAAATTATGTAATAAACTATCTTTGCACAAAATTCACGACTTTAGGAACGGGATGGAATTCGGTTAGTTAAGCGTGACGTCACAGTCACAGCTTACATATAAATCAATGTATTTTCCATCAATAGCAGTGTTGGCGACCGGAAGTGCAGAATTCGCACCGAACGGCTAACTTCGGAGTGAACCGAGTAGAAATGTAAATTGTAGAGTCTGTAGCGCGAGAGTTGCTCTTCTGCTGTGTTCTGCTAGGCTCGTGAACAGTTTATTTGCATATCTCGTGCTGTCGTGCAGTGTACTGTTGTTGTTGTTGCTCAAACTCTTTTTCGACCTCCTGTAGTGTGGTGCGGGCGCACACCACGACGTCATCTGCGCGAGGCGTCGAGCCAGCGCTCGCGAGTGTGTGTGTGTGAGAGAGAGAGAAAGAGAGCGAAGACGCGAAGAAAGCGCGGGAAAGCTGTGCGGGTGTAGCAGCAGGACGGGCTTGCCGCCAACGTCGGGCTTAGCCTGCGCGCGGAGTAACGAGAACCAGAGAGAGAGAGAGAGAGAGAGAGAGAGAGAGAGGGAACGAGACGAGGGAGAGCCGGCCATGCGGCTGGCGTGTGTGTGTGCAAGAGAGAGACGGAGAGTTGCGTGACGTTACCGGCTACGGCTTGGGAACTAGCGCGTGTACGTAAGAGCGAGAGAGAGAGGGTCAGCTGTGTTCAGAGGTGAGAGCCTCAGGACTATAGCATGGCAGAGTGTGTATGTGCGGAGTGTGCGAGTGTGTGAGGAGTGTGCGGAGTCTGCGGGCCCTGCGTGGCTACATTGCGTGGGCGGCTAAGGCCACCACGTTGCAGGGAAGGGCTGGGCGAAATACATGTGCAGAAAAGTGAATAAAGTGTTGTTTGTGTTTGACTTCTTTCCTGTTTTCCACCTCTCTCCAGCGTATTCCCATACGTCGGCGATCGCGTGTAAAATCCCGCGAAATAAAGAAATCCTAGTGCCTACGGAGGCGCTAGGTGTTGCGCACCTGTGTTGGGAGGCACAGCTTCGCACACTCAACTTTTGCAATAGCATGTAAGGACTCATAAAACCTGATAGCACAACTTCGAAAATTCGCCACTTAGCCAATAATTGATTTGAAAACTTCGGATGGGGGTTGTTTTTTTTCACTCTATTACCGCTGCAGCCTCATGGGCCCAGTCAGCGGGGGCCTTTCACCACCTCTGTGTGGAAGTACAGCCCAAGTCCTATCCATTTCTTTTTCCTTTCAAATATCCACCCTGATTTTAACCACCCTGGAGGATTTTTTCGGTGAGGACATCTTTCAGACTCGCACCGTGTTGGTTAAGCCAACACTCTCTGTCCTTTAAAGGACATCGGGTCCATCTCCCAGTGTAGACCGATCCGGAGAAGGTCCATCTTTCAGGAGCCAGCTCCCCGCCGGTAAGGTCGGCGTTCCCTGCCTAGTGCATCGAATCGGCCTACCTATTTTATCGACCTCTCTAAGAGTCCCTAACATTGCTTCGCATTCGCCCAGGTTTGCGCCTGTGCGGCAATGGGAAACCCGGAATTACGCTGAAGGAAAATTCCGGGGAAAAACCCGCCTTGAAGCAGCCGGAGTCCAGGGTACTTTTCCCGTTGAACTACAACTCAGAAAAAATCCGAGTGTGCATTCACTGGGAATCGAACCCACGACCCCTTGAGCCAGCGTGTATCCGCAAGCACTATTAAATTGAAAGTTGGTTTTCTGATTGTCTTTATGTCACCAAAAGGGCATTATTTTGCTCTGTTGCTTGGCCTATTAGGCCGAGTGTCCCGCTTAATAGTTCAGAAAAACGCGAAAATCGTGCTTGTGTTATAAAAACTAATTTGTAATTCACATTACACGTTATCAAATGTATTTTATAAATAATTTACTATTGATCATTTTGTTTCAGTCATCACAGCCAATTGCTTTCGATGATAGTACAGACGTACAGGAAACCGATTTATTTTTTCCCTTCGACAATTCATCAAGCGTATGTTTATCTGCATTGATATATAAATAATTCAAAATATTCAGTATTTGAAACTTTTTTCTTTTTTAGGATGAATACAGGACATTAATGTCATGGGAGGATGATCTACATGATGAAACAAACAACGAACTGTTACAACTAATTTTTTTTTTTTCAAGTGGCATTTCGAACTCGAAAGTTCGGCCCATATATAAGATTACCGGCAATATTATAGTCATATATCCTTACTTTAACATTTCTAGACAACAGTTCTGATTTTAGTAATTTATTCACGGCGTAGAAGCAGGCATTACTCGAATGAAGTCTCCTGTTAATCTCGGCTTTAATTTTATTTCGATCATTTATAGTTGTGCCTAAATATCTGAATTCGCTAACATTTTTGAAAGTAAAATTCCCGACTCTAAGATCACCCTCTTCTTCGCAGATGCCTAGTTGATCGATGATCATATATTTCGTTTTCGATACGCTTACTTCTAGACCCGTGTCCTCAGCCGCATTTATGAGAATTTCCGCGTTTCTCGTCACCGTTGCACCGTTATTCCTCAGTAAGTCCAGGTCATCTGCATATCCTAGAATTTGTGTTTTACCGTTAAGTGTTGCCCCTAGCCCGCTAGTCTGCATTTTTCTAACAACATACTCTAGCGTTAATGGGGCACACCACCTTTAAACTCTGAAAAATAAACTTCTTATAAATAATAACAAAAATAAATTATAGTTATTATATAAATTTTATACTAATATTAGGTTATATTACCTGTATTTTTACCATGTGCGACGTTTGCAACGTCGCAACGTCGCAGCCACGCAAAACGTGTGTTGCTGTTTTGCGCGGCAAATTCTCCTTAACGCATAAGGCCGAGAAAGAGACAGTCGGCGCGTGCGAAGCCCGCGTTTCTCGGACGTGAGCTACGTCCCGGGAATTCGCGGAAATTGCCAGCCGTCGTGAGCTCTGGGAAGAAGTTCGCCGGTCTGAGCTGGCGCGAGACGAGCAGCCAATCAGCCCGTCTCGCGCCTCGCTTGGCCAATCGGACTACGTTATCGGCCGGGCATTAACGGTCGGGAGAGTGTCGCCGAGCGCGCGAACGCAGCGTGACTCGGCAGTTCTCATCTGGATCCCGTCGACGCGACCCGTCGACGAGAGAGAGAATCGCACGCGAGTGCTAAGTGTGCGAGTGTGTGGAGAGAGAGTGTGTGAGGAGAGCAGCAGCAGCATCACGACCTGGACCGCCATCCCGAGGAAGGAGTCCATCCCCGGAGACGACCATCCAGCCGCCCGCCACTGCTGCAATCCAGAGTCCTCACCGCCCGGCTGCCATCTTCCGTCGAGCAGGCACGAGAGGAAGGGAGCCAGAACGGGAGGAAGGACGTCGGCAGGAGAGCCTTTGCCGTCCCGTCGCCATCCGCCGTCGAGCAGGCACGAGAGGAAGGACGACGGAACGAGAGGAAGGCCGCCGTCGTCGAGTCTACGTGAGAGAGAGAGAGAGAGAGAGAGAGAGAGAGAGTAAGAGAGACAGAGGACAAGAGGAAGCGGGAAACCAGCGGCCGCGAGGCCAGCGAGGCTACCTTGCATTTGGGAGTGAGAGAGAGAGAGAGAGAGAGAGAGAGAGAGAGAGACGAGAGTGTCGGTGTGTGGTGCGGGCGCACACCACGACGTCATCTGCGCGAGGCGTCGAGCCAGTGCTCGCGAGTGTGTGTGTGTGAGAGAGAGCGAAGACGCGAAGAAAGCGCGGGAACGCTGTGCGTGTGTAGCAGCAGGACGGGCTTGCCGTCAACGTCGGGCATAGCCTGCGCGCGGAGTAGCGAAGAACCAGAGAGAGAGAGAGAGAGAGAGAGAGAGAGAGAGAGAACGAGACGAGGGAGAGCCGGCCGTGCGGCTGACGTGTGTGTGTGTGCGAGAGAGAGAGACGGAGAGTTGCGTGACGTCACCGGCTACGGCTTGGGGACTAGCGCGGGTACGTGAGAGAGAGAGAGGGAGGGTCAGCTGTGTTCAGAGGTGAGAGCCTCAGGACTATAGCGTGGCAGAGTGTGTGTGTGCGAGAGAGAGAGAGAGAGAGAGAGGGTCAGCTGTGTTCAGAGGTGAGAGCCTCAGGACTATAGCGTGGCAGAGTGTGTATGTGCGGAGTTTGCGAGTATCTGCGGGCCCTGCGTGGCTACCTTGCGTGGGCGGCTAAGGCCACCACGTTATAGGGAAGGGCTGGGCGAGATATAAGTGCAGAAACGTGAATAAAGTGTTGTTTGTGTTTGACTTCTTTCCTGTCTCTCACCTCTCCCCAGCGTTCTCCCATACTTCGGCGATCGCGTGTAAAATCCCGCGAAATAAAGAAATCCTAGTGCACGCGGAGGCGCTAGGTGTTGCGCACCTGTGTTGGGAGGCACAGCGTCGCACATGGTAAATCCACATTAGCACCTACTTACCCATGGTGACTCTCCGTATACTGTTTTGAGCATTTTGGCACTGTCCGTAGGATTCCATGTGACCATATGGTTTGATTGGGCTAAACTTTTAGAAGAATGCTTTGTACACTTGTACTTTTGGTATGAATGAGGGGATTTTGATTTGAATGCTTAGATAATCTATTATGAAAAAAAATGTGGCATAAAAAAATTAAAAAAGGCCAAAAATTAAGTATTTTCATTGTTAAACATTTTCTAAGAATCGTTTCCCGCGGCCTTATTGTTTTTTAGTTTTTTGATCGCGGCTTCTACTTCTTTATAGGTCGGTTCTTCCATATGGAGTTCTGCAGTGTGAATTTCGTCTCCCGCTTTCTCGCAGTTTTTATGTACGTTTAGTAATTTATCAAAATAGCCCTTCCACAGCTTTAGCAGTTCACTTTCGCTTGTAACGAGATTTCCGCCCTCATCTTTTATTAATTGTGTTATGTCCTAAACTTATGATAGTTGTCACCGGACAGTAACTCTACGGGTTGATTAAACTTTATAAGCAAGGACGATGACAAAGCTTCGATACACAAAGTCTTAGCGCCGTGCGTCGGTGCTTGGCTACCTTCGCAATCTATTCGAGAACAGCCTCCAGTAACCGCCGGTGAATTACTTTGGACCCGCAATAAATCGTTATGCATTTTAGTCTGAATCAACA
This sequence comes from Pteromalus puparum, assembly GCA_012977825.3. Taxonomy (NCBI): domain Eukaryota; kingdom Metazoa; phylum Arthropoda; class Insecta; order Hymenoptera; family Pteromalidae; genus Pteromalus; species Pteromalus puparum. Next base: position 59,490,432 of record CM053170.1, read on the forward strand.
CCCTGAACTCTGAGAGGAACTAACTTTCCCTTAGCTGTCAGTAAAATAGGACATCACTCCGATCGTTAAGACAGAACCACGGACTAATATCATTCTAGACTTTTGTAAGATGAGATCGACTATTGTGCAATGGATTATGAAAGAAAGAAAGAGAATATTGTTATGATCGGGTTCGGGTAATAAAGATGTCAACACGTATTTATAGAAAAGCACACTTAAACTCAGACTCTTTATTCAAACATAAGCACAACTGTTCTCATCAGCTGTCACGATCAGAATAGGGGTCGCTATGCGCGATTCTCAGCGTTCGAATCGCGCAACATTCGAGCTCTGTCATAACATTGCTCTCTCCTTTTCAGATTGTCGTCCCGACAATCATAACCATCCATCCTTCAAGCGGGTTGATCCTCTTATAATCCAATGATGACAACTTACAGGAACCGACATCAACATCCTCTACCTTGACCCATCCTAGGCATCAAGTTACCGAGCAATGCTTACAGATGCGAACCAATCATCACTTGCAGGACTAAGACGGACCCGTCTCTTGAACAATCTCCTTTTCATTCCAATTATCCATCTTATTTGCTCAACATAGGGTTGGTCGAAAAATCCATCTTCAGACAAGAGGGGGGAACATTGACATGCCGTGGAACCTCACCTCAAGTCCCTGCTCCGGTATTCACCTTCACGCCCACGAGAAAAACCACAGCTCAAAAGAACCGTGAGCATAGCAGTCTTCATTATCGGGTTTCTCTCTCAGTGTAAGTCCCAAGACGATTGATGTTGACTATCTTGGGTTTGTGTCTTGGTGAACGACGAATACAATAAACGACGTCATTGATTTTTCTTACAACTTCCCAAGGTCCTTCNTTTTACAACTTCCTAAGGTCCTTCCCAATTCGACTGACGTTTTGGTGCTTTTCCTTTGGTTCTTCGAGGGTTAAAGAACCAAACTTTTTGGCCTTGGGAATATTCAACGTTGAGAGCTCGTTTGTCGTACCAAGACTTCGTCTTTTCAGATTGTAAGTTCATCCGGTCTCGTGTCATTTTATGGATCTCGCTGAGTTTCCTCCGAAGCCTGTGTACGTAGTCCCCGTCTCCTTCAATCTCAACCTCCTCTGGTAGACACCCTCGAATCAAGTCCAAAGGAAGCCTCAGATCAAAACCGGTGTACATCTCAGCTGGAGTAGCTCCGGTCGTCGCATGTTTGGAGGACCTGTAAGCTAACAAAAATAGTGAAACCCAACGATCCCAGTCTTTCTGATTATCATGTATATATTTTGTGAGATAGTGTAGAAGTGTTTGGTGTTGTCTTTCTACTTGTCCATTCGACTGTGGGTGTAATGGTGTTGTTCTTGTCTTCTTGATTCCTAACAATTCAGACAAATTTTTAATCAATTTCGAATCAAAATTCGTTCCTTGATCAGTATTTACTTCCAAAGGTACTCCATACCTGCAAATAATCTGATCAACGAAAATCTGAGCAATGGTTTTTGTTCTCATGTTTGAGAGAGCAAAAGCTTCAACCCATTTTGAAAAACAATCTGTCACAACTAAGAGGAATTTATTGCCCAAAGAAGAAAGTGGAAATGGGCCTAAAATATCCATTTGAAGTCTTTCAAATGGAACTCCTGAATTATAGATTTTCAACTCACCATGACCCTTATCTGGAGGACCTTTCTTTGAAATACAAACTTTACAAGATTTACACCAATTTTCCACATCTCTTTTGCAAGTAGCCCAATAAAACCTTTTTCTAATTTTATCTAAAGTCTTATTTACTCCGAAATGTCCTCCAGACGGTGAATCATGTGCTTCTTCCAAAATATCTTTGATTTTATTTTGAGGAACAACTAATTGACGAATTTTGTAATCTAAATTCGTTGAAACCCATTCTCTATACAAAAGTCCATCAATTAGTACCAACGAATCCCATTGTGAACAATAGATTTTGATGAATTCATCCAACGAAGAAATATCTTGCCATCCTGGTTTCTTCTGTAATTCTTTCGTTTGACAAATAAAAGAAATTGCCTCATCGTCTGCTTGACTCTTTTTCCATTCTTTTGATGTGTTTTCTTCAAAAATAATACGGCAAATAGTTTCCACATTATTGAATTTTTCTTATACTCTGGAACAATATTTACAAGAAAAATCTTCACAAGGGCGTCTTGAAAGTCCATCAGCGTTTCCGTGTAAATTGCCCTTTTTGTGAATAATTTTGTAGTTGTACTGATCCAATTTCCTTAACCAACGAGCCAATTGTCCATCCAATTCCTTAAACGACAATAACCAAGTTAAAGAAGTATGGTCAGTCCGTAAGACAAAAGGTTTACCAATAAGGTAATGATGAAAATTTTTTAACGACTCAATAATAGCAAGAAGTTCACGTCGAGTGACGCAATAATTTCTCTCTGGTTTTGAAAGAACCCTACTATAAAAACCAATCACACGTTCAATCCCATCTTGCTTCTGAGAAAGAACCGACCCAATTCCATGATCAGAAGCGTCAGTATCTAAAATAAATTCAGATGAAAGAGAAGGACATTCTAAGATTGGAGGTGTTGTAAGAACCTCTTTTAATTTTGAAAAAGCTTTTTGACAATCCTCTGACCATATGAAGTTAGTCGATTTTTCAGTTAACTTATATAAAGGTTTCGCTATGTCAGCAAATCCTTTAATAAGTCGTCTATAGTAACCACAGAAATTCACGAAACTCAAAACAGCCTTCTTGTTATGTGGAATTGGCCAATTTACAACCGATTCAATCTTCTTTGGATCAGCCGTCTTCCCTTCTCCTGAAACGATTCTCTATTCAACTTGCCTGCTGAAGAAAACACATGTATGGAGACATGCCGTCTGTTGATATATATATCACTTACCTCGTATTAATTAGCTTCTGACCTGTTCTGATACCAGCGCATCATCTCAGTGGGGCGTTGGCTCGATTTTCAAAGCGGAATGTTTATACGAATGCAAACAGTCGCGTCAGGAATTAGGAGTTAAAGGTTAAAATGTGTTAAAATGTGTAAAATGTTAAAATGTGTGTTAAAAAGGAAGGACGACGGAACGAGAGGAAGGCCGCCGTCGTCGAGTCTACGTGAGAGAGAGAAAGAGAGAGAGAGTAAGAGAGACAGAGGACGAGAGGAAGCGGGAAACCAGCAGCCGCGAGGCCAGCGAGGCTACCTTGCATTTGGGAGAGAGAGCGAGAGAGAGAGAGAGAGAGAGAGAGAGACGAGAGTGTCGGTGTGTGGTGCGGGCGCACACCACGACGTCATCTGCGCGAGGCGTCGAGCCAGTGCTCGCGAGTGTGTGTGTGTGTGAGAGAGAGCGAAGACGCGAAGAAAGCGCGGGAACGCTGTGCGTGTGTAGCAGCAGGACGGGCTTGCCGTCAACGTCGGGCATAGCCTGCGCGCGGAGTAGCGAAGAACCAGAGAGAGAGAGAGAAAGAGAGAGAGAGAGAGGGAGGGAACGAGACGAGGGAGAGCTGGCCGTGCGGCTGGCGCATGTGTGTGTGCGAGAGAGAGACGGAAAGTTGCGTGACGTCACCGGCTACGGCTTGGGGACTAGCGCGTGTACGAGAGAGAGAGAGAGAGAGAGGGTCAGCTGTGTTCAGAGGTGAGAGCCTCAGGACTATAGGGTGGCAGAGAGTGTGTGTGTGCGGAGTCAGCGAGTATCTGCGGGCCCTACGTGGCTACCTTGCGTGGGCGGCTAAGGCCACCACGTTGTAGGGAAGGGCTGGGCGAAATACAAGTGCAGAAACGTGAATAAAGTGTTGTTTGTGTTTGACTTCTTTCCTGTTTTCCCACCTCTCCCCAGCGTACTCCCATACGTCGGCGATCGCGTGTAAAATCCCGCGAAATAAAGAAATCCTAGTGCACGCGGAGGCGCTAGGTGTTGCGCACCTGTGTTGGGAGGCACAGCGTCGCAGATAAACCATTAACAATTAAGTTATTTGTTTCAACGGCTTGTGTTGATACAATTGCGCGTGCTCCAATGAATGGAACAAGTCAGTTTAATGTCCATTTCGGCTGTGATTGGTGCGAGCATGAAGGAGTATATTGCGCTGGTAGTATCGGTGCGAGTGGTAGTCGTATGCGATATCCTTATATTATTCCACCACCACCAAATAGAACCCAAAGCAGCATGATTGCAAAGGCACGAGAAGCACTTACAACATCAAAACCAATTTCAAAGTATATATCTAACACTCGTGAATTTACAGAGAAAAAAATTTTTTTTAAAGTGTATAACTTTCTTGCTACGGTGATATGAGTGAAACCCAAGAAATTATTCTCAAACAAAAATTGTTGTAGCAAGAAAGTTATACACTTTCAAAAAATTTTTTCCTCTGTAAATTCACGAGTGTTAGATATATACTTTGTAATTCGGCATACGGTTGAAAGAAATGCCGGTAGGAGGCTGACTACTTCCCACAACTGAAGTAGTCGATGGGCTCCTACATATATTTGGCTGTAGTAACATCTCGCAGCAGAGCGTCTAAGGAGGACTGTTGGATCCTTACTGAGGAGTCCAGTCTAACAGTCTAGGACGAAACGTTTTATAATATTGTTAGAAGAAACTCGTCTTTGAATCTCGCATACCAGGAGCTAAGATGAGTTAGACAATAATTTTTGTTTGAGAATAAATTGTTGGGTTTCACTCGTATCACCGTAGCAAGAAAGTTATACACTTTCAAAAAATTTTTTTCTCTATCAAAACCAATTGTTGGTGTTAAAATGGCATCTCCGCTTCTTAATTTACAATATTTTGACGTAGCACGAGGTTTCACACCAGACTACATGCATTGTGTTTTGGCTGGTGTTACGTAGCAATTAACTGAGAATATTTTAAATTTAGTAACTCCAAATCAGATTGATACTATGGATTCTTTGCTGTGTGAAATAAAAACACCAAATCAAGTGTGCCGTTTAACAAGGCCATTAAAGGATCGTGGAAACTGGAAAGCTAGAGAATGGGAGAATTGGCTATTATATTATAGTTTACCAGTTTTGGAAACTGTACTTACTAAGCATAAGCCACTTTCAAAACATTGGTCTTTGCTAGTAGAATCGTTACATATTTACTTACTCCTCGTTTTAGTCGAAAGGCTGAATACGAGCGTAAGTTACTTGTATTATACAAACCTAGTCTTATTTTAAATACTATAAATTGTTTTTTTATAAATCTTAGTGGACGTAAATTATACTAGAATAGATTAATTTTATGGCTATTAAATTTTAAAAGATATAAATCTAATAGTAAAAACGTTGCAAGATCATCTACTTTGCTAAGTTCTCTTGCTGGCGTCTGAAGACCAACGTAAATTCTGGAAAAATAATATATATTTTTTAACATAAAAATTAGGAACACAAAAACTTTGCGATAATTTAATTACATTGGCTTAAATGAAGGAACATCAAGTAAAAATGTTTATTAGTTTATTTTAAACATATAACTGCAAGACTTTTTTGTATAACATCTTAACCATTTGTATAATAAGGAATAAATTTTACAAAAATTTATAAACAAATACAGGTGATAAAAAAAATAGATTTAGTAAATCCGAGATTTATACCAATGCATTTGACTGACCCCATATTTCGGAGTTTCAGTTCAGTTTTAGATAATAAAAGTAAAAAACAAAAAATTAATATGAATTCTTTTTAGTACAAATTTATGCTTTATCTATATACTACATATGTTTCGTATGGCGTAAGCTATAAAAATGCGAAATAAAAATTTTAAACACGAGATGAATGAGACTGTTATTGTTAGATTGTTATTGTTTAATTTAGAGTACATACGTCGCTAAGTAACATTTACAGTATGTGAGGGGCACGGAGACTTCGAGAATGAAAAAAACCTCCGCCTTTCACAAAGACAAAATTAAAAAAAAATCTCACTGTCGCGTGCTATAAAATAATGTACGATACACGTGTCAGAAGTCGTTCTTCATGGCATGAGGTTAAACGCATTTGCTACGCTCGGGCGCTTATACACGCCGTGCCGTAAAGTACCACTCATGCAACTTGTATCGTAATTTACTATTATAGATACTAATATTTTATTTTTTATACAGGTTGAAACGAAGCGCGAAATCACGCGTCCTTAAAGTACGCGTTGTACGCGCAAGCAGGTACATTAAAAAAGCGCCGCGCGACAGATAGCTTTCGGCCAGCGACATACATGCTTGTTATCTAAACAACGTACGTTCGCGATACCAGCTTTGCAAACTGATTCGGTTGTGACTGTGACAGAGTGAAAGAAGGAGTAATTCGCGTAAGCATCGAGCGAGATCGACGTCGCGATCCTCCAGAGAATTGGCAACGCTCAACTCAGTCGCAAACTGGGCTGAAGTGCAATGATTACAGATAGTGCCAGCAAAATCTGAGCCACATGCAAGGTTACGACGAGCAACTTAGTATGAGAATAGCTGAGAATACTGACGATCAAGGCTCTGATAAACAAAATGGAGCCATGGCGAATATGTGGTCATCCAACGTAGAATCAATCACCAGACGTAGATGAGGCTTCTCGAACGCCTCTACACCCAGTAGTTATGCCAGCATGGCAACGCTTTCCGTCGATGTGCTAGCTACTGGGCCCAAATTTTGGAAAAAAGTAGGGTGGCCTACCACGCCGACCAGGATTCCCGCCATGAAATAGTACAATGCGAATATAAATATTCGAAAGTGTCACTTTCCCACAGGCTGAGATGATCGTGCGGGAAAGTAGCTGAGCGTACGGGAAAGTAGTTGAGCGTGCGGGAATCTAAAACGAGTGTGCGCGCATGCGCGGTTCCTTCATACCACTCTCTTCGCTCGTGCGCAAATCCGCTCGCGCATGCACACACACACTCGTTTGACTTCCCTACGCTCAGCTACTTCCCTGCACGCTCGGCTGCTTTCACCCATGCTTTTCTTAGCGTCTGGGATAGTGACACTTTTTACGCGTATGCGTCTGCAAAATTGAACATTGGGCACATTAGTAAGAAAAATAGTATGCGATACTCGTGCGGGAACGACCTACTTTGCGCACTCGTATCGTAATATACTATTAAAACGTGCAGGGAATAAAAAATTGGTTACATGATATTTTGGCGTGAGATCTCACGATCGCGTCACTACCATACACCTGTCAAGGACGGCTCGAACGGCCAAGCACGAATGCGCGCCAAGAGCGTATCGCATCGACAGCCCCCCAGCAACGAGACGGAAAAGCAATGTGGTAGCGCCGAATAAACACCCTAAAAATTAGGCTACTATACAATGAATATATAGATTTTTTTTATTGGCTCCTAATTTCTTGTGGTTAGGCGAACTCATGAACGCGTTTTCGTTTCGATTCCCACGGTAGTAGAATCGATATCGAGACGATCGATCGATTCTAGAGGGTGCTTAAAACGAGGTGCGAAATCGCTCGTCGTTGAAGTACGTATTCCACATACGCGCAGGTAGATCGAAAGATTTAGCGCATCCCCTATAGCACCTGATATTTTGGCAATATTGCCTCCACATTTCATTGCAAGACTAGCTAGATTTGGCAATATTGCCAGAGTTTAGAACAACATTGCTGCAACCATAAGGCAATGTTGCCACGCACAAAAATGTCCGCCTTTTCATTGCAAAGTTGGTTATCTCCCACATAGGTCCCAATATTTTGGGAACATTGCCTAAAGATTCCATTACCAGATTTTGCAATATTGCATGGAACCTTATTAATGTTGCTTCAACTATTCAAGGAACATTGCTACGATTGTACAATATTTAATTAATATTGCGATAACCTTAAACTATTTTCGCATCATTATAAAAATTGTTATACTAATACGGAAATAATTTAAAGTTATCGCAATATAATTTAAATATTGCACAATCTAGTAGCAATGTTCCCAAAATAGTTGCACAATATTAATGAGGATTCGTGCAATATTGCGACAACTAGGAATGCAATCTTCAGGCAATGTTCCCAAAATATTGGGACCTGTGTAGGAGACAACCAACCTTGCAATGAAAAAGCGGACATTTTGGTGCGTGGCAACATTGCTTAATGGTTGCAGCAATGTTATTCTAAGCTCTGGCAATATTTCCGAATCTAGCTAGTCTTGCAATGAAATGTGGAGGCAATATTGCCAAAATATCAGGTGCTATAGGGGATGTGTCGTAAATCGCGCCGTTACAAGATTTAATCTCGAGCTCCGCCCGTTAAGTATCAGAGATCAGATTTTGTATGAGAGTTTTCATACAAAAAGAACCAAAGATTGAAATTTGAGAGTTCGATTTCAAAGAGTTCATAATAAGTATTCTTAAAAAGGTGATGGACGACAGAAGCATAACAAATTGAACATGATATACTATGTATAAGATACGTGATGATTGAGAAATAATCGTAGCAACCTGATTATTTTTTTAAATGATTAGGTTTTATAAGGATAGACTCAAGTTTCTATATCTCTTGTTTAACATTCTATTGGGAACTAAAAATATCATCTAGTGTCATAATTGTACATATTATAAAATATTAATTGATTCACAATATTTGGTGTTGTATTGGACACATCTTCGATTGCGCACTCTGTACTGTTTGGGTAACATTATTATAACGAATCTAAAGTATGTTATAGTTATTAGGATATTATGTACCTGAAATAAAGTTAGCTGTGTTTTTCCTGCGAATGAGCTGTCGCCTGAGCCAAGCAGGGTCGCACACCCCACTTTATACCCGACAATTTTACGCACCCCAGGCCCGCTACGCGCCTCGGCTTCAGCTCGGGTGGCAATTTACACGAGCTGTAGACTCGCCAATTCTTTACCTCCCTAGATGCGTAATGCACTATTTTAACGATATTAATTTTCTAACCTCACTCTAGTTTCCAGCGCTGCGAGTTGTTTGTTCCCAAGGGGAAGTCAATTGAACATGCGCATGCTCACTTGACTCTATTTCCCTCTCTTAAAAAATGGATGAGCTTTTTTGTGAAGCATTTAATTGATGTCCAGAAACCCGGTACAAGAATTTAGGAACGCGAATTAGAAACGCGAACTGTTCGTGCTCAGCAGGCGGTAAAATTTAAAATAATTCTGGAAAGATATAATTGATGACATGAAACGGAGTGCGCGAAGTGATATCTTACATGCAGGCAAAAAACACCCTACTTCTTTCACTAGGTGCATAATATACTATTAATAACGCTCTGAAGTCGATTTTAATTTGTCATGTAAAATACTAAGGAATAATTTGAGAACTTGCCACTAAAGATTTTGAGTTTGTTAGGATAATAATACCCCTGGTAGAAAATAACCCAACCAAAATGGCTTGTCAACTAATTGTTCGGCAATTTTTTTTACCAACGGTTACGAAAAGTATTAACCAACGGTTACCCAACGGTTGAGAAAACATTCTAAATAAAAAGTTAGCCAACGGTTTACCAACGTTTGGAAAAAATACACTGCAATAGATATTTTAAATATGAAAAATGTTAATTGCTTTTAGATTTTAAATTTACGTATACACTGAAACGCTAGGAGAGCCTAGGTTTCTTTTCGACCGTGCAACCGAACAGGCCTCGATTCATACGTGGTGGCGAGCCGCCGCGGCTCAGGGCGCCAGGCATTGGAATGCCAGGGACCTAAGATCCCCTTTCCTTGAGAGGCCCCCCACGTGTCAAAGACTGTCGATGCGAGAAATTTAAGCTCGGCTAGCTTATCGTTGGGAAAGGTCGGGAGTCAGGGTCGTGGGATAATAACGCTTGACTTGGCTGTTGCTGACTTTGCTTTTATGTACTCATTTATTTTCTCAAATCTCTGAACTTTATTACACTACGGCATCCTGCCGATAATCACTCCGTCTCTCACATGGCCCGCTGGCCGAGACTTCCCACATCCCACTCCGCGGCTCGCATACCGCTCGCTTGTTCACAGCCCACGACAAGGTCGCCGCGATTTCCCCATCCGAGTGCGCGAAACGGCCCCACGTAAAATTCGCCGACGGATTTGCCCGTGCCCATCGCGCAATCGACGCCGTGCTCGCGCTCGCCAGCGCGAACACCGCCGACTTGCCGATGCGGCCGAAACACTCGCCTCGCCTCTCCGAAACGTCTGCCGGCCAGGACGATCGGCGCTTCCGTCACTACGTGCTCTCACGGGCTGGCGACTCCCCGGCCGAATTTTCAACACGTTATTACCGCCCGCGCGCCAACTCCTTTCCTAGCCGCTTGCCGGCAACCTTGCCGCGACCGTGACGCGCGCACACACACACTACACAGGGACTCGCTGCCCCGACACACGTCTAAGCTATTAATCTACTCCACACCCATGCATCCGCGCATTACCGACTAATCAATTTAAAATTATTCTAACACTATCGATAGCAGAACAGCCATCTGCGCATGAGCTGTCTGCGCAAATCCTTATGATCTAGCGACGAGCGGACAGAGACGCGATTCAATCTATACCAGACGGGAAGCGATAGCTGGGGACTATACGCATCGCTGGGGAACAAGGGAGTTAAGTCGATACTGAAATTAACAAGCCGGCTTCGCGTGCGGGCTAATGACGGAAGATGGATACGATAGCTGGATTAAACGATAGTTGTGACTTAGGAAACGTTAGCTGGACTGCCGCGAGAACGATAGCTGGGCCGGAATTTACGATAGTCTGATTGCTGTGGCCACGCGATGCAACAATGCACGAGAGCGAGATCATCGAGAGCGATAAAAACAGACACGCGGCACAGGCGCGAATCCTGACCGTGTCGCGGTGACAGAGACAGCATATAATATTAGATACGCCAACTGCGATGACTTGCGCACGCGATTACAGCACGTGTTCGCGACGATCTTTGCACCTTCGCGACTTTCGATCGCGAATATTGAAACGACCGCACTGACACCACTTACTCTTTTTTATGCGGACTGGTCGACTCCGATCCACTCCTCTGGGCTGCGTGAGTTTCGCCGCCACGGAAAGGCAAGAACTGGCTGTCAGGCGGGAGCGAACAGAGAGGGAGCCCATAGGGGGCTTTTCAGGCGGGCCTGGATAAGCGAAAGGGCAAGAATCTCCCCACCGCGTCGCACACGAGGCCTGCGAGGTCGCGCCGCCTGCGCGTCTTCGCGAGTGTACTCTTCTACCCGCATTCGCTTCGCATGGACGCCGCCCTCGCCGCGGGAGTCGCGTGCGCTCTCTATACCGGCCGCGGCGTTCTCTCGCCGCGCTTTTGTAACGTGCAGTCGCTCTGCCCGTTTACAACACGTAATCATGCATAATAAAAAAGTATATTATATATTCGACTTCCAAAAATATCTGATTCGCAAGGTTTCAGAAATATCTTATATGAAATGAGAGGTTATGTCAACATGTACGTGTGGTCTGAGTATTATACACACATATGTGTGTGTGTGTGTGTGTGTGTGTGTACACACGTCTGATGCGTGGTGTCTGGAGCGGACAGTGCAATGCTATACATGTGCGTGGTCAGCCTCTGGGGCATGCGGATGAAATCAGTGCTTTTGCCTTTGAATCGTAGCTTGGAAAAATGACTAGTCTTTTGAGATCTCCAAAGCACTTAATTTCTCAATACGCGAAGAGATTGAACAAGAGCAGTATTCAGTAAAAGATGTCAAGATTCCGGAAAAAATAGAAATTTTGATTGAAAGAAAGAAGAAAATTGTTAATTTTCCAAAAAATAATTTTCTAACACTAATTTAATAATAGTTTAGTTTTTTTACAAATTTGAATATATGACTTTAATGTGTAACTTAATTTACTTTTGTGATTTCAAGGTTAAGGATCCGTTGGCCAACGGATCGCTAGTGTAGTACGGGAATTTGCAGTATGTTAAACCAACGGTTGGACGAACAGTTGGCTAAGGGATTTCTTATTTCGTGACGAACTTAACAGTACTTTAAACCAACGGTTGGTTGAACCGTTGGCAAACTCGTTGCGATTTGCCGAACGGATGCTAAACCGTTGGTTAACATTTCTACCAGGGACACAAATAAACATTTTTAAAAAATGTACAACCTCCAAAAATGAATTGAATTAGCTTCTGTGTGAACCTTTTTGTTAATAAATATGGTAAATAGAATTGCTTCACGAGAATGCACAATCATTATTTGGTTTACCTAAGTAACGATCGTACTACCTTAAGGGGATGTCGGAGCCAATGTGACCAATTGTGACCTCCACCTCGAGTCGTAGTTTACATTGTTTGCTTTCAATATTCTTCGTACCATCAAAACTCAAATTGATAACTGTTTATTATTATATAGCTTATCGCGGAACACAGAGTTTTTGTTGATTCAAGTAGTAAAAATTTTTATTTTATTCAATAATGTATATGAAAGTACGGTCATCTTTCTGGTATCGCCGCCTTCGCTTCGCGTCGTAGTTTTCGTTATTTGCAAAAACTATGCATAATTACACAAAAATAAGACTTGGCTAACATAAATTATTATAACAGCAACCGCGGAACACTGCGTTTTGACGCTATAAGCAAGTGTAATGATATATTATTTAAGATCCGAACAATTTTTGAGGTTAGGTAATACTTGTACTAAATAGCATGGCTTCAAGCGACACCCCCTTAAATGCATTAGAGCTGATTCATTGAAAGAATATTGTATAAAAAGAAAAGCTATTTAGTTAGTAATAATTTAAGAGTTATACCACTGTAGAAAATATTTTCTCTGTCTGCAAAATCACAACTGCCATTGTGAATGGCATGAAACTAATAGTTCAGTTATTTCCTTCATTTTTAATCGAATGATGTATCTATACTGTATTAAGAGCTACATATAATCGTAGTGATAATTTTTCACTTGTTCACCATAAATAGTCTTTAGAATGTAATTTTTAATGACATTAGATAGTCTTGTTGTGCTATTCATAAAGCTGTTCCAATATAAATCATTGTAATTCATTATGCCTAGTATTATGCATTTTTGCAGAAGTGATATTATTTCATATTCATTTTCTATAAATTATATAACATATTAGATTTCTGACACCATTCATATTATTTTGTTTTAATAGATTTTTATTCTTACCATTTTGTTCATCAAATTGAATCATATCCGGTGTTAATTTAGCATATAATCGGTCTGCAAATTAAAAGATATAAACTATAGAATTTCATGTTCAGTGACTTTTTAAAATATCAGTCAACTCTTTGTGATTAAAATAAATTTGCTCAAATTATTGTTATTTCAAGTTTTATACATATTTTTTCTTAGACCTTTAAAATAAATATTTGATATATTTTAATTGTAAGTAAAAATGAAAAATGTACACTCGTTTATAGACTTATTTGTCTGAACAACACTGATTGGTATTTTTATTTAAACCATAACATTCCAATAAAATATCCAGCATGCTTTGCACACTTAATGTTCTTATGTGCTCTTTTTTTTAAGTTTTTGAAAGCACTCAAATATTGATAAAAACCCTAATGCTTTATCTGTATGTATTTGTTTCATCATTATTATTTCTAAAAAAAACATGCGTATCATTAATAATACAACAGATTAGAAATCATTTCAATTTTTGAGGTTAGAAGATTAAAACCATAGCTGTATTAATTTATAATATAATTATTTAATACATACTCCAAAACAAATAGAATTAAAAACTAAGTAATGGTTTTATTAGAACTTTTTTATTAATCAAATTATAGATTTTCAAATCAATATCAAAGTATTAAGATGTCCCTGTTGAAAGGTACCACCGTAATTTACAATCTAAAAATAAACGTGAAATTTTTCATGTGTTTTATTTACTATATAATATAATGTTATAGTTTTAATAAAAATTGCATCAAATTATCTATTTTTACATACAAACAAGTATTTATTAGTATTTATTAAGATAATTATTTTTGCTCCAATTAGAATCTTGGTTTTTAATAGGTTAGGACAACTAGGTTGTGGGCAATGGAACGCACAGTGACACACAGCGATGCACAGTGCCACATAAGTTTGTTGTTCATTGTGGTTGTGGTCCATGTCTTTTTAGCTGTCATGGCTCTTAGTCTGCAAAAAGAGTATGCAAAAGACATGCATACATGACTGCAACTATAGTTGCAAAACTTTTTTACAGATTTTTTCATAAAAGAATTCTATGGATAAGGCAGATAAGGCTATAAATGGGTGCATACACTCATTGATAATCATATCTGCTGAAACAATGTGATTTAGTATTCAAATTTAACCTTAAAGAAATATTTATGTATAACATAAATATTAATATCAAGCGGGAATTCATTTACATAAACATAGCTAATATAAGCTAATAACTTTTATGATCAGTTTATAATACGTAGATTTTTGACTCTATAAATGTTTAATAATATATTATAGCTTTTAGTCTTTGATAACTTGTTTTTAATGTTTTTAAAAACACACAAAGATACTTATAAAAGCTACTAAACTCTAGTAAGATCTAATAGCTTTTATGAGCTTTTTAAGCTTTTTTCTTGGAGATTATTTAACACGCTCAAAAAACTAATAGAACCTAATAAAGGCTCAAAAACAGCTCAAAAACATTTGTAAAATTAAAGAATATATAATCAAATCTTTTAAACATCCTTGGTAGAAATCTTGACGGGTTATATATTCTCCAGTTTTTCTCGTATTTATAAAAATACGCGATTTTATGCTCGCCGTTTTTGCCAGAAACCCCCACACCTGGCGTGGTTTACTACTCGGAAACCCGATAAGAACCCGCCAAGCAAATAAAATGATTTCAAATTTGCAGGTTATGAACTGTGCATATTTAAAATGCGATATATTTTACATTTTGTTTAAATAACGTTATTATATCGAAATTTGTTATTATATTTAAATGAAAGACACATATTGTTTAAATAATTTATTAAACGTTATAAACTTTTTGACATCAAGTTATATGTATTAACTTTACAAAACTTATCCGATGCATTTTATATAGATTTTTAAATTATTATAATAAAAAAAAGCTAGAGATCATAAATTTTATTTTAGCCAGTTTTTAACATTACACATTATCGCACTTTAACAATGTCTTAGTGGATTGAGGAAGACTCGGTAGAAGTCTTTTTCTCAAAATTTTCAAAAGAGCATCTGAATGTTTGTGTCCTATACCAGTAGACACTACCCACTCCTGCAACTCTTTGATTTCTGGATCTTGACCTTCAAATATGTTTTGATAATTGGCATTATCATTATCGAGGTCAATTTCACTTTCACTCTCACTAGAACTACTATTAACTGAATTATCAGAATCATTTGAAACACTGCTTTCACTTGGTGAATTTTCCATAGCTGAGTTCTCCTGATCTTGCACAAAATCACTATATTCTTTCAGCAAGGAATCAAACTTCATCTTTTTAATGTTTTCGGAAAGTTTTCTTTTGTGATCAGTCATATTTTCGTTGCAAAAATTAATGCGTAGAAAAACGGAGCAACGGAGCTACGTATGACGCAGACGTACGGAGCAGACTTTGAGGTTATTTGGCGGCAGACGACAATGATGACGCAATACAGCAGCTGCTATGTGCGCGCGCATTTTCGGGTTGCTGCCGCCTTTTTTTTCGAATTCGTGGCAAATAATTCGTCTATCAAACTGGCGATGTGCTACTGAGCTGAGTAGCACAACACGACAATTTTCTACCAGGGATTAATAGGTCTTATAAACTATTATTAGAGTCCAAATTCCAAACTTATTAAATGCGTAAAAATCAAACTTATTAAATAATACCATGTTTATTAAAATTTAAAAAAAGCTAATAAAAGCTAATAAAAGCTAATAAGTTTTATTAACAATTATGTGAATGAGATTATTTCCACTTGGGACCTCATAGGTTAAGGAGATTCATCTGGTATGTCGCTAGTCAAGGATGATGAGCAAGACAATGTACATGAGTCTGTAGAAAGGTAGATCAGTTGATAGTTCTACAGGATGATATGTGAAACATCTTCAAAAAATGTTCAAGATAACCTACACAAAGTGTGTACATAGATCTAGATTCAACCTGCAGAACATTCTGCAAATAATTCGCTCAATTTTTAACATTTTTTACAAAAATAATGTGCAGAAATTTTAGAAATGACTCAAAAATTTGCTTAAACTTCCTTTTTTATACATATCTACTTATGTGAATTTCTTTCGTAAATCTGTTTGTTATTTCCATAGACACATAGCAGAGATAGACTGCGTGTGAAGATTAGCAAAAGTGGCACCCATTGACCTGTGTGGAATACAAAGACACCATACCATATCTTCTATCCAATGCTTAGATATGGGATAGAAGGTATGCATCTTTCTCTTACTGGGTGCCACTTTTGCTAGCCTACACACGCAGTCTATCTCTCTTATGTCTATGGTTATTTCTAAATCGGGTGAACCTCCTCAAATTTGAATGCTAGATTATGTTGTTCAGGTAGATCTGATTATCAGTGGGCGTACATGTGACATATGTCTAGGTTATGGAACAGTATTCCAAATAATATAAAGGACTTGAATAGCGATAGTTTATATTTAATGTTTAATTTGAATATGTACTCAATTAGAAATTGTAGCCTTGAAAGTATAAAAATACGAGTTTCTCAATTACATACTACTGTTGACATGTTCCAGACACAGGTGGCATCCTTTTTGAGACTGCAAAAAGTTTTTATTGTTCAAAATTACAATAATAATAAAGACTACCCCTGTTAAAGATACTTACAAGAAATTTGACATTAAATATTATGGAAAGATTTTGAACTTTTGCATGTAAAATTTCAGGAGTATTATATTACGTAAAGTCGTAAAGTCTTACAATTATAATAAAATTGTAAGACTTTACGTCAATTTTATATCAAATAATAAGTCAAGATCAATATGTAAAATTTATCGGAAAATTTTACGTAAAGTTTCACAATTTCATTCGTGCATGTGAAATTTAACATCTAAAAGTTCAAAATATATACATAAAATTTGATATAAAATTTGATGTAAATATTTTTACAGGAACAGTTTACAATAGGTTAAAGAGGTTCATCTGATACGTTGCTAGTCAATAAGAGGATAATTATTATAAATTCTTATTTCCTTTTGATACAAGAGACATAATTTATTTAGGACTTATGAAAAGCTAATTTATAACAAAGAATGATTTTAGATAAAGGTATCGAACTCTTTATGTGACAAAAAAATTTAAGGAGGTTCTATACTAAATAGAAATACCGGCAAGATAATTCTGAAATTTCGTATACAGGTTCGCATTTTTTTTTTTTTTTTAAGTGGCATTTCGAACTCGAAATTTTATCGCCCCATCTACGCAAGCCTTCTGTGCGTCCAGAACGGACGGGTGGGTGCTTATCACCACTACACAGCGCGTCCTCAGGTTGCGGATAGAGGAACGGCCCCTGAGAAAGAGGTCAGCTGCGAATAAATCGAAAAAGCAGCCGCGGACAGCCGATAGGCCCCGGCGTGGGTGTGATGAGCCCGCACTGGCGATCGAACGCATTCATCTAGAAACACTACGCAAGCACCACAACAACGAACACTCAACAATATTTCTTATTTCACTTTCTCTTCATACCTAACTATGTCTATAATCTATCTCTCTTAGCACACATTACAAAAATCCTGCTGTCGTGGAGAATGCGGGAGCGATGACAACTGCCCCGAAAGGGGATGTGTAGAATGATTCGCCACCTGGTCTTACACGGCAACGAAGCCAGCGTAGGCGCGCTGCCTTGCAGGGGGGCGTTAGGATACGAGCGTGAAACCGTAGTGTGACCGACGGTGAGTTGACTCTGTCCTCGACAAAGTCGGAAAGCTCTCATACTTAGTTCTAGAGAGGTATGGGAGTTATCACCTCTAGAACGGATGATTCACCTGCGATTGGAAACAGGATCCAAAACGCGTGGGTTTCACTTACTATCATGGCTCAAAAAAACCAAAACCAAACCAAAATCAATAGGGACTTAAAGGTAGGAACGTGGAATGTGCGCAGTTTATACAGAGCAGGCGCGTACCGGGAAATCTTAAAAGAGGCTGACGGGTACAATCTAGACTTAGTAGCTATACAAGAAACTCGGTGGCAAGATAGCGGTATGTTAGGAAACGAAAACTTCACCTTTATGTACGGGGGCGCGAGCGGACATTCCCTAGGTACCGGATTTCTGATTAGCAAAAGAATTATACACGCGGTTAAAAGTTTCAAATTCGTAAACGACAGACTCTCGTATATCGTCATCGAAGGAGCGTGGTACAATTACGTGGTTATTAACGTGCATTGTCCTACGGAGGACAAAGAGGAAGAAGTGAAGGATCTTTATTACGAAGCCTTGGAGCAATTAATCGACCAATTCGCGTCTTACGACACCAAAATAGTAGTGGGGGATTTCAACGCTAAAATAGGGAAAGAGGAAATGTTTAGGCCCACTATAGGCAAGGAAAGTCTGCACGAAACCAGCAACGATAACGGTATTAGAGTCATAAATTTCGCGGCGGCAAAAGATCTTATAGTAAAGAGTACGTGCTTCAAGCACAAGGATATACACAAAGTAACGTGGACATCGCCGGACGGAGCCACGAAAAATCAAATCGATCACTTTCTTATCGATAAGAGGCGCCACACGAACGTGCTTGACGTAAGAACCTATAGGGGGGCGGATTGCGACTCGGATCATTTTCTAGTAGTGGCCAAATTAAGAGCCAAATTAGTAGCTGGGCAAAATAGTAAACGGGCGAACAAAGTAGAAACGTTCGATATTGAAAAGCTACGGAACTGGATAGAACGAATTAAGTATCAAGTAGAAATAAGAAATCGGTTTCCGGTACTCGAAGAAACGGATGCACCGACGGAGGTAGATGACGACCCGAACAGTCTTTGGGGAGATATCGAAAAAACGATAAAAGAGGCCGCGAATAAAGTGCTAGGTAGAAAGAAAAAGCCAAAGAGCAAACCATGGTTTGACGAAGAGTGCGAACTCTGGTTTGAAAGGCGCAAAAAGGCCAAATTAGACAGCGTACACAATGGAGGCGATAGGGCCGTAGAAGAGTACCACGAAATAAGAAGGCAAGTGGGGGCGATTTACAGGAACAAAAAACGCGAGTATCAAAAGAATCAGATTAGAAAAATAGAAACTAATAGTAAGGAAAATAACCCGCGCGAGATGTACAAAGGAATTAACGCTATTAGGAAGGTTATTAGGAGTAGATCACAATTAATGAAAGATGAGGGCGGGAATCTCGTCACAAGCGAAGGTGAACTGTTAAAGCTGTGGAAGGGCTATTTTGATAAGCTGCTAAACGTACATGAAAACTGCGAGGAAACGGGAGACGAAATCCACACTGCTGAACTCCATTTGGAAGAACCGACCTACAAAGAAGTAGAAGCCGCGATCAAAAAACTAAAAAACAATAAGGCCGCGGGAAACGATTCTATACCAGCGGAACTACTTAAATATGGGGGCACTGCGCTGACATCGAAAATTTTTGAACTAGTACGCTCTATTTGGAAAAATGAAACAATGCCGGAAAACTGGAAAGAATCCATCATCATACCGATTTTTAAAAAGGGAGATAAGACAGACTGCAATAACTATCGGGGAATCTCACTTTTAGCTACCTGCTACAAAGTTCTGTCAAACGTAATACAGGCCAGACTCACACCCTTCGCGGAAGATATAATAGGAGATTATCAGTGTGGATTCCGGCGTAACAGGTCGACGAGCGATCAAATGTTTACTATAAGA
The DNA here is from genome assembly GCA_012977825.3 of Pteromalus puparum. Classification (NCBI taxonomy): domain Eukaryota; kingdom Metazoa; phylum Arthropoda; class Insecta; order Hymenoptera; family Pteromalidae; genus Pteromalus; species Pteromalus puparum. The sequence continues at coordinate 59,510,158 of CM053170.1, forward strand.
CAGCTGTTAGAGAAAAAATGGGAATATTGCGAAACAATACACCAGTTATTCATAGATTTTAAAAAAGCGTATGATTCTATCAAGCGAAGCAAAATGTATCAAATCCTTGTGCTCCTCGGCGTGCCAAAAAAACTTGTGAAATTAATACAAATATGTCTGAACGGAAGCACGGGAAAAGTACGAGTAGGCGGTAATGTATCTGAATCGTTCATGATACACGACGGTTTGAAACAAGGGGACGGGCTCTCCACGGTACTCTTTAACTTAACGCTAGAGTATGTTGTTAGACAAATGCAGACTAGCGGGCTGGGCGCAACACTCAACGGAAAAACGCAGATTCTAGGATATGCAGATGATTTGGACATAGTGGGGGATAATGGCGAAACGGTAGCGAGAAACGCGGAAATACTCATAAATGCGGCCGAGGAAACGGGGTTAGAGGTGAGCGAATCGAAAACGAAATATATGATTATGGATAAACTGGGCATTTGCGAAGGAGAGGGGGATCTTAGAGTCGGAAATTTTACTTTCGAAAAGGTTAGCGAATTCAGATATTTAGGCACAACTATAAATGATCGAAACGAAATCAAAGCCGAGATTAATAAGAGACTACATTCGGGTAATGCCTGCTTCTACGCCGTGAACAAACTACTAAAATCAAAACTGCTGTCTAAAAATGTAAAAATTAGGATATATAGGACTATAATAATGCCGGTAATCTTGTACGGATGCGAAACTTGGGCGCTCACTAAAGCAGAGGAAAACCGTTTTAGGGTGTTCGAAAATAAAGTTCTGCGAAAAATATACGGGCCAAAGAAAGATGAGGAAACCGGGGAGTGGAGGAAACTGCACAACGACGAGCTACATAACTTATACGCGTCACCGAATATAAACAGAATAATTAAATCGCGAAGACTAAGATGGGCAGGGCACGTTGCAAGAATGGGAAATGATCGCACGGCAGCGCGTATAATGAAAGGAAAGCCAAATACGTCGCGACCTCTAGGTAGACCTAGACGCAGGTGGGAGGACAATGTAAAAGCGGACTTAACTGAAATCGGGCAGGACGGCGCGAAATGGATAGGGTTAGCACAAAATAGGGATACGTGGAAGGCTTGCGTAGATGAGGCGATGAACTTTCGAGTTCGAAATGCCACTTAAAAAAAAAAAAAAATCTACGCAAGCCTTCCACGTATCCCTATTTTGTGCTAACCCTATCCATTTCGCGCCGTCCTGCCCGATTTCAGTTAAGTTCGCTTTTACATTGTCCTCCCACCTGCGTCTAGGTCTACCTAGAGGTCGCGACGTATTTGGATTTCCTTTCATTATACGCGCTGCCGTGCGATCATTTCCCATTCTTGCAACGTGCCCTGCCCTGCTTAGTCTTCGCGATTTAATTATTCTTTTTATATTCGGTGACGCGTATAAGTTATGTAGCTCGTAGTTGTGCAGTTTCCTCCACTTAAATCCACACTGATAATCTCCTATTATATATTCCGCGAAGGGTGTGAGTCTGGCCTGTATTACGTTTGACAGAACTTTGTAGCAGGTAGCTAAAAGTGAGATTCCCCGATAGTTATTGCAGTCTGACTTATCTCCCTTTTTAAAAATCGGTATGATGATGGATTCTTTCCAGTTTTCCGACATTGTTTCATTTTTCCAAATAGAGCGTACTAGTTCAAAAATTTTCGATGTCAGCGCAGTGCCCCCATATTTAAGTAGTTCAGCTGGAATAAAATCGTTTCCCGCAGCCTTATTGTTTTTTAGTTTTTTGATCGCGGCTTCTACTTCTTTATAGGTCGGTTCTTCCATATAGAGTTCAGCAGTGTCGATTTCGTCTTCCGTTTCCTCGCAGTTTGCATGTACGTTTAGCAGCCTATCAAAATAGCCCTTCCACAGCTTTAGCAGTTCACCTTCGCTTGTGATGAGATTCCCGCCCTCATCTTTCATTAATTGTGATCTACTCTGGAAGCCCTTCCTAATAGCGTTAATTCCTTTGTACATCTGGCGCGGGTTATTTTCCTTACTATTAGTTTCTATTTTTCTAATCTGATTCTTTTGATACTCGCGTTTTTTGTTCCTGTAAATCGCCCCCACTTGCCTTCTTATTTCGTGGTACTCTTCTGCGGCCCTATCGCCTCCATTGTGTACGCTGTCTAATTTGGCCTTTTTACGCCTTTTAAACCAGAGTTCGCACTCTTCGTCAAACCATGGTTTGCTCTTTAGCTTTTTCTTTCTACCTAGCACTTTATTCGCGGCCTCTTTTATCGTTTTTTTGATATCCCGCCAAAGACTGTTCGGGTCGTCATCTACTTCCGTCGGTGCATCCGTTTCTTCGAGTACCTGAAATCGATTTCTTATTTCTACTTGATACTTAATTCGTTCTATCCAGTTCCGTAGCTTTTCAATATCGAACGTTTCTACTTTGTACGCCCGGCTACTAATTTGGCTCTTAATTTGGCTACTACTAGAAAATGATCCGAGTCGCAATCCGCCCCCCTATAGGTTCCTACGTCAAGCACGTTCGTGTGGCGCCTCTTATCGATAAGAAAGTGATCGATTTGATTTTTCGTGGCTCCATCCGGCGATGTCCACGTTACTTTGTGTATATCCTTGTGCTTAAAGCACGTACACTTTACTATAAGATCTTTTGCCGCTGCGAAATTTATGACTCTGATACCGTTATCGTTGCTGGTTTCGTGCAGACTTTCCTTGCCTATTGGCCTAAACATTTTCTCTTTCCCTATTTTAGCGTTAAAATCCCCTACTACTATTTTGGTGTCGTAAGACGCGAATTGGTCGATTAATTCTTCCAAAGCTTCATAATAAAGATCCTTGACCTCTGCGACGTGGTGACCGTTGAACCAGGAAAGTCTCTATCTCTCTTACTCTCACCGCTCTCTGCCAGGACTGTACCAATAAACGAGTAAGTACTTATCGTATTGGTGTCCTTTTAGAAAATCGAATACCAGCCGGGTAGTACCTGTGTTTAGCCGAGTGAGAGGAAGAGAGAGAGAAGTAGGATAGCAGTCAACGTCGCACACTACGCAGCAGCTCGCCTCACCACTACCAACGCACGCATGCACACCGAGCTCGAGTGGCGCATATTGGGTAATATGACATCACCTATATAGCTACAAAAATGGCGGAAGATTATCGGGAAATTACATTGGTTCTTATGCAGAACGACAGTAGTTTGACTATTCTCAATACTTCTAAACATACATAGCTACTACATGCGGTCAAAATAAATAGAATAATATATTTTTAATTAATTTCAAGTTTTTTAAGTATTCAAGTCTTGATATAGTAGTTAAAAACATACTTTGAAACCGAAAATTGAGGTTAAGTACGCTTGTCTACTAGACTCGAACGCGCCGCCAAGCGCCAGAGCAACACGCATCGCGCGTGCGCGACGCGCCGCGCAGCACGTTTAAATTTTGCAGACAAGCGCACTTAACCTCAATTTTTGATTTCAAAGTATGTTTTTTAACTATTATATCAAGACTTGAATATTTTAAAAACTTGAAATTAATTAAAAATATATTATTCTATTTATTTTGACCATGCGACGCTGTGCCTCCTAACACAGGTGCGCAACACCTAGCGCCTCCGTGTGCACTAGGATTTCTTTATTTCGCGGGATTTTACACGCGATCGCCGACGTATGGGAGTACGCTGGGGAGAGGTGGGAAAACAGGAAAGAAGTCAAACACAAACAACACTTTATTCACTTTTCTGCACATGTATTTCGCCCAGCCCTTCCCTACAACGTGGTGGGTTTAGCCGCCCACGCAAGGTAGCCACGCAGGGCCCGCAGATTCTCGCAAACTCCGCACACACACCCTCTGCCACGCTATAGTCCTGAGGCTCTAACCTCTGAACACAGCTGACCCTCTCTCTCTCTCTCTCTCACGTACCCGCGCTAGTCCCCAAGCCGTAGCCGGTGACGTCACGCAACTCTCCGTCTCTCTCGCACACACAAACGCGCCAGCCGCACGGCCGGCTCTCTCTGGTTCTCGCTACTTCGCACGCAGGCTATGCCCGACGTTGGCGGCAAGCCCGTTCTGCTGCTACACCCGGACAGCTTTCCCGCGCTTTTTCGCGGTCTTCGCTCTCTCTCACACACACACACTCCGGCACTGGCTCGACGCCCCGCGCAGATGCTCGTGGTGTGCGCCCGCACACACACGACACTCTCGTCTCTCTCTCTCTCGCTCTCTCTCCAAATGCAGGTAGCCTCGCTGGGCTCGCAGGCCGCTGGTTTCCCGCTTCCTCTTGTCCTCTGTCTCTCTTACTCTCTCTCTCTCTCTCTCTCTCTCTCTCTCTAAAGTTTACAATTAGATAGGTCTATGACCAAATTGTAAACTTTGTTTTATGCGCTAAATTATAATCTTGATTATCAGCGGTGTATATTCACCAAAGTATTATTTTTATTGTTATATTCTGACGTATATTGTTTGTAAAACATGCGAATTTTTAGTACCATGACTCCGTATTGAATTTATAGCAATATTGTTGCTTTAATATTATTTATGTATTAATATTTTACTGTAAAAGTGAATAAAGAAGATCTATCTATCTATCTATCTATCTCTCTCGCGTAGACTCGACGACGGCGGCCTTCCTCTCGTTCCGTCGTCCTTCCTCCCGTTCTGGCTCCCTTCCTCTCGTGCCTGCTCGACGGAAGATGGCAGCCGGGCGGTGAGGACTCTGGATTGCAGCAGTGGCGGGCGGCTGGATGGTCGTCTCCGGGGATGGACTCCTTCCTCGGGATGGTGGTCTAGGTCGTGATGCTGCTGCTGCTCTCCTCACACACTCTCTCTCTCCACACACTCGCACACTTAACACTCGCATGCGATTCTCTCTCTCGTCGACGTGTCGCGTCGACGGGATCCAGACGAGAACTGCCGAGTCACGCTGCGTTCGCGCGCTCGGCGACACTCTCCCGACCGTTAGGGCCCGGCCGATAACGTAGTCCGATTGGCCAAGCGAGGCGCGAGACGGGCTGATTGGCTGCTCGTCTCGCGCCAGCTCGGACCGGCGAACTTCTTCCCAGAGCTCACGACGGCTGGCAATTTCCGCGAATTCCCGGGACGTAGCTCACGTCCGAGAAACGCGGGCTTCGCACGCGCCGACTGTCTCTTTCTCGGCCTTATGCGTTAAGGAGAATTTGCCGCGCAAAACAGCAACACACGTTTTGCGTGGCTGCGACGTTTGCAACGTCGCAACCACATGTAGTAGCTATGTATGTTTAGAACTATTGAGAATAGTCAAAATACTGTCGGCCTGCATAAGAGCTAATGTAGTTTCCCGATAATCCTCCGCCATTTTTGTAGCTATATAGGTGGTGTCATATTACCCAATACCGCCGTAGCCGTGTGAGCCGAGGAGAAGAGTAAGCAGCTGGGAGGGGGAAGCTACTCGCGACGAAGAGTAGAGGCGTATGCCGCGCGTGTGTATGTGTGATGCGGTTGTATGCGTTACAAACTATTATTTTCCGTAAAGCTGTATGATGAAATTATTGCAAAATCTTAATGGAAAGAGTGCGCGATTATGAGTATGGAAATAACCTTTGTAAGAGAAATCTTCTGTCAGTAAGTCTACAGAAACCTTGTAAAGTATGCAAGTATGTGGTGCGCATGTGCGAGAAACTCCGCGAGGCGACGCGACATGAGTCGACGAGTAGACTCGTTCACTTGGATTTCTGATCGAGCCCAATGAACACCCTCCGGTTATTACTACGTTTGAGAGAGTTTTGTTAGTTTTTTTCTTTCGCGCGACTTTACAGAGCACGAGACTTTGCTGCACGGGAGGAAGGACGTTGTTGCTGAAATTCCGAAGGTAGAGTGGTACAGAGTATTTTCTTTGTAAGAAAAATAAATCGTCCCGTCGTGAAGAGTCGAACTGAGAGTCAAGCCGTGAAATATTCGGAGTCTTGCCTCGTGGCGTTATTGTAAAAATATTACCGTCGGGCTAACTAAGTGAGTGCGAATGTTAAGATTGTTGGATTGAGTGATCGACGCGGATTGCAGCGTAACGAGCGAAAATTTCCAGTCGGTTGTAGTTTGTGAATACGTCGAGAAGTTATTGTAAAAATATTGAAAGCCAGATTATAGTCGGAAAGTTAATTGAATAAATATCCTAAATATTTAGTGTTAAACGAGAGTGCGGTTATTTCTCCCGATTTTCCACGAGCGAATCCCCTCCGAGAAAGAGAGTCTCCGTTAGCCGGACACGTGAGAGTGATAGAGTTTTCGAGCAAATACTTCCGACCTGGCGCCGCATACAAATTTCCGTCGGAGTCTGAGTAGAGATTATTGACGTATTAATGAGTGTGGCCGCGAGTAGTTTTGCAATAAGTCTCCATCCAAGGGCGAGTCCCAATCCACACCATGAATCCACAGGTCCTGTAACATGAGCTTAGCTCTCACCAAAACAGGAGCAAGCCATCCCAAAGGATCAAACAATTTTGCGATCTCAGAAAGAATAACTCTCTTCGTGACGGTCTTTGGTGTTGCTGGCAAACTAACCTTGAAACGAAATGAATCGCCAGTTGGCATCCACTTCAAACCCAGCGTCGACACCGCCTCATCCCAATCTAGCGACAGCTCCTTTTGTTTCTCCACCTGAATATCTTCTAATATCTCCGAGCGATTCGATGCCCATTTACCTAGTTCCATGCCAGCCGAAGCGAGCAATGATACGAGCTGGTTCCTGATTTCAATCGATTCCGAAACACTATCAGCCCCAGCGAAAGCATCGTCAACGTACATGTTGTGACGCAGTACTTGTGCAGCGAGGGGAAACTCTCTACATCCCTCTTTTGCAAGTTGCAACAAAGTGCGGATCGACAAATATGGAGCAGATTTGGTGCCGTAGGTAACGGTCAATAAACGAAAATCTTCGATGGGCTTTGACCCGTCGTCCCTCCAGACGATTCTTTGATAATCAACGTCGTCGGGATGAACTCGTATCTGTCTAAACTCCTTTACTATATCCGCCGTGAAGATAATTGCAAAACAACGCCAAATAGAAATGATGAGAGTCACGTCCGACTGGAGCTTCTGCCCAGTCAACAGTACATCGTTAAGCGAAACTTTCCCGTAAGATCCATTAAACACTACTCTAAACTTTCCTTCAGGTCCAGCCTCGACTGAATAAATTGGGTGATGTGTAAAATAGAACACATTCTCCGAGCGATGAATGCTAGTCACTCTTTCCATGTGTCCTAACCTCAAATAGTCGCCCATAAATTTAGTATACGCTGCATTTAGCTTAACGTCCTGAGCTCGACACTTCTCTGAGCGGAGCAAATAAGCGACAGCAATCTGCCTTGTATGCGCGAATGAAACTTCTTGGAGTTGTTCCGAAAATGGCAATCTAACCACAAATCTACCGTCAGGATCCCTGTAAACGGTCAAGGTGAAATAGTCCTCACAGTATTGATCTTCTTTAGACAATACTCTAGAAGAACAAACTTCTTTGAAGCTCCAAAACTTTTCCAAAATAAGCGAGAGAGAAGGCTCAACACGAGCATGACACACCTGGGACTCCGAATCAACGGACTTTCCACCCGAGGAAACTCTACCCGTCAAAATCCAGCCCAATACAGTAGACTGAACAATAGGCTCATTCTTGCCTCCCACTCTCAAACCAGGTCGAATAATCGCTGCGTAGACGTCAGCGCTCAACACACAATCTATTCTGTGATTTAGCAAAATCAGGATCTGCAAGTTCTAGGTCTTTGATATATTCCCATGGAACATGTTCTACTTCTTCCTGTGGCATAACACCAGTCACCTTATTCAATACTAACGCCCTAAAATCAAAGCAGAAATCTACGTCCAGTCTGGACCGCAAGCATAGAGAAACCTCACCCTTGGACAATGCTGACGAGCCAGCTCCAACTCCAATAACGGAAATTGATACTGGCTTAACTTTACTCGACAAACTTTGTACGATCCTTGAGGACGCGAAAGAGACTTCAGCACATCGATCTACCAAACAGCGTGCAGGAACTGAATTACCATTAGTGGCCTGTAACAGGACCTTGGCTGTGGCCATCAGCCGAGTCCTGCCAACCACCGCCGTATGCACCTCAACGTCAGCGTTCGCCGAGTCATCGGAGTTCGATGTTTTATCCCTCTCTGTCCTCGAATTTTTCCCTGGCTTTCGCCTATTCATATGAAGCTTAGTATGGTGTTTGCCCTTACAAATGGCACAACGAAGATTCACATTGCAATCCGCAACAAAATGTCCTTTTTTCAAACAATTAATGCAAAGCCTAACTCGTTTGCAAAATTCAAAACGAGCAGGCGTGCTCATCTGGCAAAATTTTTAGCAATCAGCCAGTTGGTGTTCACCTTTACACTCGACACACTTAAGCGACCCCTTGCTACCAGCCTTGCCTGAAGACGTGGCAGCTACGTTAGCGGAAACTGATCCTTTCCACAATGAGCGATTGGACCTCGAACTTTTACGATTATCTAACGTCGGGGAGTCTGGACAAATATCCAGCTTACTATCCAACGACTGAGAGCGAGATTCTATGAACGAGGTCAAACTACTAAAGGTGGGAAACCCATCGACCACTTCCTGCGAGATGCGCCAGCTTTTAGCTGTTTGCTCATCCATCTTCCTTTCCACCAAATACACCAACCAACTGTCCCATTGCTCGACTGGACATTTTACATCGTTGAAAACCTTCAATGCTACCTCAGCAGCGTCCAACAATTTAACCAATTCGTCAGCAGATTCCACCTTTGCCGGTTTCAATTCGATAAGCATCTCCATATAGGTATGCATTCGCGCAATGGGATTATCGTACCGACGAACCAACTTGTTCCAGGCAACCTCGAAGCTAGATCCGGTAATCGCAAGACCTTTCAAGCGGTGCGCCGCCGCACCCTTCACCGAATTTAACAAATATTGCATTTTGAGTGCAGAAGCCATGATCTTATTCCTAACCATAGATGTGAATTGTTCCTTAAAGGACTCCCACTCTGACTGTTTCCCGGAGAATTTAAGAATGTGAAGTTTCGGCATGCTATTTATCTCAGACGCTCGAAATTCGCGTTCGATCGCAGCAGCCTGCGCGTCAGTCGCTTTGTTATTGCGTTCTGGATTCACGGGTCGATCTAGACCCTCAAGCTCAGCTAGAGCTGCCATCAAGTCAGCCTGTGCGCTTATGTAGGCACACTCCGTGGCATTGAATTCATCGCTCTAGAAATATTCCTGATCCTGAAACTTCTTCCTTTTACCTTGCAACACTATATCTTGATCGAGGAAGTCGCTCCAATATCTGTCCAGCAACTTCAATCGCGCTTGAAGAGCGTGCGCGTTCAGCGTACCCGCCTTTTTTGTATTAACTATAAAGTTGGCGATATATTTGGCCCTACGACGTTGCCCAGACAACGCTTCCAAATCTGCGGCCGATGCCATGATAGACGAAGTTGCCAAAAGGCAAAAAAAATTTTTTCAGAAAAAATTTTTTAGCGTATAACGCGACACCTCCACTACAATACCACACCACTTAGAGAAAGAACGAGCGATGACTCCGAAGAAATGCGCGAAAAACGCGCGAAAAGCGTGCGAAAAACCGACGCTGAACGGCGCAGGTATGAGTAGGAGAGAGAGAGAGAGAGCAAGCCAATATGGCCGTCTACTTGCGCGCGCAAGCCGATACGCGCCAAGGTACCGCTACGCTATCAGCGAGCGAGAGGAAAATGTCGTAGGCCGTTGCGCAACAGCGCGCGGCCGTGCGAAATACACGTACGAAGAAGTGAGAGATTAAACTGTACGAAGCGCTGCCGCGTAGAGCTAACACTTTGCTATACGCACGAAGCTGTTGCCGAGCGGCCGAGAAGAGCGGGGGGAGAGACACTACTCCCACCTCGCGCCGTGCGAAACACCTCGAACTTTAAACTTTTGAAAATGAAAAATGTTTTCGACTTTACTGAGACAGGTACGTATATATGGATACGCCTGCACTCACGTAATCGACAATTTGTCAACAGAAACCAAACCACAACAAAAGCTGGGCGAAGAGAGAACGACAATATAAACAATTTACCAACCCCTCTCCGTCCGTTGCTTACGACAATGACTGCTGGCCCAGGAGATGCTCCAAATGCTGCCCAGACTGCTGGCGAAGGCTGAGTCTCCTGGAGTCCGATGACGACAAGCTGGTCCCGGTGTTGCCTCTTTACAGCAAAAGGCGTCCCTCCGCTGTACTCGGCTTGTCACTGGGATGCGACGACGATAAAACTTGGTTTCTTCTGATGACCTCTAAACAAATCTTGAATCCTCTAATCCTCTAACTTCTAGACTTCTAAACAACCTCTAATAATTCGTGAACTCTAATACTTCTAATGAAAGTTGACCGTTGCGACAATTACAAGGTCGCAATCGGTCGCTGAAGCCGTTTAGCACACTCACTTTTAAATAACCGACAATTAACACCAACACTTCCACACGCTCTGCTACCAAATGTTTTTATCGTCTACTGTTTTTGTAGACGTTGGATCTTGCAGTCTACTTTAGGTTGGGGATAATTAAAGCTACTCAATTTTGAGATAATAAAGGCTCAAAGAGCAAATATATTGTCACAAGAGTGTAAATACAATTGTGAAAGACCAAGGAAAAATGAGTGAAAATATTACTAAACGGTCGTTCTCCAACTGAGAACGATACCAGTAGCTGACACTGCAGTGTGTTCAGCTCCGATTCTACAGCTCGACTGACTACAGTCGGGCAACAGGTACTGCTGAGAGAGCGAGAGAGAGAGAGAGAGAGAGAGCGCTCGAGCGTTGCCATAGCAACCCCCTATGTGATCGAGCTGACCAGCAGCGTTCAGAAACTTAACAAATACGTAACAAATAGATTTTTAATTTCCTGACCGATGACAGTATGACACTGGCAAAGAATTGAAGTTGTAACATAATGCATTTCAAGTCCCCTTTTAAAACCATTTTTTAGATTCTTACGAGACCGGATAATGACGACATGGATATTAAAGACTAATATTTTACGAGATAAGTCAGCTAACATTAAAAAATATTTCTTAATTAAAATTCGTATTTTAACTTATATTTAGCACATATAATAGTAACCATTCTAATTCAAACAGATTTCTAAATTCTGGACCGGATAACAACGACAGTATAACAACACTCACGAAGAAATAAAGCTGTTGCATCATGCATTTTGAGTAACCATCATAACATATTTATTTAATTCATGTAAGAGCCGATAATCACGACATGAATCGTAAAGACTAGTATTTTACGTGATGAGTCAGCTATCATTCAGAAGGATTTCTTCATTAGAATTTGAATATTAACTTCTATAGAGCAAATATAACTAACAATTCTAATTCAAGAAGATTTTCAATTTCCTAACCAGATAATGACAACAGTATGACGCTGGCAATTAATTGAAGTTGTAACATTACGCATTTCAAGTCCCCTTTTAAAAAAACCGCTGCCAAGTCATTGGCACTTAGCTTCCTCCTATTCTGCTAGTGGAAGATAATTACGTGGGACAATCAACTCATTCTTTGATTTAAATATTCGCTACTATTCGATACTAAAAGGATAGGTTTACTCGAATTCAAAATCAGAAAACATATATGCACGTCCAATCATATTACGATCGATCACGTAGTTCCAGAATTATAACAGTATACGTACGCACGTATGCACGCACGCACGCACGCACACACACACAGACAAAACCATCTGCACGGACATTTTATAAAACCATGAAAACTCTCAAAATATACTAAGCTTTAATTATCAAATTATATGGTTTAACAAAAATAATAATGTTCAGTCACACAGAGTATACAGGGTGAGAGTTGAAGAATTTGAATCTTAATATCTTTTAAACTAAAAGGTTTCATAAGCTACAAAAAGAACCTAGCCGAAGTGATCAAAAGATCAATCTTTTCCTAAAATTTCAACTCAATTTAAACCTTTTTACTCCCGTAATCGTACGACATAAAAAAACCATTTTTTTTAGTTTTTGATTTTTATCTCAAAAACTAGTCGCCAAAATTGCTTAAAATTTTTACAACTAGTAGATATCGTTGTTTTTTATTGTCATGAATTTTTTCAAAACATTTAACTATTTATTTTTTGAGTTATATATGTTTATCGAAAAATTACCTTTTATATCATAAAAAATGAACAGATCAGTCAATCTAGAAAATCTTGCGGGAAAAAGTAGACAAATTTATGTTCTTTTAGATACACTATTGTTGAATATATTGTATAAATCATATCATTATAAAAAAGCAAAAATATTTTTTCAAAAATAGAAAAATGGCTATAATATGGCCATAAAATGGTCAGAATCATAAAACAAAAAATGACCTAAATTCAGAATTAGAAAAAATATATGCATGTCAAATTTTATTACGATCCGTCGCATGGTTCCAAAATTATGGCGGTATACGTACATACACACACACACACACACACACACACACACACACACACACACACACACACACACACACACACACACACAGCCATCCGCACGGACATTTTCTAAAAACGTATGATTCGTACTCCAAACACCTCCAAATGCGTTTCCACGAAGTATTAGCAAAACTGAAAATTTTACTATTACAAAGCTTCCTCTTGAGGAGGAAGCAAAATTTATTTAATTCTTACAAGACCGAATAATGACATGTATCGTAATGATGAATATTTTACGTAATAAGTAAACCCCTTCATTCATAATTATTTTTCAATTAGAATTCGTATAATAACTTCTATAGAGCAGATATAAGTATGTTCATAGTATGTAGAGCGACTCGCATTCGAGCGGTTAGTTTCGAGCCACCGCTGCTAGGCGGCTCCTCGTTTGCTTCTCCCGTACTAGTAGTATAGAACTACTAGAGTATAGAGTAGTATAGAAGTAGGCGTCCGGGAGGGGTATAGTCAGGTGAGCACATTCGCGTGGCGCGCGTTCTCACAAGTCACACACAATAACTAGAGCGAGAGGCCAAGTCATTGTGTCGTGAGCGTTCCCTTACTCTCGACAGCCTGTGCGAGAAGCCGAGTTGCCGAGCAGTACGCTCTCTCGAAACCTTCGTGCGTCGTGTACGCGATCGATTTCACTCATGAAAAATTATAATTTATCCGTACAAAAAGGGGAAATTAAATTCGTTTTGTTTGTTTTTTTGGTATGCATCGTTCTTGCGAATATAGTGCGTCGCGTATGCATTAACATTGTAATTCGCTCGGGCGATAGCGAACAAATCCTTTTTTTATTTGTATTATTAGCATACTCGAGGAAATCACCGATAATTAAGTATTTGAGTCAGCGCATTGTTGAACTATTGGTTGTACAACAATTAAAAGAATTATTGTTAATTTGAATAAACGGTATCTTTGTATTATCTCTAATCACAAATAATTGAGTTGTAATTTAAGAAACCCAATCCTTTCATCCATATCGAGTAGCCCTTTAAATGAAATCAGCAGTGCTTAAGTTTGGCACGTAAAATACAAACAAAGTAACTTTTCTGATAAAAACAGATTTTATAATTCTTGACCGAATAACGGCGACACTATGACACTGGCGAAAAATTGAAGTTGTAACATCATGCATTTCGAGTCCCCTTTTAAAAAATGTTATTTAATTCTTACAAGACCGGATAATGACGACATGAATCTTAAAGACTAATATTTTGCGTGATAAGTAAGCTCTCATTCAGAATCATTTTTCAATTACAATGCGTATATTACCTTTTATATAGCATATATAAGTAACGATTTTTATTGAAACAGATTTCAAAATTCCCGACCGGATAACCAGGACAGTATGATACTGGCGAATAATTAAAGTTTTAAAATGATGTATTTTGAGTCCCTTTTCAAAAACATTTCTTTAATTTTTACAAGACCGGATAATGACGACATGTATCTTAAAGACTTATATTTCACGTGATAAATAAGCTCTCATTTAGAATCAATTTTTAATTACAATGCGTATATTACCTTTTATATAGCAGATGTAATTAACGATTTTTATTCAAACAGATTCTAAAAATTCTGACCGGATAACGACGACAGTATGACACTGGCAAATAATTTATGTAGTAACATAATGCATTTCGAGACCTCTTTTAAAACCATTTTTTAGATTTTTACAAGACCGGATAATGACGACATGGATATTAAAGACTAATATTTTACGAGATAAGTCAGCTAACATTCAAAAATATTTCTTAATTAAAATACGTATTTTAACATATATTTAGCACATATAAGTAACGATTCTAATTCAAACAGATTTCTAAATTCTGGACCGGATAACAACGACAGTATAACACTTGCAAAAAAATGTAGGGACCCGTATTTGCCCACTACGCCGCTAGGGTTCGGTCCTCTCCCGCAAGTGGCAAGACATCTCGCCGATCAGTACATAAGTCCACTGCGGTGCTTCTCCAGCGGCCGGGCTTACGGACCACCCTATGCGTCTAAGGCAGGGTTACCATCACAGCCTTACTGATGAGTCCACATGGTAACCCGGGACGAAACGCTCCATCTTTCCTCTCCCCTCTTTCCGTCGGATCGCGTCGCCCGACATTGGTGACCCCGTCGTTCTTTCCTTCACGCATGCGCAGATGCTCAAGTCATACGCCATGCCTTCCTGGCACTCGTTCATGCCACTACTACGCCTCTGAACGACCCAGTGAACACTCGTCTGGCGCACCCTATCAACTACATAGGCTCTGCACAGTCCAGACCCCATCCTTCCTTCCTCGCTACCGTTGCATCGCATCCTTCGACAAGACAGCGCTCTGCACGGCAAGCGCTCCCGGGCTGTTGTCCAACATGGACCCCCGATTGAGCAATTCTCTCTCCGCGTCTTTCTCCCGAGTTATCATCCTCATCATTCGCCTACGGACTCACTCCATTCAGGGGGAAGCACTGGTAAAGAATAACGCAGTTGCATCGTGCATTTTGAGTAACCTTATTAACCTATTTCTTCAATTCATGTAAGATCGGATAGCGACGACATGTATCATAAAGACTTATATTTTACGTGATAAGTAGGCCCTCACTCATAATTTTTTTTTAATTAGAATTTGTATATTAAGTTGTATAGAGCAGATATAACTAATGATTCTGATTCAAACGGATTTTAAAATTTCTGCTCGGATAACGTCTAGAGTATGACACTGGCGAAGAATTAAAACCATAGCATCATGTGTGTGTCTGTTTCATGTGGTGTAGGCAGGCTTTGCGCAAGTGGTCCTCCGTCGCCAGATCCGCACAGGCACCATTTTTGAACAATATTTCCGTGGGGCACGTTAATTAGCCTAGTTGGCTTCTTCTTTAGGGTTCGATATTTCCATACATCCTCCATCCACCGAAGTGATTCGGGGTTTAGGGTCAAACTCGTCTTCTTCTCTTTGCATCATCTTTGTTTTCTTGTTGCTTTGTTCTCGATGCTGTTACATCCAGCTTCTTGGTCCAAGAGTTTCTCTTCCTACGTGAAGCTCTGGCACCTTTAAAAGGGATGTACTTTTTTCCTCTATTTTTCCTAGCTCTTCCGCGTGCGCGTGCGCTTGTGTGTGTGTGTGTGTGTGTGTGTGTGTGTGTGTGTGTGTGTGTGTGTGTGTGTGTGTCGTATTATTGCTAATATTATAGCTGTCCTTTTAGTTACCTTACCCCATAACTGACTCCGCACCTATACACCTACTTTACTCATATCTACTACTGCTGGCTTTCGAATTTTCAAGACAAGTTTAATTTTCTAAATAACGTCTGAAAATAACATTGTGTCTAACTAAATTTTGTCCATTGATATCAATAAGTTTATAAATTATTTTGTATGATACGTGCATGAAAAAGCGTCTTGTAAAATCATGTAAAATGAATAGAAAATCGAGTTTTTCTCTCCCGCTACTGCTATTAAAATTTTTTTTAAGTTTTTAAAATTTTGAAAATTTGAATAAAATGTATAAAATGTTATAATATAATTAATTAAAAAATTTCTATAATTTTGTAATTCACAATAATGTACTAAAAATGTGATCTGCTACTTAACGAAATTTGAATTTTCGCGCCAGAATCGATCGAGCGCTCGCACTTCGAGTCTATCGATTAGCACTAACCTAACTTGACATGCATACTCTTCACAAAGCCACGATCCGGTGACCGGTGTGTTGACATTTGATTTCAGAAAACTTATTGTTTTATTAAAAAGGTATTATTGTTAAGTAAGTTGAGAATGTCTGACTCTGAAAATGAAGAAGATATGGTGCAAAATACATCCCCAGAATTGAAAGAAGCAGCAGAAGCAGCCGCGCTAGACGTGTTGCCAAAAAAATCAAGATTGAAATATGAAACTGCATATGCACAGTTTGTACAATGGAAAACCGAAAATAAGGCGATAACATCAGAAAATTGTTTACTTGTGTACTTTAAGAAGTATATGGAAACATACAAACCTACGACTGTCTGGTCTCACTACTCCATTCTAGGGACTATGATAAAAATGCACGAAAAAGTTGATATCGGAAAATTTTATATCTTGAATGCCAACATAAAAAATAACAGCAAAGGTTATGAGTGTAAAAAATCGAGAGTTTTTACTGCTGATCAAGTGAAACAGTTTTTGGATACTGCACCAGACAATGTATACCTAGCAAAGAAAGTAAATTATATACTAATACTGAACTTACATACTAAATCCTTAATATACTAATAACTTACATTCTAAATTCTAAAAAAATTTGTATATTTACAGGTGATTTTGATTTTTTAGAAGAAGAAGGACAAATTATAGTAGTTAATATACCAAAGACTAAAACTAATGTGCAACGTAAATTTACAATTGATACCAAATTTAGTGAATATGTTAAAAAATACATGGCTTTACGTCCAACAAATTGTTCGACAACTCGTTTTTTCCTAAATTATCAAGCTCAGAAGTGTACCAGACAACCTATAGGAAAAAATACGATTGCAGCAGTTCCAAAGGAAATAGCCATTTGGTTAAAACTCAAAGATCCTAAGTTATACACTGGTCATGCGCTACGACGTACCTCAGCCACACTTTTATCTAATGCCGGAAGAACTATGATGGACCTCCAACACTTGGGAGGGTGGCAATACGATAAAGTGGCTCAAGGTTATGTGGAGGATTCGCTACTGAATAAGACTCGAATATCATCCTTGGTTGCAGAGTCAATAAGCCATGAATCTTCTGATGCACAAGTGTCAGTGAAAAATAAAAGTCCATCGCCAGTAAAAAAAGAAGAAAATAATGATTCAAAACATCACCCACTGGAAAGTCATTCCCCACCACAAAAACGATTCATCCTGAAGATTCATCATGTCCTACAGATATTTCAATTAAAAAAGTTATTTATATAAATAACTGTAGTGTTACCATTAACCAGTAAAATGTATTAATTCAAGTATTGTTCTATCATAAAAATTATTATTCATATGTTAAAAATGTTCTATCAACTAATCAACAACATTAAAAAAAAATTTAAGTTATCACATTTTTTTTTTTTTTTTTTTTCGGAGAGTTAGAGAAATGCTTAATGCACCATGGCAGGAGCCGTGCGGGACTCCCCGTGTATGGGACTCTCCTGGCGCGGGACAGACGCCAGGCATACCCACTAAAACTCCACCTCTCATATGGCCGCGAGAATCCCCCCGGTAGCCGCTTTCGCATTCCTTCGGGGGGTCGCCTGTCTTGTTACGACCTATAGGTCATCTATCGTCGTCTAGTCAGCTAAGCACCCGTCACTATTTTTCGCGCGGAGAACCGTCTCCACGAACGCCGTTATGTCGTCCCAATTCTGCTTGCTAGCAAGCATCGTTTTCACTACCGTGTCGGGCGTAAATGCCCCTACCGTCACCTCTAAGATTCTACGCCTATCAGCCCACCGAGGGCAGTCAAAAAACGTGTGTCTCACGTCGTCCCGTTCGTCACCGCAGTATTTGCAACCCGGTGTCGCTACCTTGTTCATCGCGAACAGGTAACTCCTGAAGTAGCCGTGTCCGGAAAGAAATTGGGTGAGATAAAAATTGACCTCCCCCCATCTTCTGCCTACCCACGGGCCTACCTCCTTAATCAATGATTTCGTCCATTTCGCATGGCGGCATTCACTCCATCGCTCCTGCCATTTCCGCATCGTCCTATCGCGTTCCTCGGTTCGGATTTCCACCCTAGCCGATTCCCGGAGACTCTCGTAGATCCGCTTGCGTTCAATTGCAAGCAGATCCACGGGAATCACCCCCGCGATAACCATTGATACCGTTACGATACTTTTTCTTCTGCATGGCATCGGCCCACACCTCCGCTCCGTATAAAAGAATAGAGTTTGTGGTTGCCATTAAGAGTCGTCTGACTGCCGGCCTAGGCCCGCGCACGTTGGTCATTAATCGACTAAGCTGCGCCACTCTAATCGCCGCCTTTTCGCATACGCTGTCTAAATGCGCCCCGTAGTTCAGCTTCATATCTAGGGTTACCCCCAGGTACTTGGCTGTCGGCTTCGTCGTCATTGTTACGTCTCCGACGCGCATCGGTATGATGGTCGAGACACGCTTCCTAGTCAAGAGAACTATCTCCGTCTTTTAGAGTGCTAGCTGTAGTCCGTGGTCGGTCATCCATTTTAGCACCCGGGCCATTACCGCGTTCAATTTGCCCTGCGCGATCTCCACATTTCTAGCTGTTATAACTGCCGCTACGTCGTCCGCGTACCCGACGAGTTTAACATCCTCCGGTACTTCTACTCTGAGTAACCCATCGTACAGAATACCCCACAAGCCCGGTCCCAAGATTGAACCCTGCGCCACCCCTGCCGTTATGGGCCTGCTCTTACGTCCCTCCGCGGTTTCGTATTCGATCGTGCGCTCCCTCAATGTTATCACATTAAAATATTTATATTTTGTTATAATTCCAATATATAAAATTTATATTGTAAATTTTATTTAATAAATAATAAAAATTTAATTTGTTACTTATATAACAATAAAATATTAAATAAAAAATGATATAGTATGCGTCAAAGAGTTCTCAATTTTCCCCCCAGTTGCACAATATACTATACTATAAGTACGATAATTTTTTCTATATTAGAAATCGGGAAGAAAAATGTTTACTACATTAGAAATCGGAAAGAAAAACAATGGTGAAAAAGCAATAACCATTAAATTTGGGGATACATCAAGATCAAATGATTTTTTTCTTGAAATCAGCTTAAAAAAATCATCATTATAAAAAAAATTTGTTTGAAATATTTAAAAGTTGTAATAAGAAGCGAGAGTTATTACAATTACAACCGTTTCTGATAAAATATTATTACATATTCACGTTGTCGCACTTTGTTATTTATCATCATTTTTTAAATTGTTATTTTTTTGTTTTAGGTAAGTTTACTAAATTAATATTCTAAGTTAAACGTTTTGATCATAAAATGTAAGTAAGAACCTAATTTAAAAATTAAATAATGTAATGACCTGCACTGTTCTATTAGTATATATCAATCAAACGATGAAATTATTACGTCATCTTTAACAAGATTTTATTTATGTCCAGCTTTTTGTGTGGATAAAAGTACGTACGATATTGATAAAGATGACAAATTAAGTTTTTGACTGAACATTAATGTCAAAAATAACTGAGCTGATTCCCATGTATATAATTTTTAATAATATCCATACAAGTTTTGTTACGTCGTGCTTTTATAAACAAGCCTCGCAGGTGACCAAGCAGTAACAGCTCTAAGGAATCCTGGAAAAAATTTTGCAGGAATCCAAGTATAAGTTTTGCTTAATTTTGCTAAACGTTTCCTGTCATTGGCAAACCTTGACTAGCTTTTAAATGTCGGGCACTTGGCAACGTTGTTACAAAGAACAAGAGTCTTTTCGTAATTCTGAGTGGGCTGAGACCAGAGAACGAAGACAATAGTTTACTTACAGTGGATATAATTTTAAGAAATACTTTTATACGTAACCATTATAGTCCGGATATTGATTATATTTCGATGATTAAAAGATTTAGAAATATTTGACTGGATAACAACGACTGTATAAAACTCTGGAAAAATAAAGGCTGCCTCACCAAGCATTTTGTGTAATGTTTCTAGCATAATATTATTCATGCAATATTATTCGTAAAGGTAAAAACTTGCTAAGTGAAATGTTAAAATACTAAATATTTTGCATTTCTAAAAAGTAGCGATATCTTGTTTATTTTTAATGGGCGAGCAATATATCTCATAAAAGTTTTGATAATTCAACCAACTAGTTTTTAATTAAGTATACGAAAGCCCGTGAGCCTTGTGGTACATCGTCTGCGTGGCTCAGTTGGTTAAAGCACATGACTGTACTTTGCCTCTTACAGGGCGTGGGCTTAAGTCCCCGGTAAGATACAAATTTTCTAATGCAAATAATTATTCTATACTTACTTTCTCTTAACCAAAAAATTCGAATCCAAGCCTGCTAGCAACAATTTTTCAATTCCAACCTCTAATCGCGATGAGCCACGTGTAAATCAGTTGTGTTACTTGACCAGCTATTCAGAATAAAGGTAGGCAAAGTCAATCTATCCAGTAAATAGGTTCAAAAGCGTTTCATTCAGCCTAAGAAATGGCAAAGAAAGCAACCCAGTTCTTGGATTCACAATCCAAGAACTATCCAATAAGTGGGTTACGGTTTCTACTAAAGATTTTGTTGTAGAGAAATAGATATTTCTCTAACAGTACCCTTTCCCTCTATAGTTTCTCAAAAGCTGATGTTTTGAATATATCGATCTTTCCAAGGAAGGTTATCTAGAAAAAAATATACATTATTTTTAATGCTTCTCAACGTTACTACGAGCACTGTCGTCCTCATCAGAAAACTGTCAAGTTATTTGTCGATGTTAATAATAACATGTAATATTTTTGACTTATAGTTTATTTAATAAGTAGGATTTTATATAATTACATTATATAATTACAAAGTATACATATCTAACACTTGTGAATTTACAGAAAAAAAAACTTTTTGAAAGTGTATAACTTTCTTACTACGGTGATACGAGTGTAACCCAACAAATTATTCTCAAAACAAAAATTATTATTGTCTAACTCGCCTTAGCTCCTGGTGTGAGAGATTCAAAGACAAGTTTCTTCTAACAATATTATAAAGACGTTTCGTCCTGACTTGTCTTTGAATCTCTCACACCAGGAGCTAAGGCGAGTTAGACAATAATAATTTTTGTTTTGAGAATAATTTGTTGGGTTACATTCGTATCACCGTAGTAAGAAAGTTATACATTTTCAAAAAATTTTTTTTTCTGTAAATTCACGAGTGTTAGATATATATACTTTGTAATTCCACATACGGTTGAAAGAAATGCCGGTAGGAGGCTGACTACTTCCCACAACTAAAGTAGTCCAGGGATTCCTACATATATTGGGCTGCAGTAACATCTCGCAGCAGGGCGTCTAAGGAGGACTGTTGGATCATTACTGAGGAGTCCAGTCCAACAGTCTAGGACGAAACGTCTTTATAATATTGTTAGAAAAATGTTGTCTTTGAATCTCTCACACCAGGAGCTAAGGCGAGTTAGACAATAATAATTTTTGTTTTGAGAATAATTTGTTGGGTTACACTCGTATCACCGTAGTAGGAAAGTTATACACTTTCAAAAAAATTTTTTTTTTTACATTATATAATTAACTATTATAGAGCGGATATTGTCTACATTTTTGGTTTAAACACGCTCAGTAGACTGATAGGACAAAATAACTTTGAATAATGCGCAGCATTACATTCAGCGTAAACTAATATGAGATCATTGTGTATACATTATCACATGTTTGCATGCATAAACTTACATATTTCAAATTGCAAAATAAAAATAAAAATAAAAATTTCAGTATCCCTTTATTTGTATTTTTTAGGGAAATACTCTTGAAATTTTTTTGGGTTGTTGACAATTCGTGTCAGAAGAGTCCTCAGAGTATTACAATTTTTATCTCTTAGAAACATTATTTTGTTTTTGGCGTCTCTCATGACTGCGTTCGGAGGTACTTTTTTTATTTGTACGTAAAAATGAAAATACTTGCATAACTCTCTCCATTGATCATCAGAGTATATTGTTTTTTCTGAAATTGAAAAAAATGAATTAATTAAAATAATAAATAAATAATAGCAGTGCATAAGTTTTTCAATAATGAAAAACTTATGCACCAAAAAGAGTATTGAAAGTGACTTTAGATCAAAATTGAAAAATTCACCTTTGATCGGTCTCAGGTAGTTACCGTGTGTATAACTTATATTTGTTTTAGAATCATTGTTTAAAAATAGGTCTGAATTTTTGTATTGTCCAATACTGAGTAGATCTTTTGTAAAAGTTAGTAGGATTTCTGCGAGACTCCGCAGACTTACTGTAAGGTTCTGTAAGAGACAGTAAAGCTTCCGTAAAAGTCCGCGGACACCTCCTCCTTTATCGTTCCAAAAATTTGATTGTTACTATTATTTTTATAATTAATTTTTGTTTTTAAAAGTGAAATAAGTCTGTTGACAAAATTTGACTAAAACCACTATGTCGAAATCACTTTAAATATGGGTAGAAAGTCGCCGATATCCCGTGATTCGGTACTAAACGATTTTTCTTTTTGTTGGCCAAACCGAGTCTTTAGAGCACTTTAATGCACAGACTCTACTATTATTAAAAAGGTACGACTTATACCGAAGTACCGCGGTCTCTTACGGAAGCTTGCTGTAAGTCTGCTGAGTTAGCTTATTTTGATCATTGTCATACATACGGAGACTAACGGAGAAAATGACCGGAATTGTTGAGCAACCTCAAATTATTACGCAACTGCTCGCGCAACTATTTATTGGTGACTAAATCCGATTATTATTTTGAGAAAATCACAAATAGTCACGCGAACACTCGTAATTACATGTGAGTATCCAAGTTAGTAATTGCGTGAGTAATTACTTGAATGATTACGTGAGTTTTTTCAGCAGGGTTAAGTATCTATTTTGATTATTAAGTTAAATAAATGAATAAAATAGTATATTGTGTGCCAAGGGCGTAAAGTGGGCTTTTTTAGGCCGAGTTTGGAGTTTGCAGTACGAGTCAAGGTGAGGGCGTTTACGAGCCGCAGAAGAGTACTGCAACCACACGAGGCCAAAAAGCCCACTTAGCCCTTGGTGCACACCATATTTTTTGTAACGCAAGTACATATTTTTTCGTTTTTTTTTTTTAGATATTGAGTGCGACTAATGCAACTTTTTTCAGAATCGGCGACCACACTCTTAGTAGACTAATTTTTAAATTTATATATATAAATATATATATATGTGTGTGTATATATATATGTATACATATAAAAAATTTCCCGAAAAATGTTAGCGGGCGTTTTTCAGTCTTTTTTGCCCGCCGGGCAAACAAAAAAAGAGAAACGCCCGCTGCTTCGAGAAGCGGGCGTTTTTTAATTTTTTTTGCCCGCCGGTCTGAAAAAAGTTACTTTAGTCCCGCTTAATAGGTCAGAAAAACGCGAAAATCGTGCTTGTGTTACAAAAAATAAAATAATGTAGAAGCCACAGTATATTATGTTACCATCAACTATACCATATTGTTAAAAAAATCAAACAAGTACCCTGCTGGAAAAATTTGCCATTTAGGTAAAAAAAAAATTTTTATCGACTTTTTAGCTATGACATCCCATTAAATGGTAAATATTTATTCCAGTTTTTTCATTAGACCCTGATAAAATCCAAAATAAGTCGATATGGTTCAATGTTGGTCTATAAAACTCTTTGTAAAAATTACAACTAAAATCAATAGACATTTATAAATTTCTTCATTTAGATCATCTTAAGGAAGTTTGGTCATCTGACTAAAATGCAGAGATTAAACTGAAATTTAGAAAATATATTTGTTTAAAGTATCCAAAACGTCCCTGATTATTTTCGATATTTGTTATAGCTCATATTTTGACAATATTCGATCTCGAAGTTTGCAGATTATACACGGGGTCTTATTGGACTCGGCTAAAGTACTCGATTAACATATAGTGCAATGTCGTAAAAATGCAAGGAGAGGAATAAAAACTATATAATTTGTTGTTCAAATTTTCAAAACCTTAAGAAGCTGTACGCGAAATTTCAGCTTGTGTAATAACATGAATTACCGCGTAATCAACGTAAACGTAAACAGAACGTCAAGCCTGTAGACTCGTGAGGAGTTGCGCGGTGCAAGGAGACCCTCCGATCCTCACCTCGCCAGATGACACCACTGAACCTCTTTAAAATTCGACTGATTTTTAATGTAATTTTTTGTATAGAACATTGTCGACCTATATCGAATTACACTGATAATTATTAAAAAAATATTGCTTGTATAAAGCACTGAAAAAAAAAATAGAATTAAGATTATCAATTCAAGTCAATAAGAAATCTCATCCCCTTCTATCAACTTCTTCCGGAAGCTATATTTTTTTTCTGTTTAACTACACTTTACCTTATTTTTAGAAAATACAATTTTTGTATCAGTTGAGAATAAAATAATTAAAAACACTGTAAACAAATCTAAGGTTCAAGTCTTAAAATCTTACTTGATTTTACAGAAGCGACGCTATTATCTCGTTTATAATTCGTGTCCTCCATGCCATCCTCATCTTCTCAATCCTCATCATATACGACCTGTTCATTATCCTTGTCCGACTTATCAGATTCTTCATCTTGATCTTCCTTTTTATCCTCATAACTATTTTCATTTGTATCATTTTCTTTGTCAGATTCTTCCACTTCGTCAGATTCTTCTTCTTCGTCAGATTTCTTCTTTGCATCGTTTTCTTTTCTAACACCATTTGATTTTGATTTTTTTCGTGCTTTAAAATATAAAAGTGGTTTAAAAATTATATTTTTTAAAATATACGCTGTTGAAAATAAATATGTAATTTTTGCACATACATATGGCACATAAAAAATACTTACTTCAGTAGGGGAAAAGCGCCCAGTGCAGATGTACTTATCTTATTTTAGGCTAAAACTTTTGATTAAAAGCGTATAATTAGCATAACTATGGTAGTTTGTCCTTTAATAAGGGCCTTTTTTAGTTCATTTTCTCAAATTTATCAATTCAGCCCAATAACCCCTTACGAAAAATACTTCCGAATTTTGAGCGTTTACCTTCAAATCTGACAGTATACCTTCAAATTTGAGGGTTAACTTCCAATTTTAAGAGTTTAATCACAATTTTGAGAGTAAACTCTCAATAATTGACAATATACTCTCGAAATTGAGTATACACTCTCAGTAATTGAAAGTATACTCTCGAAATTGAGCATATATTCTCAACAATTGAGAATAAACTCTCAAAGTTGAGCATATACTCTGAACAATCGAGAGCGCACTTCCAAAGTTGAGGATATACTCTTAAAGTTTAGCATATACTCTCAATTATTGAATCGGTTGGGTTTTAACTCTGAAGCATTGGGAGTTATTGTTGAAAGTTGGGAGTAGGCTTTCAAACATCGAGAATTATACACTTTTTTATCTTGGGAGTAACTCTGAAAAGATTGTATAGTTAATAACTCTCATACATAGATATTATTATTACAATAATTTTGAAGTATTATCCTAAATCGATGCAGATTATTAATAAGTTGTAATAGTTTATTAAGAAATACTCTTGACATATATTTTGATTTAATCAGTTTCCACTTTATTAACCAGTTTCATGATATAATGGGATGTATTACATGACAAAAGAATACATTTACTACAAATGTCCCGTGGGAAACATGTAATAATATTACCTTCTCTAACGGCAGCACAATAGTCCGACGATGAAAAATTATTGTACGAGCATAATGCTTCATTAAAAATTTCAAAATCATTTCCAATAATGATATATTTTTGCATTCCAGTGACTGTAATTACATTTACAATTGCTGTGATTTTCATGTACTTTGTAGATTTAAGTGCAACTATACTATTATTCCTTTTCCATATTCTTTTATATGAGCTTGCGTGATATAAAACATTATTATAAATGAATCTCTCATATTTTGTTACGCATTCTTTGATACTTTCATGAATCAGTGCTTCAATTGATAGTTTTTCAATTAATGAAAGAGTGACCATTGTTCCTTCTCCAAACAGAACTAAGCGATTTTCATCAAATGCTCGTTGTCCAGTTCTGCTCTTATACTTTTCCATCATATTGAGATACAATGTTTTTCCCTGAATACTACAATTAGGTCTGTCAAATGTATCCATATATTTAATCGATTGAAAGCGCAAGTATGACTTACAAATTTGCTGTAAAACTGCTTGCGAACTATGCAGCATATTCCTTAAAACGAAGTTATAAGATTCAAAAGGGAATGCTGACCATGCCCAAAGTGCTCCAAAATCTTTAACTGCATCTGGTATGTGCAACATTAGGTGAAGATTATATTTCATAATCTGTTTTCCATACAATATTTCTGTTTTCGTAACAAAAAGTTTTATTGCAGACGTAGCTTTCAAAAACGCACGTTCTTCAATGTTATCACTATTAAATATATTTATAGCATAAACAAATAAAGACCAATGTTTGTAAAAATTAGATGGAAGGATATCTTTTAATGTAGGCAGTGAGTAATATAGCAAAAAGTTCTTGTATTCGGATGCTTTCCATTGCTTGAGATTTGCAGTAGATTGGGGAGTTCTTGTAACTTCAGATGGAGGTAGTATCTGCGTTAATCTATCATCAATAATAGCTGATTTAGTCCCAATATACCACGATTCATTACAATTTTTAGGATCTATCCAATTAGAAAGAAAGAGTTTTACTACTCCCAGTAAAACGGAATGCATATACTCAGGTGGGAACGATCTTATAATATTAAAAACTGGAAGCAACATTAATACAGAAACTCCTTTTACTCCATTAATAGTATTCTGTTCTTGTTCAGCTTGTATTGCATCTCTGAAATGTTGATCTTTCGTTCTTTTTACACCTTCTCCTCCACTGTATATGCGGGCATAACCTCTACCAACAGGAATATGTTCACCTGGATTTAGGCAGAATGTACAGCCGCATACGCCATTATACTGATGAAGGTTCTGGAGTGCGCATCTTTCAACAGAATCCACTGGTGCCAAAATTGTATGAACTTTCACTGTGACTGGTTCATCAGAATTAGGTGGTAAACATTGAAAACCATTCTCATGCAAATCTTTTAATTCGTCAACAAATGGTTTCATAAATAAATTCAAGTCCGGTTTTTCCACTGCAGCCCACAATCCAGCAAGAAGAATATTTTGGTTTCTTATGTTGTACTTGAGTTCATTCACAGCGACTTGAATTGGGCACATGGATACCTTAGAAGATTTAAATGTCTGTACTCCATCGGCATTCCATTGCAAAGATATATCATAATTAGAAATGATATTATTTTCTTTTAAAAATTTATATACTGCTCCAGTAGTTACATCGCTCAGTGTTTCATTTGCGTGATTTCTGTTTAATTGATTAAAAAGTGGACTAGAAAATAAGTTAATTAATTGAGATTTCAACGGAATATGTAAAAAAAAGTGTCCGTTACGTTTCAATGAATTGAGAAGAAATACTTTTCCACAAGACGTACATCTTGTGTGTGAAGCATTGCCAAATGTTAATAACTCTAAACAATCTGGGCAGTAATAATAACTCTTCAATTCAGATAATTTAGGAAACCTTTTCAAAAATCTGTACTTAGAGTAATTTAATTTTTCTGGAAGATGACAATTAATCAACTCTAAGAGATCTTCTAATGCTACATCTGAAAGGCTATGACGAACAACGTAACTCATTATAAGTAAATCACTTTCCTCCTTTGTAAGTGAAACTCCTTCAAAAATAGGCTCCCTTACTTCCTACAATAAAAATATGATTATTATAAAAATTCAATGTTGAAATTATAATTTATTTATAAATAAATAAAATCACCTCATTTATTTGTACTTGTACAGCTTCATTATCATTATCAACATTCAAAATTACGTTTACTTCAGCATTGATGTCAGCATAATTGTTTTCTCCCACTTGATTATCATCCTCTACGTCATCGTCGATTACATCATGATACATCTCATTTATTTCAGGACCATTGAATATCTATTCGTAAAATTAATATAGTTATAATATTTCATTTTTTCCAAACTGTATTTTACCTGAACTTTTTTTTATGTACTACTTCAGGTATTAATTCTTTAAATATTATTAAATAGTATTATTTTCGATACAGTGTGTGGGTACAGTGAAACTTTTCGCATTTCACGAGTCTTTAAAGTTGAAATATACGCACCCAGATCGAATTGAAAAAATATATGTTCGATGCAGGTGCAAAAGATGATTCTCCAGTCGTGTGACGACTTCACACTTGTGTGAGAATCAACTTTTTAGTACGATTAAAAACTACTTTTGAATTAATTATTGTATATGCCTACAATAAGCTTTAACTTAACAAAACTTTGAACGTTATTTATTTCTTTGAACGTTAAGCAAAATATACTTAATGATCGTGTTTTATTAATATAATATAGTAAATTTATAATTTTACAAACCTCATTTAAGTTTTCATTGGGTTCGCCGTTTTCAACACTGATATTATCAGCATTATCGGAATTATCATTATTACTAGCATTTGATTGGACTGTATCATTTTCATCTATATCTTCAATATTCATTGCGATATTTTCAACAATCGGATCGACTTCTCTATTTACATTATTTCTGTCTTCTTCATCATTGACCTTAAAGTTCATAAAATAAAAAATAAATAAATGTAGGGTGTATATATATATATTTTATTTAATGAGATTTATTAAATTGTATTATGCAAAAAAATATCGTAAATGCTTTTACTTAATTTCTCGAGAAATATTGCATTTATTGATGCAAAACATTTTTGTAAACAAAGCCGTTATTGCGATACGTTACTAAGGTAATCAAATAAAAATGACGCTTTGCAAATATAATTGCAATTAACTTTTTGATAAAAAATATATTGCATATAAATGTAGTGGAGAGTCCACCCTTTATTATGAGGACCTCATGATAAGATTCTCAAATGAATCAATAAAACAGAACGATCGCATGGCCTCGAAAAAATAAATATATAAAATATAAAAATTCACCATGTATTATATATATATATATATATATATATACTTACTCTCCGTTGTTCACGACTTTGTAAAGTTGAATGTGGAACAGGGATATTTGGATCCCTAAGGAAATTAAAGTAATTGCCTCTTTTATTGGCCAGTTTTTATACTCGCAAAATCTTAAATTAAAAAAAAATTATATTTTTATAACTCTATGTAAAGCACTGAATGATCAATAGTTTGTTTGATCTATCCTAACCTGTACACTATGAATGCAGGATAACACAAAAACGAGATACACTACAAGATTTATACAAGTTCAGAATTACAATTTGTATCTCTACAGCTGATCGTATAAAATATATTGCGTACAATGATTATTCATTTATTATTTTTGAAATTATATTGTAGAACATTAACAATGACATATACTGAATACATTGACTGCCTGCGTAAATGAAACGTAGTTTACATATGTCTATATTAATCATGCAGTACAGTACAGATCTTCTCTGCTATAATCCTATATTCAAATATAATATGTGAAATTTATTATCCTATATTCAAATTTTATATGTGTATTAAATACAAAATCGGAAGCCTAAAATGACTTGTATTTCTCACGATTTTTCATAGAAAGTATGCATAGTGCGTGCAAAAGCAATAATTTAATAAATCGACAACATTTGAGTATCAGTTTCATATTTGGCGCGCGAATATGTATAGCGCCTCCTGCCGGACTCTTCGTAACTAAACGAGTTGTTGATCTTGAGCTTGACCTTTAGCGCGATAGATACAAGAAGCATGAAGGCCAACAATGCATGGCAGCTAACTGTTCGTGTACAAGAAAGTTCCAGTATTGTTATTAATAATGGCGTCTGATCCGCGACTGTTGGTTAAGAACAAAGAGTGCATTCTAGTGGAATTTTGCAATGAGAGCAATAAATTAGCTGTAGGATATACTTGCTGGTTAAGTAGAAAAATGAAATCTAAGCGGCGGCTAGAAGATCTTGTTAGAACAAAGGAAATTATCGAAATATCATGGCCAGAATGCAACATCACAACCGAAAAATCTATGATAAAGACAATGGCGAAATTGTCAAACGATCAATGGAAGCCATACGCAGTAAAGATTCTTGGATTTGAAGGTATGAAATTTTAATAAATATCATTTATAAAAGAGTAGAAGTTATAAACATATACGTATGCTCTACAAATTTTAGAAGTTGTATATAGATATATATATATATATGTGTGTGTGTATGTGTGTATATATATGTGTGTAACCAGTAATATTATACAAATTTTTTTTATTCAGATTGGACAACTATGAGCCAAGAGATGGAATCCCTTATTAGCAAGAACGTTCAAAGTACCACTAAATGCAATCGTCATGAAAAAAAAAAAAAAAAAAATGGGTGGCTTTTTCGAACTTGAAAGTTCATGGCCTCACAACGTATCGTGTTGTGTTTCTAGATGAATTTTAGCGTTCGAAAGTTTCCAGGGTAGGCTCATCACACCTACGCCTTTCTCAAACCCGGTGTCGTGAGTAAGATTTCCATCGGATCTGAAAAAACTGATCGCTCTGATGGGGGCTCGAACCCACGACCCCTTGACCGGGAGGCAGGTGGTTTACCACGGAGCCATCGCCGGTCTGCAATCGTCATGAACTCATGAAAAAATCACTCAATGACGAGTATGTTACTGATAATAAAACGAAAACTGTTAAAAAAGATAAGGATTCTAAGGAAAAGGTAATTGACTTAATTGTTTTTTTTTAATCACAATCAGATATACACATTTTTAAATATCACAATAATAATTTTAAATATTACTAATACTATTTTAGGATAGCTCAAAACTTAAAAAGAAGTTAAAAAAAGAACTATCTAAACAACGTAGTAATTCTATTTTGGACACGCTGCTTCAACAATCTTCAAAAGATGTTAAAATAATTCCTAGTAATGTAATAATATTATTTGAAATTATATTATTTTTGGTTTGACTGATTGATTTAATTTTTACTTTAAGCTATTTAATTTTTTTTAACAGGATTCATCAGAGAATAATGAAAATAGTGAACCTCAATCAAGTAAAAGCTCAAGCACTTCCAATAAATCAAAAGAGTTTGGTAAAAAGCAAGATCGAGTATCTTTAGTAAATATTGATCAGAATGATACGATAGTTTGTACCAGCCTTGAGCATGATGCTGTAAGTAATTTACTTTATTACAAATATTATTGTTTCTATAACTATATTTTAACCTAAATACTGAATTCGAGTTCAAATAATTTTACACAAGCTAATATTTTTTTAACAGAATTTAAGTGGCAGTATTGCAAGTAAACCATTGAAAGGAGCAATCGATGCTTCCAAAGGAAAAGAGACATGGAAAGATGAAAATTCTCCAAAGAATATCGATGACAAGAATAAGACAATTCCTGATAGTGATAACAATGATTCAGTAAATATAAGATATTTATATTTATATTTTTTTATTAATAATAATTATAGTAGCCACAAATAGTTTGACATAACCTGGTTTTTCTCAACAGGATTCCACTGCCAGCATTGAAAGTGATTCTGATAAGTCAATCAATACCCGTAATAAGAAGAAGACTCAGAAGAGGAAATATGAAGATACGTACCAAAGTTTTTCAGAAAGTGTGTCCTCTGAAGATGTTGAACCTTTATCGAAAAGAAGTAAAAGACAACTACAGAGTGATATTGAAATATTGAGACTGGAAAATAGAAACCTTAAACAAGAACTCGCACATTATAAAGGTAACATTAAATTGAAAATTCATACAAAGACTGAATTCTATTCAGTAGTTTTTTCATGAACTATACGCAAACTGTGCATCTCTGCTTGATTTTTATATTTCTCCATGTCTGGATGTCTGGATTTCCTGGTAAGAGATTCTTTTTCTTTTAATGCTCTAGAAGCTTCTAGCTAGCTAAACTAGTTTAGCATATCCTTCATTCGATTCTAAGGTGAGATTCTTTTCTTCAAGGGTAGTTATACGCATAGAAATAAGAGAGATAGACTGCGTGTGCAGGTTGGTGAAAGTGGCACCTATTGACCTGTGTGTAAGACAAAGAGAGCGTATACCTGCATAACTTTTATCCAATGCTTGGTGTATGGGATAGAAGGCATGCTGTCTCTCTCTCAATGAGTGCCAGTTTCGCTAGCCTACACACTCAGTCTATCTCTCTTATGTATATGGTTATACGATTGGTTTTGGCTTCCAGGAATCTTGTAGGTAGTTCAGAAATTCTTACATTGAGAACTCCAATGGTTTCTAAATGTTGACTCACTGTTGATTCCAAGTTTATTCGCTCATTAACTTCCTCATCAAGCTTACTTTTAGGATAAATACTTTTCTAAAATGAAATCAAGTCAAATAATAAGTGATTGAGAAAAATTATAAACACAAATGATAATATACCTCATAATTAGCCACTTTTGAAGATAATATATTGTTACTTGTACGATCATTTTTCATATCATGTAGACGTGCACGAGTTGCTTTATGTGTCCCTTATTTCAGTATCTAAAGAATTTTTTATATCTTCACATTATTTTGTTTTTTTGTTGACGTACAAGTAAATCTGCTTCATTTTTTTTCTAACAAACAATATAATGCATCCTGTTGTGAACATCAATGCTCCTCAATACACAACTCCCATAGCTTCTGCTAGAAATGAAACTTTGGCAGGCAATAGAGTTATAGTTGGAGTTGTAGGTTAGTCGCATCCTCTATCTCTGAAAAATAAAAATAAAACACAAAGTAACATATTCTTTATGAATATTGTACTGGGTTTTTGATAAAAGTCAGAATTATACTTATCTAATACAGTCAATCAAGTTTTGTGATAAAAATCTAATGTAACTAGCTGTTTGATACTGCATAAACAACGTCAGCTGATCAAGAAAAGGACACTGAAGTCACGCTATCATTCCATTTACTCCAAGCTGTCCCGCACCACATAATCATTAATGCTACTAATTTAAATTATTACATTACTGTATAATTTCTACAAAGAAAAAAGTTGAAACAATACAGTGGATAGCGATCATGCACACGCATTTACTCGCGCAACAGTACTATACAGTATACGTGATGTGTCTATACTCATAACGAGCAATTCGCTGCATACTTCGTGATGCTTGGGAAATGACTGCCGGGAAATTTGAATCACGAGTTTCGGAGATGTCGAAAGCATCATTATAAACGCAAATTCGACCCCCATAGATTAAATAAAAATATTATTGACTATTATATTTATTATATTATTCTAATATAATTCATTATATGTTTTAGATGTGGCGTTAAGTAATAAAGAATCTGAGCAGCTAAAGTTAAATGTGAAGAAAACCAATGATATATTGCAGAGTTTGCAATTGAAGTGTGCAGTATGTGAAAAAAGTATCGAAAGACAAAGTGCTTCAACTATTAAAGAGACTGTAGCATCGAGCACATCTGTTGTGCCATTAAAGCAAAATGAAGAACAGCATAATCGATCGAGCCGAAGTAGTACTTACTCACCCCAATTATGTTTGCCAAACGTAAGAATTTTAATTATTTTTTTAGTTATTTATAAAAATTAAAAATTATTGTTATTAAAAAGCAAATATTTTTATAGATCGAAAACTTGTTTCAATATGTAACTCCTAACCAGGAAAATACCGAAAACAACTCGAAATCTGGAAAGTCATTGGATGGCAACACAAAAAAATTAGAAATGTTGAAAAAAGCAGATACGGTAACGGAACCAAGTAATGCTGATTCTGTTGGATCCCCAGGGACGCCAAGAAAACAAGATCGTGATTCTGCTGACGAATTATCAAATGATGAATCATCGGTGACGCTGAAAGATAATACGGAAACTGAGGGACAAAAAAGTACACTTGTGATTGAAGTCAAAAAGGAGGTCGAAACCGATGAAGCATTTGTCAACACGCCAGATAAGGTAACATATTTTTAATTTATCTTGAAAACTAATTTTAAAAAGTACTAAAAAAGTATTACTAAGAACATATTAGAAAGTGCGATACGCAATTTAATTTCATATATTTTTTGAAAGGTTGATCTCGGTCACGGTGTCTTTGTAAATACATTTATACTGGAGAATAATATTAGAAAAACTGACGTTCGCGAGACTATTCGTGACTTCGTTAGAACTCTATTCACTGATTTGGAATGCTCAAAGCATTCACTGAGTGGAAAAAAAGGTAAAGAGGCAGATTCAGCCAAACCAGAGTTAAGTAAATCAAAGCGAGCCGCAATCGTAGGTAAATAATAGTAATATTATAATAGCTAATGACTATTTCCGAGTCACTTTTATTCATATAACTAAATTACATTAATTTTTTCAGATTATGTTGCAAAAACATTTCCTAGCAAAAACAAAGATGAAATAAAAGCGTTACTTGATTCAACGCTAAAAAACAAATGCAACAATGCTACAAAAAAGTATAGAATTTTTAATAAGAAACAAGAAAAGAAATGAAGACTTAGTTTTAGCTATATTTGATCAAATTTTTTTTAAGAAAAGTGCGTTGTCTATTTCATTTATATAAAAAATGCTGGATGAACAGTATTAATTTATTGTTTTTAAAAGTAAGAAGTTATACTTTTGGTTATTATAACATTGAGTTATAACCGATGAAAATAATTCAATTCATTTTGTTTATAATTTCCTTATCAAAGGTGTTCAGAATTTCTTTTATTTCTATTTTCTAATAAACAATAATTGACAAATATTTCTTACATCAATATTATTATTTTTCTTTATACTATTTATCTTACTCAAAGATATGCTCTACTATTTAATAGAGCTCTCGATTTATAGGTCCACTGGGAGTAACGCTCAAATTAAGTATAAAGTTGAGAGTAACTCACATGATAACTCTAAAGTTGAGAGTAACACTCAAATAAAAGGTATTAAGAGTAACGCTCAACTGAACCCTCAAATTGACAGTTACTCTGAACTTGGAAGTAACTCTCGAATGAGGGTACGAAATTACTGTCACGTTGGGAGTGAACAGTTGAGAGTAAATTTTGAGAGTTTTACTCTCAAAATTTGGAAGTATTTTTCGTAAGGGACATACAAAAAAAACGCTACTTTTTGGACTATTAAAAAAACGTTGTCTGATATGGCCCAAAACCTTTTTGGTGTTAGTATAAAAAAGAAGCCTTACATTTTGAGATTTAACAGCAAATTAATGTAAGAAATAATGTTGCCTCTGAATTTGTTCAACAGTTCTAATTTTAAAAAACTTATTCAGTAGTGAACCACATTCTACTTGATTGTAATTAAACTATCAATTTCGGAATTTATTTTCGTCAGCAACAAAAAAGTGAAAATCAAATCTTTTCATATACCTTTTTCTCCTCGTATTCTTGTAGCAATACACTCTTAAGGGGGTGTCAAACCCATTTCTGCGATTTTACTGACCTTGCGGTCGGTAGTGTAGGTTTTGCTGATGATCATATCTGGCACCATCTGGCGTCAATGACTATAAATGTAACAGGAGATACGCAACGCAAGTCGTATAAAATTGCTGTAAACTTAACAAGATTTCTATAAACAATCAATGCGCGTTTTTTATTATAAATAATTATGTGCATTTCGCATATACACGCGTGTTCCGACTACACACCTTTTTTATTGTATAATAATTATGTGTATTTCGCATATACACGCGTGTTTCGTCTACACGCCTTTTCTATTATAAAAATAATAATGCGTATTTCGTTTATAGCGCAAAAATTTTAGAACTAGATCTTTTGGTTGCACTAGATTCATCCAATGACACGAATATGTTAAACTACGTGACCTGGACTTGTATATCAAGTTTCAAGTGTATATAATGCATCACTTTTTCAGACATGCAATTTTTAGTTACAGAAATGTTAAAAAATTGAATTTATATATAATTGAGATATCGTATAAACTCAAAACTTAATATGCAAGCCCTTGTCATGTATTTCAACATATTTGTGTAGTTTAGTGACTTAACTGGAACCAAAAGATCTGATTCGTTCCAAATATACGCTTTTGGCGTATGTGTTTTAGAACAAAGTACATCTTCTGGTTGTAGTAAATTCATCAAACCATATAAATATGTTGACATACACGACAAGAGCTTGCATATCAAGTTTCAAGTGTATATGATACATAAAGTGTGAGATATACAATTTTTAATCACTCAAATCTTGAAAAGATTTATATAAAAGTGCTATATCATATAGACTTGAGACAACATTTTTGGCTGCAGGAAACTTCAGAAGTAGCCTACTTAATTAGCAGCATAGCAGGAGATGTACCACTTGTACCAGTAGAAGGCAGCGATAGTTGATATTGGTCGAGGAGCTGTAGTAGATCCTGGACATACAGCTGTTATAGAAGTTACACGTATAGCAGCAGCAGCAGTTGGCCCAGCTCGAGTAGCAGCAGCAGCACCAACAGTTGTATGAGCACAAGCAGCAAAAGCCGTACACACAGTAGTCGCAGCAGTGGCTCTTGAATGTGCAGCTGGGTACACCCTAGACTACAGCAGCACTGGACTCTGTACTAGTAACAGCAGCAGTAGTTGACCCTGGTTGAGGACCTGCAGTAGATCCTGAATGTGCAGCTGTAGAACGCATACCAGCAACTCCCAACTCCATGGTCATGTACAGATGATTGAAAGATGCCAGCAACGCTAACCAGCCCATCGGACAACATGATTACAGCTCCTGGGTCGACTTCAGATGAATGAAATGGGCCAGTAATGCTAACCGGCCCAACAGTCAGCGTGAATCTGGTTTCAAGGTCGTCCCTCGACCTTCAGCAACGCCAGCCAGCACCTCCAGAGAGTGTGAAACTGGATTCAGGGTCGTCTCCCTGGTAACTGAAGCCTTCAGAAATGCCAAGCAGCATCAGTAGCACCAGACAGTGTCGATCCAGCTCCAGTCGTCTTGTCTGTAGCCATCAATGCCAACCTATAATGCACAGACAGTATATAAGTCAGCTATAGGGTCATCTTTACATCGTTGGAGCAGCACAAACAATGATAGTCAATCCTCATCTTGACTGTATCTTGAAATTTGAATGTATAAGTACAGCAGTGAAGGCAGCAAGAGCAGCAGCAGCAACAGTCAGCAGTAGACACCAAAACAAGGGATAACCTCCATGCGAATTTCCTCCTACTGCAGCACTCCTTGGTAGATTGCCACTTTCACGTCGCATCGTGGCTGCAATTTCGGTGCATCACTTTCTTACACTTTTTGCACAGCACTACACTAAAAATCAAGAACCGCGAACAGCCGATCCGCGAGCGAGCTTCAAAGCACATAAGTACTTAGGTGTACATACATGCGCCACAACACTTTTCTGAAGATAATAAAACTGTCTCTTCTGCATCACGTCGTCGAAAAGCACAGGAACTCGGTGATCGGAGGCCATTTCAAAACATCAAAACACGCACTGAAAGCGGGTGCGTGCACGTGTCGACAGCTGGCCGCGAGATAGACGCCAGATAGATGCGCACAATGTATGCGCAGTCGTAGAGCTCGCTTCGCCAGAGCCAGCGATCAGCTGTTCGGCGTCGCTTCGATGATATTAAAACTATTTTTTTTTTGTTCAAATTATACAAATCCAAGACATAATTGCCCTCCCTTTAATAATTATCTACCTCTGTGTAAATTTTCAAGCGATTATATGAACACATAAAAGAATGGCATTCGAACAAAATTTCCAGAGTATGCACGCTGCAGTTACTAATTGTCGTTCGAATGCCATTTATTAATGCGTTCATATTTTCATTTGAAACTTTGCACGGCGCTAGATGAGTCCAAGACGGAGGGCAATGATGTCTTGGTTTTGCGAAATTCGTTATATTTATTTCGTTTCAACTAATTTTCCTCCGAGTACTCACACTATCGACNAAACTGATCGCGCTGATGGGGGCTCGAACCCACGACCCCTTGACCGGGAGACAGGTGGTTTACCACGGAGCCATCGCCGGTCTGAAATTGGAAGATACAAATTTTATCTAAAATCAGGAAGGAGGGAAGATCTTACAAATTATGCCAGGCGAAAATTATTAAAAAGAACATTCGAGGAAAATAACTGTGATCAACAAGTAAGTTCAAAAAAAGTATTTACATAATATAATAAATATAATAATTGCACATAGCGGATTCTGATTGTATGCACCTGATTCTCAGAAGTTTGCACTGTAACGGGGTGGACTTGACAATGCCGTGCGGTCGCGGAAATGCCGCACGTCAACACACAGTGAACGTCGTATAGCGTCTGGCTGGTCCCTCGATGATCGGCGTGATGATAGTGCGCGGACGTTAGCCGCGTAGTGCAATCACTATCACCCGTGCATTGCCTGCCAACTTCCGTTAAATGCGTGGTACGCCCGGGGTACCACGCTTATCCGCGTAACCGTGAGTCTACCAGCGGGAGGGTACTCGGGAAAACACAAATGAATACACTGAGGATAACGTTAAAAGGAGGATGTATTGTGACTCTACTAATGATACAAATCGGTGTACAAAGTTCGCACGCGCGATGGCGAGAGGATCGCGCACAATATCACACACGAAGCCGGGTCGGGGACTCGGTGGCAGCGAGTCCAGACCTGCGGCAGCTTCGCGCGGAAGCTAATACAAAATGCAACTTACTCGGTCGCCGGTTCGCCGTTGGCTAACTCGCCCTCGCGTTCCTTACGGC
Source organism: Pteromalus puparum (assembly GCA_012977825.3). Lineage (NCBI taxonomy): Eukaryota > Metazoa > Arthropoda > Insecta > Hymenoptera > Pteromalidae > Pteromalus > Pteromalus puparum. The sequence goes on from CM053170.1 coordinate 59,549,016, forward strand.
ACTCCACGGGATTCCGGGCCGCTCGTACTCAGGTCTGGAGGCGTCCCTCCAGGTGATGACGTATTCGGTGAGTCCCGGTGTACGCCAGGTGCGGTAAAGGATCCGCGGACTATTAGCGGTATCTCGCCGATGTTGATCCGGCCGAAGCGAACTCGAGTCTCCCTTTCGCTTTCTCGCGCGCGCGTACCTAACCCTGTCGACGTCGGCCGCCGACGTCGTCTGCTAGCGTACGCGCCGACAGCTCCACCTCGCGCGACTAACGAACGCGCGGGAAATTCAAGCGCTCGTTACAGCACATAATTATGATGAAAAAAACTTTTTTTTTATCGGGCAATATGCAGGTTTATATTTGAAATGTACAATAAGCTTTAAATAAAATTTTATACACCAATTCAAATATTAGTCCAAAAATAACAAAAACTTTTTTGTAAGACTAGGGTGCGTAAGGTAAAAGTAATAAGCATTTTCACTCATTTAACAAGTTGTCTTATGTCACTAGTCAATATCACATTTCTACTTATAGTTTACTCTAAATTTTATAAAAACTACCATTCAAATTTTATGAAGAATTTTTAAACACAAATTTTAATTAAAACCACTGTATATACACAAAAGAGCACCATGTAAACTATATTCCATCATTTATTGCATGATCAACGCCGGACAAACTCTACACAGAAATAACCCGATACCTTACACAAAATAATTCTACACACATATTTGTTACACAAAAAACTCTACACAGCTATTTACTACACAGAAATACCCTACATGCATTTTTAATTATTTCATTACACCACAAAACTCTACACAATCGTTTGACTTATTGTTATCCATTGTTGCAATGAGTTTGTCCAGTGTCGTATGAGCAGTAGATAGATGTATAACCAAATTTATACATGTTTTAATAGATTTTAGATGGTTTAAGAATTAAAAAAATTATTTATTTATTATTAAAGCAGAGTCCTACCTCTCTGCCACTTAATTTTGCAATGAAAAGTTAAAGAGGTACTATACCGGTAAAAGATAGCAAGCTAATTTTTCATTAAAAATTTTTGAAAAGCAGAACTTGTTTTTAGTTTCTAATATTAGCAAATATATATTTTGTTTTGCTTAAGGAAGTTCTACCATAGTATTGCAATAGTCAAAATGTGCGCCATTTTTATTTATAGCTTATTTGTGAAATATACTTTGTTAAGGAGGTCTGATTTAGAAATAACAAACAGATTTGGGGGAAAAAATTCACATACGTAGATATGTCTAAATAAAAAACTTATGCAAAATGTTGAGTCATTTGGATACTTTTGAGACGAGATATTAATAAAAGTATTTTTTCCATTTTTACATGGAGTCTTATGGAGAATCACATTTTCCTCGTTTTAATTTGCAAATAATTATTGAATTAACAAACAGTTTTTGTTGCAAATTTTTGTATGAGAAAACTAATACTTGATGAATTCAAATTGCTTTTGAAAACGATTGATGGGTACCTGTGTATACTAATTAATTGACCTAATAAAAAAAATGTGACTTAACCTCAAAAACGAAGTCAAATGTCGTCTGTATTAAATTTTTTTGTCACATAAAGAGTTCGATATCTTTATCTAAAATCATTCTTTGTTGTAAACTAGCTTTTTATAAGTCCTAAATAAATTATGTCTCTTGTATCAAAAGGAAATAAGAATTTATAAAAATTATCCTGTTAATTACCTGTTAAAACCTCCTTGAACAAGTTGCACAGATGAAGTTACGTAAAATAATGATTATTTATCCCTATTGAAAAACCTCAGATGAGAATATGCGAATCAGGTGAGAATCAAATGAGACTTACTTGACTCTCATCTAAAAATCACGCCAAAATCACATCTGATTCTCATCTGATTCTCATCTGAGATTTTTCAATTGGGATTCCATTTATACAATTCTATTTATTTTAATTATTTATGAAAATTTTGATATCGACGCTGATTTGATTAATTTCTTAAGTTTCGTATGATTTTTATATTCAATGAACTTTCACTATATGTCAGAGCTTCTGAGCAATATTTTTAAGAGATAAATAATGTTCGTAACGTATCCATTTTCAACTACAATAAATTTGAACAAAATCTCATTTTTTAGTCCTTTGTAATACGCAAGTTAGAACCCCCTCCCCCTCCCCTCCCAAAGGGGAAAACCTACTTTTGCCTTGTGTTGCATATAGTATTTTATTCCACTCTCGACTAAAATACCACTTTTATTTATTTTAATGCTCGAAAAAACTATGTAGACAATCGTTGTTTAATTTTCTTGAAAATTTTTAAATTTTTTATTGATTTTAAAAAATTTTTTTAATTTTTCAAAAAAAAAAAATGTACGTTTGTCCCGCAAAACCCGAGGCAAAACCAGTATTCGGGAAAAATATGCTACTTTCGTCCCGCTTATCAAGGGCAAAAAGTGAGTTTTTCAGTCGGGTGTATAATACAAGTTTTATTAACATTTATTTTTGTTTGCTTACTTACTTTCTAGTACAATCATTAACTCTTTTGATAAAAATTGACACGCACGTCAAACAACAAGCACTGCTGTTTTTAGTGACGCTGGACAACGTATTGTAATACACTTGAACTGCGAAATCTCCAATAATTATTCGCGCTTTTAACCGCTGCCAAACCGTGCTTCTTGCACTTAGACAAACAATACACGTGAAGCTTAGAAAGCCAGATAAACCACTACTTTTTCGCTAAACAAAAGAGATATACCTGTTCGAACGAGCACAAAACACCGAGAGATAAACCCGCGGAGAACCGTGAATTTATGTCTTTACACTCAACACGAAAGGAAACACGAAACTAACACGAAACTCTTTCTAAGCCGAAAACCCGTTCAAGTCGTCTCAACCAGGAGTTTCGGCGACACGTCTGACCACGAGGAAGATGTTCAAGAGAAAAACCAACGAACCTTTGTCTTGAGATTGTAGATGAATACGTCCGTTCCGGACCAGAGCTGGCAAGCAAGAAAGCGAGCGCTGCTTCTTGTTCGAGCTTGCGGCCCGCGTCGGTCCTATTCGCGAATCCCCGCGCCTTGTACTAGGTCTCCTAAGCGCGCGCTTTTTGCTTATATTTCCACACGTTCACACACATAATCTTAAAGATTAAACATGATGTTATGAGGGTGAATAAATAAAGAGCACAGGCAAACACAATTCTTCTTTATGCCATTTATTTAAATAAAGAGAGAGAGAGAGAGAGCGAGTATAACACTAGATGTTAATTCGAGCGAGGCGGAAACGCAAGTGATCGAGATGATAGAATTGCGCGTGCGTACTATCTTGGCGTGTATATCGATAACGACTGATTGATAGGTAATGAGTATAATCGATGTACATCATATATATATATATATATATATATATATATTGAAGCGCGAACATTTAAAAACGAATAAATATTTAATTGAATATTTCAATAAACAACACGCTCCCTCAATTAAACTATTTATCGCAGCATTGAATAAAAGCATTATAATAAACTTTTCAAAATAAAAACAAATACAAAGATTAAAAGTTCATTAAAATCAATTTGAATAATCGATGACTCTCTATGCACTATGTCTTCTTTCTTCTTCTCTTCGGAGACCTATTCCCTTGATGAACTCTTCCAACTTGCCCCTTTCGACTGATTTAGTGAGTGCGTCTGCCAACATGCCTGTTGAAGCAACAAAGTCCACCTTGATCTCTCCACTGTCAATGCTTTCCCGAATAAAATGATGTCGAACATTTATATGTTTTGTACGTGGGCTGTATCTTGAGTTCTTGCTTAGGTCAATCGCTCCCTTGTTGTCGCAGTATATTACTAGAGGTTTATTTCGGCGAATTATAAGGAGTTCGATGGCCAATCTTCGAAGCCATAATGCCTCTTGAGTGGCTGACGATAAGGATAAGTATTTTGCTTCAGTGCTCGATAATGCAGTTGTCGTCTGCCTCCTACTGCTCCAGCTGACAGCTGCACCACACATCATAAAGGTGTATTCAGATGTGTAACGAGGATCCTCTCTGTCGATTGCTCCTCCAGCATCGCAGTATCCTACTAGATGACAACTTTCATTCCTCGAATATCTGAGTTTAAGGTCCTTTGAACCTTGCAGATATCTCAGAATCCTCTTTAGCATATACCAATGCGACTCATCATGAGAATGGCTGTACCTACTCACCACTCCAACAGCATGTGCCAAGTCTGGTCTTGTGGCCTGCACTAGGAACATCAGCGAGCCTACCACACTCTGGTATGGAGCATCCTCCGGGTTGAAAGCTGTCTGTGGTGATGATGATTTGGTTCTTTCCAACAGGGTCCATCGGTGTACTGGTTGGCCTACAATTCATCATTCCGTAGTTGGCCAGTATGGTGTTGATATACTCTGTTTGGTCGAGTTCAACAATTCCGTTGCTTTTGTCTTGATGTACTCTTATCCCCAAGCATTTCTTTAGAAGTCCGAGATCCTTGATGGTGCAGATATTCTTCAGTCCGCTCTTTAATATCTGAAGAAATTTTATGCTATCGGTGAACACTACAAGGTCATCTACAAAAAGAGCAACGATTATACACTTGTTACAAGTATTAAAACTATATATACACGAGTCATAGTTTGATCGGGTGAGTCTGAGACTTCTGAGAGCTGAATCAAGCTTTAAATTCCAATTTCGACTCCCTTGCTTAAGCCCATAAAGTGATTTATAGAGTCTACAGACCTTACCCTCTTGACCACTGACGACATAACCTTGAGGTTGTTGAAGGAAAATTGTTTCTTGAAGATCTCCGTGGAGGAAAGCCGTCTCCACATCCAAGTGAAAAATGTCCAAACCTCTTTGTGCTGCATAACTGAATAGTAGTCTGAGTGATGTGAACCTCACGATTGGAGCATACGTCTCTTCAAAATTGACTCCATTAATTTGGGAGAAGCCTTGAGCTACCAGTCGAGCCTTATACTGGGTAGAACCATTAGACGAGATCTTCCTCTTGAAAACCCATTTAGAACCAACTACTGGTTCATTGTGAGGAAGGTAACATAATTCCCACGTACCATTTTTAATGATAGAGTTGTATTCGGAGTCCATAGCTGCCTTCCATTGATAAGCCTCTGGGCTGGATAAGGCCTCGTCTTATGTCTTTGGCTCACCCATCTCACTCACTGTGGATTAGATTTAGATTTAGATTTAGATTTTATGTGTTTATTGCTGTACATTATGTTGTACAAATAATATTATAGAAAATATTTACAGATTAATTATAGGTTTGAGCGATAGATGATATGAAGTATGTTAAATAATGGTGGTGAGATGAGATAGCGAAAAGTTATGCATGAGGTGTTTGTGTGATAGTTACTATTGTTTGTGAAAGTGTGTGAGAGAATGTTGCGAGCTCAGTTGTTTCCATTCGGTTCTTCTTGAGCGAAAAAGTATTGTCTAGCCTGCGCCTTGAAACAAGAAATTGAGCTATTGTTACGTAAGTGAGATGGTAGGGAATTCCAGAGATATGAGGCGCTGATGTGGAATGATTTCCTCAGCGTCTCTGTGGCGAAGGGGGGGATGTCTAGAGGACTCACTTCACCCCTCACTGGGCGGAGGGCGACGTGGAAGTTAAAATAGGCTAAGATGTAGGATGGTACAGCAGTATTAAATAGTTTTCTTAGAAAACAAGCCATGAAGTACTTCCTACGTCCGGCGGTGGTGAGCCAGCCGAGCTCACGCCTGTAAGGAGTGATGTGCTCATCCCTTCTTACACCATAGATGTAACGAATTCCTGTATTTACCAGTCTCTGTAGTTTGAGGTCTAGTTCTTTAGTCAAGTCGCAGTATACCAGTGAGCAATAGTCAATGATGGGAAACAGGAGAGCCTGCACAAGATGTTTGCGCAGTCTAAGGTTAGTGCTTTTTCGAAAGAAGTTTAGACGATACATTAAAGAGTGAGCACGTTTACATATTTGCTTGACATGCTCTTTCCAGGTTAGCTTCGAATCTAGCAATAACCCGAGACTGCGCACGGATGATTGATACTCGACCCGGACTCCTCCTATGTTTATGTAGGTGTTAGCTACAGTTGGTAAAGCGTTTATGTAGTATGGGGAGCCCAGGACGATCGCCTGAGTTTTGCTGGCGTTTAACTTCAGGAAATTTTGTGCTGCCCAGCCTGAAATCCTCTCGGCATTAGCTGTCATCCTAACGGAACAGGAGTCCAGCTCCTCGAGGGGGCATTGACAGTAGATCTGGAGGTCATCCGCATAAATGAGGTGATAGGTGTCTGAGTCAAGGCAGAAGCCGATGTCATTGATGTATAACGAGAATAGCAGGGGGCCCAGGACGGACCCCTGTGGGACTCCCGTGTTGAGAGGGCGAAAGGTGGAGAGCTCGCCCTTATCACCAATGACAGCCTGCTCTCTGCCCGTAAGGTATGAAGCAAGCCAGCGGATGACCTGTTTCGAGAAACCGAAGGAGGTTAGTTTAGAGAGAAGTTTGACGTGACACACAGTATCAAACGCCTTACTGAAATCGAAGAGGAGGAGAAGTGTAACCATCTTTTTGTTTATCCCTAGCCTGATATCGTCGGTCAACTTTATCAGGCCTGACTGAGTACTGTGTCCGGAGCGAAAACCGGTTTGTAGATCATCAAGGCAGAGCCTCGATTCCAGATATTCAGATATTTGTTTGTGTACCAGCCATTCCAGTGCCTTTGACAGAAAACATAAAAGGGAGATCGGACGATAGTCAGTAAGAGATGTTGGGGAACTGACTTTGTTTAGCGCATGCACTAGAGACTTTTTCCAGACAGAGGGGAAGCATGACTCGCTCAGGGACAGGTTGAAAATTCTACAGAGAAAGGGAGCGAGTACTGGCAATGCCTTCTGAATTATGCCCTGTGGAATGCCATCGCTGCCTCTTGCCTGGGAGTCAAAGTGCATTATCGCAGCTAAAACGTCCGATTCCGTTATCTCCCTGAAGTTAAAGTGTGCGGGGGTGTTCAGACTCTCGAGCCCTAGCAGATAGTCCGCAACGTCAGGGGCCAGCGGATCGGTGGAAATTCCGCTAAAGTGCCTGTTGAGGTCTTCAGTAGAGAAACGAGAGGGAGGTGATTCCCTGGAGGTGGTGATTCCAAGTCTCTGTAGCTCTCTCCAGATCTCACCGGCGTCAGTCAGAGACGCCAAGCGTGAATAGTAATAATTCAGCCTGGCATCCTCGACCTGCCGATGAGCGTCATCCCTAACTAATCTATAGATTAGTAGGTCTGAGGGGAGACGCGATCTGTAAAAACGTCGATAGAGTCTGTCCCGCTCTTTCACTAGGTCACGAAGAGCCGTGGTGAACCACGGGTGACGTTTCTTTCGTGGGGTCACTGTTCGTAATGGGGCGAGATGATTTATGGCGTTAGTCAAGTTAGCGTTCAACAATGTGATGTAGTCGTCAAGTGATGATGTAGCGAGCAATGACCAGTCGCACGCACCCAAGAAGTCCCTTAGCTTCTCGGCGCAGATGCCTTTGTAGTTTCTGTAAGAGTAAGTTTGAGGTACGTGAAGTGGCATCTGTACGTCGAGTGTGGCCGTTATAAGATCATGTCCGTTAATAAATGGAGTGTCGGTCTTCCAGTGTGCGAGAAGGCGATCCTGCTCGTCAATTAAGCAGAGCAGAGATGACGTAGTGGTCCAGGTGTTTAGGCTTGGATCTCTTCCTCTGGGTTCTACAGGTAGGTGCAGTTTGTAAATAATTAAATTTTGGCGCCTGCCACGCTGACCTATATATGTATATATATCCACCCTATATTATATAGATCTAAGCGTGATTTTAAGCAAAAATCCCCTCCACCCCCCTCCACCAGCCCCTCCATGTCCCCTCCACTTTTTAACGTGAAATTGTTTCAAAATTTACGTTATTTAGAAGGGTCAAATCCCCTCCA
>CM053170.1:59580314-59616445 GCA_012977825.3 Pteromalus puparum
CTTTGCCCCGTATATTTTTCGCAGAACCTTATTTCGAACACCTAAAACTTTCTGTCGCTTTAGTAAGCGCCCAAGTTTCGCACCCGTCAGGATTACCGGCCTTATTATAGTCCTGATATATCCTTACTTTACATTTCTAGACAGCCAGTCGTGTGGTTTAGTAATCTATTCACGCCTGTAGCAAGGGTTACCGAATGAAGTCTCTTGTTAATCCGGCTTTAATTTCGTTCGATCATTTATGGTGTGCCTAAATATCTGAATTCGCTAACCTTTCAAAAGTATAATTTCCGACTCTAAGATCACCCTCACCTTCGCAAATGGCCAATTTATCCATATCTATATTTCGTTTTCGATTCGCTCACCTCTAAAACCCGTGTCCTCAGCCGCCTTTATGGAAATTTCCGCGTTTCTCACTACGCTCCCACCGTTATCCCCTAGTTATGTCCAAGTCATCCGATACTCTAGAATTTGTGTTTTTCCGGTTAAGGTGCACTCTAGCCCGCTAGTCTGCATTTTTCTAAACATAATTCTATAGCGTTAAGTTAAAGAGTACTGTAGAGAGACAGTCACCTTGTTTCAAACCGTCGCGTATCATGAATGATTCGGATACGTTACCGCCTACTCGGACCTTTCCCGTGCTTCCGTTTAGACATATTTGAATTAATTTCACGAGTTTTTGGTACTCCGAGAGCACCAGGATTTGATACATTTGCTTCCGGTTGTAGAGTCATACGTTTTTTAAGTCTAATAAGTCTTGGTCGTTGTTTGTCGCAATGTTCCATTTTTCTCTAACAACTGTATTATAAGTAAACATTTGATCGCACGTCGACCTGTTACGCCGGGAATCCACACTGATAGTCTCCTATTATATCTTCGCGAAGGGCGTGAGTTGGCTGTGTAGTTTGATAGACTTTGTGCAGTAGCTAAGTGAGATTCCCGTGTTTATTGCAATCTGTCTTATCTCCTTTTGGAAAATCGGTATAATGATAGTTCTTTCCAGTTTTCCGGTAGTTTCATTTTTCAAATAAGCACATGATCGCCATGATTTTTCGTGGCTCCCGTCCGGCGATGCTCACGTTACTTTGTGATATATCCTTGTGCTTGAAGCAACGTTACTATTTACTATAAGATCTTTTGCCGCCGGCCGAAATATTTATGAACTCTAATACCGTTATCGTTGCTGGTTTCGTGCAGGACTTTCCTTGCCTTAAGTGGGCTAAACACCATTTCCTCTTTCCTATTTTAGCGTGAAATCCCCCACTACTATTTTGGTGTCGTAGCACGCGAACTAGCGTCGATTAATTGCTCCAAGGCTTCGCTAATAAAGATCCTTCACCTCTTCCTCTTTGTCCTCCGTAGGACAATGCAACGTTAATAACCACGTAATTGTACACGCTCCTTCGATGACGATATACGAGAGTCTGTCGTTTACGAATTTGAAACTTTATAACCGCTGTGTATAATTCTTTTGTCTAATCAGAAATCCGGTACCTAGGGAATTGTCCGCTCGGCAGCCGCCCGTACATAAGGTGAAGTTTTCGTTTCTAACATACGCTATCTTGCCACGAGTCTTGTATAGCTACTAAGCTCTAGATTGTACCCGTCAGCCTCTTTTAAGATTTCCCGGTACGCGCCTGCTCTGTAAACTGCGCACCATTCCCACTCTACCTTTAAGTCCCTATTGATTTTCGGTTTGGTTTTGGTTTTTTTGAGCATGGTAGTAAGGAAACCCACGACGTTTTGGATCCTGTTTCCGATCGCAGGTGAATCATCCGTTCTAGAGGTGATAACTCCCATACCTCTCTAAACTAAGTATCGAGCGCTTTCCGACTTTGATAGGACGCGAGATCAGCTCATCAGGTCGGACACACTACGGAATCACGCTCGTATCCTAACGCCCCCTGCAAGCAGCGCGCTACGCTGGCTTCGTTACCCTGTAAGACCAGGTGGCGAATCATTCACACATCCCCTTTCGGGGCAGTTGTCATCGCTCCCGCATTCTCCACGGCAGCAGGATTTTTGTAATGTGTGCTAAGAGAGATAGATTATAGACATAGTTAGGTATGAAGAGAGAGTGAAATAAGAAATATTGTTGAGTGTTCGTTGTTGTGGTGCTTGCGTAGCGTTTCTAGATGAATGCGTTCGATCGCCAGTGTGGGCTCATCACACCCACGCCCGGGCCTATCGGCTGTCCGCGGCTGCTTATTCGATTTATTCGCAGCTAACCTCTTTCTCAGGGGCCGTTCCTCTATCCGCAACCTGAGGACGCGCCGTGTAGTGGTGATAGGCACCCACCCGTCCGCTCTGGACGCACAGATGAATATATATCATTCCTAATATATATATTCATAATCTATAAAATTATAGTATGTAAAATTAATAATAATTTTGAATAATTCCAGGATTCTGTTCCCGCTCATGCTTCTGAAATTTTCAAAAGAATCATACGTAAAAAACCAAACCAAAAGACTCCTTTTCCACTCTCATTAAGAAAATTTGCTTCCACACTTCACTTCTATTCTCCTAAGGCCTATAATTATGTACGAAATAGTTTTATGAAATGCTTGCCTCATCCGATTACTATAGGAAAATGGCACAGAAATGTCGAATGCACATCTGGTATAAACGCAGCATCTTTAGAGGCTATTGCAAGAAAAGTTGACGAACAGAGACAAAAAAATGAGAAAAAATCGGTATTGTGCAATCTCGTAATGGACGAGATGAAAATTAAAGAATCTGTTGATAATGTTAATGGCAAAGAATATGGCTACGTAGAAGTTGGGAACGGCGCAGATGAAAATGAAATACCTGCAGCAGAAAATGCCCTTGTCGTCATGTTAGTTTGTGAAAATGGCAAGTGGAAAATTCCGGTCTCTTACTACTTCATAAATGTCTTGAGTGGAGAAGAAAAAGCGGACATCGTACTTACTAATTTAAAAGCTCTACACAAAACTGGTGTCACTGTAACATCGATAACGTTCGATGGCTTGCAATCGAATATAACTATGTGTACGAAATTAGGAGCGCAAATGTTCGTTGAAACTTCATCAAAGCAGTTTTTTACTCATCCCATTACTAAAGAAAAAATTTATATTATTTGTGATTGGTGTCACGTTTCAAAATTAGTTAGAAATTCCATTGCTGTAGAAGATTTATTTGATTCGGATGGAAATAAAATTTCTTGGTCGTATCTCGAAGCTTTGGTGGAGTTTCAAGAAGTAAATGGGTTGCATGCTGGAACGAAAATACGGAGGCCACATATTGATTGGGAATAAAACAAGATGAATGTGAGATTAGCTGCACAGTCTCTAAGTGAAAGTGTCAGCGTTGCATTAAGATGTATGAGAGACGAGCTTTTCAGCTGGCTGCTGAGCCAAGCCAAGTCGACTGAGCAGCACGCTCTCGGCATGAACACTTTGAAACGTCTGTGTATGCGTAAACTTCCCAGTTTACCACCGGAAACAATAAGCATGACTGGTCTGAGCCTCTTCCAACAGCTCTGCAATCTTGCGAGGCTGGCAGCTGTACATCTGGACAGACCGCTTAGAGACGTAGACTCGGTAAGCATGGCCACGATCCAATACCTCAACGCCTACTACATGTCTCGCCAGCTTACCCAGGAGATCAAGTTCGTCTCGCAGTGCATGACGCATCTCGCAGCTGCTAGCACTGACCTCGAGAGTAACGAAGAAGCTAGCTTGCGCTGCATTCAGTGAGCTTTGCTGTTGCTCAAAATGCACCTTGAAGCTTTCCTTCCTTACGCCAACTCTTCGACATCTTCATGTCCGGCTGTCTTGAGAATAGCAGCAATATTGTTTGGCTAGTCTGCTGAAACAACTATGTCATCTTGGAGTGGCGAGAGACGGCAAGAGAAGAAACAAAGCTGACAAACTCGCGATCCCACGATTGAGCAAAGAGCTCTCAGCTTGTTTGCTTATTTCCTCGAGTCCGAACGAAAAGCGTATAATCCAAGGAGCTTTTGTCGTGTCTATTGCCCTTCCCACATAGCAGCGTGCGTTCGCGTACGACCGCGTTCGGCTGCGTGCGACTGCGTCGAAATCGCTAGTAATTTTTGATGTTGCCAATACAAAACAGTTACTATACGTACAGCAAGGTATCGAATGAACGAAAGGTTTGTGTTGGCAACGTCAAAAATCACTTGCGATTTCGACGCAGTCGCACGCAGCCGAACGTGGTCGTACGCGAACGCATGCTGCTATGTTGCCCTTCCCACATAGCAGCGTGCGTTCGCGTACGACCGCGTTCGGCTGCGTGCGACTGCGTGCGACTGCGTCGAAATCGCTAGTAATTTTTGATGTTGCCAATACAAAACAGTTACTATACGTACAGCAAGGTATCGAATGAACGAAAGGTTTGTGTTGGCAACGTCAAAAATCACTTGCGATTTCGACGCAGTCGCACGCAGCCGAACGCGGTCGTACGCGAACGCACGCTGCTATGTGGGAAGGGCATGTGGGAAGGGCATATACGATGAACCACGAACCTCTGAATACCGGCGAGCAAAAAGACGGCCGAATTTTTCATAGACCTCGTATCGAAATTGGAAGAGATGACGAGCGACCTCAAGACACTAGTTAAGACACTTTTCTGCGGTATAATATCGAATAATGTCGTCTCGCTCGATTGTGAACACGTGAGTCGTACGCTTGAAGAATTTTACCGATACTGCAACTACTATATTGTTGAGCTTTCCGCTCTCTCTTCGTGAACTCCAGTTAAGTGGGTAGCTTGAATTATGATTTATTATTTATAGGTTATATATTTTGGTTTATTGCAATATTTAAAAAAGGCATGATACTGTTATGAACAAGTTTTATTATATACCAAAAATAGCAATTATAGTACACCAGTTAGATAAAGTAGGAGGAATATAATAATATTTTTACAGCACTAACTTTCTATTCCTTTTATTTTTTTATTTTGCTTCCTCCTCAAGAGGAAGCTTTGTAATAGTAAAATTTTCAGTTTTGCTAATACTTCGTGGAAACGCATTTGGAGGTGTTTGGAGTACGAATCATACGTTTTTAGAAAATGTCCGTGCGGATGGCTGTGTGTGTGTGTGTGTGTGTGTGTGTGTGTGTGTGTGTGTGTGTGTGTGTGTGTGTGTGTGTGTGTGTATGTACGTATACCGCCATAATTTTGGAACCATGCGACGGATCGTAATAAAATTTGACATGCATATATTTTTTCTAATTCTGAATTTAGGTCATTTTTTGTTTTATGATTCTGACCATTTTATGGCCATATTATAGCCATTTTTCTATTTTTGAAAAAATATTTTTGCTTTTTTATAATGATATGATTTATACAATATATTCAACAATAGTGTATCTAAAAGAACATAAATTTGTCTACTTTTTCCCGCAAGATTTTCTAGATTGACTGATCTGTTCATTTTTTATGATATAAAAGGTAATTTTTCGATAAACATATATAACTCAAAAAATAAATAGTTAAATGTTTTGAAAAAATTCATGACAATAAAAAACAACGATATCTACTAGTTGTAAAAATTTTAAGCAATTTTGGCGACTAGTTTTTGAGATAAAAATCAAAAACTAAAAAAAATGTTTTTTTTATGTCGTACGATTACGGGAGTAAAAAGGTTTAAATTGAGTTGAAATTTTAGGAAAAGATTGATCTTTTGATCACTTCGGCTAGGTTCTTTTTGTAGCTTATGAAACCTTTTAGTTTAAAAGATATTAAGATTCAAATTCTTCAAGTCTCACCCTGTATACTCTGTGTGACTGAACATTATTATTTTTGTTAAACCATATAATTTGATAATTAAAGCTTAGTATATTTTGAGAGTTTTCATGGTTTTCAAGGAGTTCACGGAGCTCTATCCTTTTGATATCCACCTTAACCCCCACTCCCTGATACCCCTCCCCTACAAGTGTCTTTCTAACCTATCCTTTTAGTATCGAATAGTAGCGAATATTAAAATCAAAGAATGAGTTGATTGTCCCATGTAATTATCTTCCACTAGCAGAATAGGAGGAAGCTAAGTGCCANTTTGACAGTTAAAATCATGAATGAAGCTGAACATGGATTGATTCGGATAGGTGTTTATTTAAAATCTGTCTACTTAATGTTCCTCCTCTGTTACTTTGAAGTAAAATGTGAGTATTTTTAAATTTATATAAATACAGTTTCTAAGCTTTTAATTAGGATGACTCTAATAAATATATTTAATACAATGATTAACATCAACAAATTTATAATATTCAAACTTTTACTCTTTTCATAATTTTTATGAAAAGAGAAAATATTTATGAGCAGTCTTTTAATCTCTTTGGGATATTTTCATTGGCATACATTTATTATAATTCTAACAATGTAAATTAGACAGGAATATTCTACTTGTAATGTAAGAAAGTCAATGATTTGTTTTTTGCAGTCTTTTACTGACAATTGGAGAGTATGGGCAAAACAGAGAATTCTTATCCAGCTGCTCGAGTTTTTCCAGCTATTCGAGTTTTTTGAGCTGCTCGAGCTCGTCGAGTCGAGTTTTTCGGGCGGGAAACTCGTCTTTTCGGGAACTCGCACAATCCTACTTAGCTAGACATAGCCCGGCACGCTGAGAAGCTCCGAAACTTTTTTTTGTGATGCACGTTTTCTGAAACGAGTAATCCACAAGCGTATAAATCGAGCACTTTTTTTCAAAGGCTCGCGCAAACTTTTCTTTCTACTGTGTCCATTAGTAGTCTAGTACATAAAAAATTAGAGCATTATATTAAATGAATTTATTTAGGACCTGGTAAACTTGACATATAATTTGTATACTTCAACTTTGTCAGGTCCTGGATAAATTTATTTACTCTAATGCTCCAAAAATGGCAAATGGAAATAGGCTTTTTTGAGTTGTTTTAGTATTCGTAGGAAACAACGATATGTGTGTGTGTGTGTGTATATACGTTTATGATGTGAATCATATATATTCTATATATATAAAAAATATATGAGAATATATATACATTTAAAAATGTGAGTAGAAGAAGAAATTGATTATAGTGAGATGAATGCACATACCCTTATATTGAAATCATCACTATTCCAATGTTAATTATTATGATTATTATTATTATTATTGCTATTATTTTTATTATTATTATTACTATAATATATTGTTAGCAGTTATCATGTCCGTCACGTTGTCGTTTTTCTTTTAAAAACACTCCTTACATTAAAAAAGTTTGTCTGCATTTGTAAAATGTTTTAATGAATTTATTAATTGCACTTGTTACAGTATTTAAAAATTATTATTATTGATGTTATTGTAATAAATAATATAAGAAAAACGAAAAAAATAGTGGAACAGTATTTAAAATTTTAATAGTAATTTTAATAGTAATTGTAAAATTTTTTACTCTCTCAAAAATAGATTAGAAATCCATTTTGGGCGTTTGTACAGTTCGAATCACGTGTTTTTAGAAAATGTCCGTAAGGATGTGTGTGTGTGTGTATGAGTGAGTGTATGTATACCGCAATATTTTTGTATCTAAGTCGTGAATGACAACAGAATTTGACATCTATATCTTTTTTTATCCAAGGACTTGGCAGCGGTTTTGTTTTTTTTATAGCTATTGACAACGAGATTGTTATTTTTCAGTCTGACAGAAGATAGCCTAAGAAAAGTATCTCTCAATAAGTACTGCTCAGAATTGTAAAAAAAGTATTATAAAGAAGAAGAAAGAATAAAAGAGAACGAAGGAAAAATAAGGCTACGGTCGAGTTTGATTATTTTATTGTAAAAGGAAGTAAGCCAAAAGATAAAAGAGAAACTGCTAAGCTCGAGGCTAAGCTAGCTTGGTTAATTTTGAAGGATCTGCGCCTAATGGCGGGTGAGTCAATTTCCATAAATATATTCCTTTATTTCCATATGTATGTATATATATATATATTTTTTATTATTTACATGACTATGTGGGTGGTTTTAGGGGATTTAGTTTTATAATTGCTTTTTGCCTCCGCTCCCCTTTCTCCGGTGTGCCGACGTTTTTATGCCCGCGGTACGTGCATTAGCGCCGATGTATTATTACTATAATATTACTATATTATATTATAATATTACTATAACAGTTATCATGTCCGCCTCGTCGGCGTTTTTCTTTTAAGATAACTCCTTATATAAAAAAAAATTACGCTTCTACAATTAGAGTTTTGGCAGTAAAGGTCGTAAATTTGTAAAAAACATTGTAAACTAAAAACAATGTTTGTATATATCATATACTAGATACAACAAGTCTTCGAAGGCCAGAATTCATGATTTTCATTTTTACAGATACCGTAGACTTACTTAAGATTTGGGCTTCGAAGGGCACTTTTTCTTCGACAGAAATGTCTGAAATAGCTATAGTTTCCAAATGAATGTAGGGATTGGAAAAAGATTTTAATTTAAAAAAGTAGTCCATAAGTTAATAAAAAATTTTGTTTAAAAATTCAAAAAATGACAAATATTATGCATTAATTATAGACATCGCATACACACGCACTCTCATGGTGTTCTAAGGCCTATAAAATATTAACAAATTATATGGATGATGGGGTGACCAAAAGGAAAGGTATAAATATCTACCTTTTCACACACTTGTAGATGAATACAAGCCTTCTTACTCTCGTAAACGTTGGATATAGAAAACTCATTTTCTTCAGTTTTCGACTTGTTACTGAAAACCTTCGTGTTTGAATGAATTGAAATTTTTGTGATACACAGTTTGATTCATAAACTATCATTCGTTTTCGTAAGATTTTAATATTTTATTTAGGAGATATACCTTATTTCGGAAAAATAATTTTTTGCTTTTTCTGCCTTCTCTATCGCGAAGCGTGTACAATTTTTCACCGGAGAGACGTTTAAACGTGCTTAACGCGCATTAATTGTATTGACACATTTCCAATCTTTAGCTTTATAAGGTAATGTTAGTTCAATTTTCCTTATTTCATAGTAAAAAATCCCTATCCTTGATCCTACAGTATCGCATATCTAGTCTTCATAAGTAAAATAAAATTTCGCATTTTCCAAGTCATTGCTGAGAGAGTGCGTTGTTTCACTCAGGCGTCGATTTGTGTATTAGTAAATTCCATTATTTAATACTGTGGGGGGGGGGGGTGTACCTCCGGCTTGCTTCGCTCGCCAACCTCTCAATTTCAATTGCTTCTTCCTAGAAAAAGCTTTGTAATAGTACAATTTTTGACTTCATCAAAAATACGTTAAAAACACATTTCAAAGTGTTTGGAGTTATGGAGTGTGTGTATAGTTTAAGTTATAGTTTAAGACTTTATTTCAACATGAAGTCAAAATATGTACATTGTCGTTTTGCATTATTACATATTAAAAATACATCATTGCATATTATCACAGATTTGTCAGAGTTTACACTGTACATTTATATGTTGCTTATATTTAGAAACTTCGTGTTCATCGCTAGATTACATCGCTATAGTACATTATTACATTATTAGTTATTGCATACAATTACATAAAATTACGTGTGCCTGAAGCCGCATTAACATCAGTCGTCTTCGCAGGGCTGGTGTTAGTACCTGAACTCGGAATTTCGAGTTCTCGTGGGTTCCTACGCGAGGTCCTGGATTGGTTTTTATGAAAAAGGGCGGCAAGGTACGGAGGCTGACCCATGACAATCGCTTTGTAGAGCTGTACCAATGTAAAATACTCCCTTTTTGCCTCCACTGTTAACCAATCCAGTTTCCCTCTGTAGGGGTTGATGTGCTCGCCCTTCTTAGCACCGCATATATATCTAACGCAGGAGTTTTGCAGTCTCTGAAGTCGCGTTTGTTGCTCACCCGATAAGTCAAGGAAGACCAGAGAACAATAGTCCAAGTGAGGGATGGCGAGAGTATTTGCCAGCTGCTCACGCAAGGCCTCGGTGGTGCAGGATCCGAAAGTTCTGAGACCATATAGGACTCTGTTAACCTTTCGGCTGATCGCGTCTACATGCGCTTTCCACGTCAATTTCGAATCCATTACCACCCCAAGCTTTGTTACCGTGTCATCATATTTTCTCAAATGTTGCACTTATATTTGGTACCAAAGTATATTAGTTCAATTATTGCAAAAAATTTATAAACTAAAACTAAAGTTCTCTCAGTCAATGTTTGTATTTATTTCAGTAAGATCCGATTCAAAACGACAAATTTTAGTACAACCGTCTACGATTATTCCACGATCACTTGGCTAATCTTGTGAATATTGTCTAACAATTTCAGTATTGGCTATCCAAAAATCACGCTTCCAAAAGTTGATTTTCCAATAATCAAGCACGTCTTGTTACGGTTTCTTTGCCTGCTGGGTAATGGCGTGATTTCTGAATTTAAGAAACGTCAAATAAACTTGATTTATAGCATGAAGAGCGTGTTAACGATGTTTTATTATCTATAATGTCAAAGTTCAAATTAATAAATTATACATTTTCCACCACAAAATAAGTTAATTGAGTATTCGTCTGTCAGATTAGATTTTGGGGTAATGCAAGCGTCGCGTCAGCTAATACATTTCACACAGAATGCGTTTCTACTGCCGGAGTAGTTAGTACTTTTTCTGCCGGGGATAGAGTAGAAAATATGAGTGTTTATTTTGTAGAATGCAAAGAAACAGATGTAGTTGATAACATGACCGAAATAAGGTTAAGGGGCCTCCACACCAATAAATATATATATATATATATATATATATATATATATATGGCAAAACCGGGGTAATTTTGCGCCATTAAATCTTAAAAAAGAGGCATTTCTCAGCGGGGAAAAAATACGGACATGTTCCTTGGCCCAAGGAAAGATCGCCGAAGCGAGCTTATGTCGTTGGGATTATTTAATTTTGTATACAAAATTTACGAAATTCAAACAAATTTTTCCGGCATGAGCCGTCGAAAACATTGGAATATGATAGAATCTTTTTACTTTGAATAATTTGTGTTAGTAATTTTAAACACATTTTTTCTACTTCAAATACGATATTAATCTATTTATGTGTGTGTATTAAATTTACTTTATCCTCATTTCCGCTTTTCTTGAATAAGATTTCCGTTGAGTCCAAAATGTTTTTTTTCCTGTTACAGTGTCGTTTTCGAAAGGGTACATTTGTAAACATTTTTTTTATGTTGGTATACTTGTCGTAAGATATTTTATAAATATAAAATAAATAAAATTGACGAAACCTTTTTTTCTGAAAGCTCGATCATTAGAAGTAAAAAGCAGGGTTATGCGCATCCGATTCCGTCAGATTCAAATGTTTTCGATAGCTCATGCCGGAAAAATTTGTTTGAATTTCGCGGTTTTTTTATACAAAATTAAATAAACCCAACGACATAAGCTCGCTTCGGCGCTTTGTCCTTGGACCAAGAAACATGTCCGTATTTTTTTCCCCGCTGAAAAATGCCTCTTTTTAAGATTTAATGGCGTAAAATCACCCCGGTTTTGCCCAGTCATGATATATATATATATATATATATATATATATAATGACTGGGCAAAATATATATATTGGCGTGGAGGCCCCTTAAGGAGCAAATATATTGGCAATGAAAACTACCACCGCGGGTCGGGGGGAGCTACTGTCGTCAAACCAATATGGCCGGCGTAAGGGTACAAATTACTATGCATTTATATGGGAGTGTTGTAAAAAACAGCATATAAATAATTATCAATCACTCTGATAACGTTGGCATTGCAATTAGAGATGCTTTGCGTGTTAACTAGTACTCACGGAATCCGATTGAATACCAGAAAGTATTAATGTAATTAAAATAATTTTAATCGGCATAAGCTCTACTTGTATATCTCACAATCATAATGCTGTTATGCATACATGAAGTATTTTTGACAATTATTAACACTTATTATAACAAGTATATAAAGTAATTTTATACATTTTATTAAAATTAAAATTATAAGTAAAATGTAAAGGTAAACTTTGATAAAATGTATCATAATGAAATAATTATCAATTTAAAAACACTATAAAATAATTATTTAGTAGCTTGAATATTTTTGACCATTCAGATCGATTATCTACAATCTAAATAAATATATTCATGTAATTTTGACACCAGATTTCGAAGTTCTCATTTTTGCGGTTTGACTATTTATTTGGGCAAATATTTTAGGTTCGTAAATATATCAAGTGGCGTGGTAGCGCCACGAAGGCGAGTTTGAGAAGCAGGCGAAGCCGCGGCGCTCATGACATATTTACTTCTATATTGGTGTTCAGAATTTTCATTAAAAAAAAAAAAATGCTTATCATTACTATTAGTCAGTTTTTTTGGCTTATTAGCTTGTTTTCTGAGCTAAACTATGCTTTCCAACAAAAATATTTGTGAAAGAGCTGTTTACTTTTATAATATGTGAGAACATAATCGAAAAATGCTGAAATCACGTATTTATTCTTCAGTTCGAAATGTGGTAGGACTGTGAAATTGGCTGCAGAAGGTAAAATTTTAAATTTTAAATATTCCAAACATAAAAAAATTTTAACATTTTAAAAATTTTCCAAATTTTTTTCTCAATTTCCTATTCGTTTTGCATGCTTAAACAAGGGTCTATTCATGCCCTTATCAAAAAAAAGTACGGTATTCAACAAGGGGGGAGTGGCTTTTTCAGACAATTTTCCCCCCTAGTTGCACAATATACTATAGTTCAGGTTACAGAAAAAGAGGTGCAAGGGTATAATTGAGAATACCACTGAGGATAGTTTAGAGAAATAAGATGCAAGGATGTAGTCGACAACATGACTGACGATAGATTAGAGTAAAAAGATGTAATAGATGGATGTAGTTGAGAATATAACTTAGGTCGGGTTGAAGAAAATGTGTAAAGATGTAGTTAACAATATGGCTAAGGTTAGAATAGAAAAAAATCGATTTAAGGATAAATGGTGTAAAGATTTAACAAAACATAGAAATAACGATGGCATAAAAAAACATCGCTAGATTTAACGGGCAAATAAACATCGACACCTCCTTTAGAATTTGCTGAATATGACTATAAACCCAATGATCCATATTAAGTGGACACCAAAAAACAGCGAAATGACGTAAGAATCGTTCATTGTTCACCTAATAACAATTTGTTTTAAAATTAATGGTAACGGTAACGGATTTTTAACCTAATAACCCAAATTAAGGGAGAGTCCAATAATCCAAAATGAGAGGGAGTCCAAAACGGTAAAATTTTCTGAAAATCGTTCAATATTAACCAAATAACAAAAGTTGGGTTAAAAACAACGTAAATAATAACGGATTTTCAACTTACACTGAAAAAAAAACAGCAGTTTCTGCTTCAAATCACAGCAATTTTGGCTGTGTTGCCACGGTAGCGACTGTTCAGTAAAAACAGCGAGTGGCCACTCGTAGTTTTTGCAGGTCTTGACAACCCTGGTAGAAAAGTGCCTATTTAAAATGGTCGTAAAGGCAGAAACTGGCTAAGTAAAATGTGAAAAAACTAGACATTTTAAATTCCTCAAATGCAGCGATATCTTGTGCATTTTTTATGGGTGAGAATTATATTTTAAGAAAGTATCAATAAATCAATTAGTTTTTTTGATGCAAGATACACAATTATTAATATTTAGGCGTATTTATTTGACCTCGTGCAGGGCGTGGGTTCAAATCTCCGGTCAGACGGAATTTTTTCTGATGCAAATAATTATTCTATACTTTACTTTAAACAAAATACTCGAATCTAATCCTGCTAGCTACGATTTTCCAATTCCAACCTCGAACCGCGATGAGCCACGTGTAATTCAGTTGTGTTACTCGACCAACTTTAATGGGCTGTTTGTACTCAGAAACAAGGTAGGCAGAGTGAATTCAAGAACTATCCAATAAATAGGTTAAAAAGCGTTTCATTCAGCCTAAGAAATGGCAAAGAAAACAACCTAGTTCTTGGATTCGCAGTCTAAGAACTAGCCAATAATGGGATTGCGGTTTCTACCAGGGAAGCTGTCTCTTTCGAGATTATGAAGACCTTTTTAAAACATAAGCAAACCTTGAGAATGTAATATTTTTAATGAGTAATATGGTTAATAAAAGTAAAATTATAAGTAATGAACATTATAAAAGATTCAAATTCCTTAACAAATATGAACTTACAATTAGTACCATCCCATTATTGCATGCAGAGTGACTATAGCAAATAAGGTACATGAAAAATTTTAAATTTTGTTACTTATCGGTCCTATAATGGTCATTACTTATAATTTCATCATATTATTCATTAAAAAAATTAATTTTTCAAGATTTATTTATATTTTAAAAAGGTCTACATAACCTCGATAGAGACAGCATGCCGAGACCTGCCCAGCAGCAAGTTGCCACTCGCTGTTATTACGGAACAGTCATTACGGTGGCAACACTAGCTAAAATTGCCGTGTTCTACAGTAGAGGCTGCTGTTATTTTTTTTCAGTGTAATAACCCGAATTGAGAGGAAGTTAATTTTTGAAACGGCGGCGACGGCGTAGATTTTTTATTATACTATCTAAATCCAACGTGCGCATCGCGCGCTCAATTTTTGAAGGTTAGAAGTTCAAAATCGTAACTATATTCAGACCGGATATTTGTTTTTCAACCAATCAAATCGTTTCATTAACGGCTTCGAAACATCTGGTCATCACCTTTTTACAGAGAGTGAGACGGCAACACCGCGAGGTCGGTAAGAGAGCAACAACGGATGACTTAACGACACCGATAAGTTACCGACTAAGCAGCGCTAGTAGTCACCATGTATTAACCTACCCAAGCGTGGGTAGAGGGCGTGCGAGCATATAACATTAGGGAGAGGGAAGGCTACGGATATATAAGGAGCCCGAGCCAAGCAGTGGGTCACTTTTGATCTGACTCTCTTACATGGAGCTATAGAACGAATGGTAGTACTCGTCTATTGCTTCGGCTTCCAGTGTACTTAGTAGTCTACGAGCATAGCGCTCTTGAACAGTGCATCTGCCGGCCATCCCTCTCCCCTTAGTTATTAAGAGTCAGATCATGTAAATTCTATTGATTCAAATACAAGTCATTCAGTACATATATCTTGATTTTCACACCTAGTTATTATCCTGATTTTCACACCTAGTTATTATCCTCTCCCCTCCTCACAGGTGATCCTTCGGTTCAGGATGGTAGTACCCTGAACCCCGGGCTCTCGCCTGATCACAGACTCGTTGTGAGATGGTAGTACCTCACGTACCAGTCTGACGCTGCGTGGATTACCTAAGTGTGTGGGAGAAAAGGGATATTTCTCCTCCCCTCTCCTCCCCGATACACACGAGCAGCGTCCCCCTGGCGGATATCCGTTACAGGGGGTAGGGAGGCTTGCGATTACCCAACCGATAGTGCGGGGTAATCCCGGGTCCGACGACGATCTTCGAGTGTACATATATTCCCTTTAACTAACCTCGTGTCTCGAATCTCTCGCGGTTCTACTAACCATATTAGACCGTTTCAAGAGATAACATAATATAGAGAGATTATGCAATATCAGCAAAATATATGTTGTCCTTTTATTTAAACTGTCTTGCGATACAAATTAATGAAGTCGTATTATCTATATTGTTTGTTTTCCTTTATTTTTAAGATTTTCCCGTTTCCTGCCTGTATCTGTAGCTGCCATAATGGACAGAGTAAGAACTTGAGGTCGACGTACAAGAAACTACGTAGCTCTCGTACGGCGGTTACAACAACAGTCAATTAAAAATTGATAACGTAGTTTGTAAACGTCGCTATCACAGATTTTATCATACATCAATTTACATGGGTTACTTATAGTGTCGTGATTGCCGTACAATAACTGCGTCAGTTCTTGGGCGTTTACTTTTATCTGAGTAACCATTAAAAAACGCGATTTTTAGTTTAACTTTTGGCGAAAAAAGAATGTAGGGGAGATGTGCCCGTACGGATACCCTTAGCTATTTTAGGCATAACTTTCGAACGACGCGATAAATATTCGAATTCGAAATTTCAACGTAGTCCATTTTCTGCAAGCAAATTAACGGGCGCCAGTCAAAGTCGCCACTAAAAAAAATTATCTGCGTTAACGTAAAAAGTGCAATTTACGAGATCTCGATAACATGCGCCCAGTATGGGGCATTTTAGCTATTTCGGCTGTAACTATTTACTTACCATCCATAAAAGTAAAAAATTAAGTGAATTTTTTCCCAAAATAGCCCTCTATGATTAGGAATAGTCCCGATTCGCCGCCCCGTGCAACAGTAAATTCGCGACATCAATATAAAAAGTGAACTTTTCAATCCTTGTAAAATAACTTTTCACACTTTTGAAATGCACATTTACTTATTTTCCTTATAACTTTTGCCGTGATTAATTAATAACGGCACCGAAGTATGTTCATTAGACCACAAATATGTGCAAAAAAAACGACTTGAAGTAGTTATATCTGTTATTGAAAGCTGGTAACATAAAATTACCCATACTAGGCATTATCGATACGGGCACTTCTCCCTTATGTACAGATAGCACTGAAAATAGCGTTTTTCTAAATAATCACTCACATTTGATTTCTTCATAACTATAAAAAATAATTTTTTTATTTATTTAGCTGGTGTCTTTACCCGGAGAACGGGAGGAAACGTATAATTACTATTATAATGGTTATGTATACCACCTCGATACGCGCACAGACTATATCTATAGATGCCAAAAAAGGTCGTCATTGCAATGCCCTGCATCTGTCAGAACCATTGATGAAGCTCTGACAGTAGACGATAACTTCAGCGTTGAGCACATTGGGCACGAGCCTGATTTTGATTACATGGAGAAACAGCGCTTTAAACATGAACTTCTGCGACGTTGCCTCGAAACGAGAACGGAACTTGTAACTATTTTCGAAGACGTTTCCTTAGAGTACGTTATAATTATTTTGTTAGTTACAAAATTCGGCGCTCAATTTTCTAAGGTTATAGTTTAAAATCGTAACTATATTCAGACCGGATATTTCTTTCTCAACCAAGAAAATCGCTTCATTAACGGCTTTAAAACATCCGGTCATCACTTTTTTTAAAGAGAGATTTATACAGAAGCATACACACGCACACTTATGGCGTTTTAAGGCCTATAAAATATTGACAATGTCCTTTCTTGATGTAAGGTTCCCTAGAGTAGCAGCAAGTTTCAAATATAAAAATGAGAGAAGTTTAATGGCCCAATACAGGGCGTTGAATGTACCTCGGCTTCCCCGCACGATGCACGAACTTGCGAACATACTTCGTGATTATCCAAAGGTACAAGGTGTTTGTAGAGGTGCCTGTTATGGAACAGATGGTTCTGTCGGATTGGTATTTATAAGTGACAAAATGTTGGATGCACTACGGGAGTGTGAGGTTCTCCTTGGTGATGGTACTTTCAAAGTAAGATATAATCAATAAATTATTATTTGTAGTACATTATGCAATAAGAGACTAAAGTCGTAGATAATCACCCATTGGAATAATAGACTTTAGTTCCGTGCCTGAGAGGAATAACGATGTATATCAGAGCCCGCTTCGATAATGACGTATCTCACTATCCGCTCTGAAAACGACGTATCTTGAGATACGCTTCAAAAACGACGTATCTTGGAAATCGCTTCAAGAACCACTTTTACTTTTGAGATTCTTGCTAAATATCTGTATTTTGTTAGTAGTTGACTTAATTTTTTTCAAAATTTTTTATTTAACAAAAATCACAAGTAAAAGTGGCTCTTGAAGCGGTTTCCAAGATACGTCGTTTTTGAAGGGGATCCCAAGATACGTTGTTCTCTAAAAAGTGCTCTAGATGGCGCGGTGTCCTAGCGTTACTGTGCTAGCACGGAAACTTTGATCCTTAATTTTTATTTTAAAATTCTTTTTGTGCATGTATCTACTTTTTTTATATTGAAAGCGGGATCAAAAAAGATAAAAAATTCCTTTTTTTTAATTTCTATTTTATCTGAATTTCCTTTCTATGCATTTGCGAGAATAAAGTAAAACTTTTAAATGCTGAATCCTCATTATAAGGAATAGAAAAATGCGCCTAAATAATGGTTGAGTTCATAATTAACCGTTCAACGTATTTACAGCCCAAACCATCAGCACCACCTGATTGCGTCCAGATGTACACGTTCCATCTGATAAGACATCTCTCAGTACGTTATTTCTATGTATATTATTATGATTCAGTGCGCGTATACACATATACACACACACACACACACACACACACACACGTGCGCGCGAGACTCAGTTGTCCCCCTGTGAATAAAAAATTAAAATACGCCCAACAATCAGAACGTAATTTTGAAAAAAAAAATACTTGAAAAACTTGACATGCAAGCTTATATTCAGAGTCTGTAGTATGTATGTATGTACAGATAAACTTCTGAACAAGTTTTTCGTACCAATAGTTGTTCGTATAACTAGAAAATCACGATTTGACGCCATCTAAAATTACGAAACAAATACATTTATGTTCTTGTTTTCAAATCTTATCTTTTGCAGTTCGTGAAGAACAATGTCAATATTACTGCTCGGAATTATGTTAGTCTCATATAAAATCGTGTCCTGCCCAAAAGTTTCGATCACTTCATCTTGAAGGAGTTCTATTTATTGCCTGATTGGTCAGTTAAAGGCTGCGGTTGCGGTTTGATTTTGAATTCGATTTTGTATTTTAAATTTTACAAGAATGATACGTACAGCAAAAAAAAAAGAGATATTAGGATAGTTTTTTTTATTATATTCAAACAGTTACTGATATTTATAATTTAATGACTTCAAGCAATGCACGACATAACCTATAAAACTTGTACTTATGCATTTAGAACCTCAAAGAAAATACTTCCTGAATTAAAAAAATTCACTTTTATACCAAAAATAAAGTCTGAACCTGACTCTTATGAATGAGTCGTTCATGTATGCACACGTATCTAAAAGCCTTTAAAAATGTAAAAAATTAAAACGCGCGGAGCAATTAAACTTAATTTTAATAGTCATAATGTAAAAGTGCGGACTGCTAGAGCGATATTAATACCACAACAAAGCAGTTTTGGACTGGCTTTTTTGCGCCTAAACTCTCCGTGTCTAGCAGGTGAAAATAGGTGGCATATGGACATTTCTCCATTTCTCTTATAATAAAATGCGCGCCGAGTGTAGATATAGTGATTTGCCATCAATTCTAAAACTGCCTTGTTTGGCCTGTTGCTTTGGCTGCTCTTGCTGTAACTGCGCGAATCGCATCAAAGTCGCCAGATAAATAAACTTATCTTCAATACATTTTTTTCTCAAAAATTTGATGGGCAACTGATGTTATAATATTCTTTGTTGTACTTAAAGAATAATAATATATAATTTTCATAATTTTCTGGTCACTTTACTGTAACGATAGGACCTCCTTCATTACATATCTTACGCTCCCTGAATCAAAACGTTCGCTCTGCATCCTTGGGTGATGCCGAATCGTGCTTGGTTATTACACGCAACTGAAAAATTTGACGCCCTGTCTGTTAAATACACTACTTTATTTCAGGGATTTCCATGTATAACTGTTCTCACAAGCAGGAGAACCAGGGAGATGTACGTGGCGATCTTACGTTTTATTTTGAGCCTGGTCCCCGAATTGCGGAGAAACCTACGCCGGATACTGACGGATTTCGAGCCCCCGATGTATTTGGCTATACGCTCAGAGCTTCCTTATGTTGAATTAGCAGGCTGTTATTTTCACTATTGCCAGGTTATGATTTAAATTAGCATTGATTGAGGGGATAGATACCCTTATAGTAGATATCATTCTATTTCATAGCCAGGACTAGCCAGCAACAGATTATGAAATGTTGTAAGGGTATTTTATGGTATGTTACTGGTTAGTCTTGGCTAGGAAATAGAATGATTTCTACCAGTATATATACACTCGGCGGTAAGGTATTCTGTTAGAACGTTTTGAACCGAATGGCAACGTCACCCCATTTTTGACGGGTTTTGACGGCTTTTTACGGTTCTGACGATTTTAGATTTGCAGAGGTTATATGGGCCGGTACCGTCAAAAACCATGCGACGTTGCCATTTGGTTCAAAACGTTCTAACAGAATACCTTACCGCCGAGTGTACCTGAAATTTTCAAAAGAAAAAAATGCATTTTATCTGTATTAATGAAATACGTCATATACCAGATACAGCATATCTTGGAGAGGCTATTTATTCTGTAAGCCCTGGTAGAAAATAACCCAACCAAAACAACTTGCTTACTAATTATTGGGCAACCCAATATTAATTCCAATGATTTGCCTTGATATAAGCCAATAGGGAACAGACATGATTTTTAAAACCTTTTTTAAAATAAAGTTAAGGTTAAATCTTACACAAAAGAGTTACGATTTCTACTGCAATATTTGTTATAAGTAATATTGTTTTGAAAATTCTGTTTGCTAATGATACGTTTAAACGATAGAGAGCTCACGTGATCAATATGGCGGCACGAAGGATGAAAATATATATAGATGTATAAACACATGCCAATTCTAATATTGTACATAAAATAACCCTATTGTTTTCTCAAAAATCATAATAGAGATGAGAGATAATGCTTCAAAATCAAAATGGATTAATGATGACTGAATTTATGTACTCAAATGCCCGTACGTTAGGTTAGGTCTGTATCTTTCGAGCCGCCATATTGGAGAGCTGCCGTTTTAAAAACTACTCAAACATATGAATTTTTAATTAATCATATTAGGGTCTAGAGGTACTAAATCAGCAAAAAATTGATACATAACATATTCTTATGCTATTTTCTACTGTATATAAGTATTTATATGTATATAGCAAAACCATGTCTGTTCCCTATTGTTAGCAAACGCTTGGGGAAATTTAAAATATACTATTTTGAGGTTATCAAATTTTGATGCCTTTATGATTTTTGTAATTTAGATTATAGTATTATAACTATCGTAATTTGTCTTACAAATGCTAAGCTCTCGATGACTACGGCGTAAATTATCACCTCGATTATACGTTCCGGTCACCCACAACTCAAATGTTGTCCAGGTGTTTATTATGAAAACAATGTTATTTTAAGTAGTGCGCTCCACGGCTTTCGGGATGTAGATATAAGTTATACTTGAGGATAATGATCATGTTATCCAGGACTCTCGTAAACGATGTCCAGGTGTCCAGCTGAGGAAAAAATTAGTTCTAAGTATTTTTTTCTTCAGGATCCCGTTGATGCATGACCTCCAGCTCACTTCCGCGCAAAGATAGGACCAAGAACTACGTCCAATAATTTTTTTAAGTCATAAAAGCCATGGTTTTCCCAAAAGTTGGGAGCAAATGAAGGCGTAAATTAACATAGGTAGTAAATTAAATTTTGAATAATATATAGGCAATCGTCAAGTACTGGAGGATTCAATGCGGGATCGAAAGTACACCTGAAACTGATAGAGTATTGGAGTATGCGCTTTCACTACCCTTCTTGCCTGCTCAAGAGATTCCGCAAGGCTTGCGGATAGTGATTCAGTTAATGAATAACCATCACATTCCGAACTCCGATCGGTTCGACCGCTACTTTGCCCGTTTTTGGGTTCCCCTAGCAGCCATGATATCCCTGTATAGAAGACCTATAAAAAGCACGAACATTTGTGAAAACTTTCACAAGTGGGCTGCTTTTCACTTGGGTATCCGAGTAGCATTGTGGCTATTTTTTGGTAGGTATTGACTTAATTCCTATAAAATAATACTTGAATATTTTGTATACCAGTGCCGGTTTTAAATTCGCCAAGACACGCTTATCCGTTGCGTAAGTATAGCCCTTTCTAGCACCGTGCTTATCACCTTTGCTACGCTCGGGTGCTAACCTGACGGTGCCACAAAGAAGTGCTTACGGAACGGCTAAGCGTGCCTTGGCGGATTTAAGGCCAGCACTGCGATAAAATATTGTAGTACAGTACGCGTGTCTCCAGTGACATTTTCGGGCTCAGTGTAAGAGCTTAACTCGCCGTGCCAGAAAGTGCCACTTACGCCAATTGTATCGCAATGTACTAGTTTGTAATAAGTAAAGTCGAGCTGTTTTGCCAGTCACAACTTTTCATTTTGTGGACTTATGTCACTATGACATGCACTGTTTCTGACCATAGGAGCATGTTTACAAAAATATCGAAATTTTTACGCGAAAAGGGAATATTTGAATAGATAGAATCTGATATAAACGTTATTTTCAAAAAAAGTGACGTAAGTCGTTTTACCTGATGGAAAGCCACAGATTTACAAAATAAGGAAAGCCCTTAATGCACATTGTAAACAAAATTATAGGAATGCAAACTTTTATACACAAAATACATCGTACAATTTTATCATTCAACAGACAGATTGGTGAGGATGCTAAAAGTATACGATATACGGTATGATACCGTAATAAGATCCGGTATGGTGAGATGGAATGGGCCGGCAGGCTTGCTAGCCAAAAATCGAGAATTAGAGATGGCCGAAGCCGCAAATTTCCATCAGTACGTATACTTGCATGACATCTTAAAACATATGGGTGATTATCAGAAAAACGTGAATATCTGTGTCACACATACCTACAGCAAAAAGGAAATATTAGCAGGATCTTATAAACTTATAAAGCCACTTCAAACTATTTATATGAAATGATGGATTAATTAATTAGGCCGTGCGTGCTGTATATTATCATCGCCTGTCGCTATCTCGAATTTCATACACTTTTCGGTTCGATAAACCGTTGTCATGTATCAATTGTATTGAACCTATTTGATACAAATTTTCACTACACATACTAAATGATCAAGAGTTTTCAGAAATTACAAAACAAACGTAATTACCGTGGACATCAAAATTGTTGATTAGGGACACTAACAAATTTCTTTACCGATTTCCTCGATAACATTGCCATATGTCACAAACGTGTGAAAAATTATATTTATACTAGTATACTATACTATATGTATACATAAAACTATAACCTTTTTTGTATCAAAAAGTAAATATGCGTAAATATTTCATTTTGATCTGTAGCTGTTTCCAAGAAAATATGAACTTAAATTTACATAGATAACAACTTAAACCTAATAACAGCTCTAATACACACGATTTTTTTTCGTCCAAAAGCGAGACCATAAAATCTTGTTTCTGAAATCACCCATACGCCGACGTTGCAGTACGTCTATATTAAAACTATTATGTAAATGAGGGTACCTGTCAATTTTGCTTCTTTGCTAACCGTAACAATATTATTTAAAAATATTGTCTGTGTGTGTGTGCGTGTATATATATATATACATATGTGTGTATCTGTTTATGCATATAGAATGGGTGTACAGCAGTATCTTGATCTTATCGTAACGCAAAGAAGGAGCTCGTACTTACCACAGTGTAAGTATTATGTTTGGCAATTAATTTAACAAAATCATATTAAATTATCGTAATTTTTTTTTTGATTGGTCTAACCCTGGTATAAATCAATTCCATTTAAAAGCTAGTAAATACCTCGTTTCTCTAGAAATGAGAGAAACGCTCTTTCATACTTTAAGCATTCTTTAGTATAAACATGGTGTAAGATATTAATTATGTCATTTGTCAAGGCATTTTCAAGCTTGTTTATATGAATGTAATTGATTAAGGCAAACTAAAAATAATCGTTAGTTAATGGGTGGGAAAAACCTATGTAAAATGAACTCGGTCAAAAAAAAAAAATGAAAAAAATGAGAAAATCATGAATATCTTCATAATGCGTGTTCTATATACGACTTTTATCTACAATAAGTTACAAATAACTTTAAAACTAATCGAAATTTGTAAGCTTCTTTGCATTTACTGTACAATACAAAAAGTTATAAATGGCAAAGTCAATATTATGGTTTTGAGGTTAGGTTTATTCTAGAAAATGATTGAGACATGGAAGAAAAAGTGTTTCATCACAAGCTAGTTATAGGCTATTTCTCATAGCCATCTCTTAGTTTTCAGCTAATTTTAAATATTCTAATTTCTACCAGAAAAAAATTTATAAAATTAGATTTAATTCATAGAAAAATATTCGCAATTTTCTTATTTTTTCACTTGTGTAACCTGGCTTATTTTGTGTGACACTTGTATAACCATTATTGGAAGAATTTTCAATTAAATGCCTTGTAATACGATATGACTCTATAACAAACGTGCAAAAATGTTCGAAAAAGCGTTTTATCGCTGGTCAAAAATGGCTCATAATTCGCCCATCTCCAATATTATGAGGTATTTACTAGCTTTAAAATAATACCTATTTCTAACAGAGTATAATTTTGTAAATTCATTTATTTTGAAAATTGTTCCATAACAATCCGTCCGTCTCCTTGATCATTGTAAAAAACACTTGGAAATATTAAATTGATTCATCATAAATTCACATAAATATATGTTACTTTCTTATATACAGTTGACTTACTAAACGAAGTAAGAATAGAAGAGGATGTCGAAGAACTCCAAATTCAAGAGTTTCGCAACTTAGCGGTAAATTTGATGCCGGAAGATTTTCTAGGTATATTTATTTATTTATTTATTAATAATTCAACGAATATTGTTCATGGTATGTAGAGCGACTCGCACTCGAGCGGTTAGTTTCGAGCCGTCGACGCGAGGCGGCTCCTCGTTTGCTTCTCCCGTACTAAAAGTAGGCGTCCGGGAGGGGTATAGTTAGGTGAGCGCATTCGCGTGGCGCGCGTTCTCACACACAATAACCAGAGCGAGAGGCCAAGTCATTGTGTCGTGAGCGTTCCCTTACTCTCGACAGCTTGTGCGAGAAGCCGAGTTGCCGAGCAGTAAGCTCTCTCGAAACCTTCGTGTACGCGGTCGATTTCACTCGTGCAAAACTTATAATTTATCCGTACAAAAAGGGGAAATTAAATTCTTTTTGTTTGTTTTTTTGGTATGCATCGCTCTTGCGAATATCGTGCGTCGCGTATGCATTAACATTGTAATTCGCTCGGGCGATAGCGAACAAATCTTTATTTGTATCATTTGCATACTCGAGGAAATCACCGATAATTAAGTATTTGAGACAGCGCGTTATTGAACTTATTGGTTGTACAACATTTAAAAGAATTACTGTTAATTTGAATAAACGGTATCTTTGTATTATCTCCAATTATAAAGAATGGAGTTGTAATTTGAGAAACCCAACCCTTTCACCCGTATTGAGTAGTCCTTTAAATAAAATCAGCAGTGCTTAAGTTTGGCACGTAAAATATAAACAAATATATTTTAGATATACTTGTTTCTAATAATTATGTACCGCAGTGAAGTTTTCTTTATGAGGAAAGCTGCAGCAAATTCTGCAACCAAAGCTGTAGCCTGGCATGTATATTTTATTTTTTGTCCTCTAATAATATTATTAAAAAATAAAAATGTTGCAAATGCTAATCCCTATTTTCAGTGCTATCATCCGGATGGTAGCACCTACTATAGGCGACTCTTTTTTCAATTCTAATATATTTTACACTTTTAGTATCGAAATTTCCCCGTCCGCTACAGACAGTAGGCGCGAAAACTCTACACAAGCACTGCAAGAGAAGCTGCAGAACTTTTACATAAAATTCTGTGGAACATTCGGCAGAAAGTATGGAGAGCGTATATGTAGAAAATATGCATGCCAGGCTACAGCTTTGGTTGCAGAATTCGCTGCAGCTTTTTTTCATAAGGGTTTAAAATTGAATCTTACACGTGTGAGACTTATTTTTCTATATTATATAGCTGTAAGCGTGATTTGATGGCATATAGCCGTACCATCCCCTTCCGCTCTTTTTTAGTTAATAACGTAAAATTTATTCAAAATTTATGTAACTTTTTACACAGCCCTTCTATCCCCCTCCGATTCAATAGTCATTGATCTAGGAATAAAATAAAAATGTGGTAATTTATGTGTAATATGTATCAAGTTCTTAAGACATAGATGTATAATAAAAATGAAGCGTAAAAATTGTGATTGGGGAGTTGGTGAGCGGGGAAACCATCTAGTGCGCATATATGTAGATATATCGTCGGTCCCTACGAAGACCAGCACAGCCCAGATTCTTATCGAAGAGTAGCACGGTTCATTCTCGCCGCGAAGAGTAGCACAGATACCGCGAACTATTTATTCCTTAAAATGTCATTAACAAGAGCTAGTTAATATAAACATCTACAATATCAGGATTAAAGTAACAATAATAAAAAATAATATATATTAATAAATAAAACATTTATTTATTTTTATATATTTACAATCGAGTTATAAAACTCGTGGTATTTTGATGGTACAAGCCGTTTAATTAGTTACCATCGCCTCAAGGTCAGCTTTTTTCTTTTCACTTAGTGCTATTGTTGCAGTGTAAGCTTTTGGAAATTTATTTATTTTTTTTATATTTTGCCATTTAAACTTTTTTTTTAACAAATCCGTGTGAGAGCCAGTCGAAACAGGCTACCATGTTGTGTAAATATAGAAGTATCATGATTTCTTAATGATTCATGATGATTAAAGAATAGTTACCAGCATTAATAACATTTTTTAATATATAAGAAAACAACGACAACTATTACTCAATATATTATAAAGTTTATAATTTAATGATTAATTGTAATAAATTATGATCAACTGTTATAGAATTCATTTATTCTGTAATTTAGAATCGTCAATAAATTATTAGAAAAATAAATTTCAATTTTTTCCTCTTGCGATGGTAATCACCTCATGACGTAATTTACATATATATATATATATATATATATATATATATATATATTAGTATATAAATAAACGATAATTGTCCGTAGAATAGGTCATCGCTAGGTAGACAGGGGGCGTGGCCTACTGGCGCCAGTGACTCAGCAGTTGCAGGTGTGGGGGTCCTATGGTGGGGGGGGGGGGGGGGTAACGAAGGTCGCGGTTGATTTGGGACTAGCGTGTCGAGATCTTATCTTTAATAGGTAATAAATATCTGGTCAGGCACACGTGACATTTTTAAGAGTGTATAACAGTGTTCGTTTAGTGATGTATTGTTAAACTGTCGGCATCTTTTTAGAAGTTAGCGGTGTAAGACTATAAAAATGAATCAATCGGAATTCACAGTAGTACTCCCTAGTAATAGTAGTATGAAATTTTTTTCCAGGACAACACGACCACTAGTTTTTCAGTAAGATTACCGTCGCGCAATCGATTTACATGAAAAGTGGCAAGTTGGACTGTCAGAAATTCATATACCCTGCACTACGCTTCATTTACGTTATAGAGATACGTTAATATCACTATAGAAGGGAAGGATAATTTTCATTTCCAGCAATGGTGCTATATCGATCCGTCAAAGTTTGATTGATGCAATAAATGAAGGTTTAAGGAATATCACGACGGTCAAACGGCTAAGGAATTGATTTACGATGAAAAAGGAGGTTACGTCACTTTAGAGAGAGTATCCGGAACTTATAAAAAGAAAAGTAGACTTACAAAGGCAGTAAAACGTATTCTTGGTTTTGAAATGGGCACCTTATAGAATAACATTGGAGACACAAACTAATACCTTATAGAGAATATGTAGCTAGCCGGCCCTGCCACTCTCGCTCACCGCTATAGCCCGATCAACTTTTTACTTTATTCAAACATTTGTGAGCCGTGTATTGTAGGAGATGCACATAGCGCCTCTGTTAAGAATTGTAAATGTTGAAGCAAAGGATTGTAATATGGTAGTGACGATTGTAAACGGATATTCGCCTGTGTAATTATATACCACTTTTGAACAGTCGTTTCAACACTATACTTATCGATATAAGGAGATCAATTTGGGCAAGTTATATATTATTCGAGTTTGGGAACGTTGAACTGTTACAACTTCATTTTAGAATAAGACTTTTAAATAGGTAATAAATATCGGGCCAGGCACGTGGTATTTTTAAGAATGTATACCCACTGTTCGTTTAGTGATGTATTGTTAACACTGTCGGCATCTTTTTAGAAGTTGGAGTGTAGTTTTAAAATGAATACAGATCCGAATTTCGAGCGTTAAAATGGATACTCGCTTCATGCGCACCCCTGGACTATGATTGTGCTGGTCCTGACAATCAGGCAGGCAAAACAGTCTTTGTGCAACGGTTTTTGAAGCATCCTCGATGTTCTTGCAAATGTGAAATTTGAAAGAATATTATTTTATTATGGTGAATGGCAGAATAGTTATAGAGTGAAAAATGTTGAGATTGAATTTCGCGAAGAGTTTACCTCGTAAGAGGATTATTCCAATACGATCCAGAAGTTCGAAAATTAATAATAATTGACGATTTGATGCGTGAGTCTGCAATATGCAACAATTATTGATTTATTCAGTAAGGGAAGTCACCACCGTAAGGCTTCGGTGATTTATATTTTGTCATAAATATATTTCATAAAGGTCAACAGCGATATATCTCTGAATGCAAATTATTTGGTTTTATTTAAAATCCTGCAGAGAACGTGCTCAGATTCAGCATCTAGCCGCCAGTTATACCCTGAGGATCAAATTTTTGCAAGAGGCTTATTTATGATAGTAGCGCATAAAACCGTACTCTTATTTAGTGATTGATCTTAAGCAAAGTACACCAGAGGAGTTACGTTTTCGAAGTTGTATTTCCGGATGATGTAGTATCAGTAATACATCTCCAAGTATCATCGAGTAGCTACAGAAACCGAAGCGGCGTATATGAGCTGGTGCAGAAAGAATATGTGGTCAAGTTGTGAGAAAGCCATGGGCAGAAGGTGGCATCGAAAAAGGCTCGGCCGTGGAAGTGAGAAAAGGCGGTTGCCGGCAAAGAGAAATTAGTAGTTGTGCTATTACAAGCTTTGAGACATTCGAATAACGAGCAACGGGTTAGCATATTGGCGCATGCCGATAAAAAAATGGGTACAATGTATTGCGAGTGTGTCGTTTAATGTGTGTAAATGGTGTAGTAGAAGTTGAACAATTACTAGACAAAAACAAACTGAAAATTGGTATTATAAAAGACTTTAGCGGAATTGTGACGCTAGAGACAAGACGAAAAGGGTGCAGGGGATGGAAAAATAAAAAAGCGAATAATTGTTCAAAGAAGGAGGAATTTTTGTTAGTTCATTGTAGCACCAATTTGATGCTTTTTATGTAAGATAACATGGAAAGGCCGAAGATGGTTCATTCCACAACAAAGTTTGCAGGAAAATGCAAGAAATATTAAACCAAAAGCAGATCGAGATGATCTTGAGTAGTATGAAACGGTGTGGAGATAAATTTACACGGTCTTGATAATGAGATGAGGATATTTTGGATTCTCAGAGCTACGATACGGATGGTGACAAATATCAAATTTTTTACAAGTTTTGCCAAGGTACTGTATGTCTTAGTTGACGAAAACGAAATATGTTGAAAAAACTGTTAGTAGCGATAAAACAAACGGAGGGAGTGATGATTATATACTTTCCAGTGTACGAAAATTATATCAAATGAAACAAAAATGTTTGTTGAAGCCACTTGAAAAATAACAAAAATAGAATTAAGTTGGAAGAGCATGAGGGAAGCTGTGACGATTGATGGTGAAAAAATACAAAGTCGAACATAATTGACTTACTCATGATGTAGCTAGAATGCGTAAAAGTAAGAGCTATAACGGACAGATCACAGTTTGCTGAACTGCTTCGCTGCAACGGAGACGCCTATACGAGTTCAATTGGGAAAGAAAATTATTTGAATAATGAAAAGATCGTTGACAAAGTCTGGTTTTGAAAAATCTCTTGAAAATAGTCGGTGGAAAGAGTTGGTCATCTGAGAAAAGTCTGAAATAATTATCATCATTTGTAAATGATACCCGTTGACCGATTACAGAATAAACGTAAAAGTATAGCCAACATCAAACACCTTTAGTAAAAAGTGCGCGTGAATTACGTTTGGATAGCCGATGAATGGAAGTGGCGTTGAGAAACAGTAACGATCCTGGATAAGAATCAGCTTTCTGGAGCAGAAAATTATATACCTGTAAATAAGAAAGTTATCGTCAGCGGTTGATTCAGGACTGGTTAACAAAGCAAAGATTACTTATACGTTACATAAGCCTATAGAAAAAAATTTTGCACGTTTATACTATAATGTGTACGGCTATGACCAGCTTTGGGAGGCTGATTTAAATTGTTCTGACTCTCGAAAGAGTTATAAATGATAATTATTATATTATATAGTAGCTATTGATGTTTTGTAGTAAAATATGCAATTTGTCGATCTTTGGCGCATAAAACAGTTGCAGAAGTGACGCAATAGGATTCAAGAAAAATTCTAGACATCGGAAATAAAAAGGCGATGACCTGGATATGCTGAAGACAGATAAAGGAAAAGAGTTTGTCGAAGAGGAATTTCAAATTTTAAAAGATCAAGGATTAAATTCGCCGTTGGCTAGCATCGCCGAGTAAAGGCGGCTGTGGTCGAAAGATTTAATAGACACGTTGAAAGAAGCGAAATGTTCAGTTATTTCACATATAAGAATACAAAACGTTATATTGATGTATTACAGCGTTAGTCGAGAGTTTATAATAATAGGTATAACATTCGACGATAAAAAGATGAAACCCGCAGCCGTAACTCGAGAGAATGTAGAAGAAGCGAGAAAAAATATGTTGAAAAGTCTCAGTACTACGGCAGATTGAACGAAAAAAACGCTAAATACAGGTGGATCAGTATGTGCGGATAAGTAGAGGAGGCGTCACGTCTTTGAAAAGGGTTATGAGAAGGTTGGAGTGAGGAGATTTTTGAAGATCCGTTAAAGTGAAAAGACGTAAAAGAGTTATTTATGTTAGCGAACTTTGCGATTGTCGGGAGAAAAAATTTGAAGGATTTTATCGCCGGAAAGAACTGAGCCGTGTACATAGTGAAGACGCCGTAACGCGACGAAGAGTACAAAATAAATGAAATTTTGAAAAACGCAGTGCAAAGGATCTAAAAAATGAGTATGTGTAAGCTGGGTCGGTTATTCCGATAAAATTTAACTGCTTGTGATTCTTGCAAGTGAGTTAAGAAGCTGTAAAAATGAATAAGTCTGAATTGTTAATCTGAAGCAAAAGTTTTTAAATATGGTAGTATAGGTAAAAAGCTATTCCCAAGTTAATTATGATCGTTTTTCAAGTTGTCAGATATTGAAATATAAGGATCAGTGTGGTAGCCCAATACGCATTCGAGTTTGGAGCGTTGACCGCTACACCACTTTAGAAGAAGAATTTAAAATGAGTTATCTACGGACGCTTACTACAGATGCGCCAGAGTGGTGGATGGGGGGCGGGAGTACGCAAGTATATACGTTGGTTCGAGAGGGGAGGCGAGGACATGGTGTTGATCTTTTTAGCTTGGTCTATTTCCGACGAGCATTCCAATTTGACAAAAGGTGCAGAGCTGTTGGACGGGAAGCTCTGAGAGCAGGCATGAAACGTGATTGACGATGGACGGATAATGATGTCAGTTAAGGATTCATTTAACATCGATATAGCTGATCAGAGACAATTTAAAAGCGCAAGGTAGGCGAGAAAATAAAAGATCTAATGGAGGGGTCCGGATATATAAGGGTTGCTTAAGAAGCGTGCGGCACACTTGCGCGCACTCGCGTCGTACAGCAAGACTCTGGGAAAAGAAAGAAGGCGTTCCACTAAAAAAGGCGGCGAAAAGGAGTGAAACGTTTGAATAGACGGAAAAATAAGACGAAGAAGAAAGTAAGCTGACGAGAGGAAACAAGTGAATAAAAAGAAAACTCGAAAAATCAAAAAAATCTACGTTAGATAGTTTGAATTAACGAAATGTCTTCCGTACATCATCTCAAACGTTTGTGAGTGTCTAAATCGGGAGCTCGATTTATTCTCCCTAACCCGAATGGACAAAACCACCATAGAGTCATCATCATGTGTGAGTACCAGAGCCTGTTTCATCGCTTCGCGATCAAGCACCGATAGAATTTTTAGTCGCGCCGGCGCAGGCCGGAAGAATATATAGATCTGGCTCATACTATGTTAAAGTGACACGTGCAGTTAACACCATACAATGCAGATCATAGGATGCGAGTGTGGCACCTGTAAACAATTTTCTACAGCTCCATATTTAGTCGGTGACGTTTTTTTTCAATCAAGAACTTGTGACGCGACCGTTAACACGTTATATCCGTACAGGGCATATATCGAGACTGTTCTAAATTATGGCACGCATGCGAAAACTTCCCATCTTTCAACATCATTATGTCTATCGGATAACCAGGGAAACTGGATCGAGAAACCTGCTTTGCTAGGTTGTACAATAAAGGCTCTATGAAGCGTCCAAAAATATATAAGTGGTGAAAAAGTAGTGGATCTACTGTGGACATTTACATTTGACGTATTTGTAATCAGGATAGATTTTCTTTTAAACGGTGTTGAAATGAGCGTTCGTATTAGTACGTTCAAAGGATACTTTTTGTTAACTGGATGCTCAGACAAACAATTACAGTGTGCATATAACGGAGCTAACATTACTTGTCCGACGGCAAAAATAAATCCTGGTGTTTTAGTTTGCGCACAGCAAAAACTTTATCAGCCAACAACTGCAAAGTTCCTCGTTACACGTGTAGAAGTAAAATCATTTGTTCATGCATAGCGGAAACTTGTGATGTTAGCCAACGTCATTCCTGGGCCAATTAGCCAAAAAGACTTCATCAATAGGATTTGTTAATAATAAAGCATTCCCTGTGATAGAACACTAATCTTTCCAATTTCCAAAATTTCCGATATTAATTATTTATCACTTATATGCGACGGCTACGCAAGGTGCCAGGCAAACCTTTAGCAGCCGAGATTTTCAGCCAGCTTGCGCCGCTTAATACGTTGACTGTTATACAACACTTTATTTCTGGTACTCGGAATACATTTTTTTGAATGAAGTAACGATATTGATCGTCGGAATATCCTGATGGATTTGCTTATTCGCCGTTTGATTCTTCACGCCCCGACATGTTCCTGCACCTGCGGTACACATTGGTCCATTAGTCGTCCGTATGGAAATGTACGGATCGAAAGTTCGCCTTTGAAATCCATTGAAAAACAACTGTACTTGTATCGGTTTATGCAGAATTTGAGAACATTCTTAGAAATCCGACTGCTTCACGACCATTATTTTAGATTATAATTCATGAGTTTTTTAAGGATGTACGCTTAAGCACTCTTCATAGGTAGAGTCAAACAACGCTAGTGGTTGTGCGCTGGTGTGGTGGGGACTTGGTTTTTCGAAGGGTGTGCATCAAATCTATCACGAAGAGGGGGGTGGCTGAGTCATATATATCCCGGCACGTATTTGGGAGAGCAGGCCAGTAAGTCAAAAAGCAACAAATGAGAGGGTCGACTACATTATAGACCGTCCAAAAAGCTTTCATGACCAAGGCAGGGAGTGTATCTTCGCGAAAGAAATCGCCATCATTTGCCTAGACCTTATAATTTTTTTTCACATTGGATTGTTAAACCGCCGTGTCTTACGAGAGCTTCCAAAAGGTATAATTTCAATCAATTCTACCTTACGCTGCTATCAATCACGGTTTGGAGTGGTAGATGAGAATCTATCATTGAAGACGTGTATTCATCTTTACGTTCTGCTGCCACGGGATGCTCAAAACACTTTATGTGCGCGCTATCAAAAAGTGAGTCACTAGACGCTGTTTGGGTCGAAATATTGTTATTTGGAAGAGCTACAAATGCCCTTCTTTTAAAACTTGCCGCAAGTAGACGATACTTTTGTGCAACACCGGTGGAAAAGCCGATGCATATTCTTGTGCGTTACGCGGTACGCATATAACGTTACGCATATGGTTTAAGAAAAACGCTCTACAGTTAAAGATATAGCACGAGATGATTATGAAGAAAAAGAAGAAATCTTCGCAAAGAAACCAGCTAGAGGCAGGTCGTTGATTCTTGCTCCAGGTAAGCGTCAACCGAGCCACCACCACCATCAGTTCTGCCTTCCCCTACCAGTGGAGTGATCAAAAGAAGGAAGTGCAGTGCTGTGCTTTGGCTGCTACTGTTTGGTAAAAGTGGGGGTGATATTTCAGAACGCCTTATACTTCAAACCGTACCATGAACACCTACAACTACAGAAGGCGTTAAGAGGGGAATAGCGGTTACAGACAGGTGGGAGTCTTCCAGCAGACAGGTTGCCGAAGGTGTGACGAGACGCGGTTGCTTTATTGTTAACACCGACGAGCATCAATTTACCTGGATCTCACTGGGTGGCAATCTTTGTGGACACAAAAACGGGCATGGCGTATACTTTGACTCCTATGGCTTACAACCAACCGGCATATCACCAGTCGATGGACTCCGAAGAAATTGTATCGCGCTTTTCACATGGAGTTTCAAGTCAGACCTGCAAGTTTCGATACGCGAGTGTGTGGCGAGGACTTCATTGTATTCATTTTTTGTATTACACGTGATGTCGTTATAATGTCTTGAAAATTGTTCATAAATTGTCACCGAAACGCCGCGGGCGCACGACCAGGTTATGTCTGGTAATTTAACAAGAAATTGATGAAAAATATTAAAATATTAAATAAGTTTCAAAGTGTTACATAATTGCCTGTGTCATATGCGTGCTTGCAATCATGTAGTCGAAATATTGTAAATAGTTTCTATATATTGCTGTGAAGACCGTTTAAGTTTGGACTATATCAAGTAGAGGATATTGGAAAAATGCTATCAGAAAGTAGTGGGCGTGCCGTCCGACAACGGCTACATATTAACGGATGCCGGAGTTTTC
Organism: Pteromalus puparum; assembly: GCA_012977825.3. Classification (NCBI taxonomy): domain Eukaryota; kingdom Metazoa; phylum Arthropoda; class Insecta; order Hymenoptera; family Pteromalidae; genus Pteromalus; species Pteromalus puparum. The sequence continues at coordinate 59,615,071 of CM053170.1, forward strand.
TAATTGTTCTCTCTTGATATACAGCAACTTAGACGTTATTACATCTCACCATACTTATCATTGGTAATGAAAACTTACTAACATTGTAATATTTTATAATTTGTTCTACTTTTTTGTAATAAATGTAAAAAAAAATATTTATGCTGTTAATTTTTAAAAACAGATTCTTACGGTAAAACAGGCGTCTTTGTCCTACAAATTTTCTTATTATTATTCAATAAAGCTATAATTTTAAATTCAGCGGGGGGCAGGCCGTCTTTTTAATGATTATTCAAATAAAAGAATTAGATTTTCTTGTATGAGAGATATATATTTTAGTCAAATGCAAATCAAATTCTATCAACACTTGATATACAAACTGTTAAACTCACATTGAATTAAGCGATAATCTATCAAGTTGCCATATCTGGATGATGTACACATGTATGGTCTGGTCATAGCTGTATCGAAAGCTGCAAGCATCGTGTTTACATGTATCATTCCATCCAGATTCTTTTACGCAATAAACTAGTTAAACAAATACACCGAATTATCAAATAATCCTTTTTTGTAGCAAAAACAACTTTAGATTTCTGTTCCCTGTAACCATATGGAAAATTTCAGCAGCTCGATGCGTCCATTGAGCTCCTCTCGGAGAAATTGGTGTGATGATCCAAGTCCCCGACAGAATCGCCCGTGGAGGTAGAAGACAGCAATTTTTTGTCCATATAGTAAACGTCGTTTGATTCCAGTAAGAGTATAAAGTCCCGTTATCTACGAAGACGACAACGCTGTTGGTACAGTCTTGCCTTCGGTGACTCCTTCCGCTAGCCATCTCGGCCCATTATTTTTACGTCCGATCAGTGTATTTCGCCTAAAAGTTTCAAAAATAATTAATTCAGCGTATATATACGAATGCATGTATGTGTGTTCAGTTAAATAAAAAAATCGTTTACCTTCAGTTGATTGATGTTTTGCTTCTCCAACATTGGTGAGTAGATCTGCTTTAGATTAGCATTGAAATTTTCTTTGGATAAGTACAAGACCGCTCCTAAGCTGTAAAAATCAAATAAATCTGCCTCCATTTTTATGTATATTGAATCTTCTTCAGGAAGGTGGATATAAAAACACGATGGCGTACTAAAAAATACGACTCTAACATCGCAAACTTTATCAATCAACCCGTCAATATCCCTCACGGCTAAGAGAGAAGGATTCATCGTGAAGCTACGACTGTTAGCTGTATTGTGTGTGTATGTACTAGATTTCTCTTACACCAGGAAGGTTACGATTATTCCCTCACCACCACCACCAGCACCACCACCACCACCACCACCACCAACGGTACCACTGCCGCATAGACCCCTCTCATTTTCTTACCTGGCACAGAAAATAT
>CM053170.1:59620291-59704412 GCA_012977825.3 Pteromalus puparum
CCCCCCCCCCCCCCCTCTCCCTACGATGATGAACATACAATAAACAGCGATACGATTAATTAATACTCCGCTAAAGCTTCGATCGTTTTATTATAATAAAAGTTCTTAGAACATGGTTAATTAACATTAAAATTATGTAAATATATGATAGATGGTCCTTTTGAGAATGGTCCTCCAATGGCTCGTCGCGGACAGGGTGTACCGCCAGTTCATGCGGCACAACGTGACAACGCGGATGGTGTGGCACAAGGTGCAAATGCAGGCAGAGCTGCAAGAGGTGTCAATGAGAGAGGTGCCAATAGAAGAAATCGCGCACGAGGTGCTAACTCTTATGAAAGAAACACTCAATATGCCCGAATTTACACTCGATTGATAAGAGGCTACACTCTTTAAGTCATGAATTCGGATGAAACTGTAGAAAACGAGTTGTTAGCCAGAAAAACAGATGTTGAGTTTTAGCGTTTCATAGGCCCTATCCCTTCTATAAAAGAATAATTGTGATTATATATCGAAATAATCAAATTGACTTGTTCCTCGTTTACCGTTCGTTCTTATTTGTGTCATATTATTTTATATTCCAAATATTTTTTTTAAATCTTTAGCTTGCCCCTTCCTGTTGTTGAGATAAGTACATTTATTACATATAATGTGAACTTAATTTTCTTTTCTCAAGTAGAAAGTAGGGATGATAGAGTTTAGAGTTTCGATAAATATCGAAACACGATTGTGGCGCTAAAGCGGGATTCCTATGAGCATATATGAATTTCTAACTTAAAATGGATCTATTAGTGTTATAGTAATTCAAATGATTTAATTCTACCCTCAAACTAAAAAAAAACACAATTTTGTTATTCTTCGATCGGGTGATCGTTTTCACGTGTGATCTCTGCAGCTTATGTTTCAATCCCTACCTCAAAAAGTAAAAATTTAGAACGTGCGTAGCACGTCTATGTAGTTGCTAGTTTATAAAGATATTGACTTACTTATATCACCTATGGTACAAAACTGAAAAACAATCTCCGTTTTTTTTTTTGCTATCAACTCAATCTCTACAATTTCAGCCAAATGCATTGCCCAATAAAGACTAGCATTTTCTAGAAGAGATTAATATTAAATTTTCATTTTCAAAGTTATTGAGCACATAACCTTGAGGCTCTATCCTTGTGATGCCTAAAGTTTATACTGAATGATATATTTTATTCTCAGATGCTTGATTATAATAGCATATCAAAATAAGTCTTTTCTTAAATGAGCTAATACTTGTTTGAAGTTACGATATAGTAATTTAAGTAAGTTGGATACTTACAATGTAAAGACTAAACATGAGTATTTTTCCTGTTAGGGCGAGGTCGTAGAAACGCAGGTCGAGCTGCAAGAGATGACAACGCACGAGGTCGTAGAAACGCAGGTCGAGCTGCAAGAGATGACAACGCACGAGGTCGTAGAGCAGGTCGTGGAGGAGGTGCTAACTCTTATAAAATAGATATTTATTATGTTCCAATGTACATTCGATTGAGTATGGTTTGGAACTCTATATACGCTCCCAAGAAAGACTAGCACATTCTAAAAGAGAGCGACATTAAGTCTTCATTATCAAAGTTTTAACATACTCATAAACTTATGATTTTATATTAGTTATCGTACAATGCTTGAAGTTAAAAAAAAAAAATAAATGGGTGGCTTTTTCGAACTCGAAAGTTCATGGCCTCACAACGTATCGTGTTGTGTTTCTAGATGAATTTTAGCGTTCGAAAGTTTCCAGGATAGGCTCATCACACCTACGCCTTTCTCAAACCCGATGTCGTGAGTAAGATTTACATCTGATCTGAAAAATCTGATCGCGCTGATGGGGGCTCGAACCCACGACCCCTTGACCGGGAGGCAGGTGGTTTACCACGGAGCCATCGCCGGTCTAAATAAAATTAATATATTTTACTCAGATGCTCGACTAATCCCATGTCAAAAGGTCTATTCTGAAATGTGCTAATAACACAGGCATACAAGAAAAAAAGTTAGCTGTACCAGAAACTAGACCCATTGATTCTTATGTATTTTGATGCGCTGAAACCGAATCCAAGGGCAGAATAGCCCGTAGACCCTCCATTTTTAAATCACAAAAAACCGCCGTCAAATACGGAATTACGCGCTTTTTTGAGAGTGAGCATTCGTCATACAACTTAACAGTATTTGAAAATTACTGTAAATGTTGTACCACATGTATTTTGATGTGCTCTCTCTCTCTCTCTCTCTCTCTCTCTCTCTCTCTCTCTCTCTCTCTCTCTCTCTCTCTCTCTCTCTCTCTCTCTCTCTCTCTCTCTTTTTCTCTCTCTATCTCTCTCGGCGGGGAGGCTTCGGTCGATGTCGAAGATCGTCGTCTTTTGCGTCGACCACTGCGTCGTCCTCTAGTTGTAATCCACCCAGAGACTCTCGGACAATTCGTGCCTGAATCCGGGTAACCTGGCATACATGGACCCAGATCTGACGCAGGTAGTTCCGAGTCCGGTCGCCAGGTGGCGCATGGCCGAAATCGCCAATCCCACATGCAAACCAGCAGCTTGGAAAGCATATAATGGATGACGATCTCGGCCTACCCCATGCCCTTTTGCAACAGACAATTTATTGTCTATGCTCCCTACAACACAACTTGTGCAGGAAAAGAATTGAGAACTTCAAAAACTCTGTTTTTTGGAATCGAAAAAATTACTTTGTAATTATTTCGTCCTCTTTTACGTTTTGCGCTATTTTACCTTCTTTATGCGGAAGCAAAGAGCAGTGGCTCTGCAGGCCGAATTGGACTTTGTCCACCTCCAGCTCGCTGCTCTCAGACGGAAAGATATCTTACGATGACGACCATCCACTATGGAAAACGGTGACTGTCAGACGGGCCTCTTGTCGGGAACAGCTAACGCTGCAACTCAGACCGATCTACCATCGATTCGGCCTGCGATGCACAACGTCGCACCATATCTTTTTAAATCTCAAAAAAAAAACTCCAAATATGGAAATTTGCATTTTTTTGTTTATCTACTCTTTTTTCTTTTTATACCAAACTCTTTTATCTTCAAAGGTTCTATGCAGAGGATTTCGCTTCCTCTTTTGTCCTCTAGATTTAGTTTCTCTTTTCAGCATCCAACAAAAATCTGCCATCATATTTACGTCCCATCGCCCCTGGTATCGACGCTCCGTTTCCTTAATATCTTGGTGAAACCCTTCTCCTTGTTCTTCGCTGTAATCTCCAAGATTTTCCAAATAAAGGGTGTTGGCGTGATTCTGACCTTGGATTCGGTTTCAGGACATCAAAATACCTGTAGCATAACATTTACAGTAATTTTCAAATACTGTTAAGTCGTATACCAAATGCTCACTCTCAAAAAAGCGTGTATTTCCGTATTTGAGGGCGGTTTTTTGCGATTTAAAAAAAAGGAGGGTCTATGGTCTATTCAGCCCTTAGATTCGGTTTCAGCGCATCAAAATATAAGAATCAATGGGTCTAATTTCTGGTACAGATAACTTTTTTTTTCTTGTGTGCCTGTGAATTTTTTGGAGTTGCGTTATAATAATTGTAGTAAGTTAAATACAATATAAAGATCAAACATTTGAGTCTTTTTTCTGTAAGGGCGAGGTCGTCGTAACGCAGCTCGGGCTCAACGTAACGCGGAACATGCTGACCCAGGTGCAATCGCAAACGGAGCTGTAGATGGCGCTGACGAAGCTGAATATGAAGCTAACGTGGGCGATGCCAACTTGGGTGGGGCTGCCGAGATTGCAGACGCAGTCGAAGCTGGACAAGGTGTGAATGCAGTCAGAGCTGCAAGAGATGCTAACTTTTATAAAAAAAAACACCTAATTAAGTACGATTCGGAATACTCTATCTACGATCCCAATAAAAAGTAGCAGATTCTAAAAGAGGGCGATATTGAGTCTTCTTTATCAAAAGTTTTGATTAATACATACGCATAAAATTAAGAAAAAATATCCGATTAGTGCGTTTGGATAGATTTAAATAAAAATTTGATGTTACATCCTTGGGACCACTTTTCTTTTCTTATTTTATAGTACATACAAAACACCAGAGAAATCGTTATCGTCACCCTGTTTTGTGGGACATTCAAATTATAGGAAAAGTAGCCATTGGTTAAGAGCCCACGGGAATATAGATATAGCTATACAATAAGCGAGAAAAATAGCGGTTCCTTGCATCCCAACTTTTGAATCAACCGGTGCTCCGATGACGCTGAAAATTATGTATGTAATTATTTGTTATACCCTTTCTGCGGGGAAGTAAGCTTATAAGCTTTTGTTGACTCTATAAATTACAAAATATGATTATTTAGTTTCTCCCTATTTCGGGGTTAGTATAAAAAACAAAAGAAACATGTTGTTTTTATGCTTCTTCCTGACAGCTTTTCAATTGATAAATTTAAATAATCATTTTTGATACACAGGGCTCACGAAGGCTTAAAAGCCCGCTTCCCCGCTGAAAGGGTATATCAAACCATAATATATGTCATTTTCAGCATCATTGGTGCACCGGTTGATTCAAAAGTTGGGATGCAAGGAACCGCTATTTTTCTCGCTTATTGTATAGCTATATCCTGTACTCCCGAGGGCCCTTAATGTCTGTGAGCGCAAACGAAAATCCGTGGCCTATTTCTGCACCGTAAAGATAGCGCCCAAGCGTAGCGACGGCGATCAGGAGGGTAAAATAATGGACTTATGGTACGGATGAGCGTGACATAGTTGCAGATTTATGCCATTCACTGCTATACAGTAATATAAGTAAATTGAATACGATGCAAACATTAAACATTTGGGTGTTTTTTTCATAAGGGCGAGGTGCAAACGATGCTGCAGACGGTGACGCTGAGGATGAAGGCATTGGTAGACGGGTTGCACGCAGGGCACGCGAGATTCCTGCAGTCAACCATCGCCACGTACATTGTGTGGGTTGTGGTGTTCCTGGATGCGATCGAGGTCAAGATGCACGCCACAGGGAACAAGTTCCACTTGCAGAATTCGATGAAGTGGCTGAACAATTGGATGAAGTACCGTTATATTTTCATCACTTATATTTTGGTCGTTCCTAACAAAGACTAGTACGTTTGATTCCTCGCGGCAAAGACTAACACATTACACGATCTCTGCACCAAAGACTAGTTCAATTTGCACTTCCACCACAAAAACTATAGCGAATCTCTAATTTTTATAATGGTCAGTCGTCGAATTGTAAAGCATTATAAAATAATTCACCATATTGTGGTTACGTGAGTTTTGCAATTTTCCATGAAGTCAAGATTTCCACCCGAAAAATATTACTCCGACGAGCTCGGGTCGAGTCTTGAGGCAAATCAAGTTACTTGAATGTTTCAAGGTGCCCGAGCTACTCGAGTAATGATATAAAGGTTATTTTATCCAATATGTCCGGCTTCCTTATAACTCAGCTCCTGGCAATCAACGTCCTATCTCGGCTGCCGCTTCGAGAACGCCATATCTCGAGGGCGCTTAAAAAACGCCTTACCTCAAAAGAAATTTTTTTTTATCAAATTTTGTTGTGGCAACAAGGAAAATATCTTTCAAGATATTGCGTTCTTTATACGCCCCTGAAATAGGACGTTCGGCCGAGATACGTACTGCCACTCTGCCGTCGATGCAATATACATATTATTGATTTCTTTAAAAGAGTTTTGAAACAACATGAGTAGTTTTCATCGATGATTCTTAATGTTATTAGCTTTAAACTTAATTTCAAATCGTTGAAATAGAAATTTTTCGATTTTCATTCTAAAACGATAAGATACAAAAAGTTTCGATACTTCTGAAACATGGCGGAACACAACCAGTATCAGCAACACGTAATAGCGACTAGAACCGTTGATTTTAATAATATTTTTATGGCACTGCATGATCTATGTCTACGCTTATGTCACGGAAAGACGTGACATGGCGGACTTACAATTAGAACAGGCAAATGCTATAAAATAGTATACGATACTTAAAACCTAAGTTAGAATTTTATTACACGGCGCTGCAGTATCTAACTACGCGCCATGTAATATAGTGCCACTTAGGTCACATCACACGTATCGTAATGTGCTATTTTATATACGTGTAGAACATTGAAATTGCTGAAGAATATGGTGATGATCTACTTCGAGCACGAAGGGTACGTGGTCCGCGCGGAGAAGCAGCAATAATAATCCGTCCGCGGAGAAGAGTGGCAATACCCCAGGTTTGTATGCGTTAATCTATATTTATCGTCGTCTGGGGTAAAAAGAGTCATTGTAGTCAAAAGACGTAGAAGTCATTACAAACAAGCAACATTAAAGGTGCTATTTCAAACTGTAGAGAAAAATAATATTACAATGTGCAAAAAGGGAGCAAAATTGGCATTTTCTAGCAAGGATAATACTTGAATACGGTTAAGAGTTTGTTCCGAGGCAAAGCCAGGAAAAGACGTGCATGCACTGGAAACTCCATTAGGGGTAGGAAATGAATGTAGCTCTTTTTTTCCCGACTAGGCGGCGATAGCAGTACGAACTTTATGCTGGAGTGGGTCAAAAATACGTATTTCAATGGAGATTAAAAGTGCCATATTCCATTATTGTACATAAAAGAAATATTACTTCAAATCTTAATATGCCTGTGACAGTAATTGTCATATATATCAGAAAGTTAATTTCGTAAAAAGAAATTTAATTATTAACAGGATGTGGTACCTCCGGTGCAGGACCCCGACAGACACAATGCCCGACAAGAAGCCCTTGGCGAGCCAAACCCCTTATTACAGAATGTTCCTTTGGACTTGACTGTGGTTAGTATACAATTTTAAAATTGTTAAACAAGATATAAGGAAAAATCTGAAATACTCCGAGTGTATTCTGATAGAAACTAGTTTAATTTCCACATCTTTTTTTACTTCCAACTTCATATCAATCGAATTTACACAACTTCCTTTTTTTCCTTCATCCACCAATGTCTTATATGTATATCGTTATTTCTTTCAATGAAATACATTCTAATCGAAAGTCTAGTGCCGAAGGTAAAGCGCAACAGTATATTGCGCCTCTAGCAATACTTTATGAAACTTAAAGAAAACGCGTCATGCATCCACCACTTGCACCGTCACCTTACTTCAAATCCTAGAACGGTCGTGTCTTAATGATCTAATTTATTAATTATTCATTTTGTAATCGCAATTGAAATTACGAACAGAATGCGAATCCTCCACGAGAAGAACTGGATAGGGAGAGGGTTCCAAATGCCGTTGCCCTGCAGCAAAATCGTGTGGTGCCTAACCCCTTTTTGCAAAATGCTCCTGCTTTGGACTTGACTGTGGTTAGTATGCAATTTTAAAATTGTTAAACAAGATTTTTTTAAGGAAAAATCTGAAATACTCCGGGTGTATTCTGATATAAACTAGTTCAATTTTCTGTCAACTTTTTTTACGATCAACTTCATGTCAATCAAATTTACACAACTGCCTTTTTTTCCTTCATCCACCAATGTCTTATATGTATATCGTTATTTCTTTCAATGAAATGCATTCTAATAGAGAGTCTAGTGCCGAAGGTAAAGCGCAACAGTATATTGCGCCTCAAGCAATACTTTATAAGTCTTAAAGAAAACACGTCATGCGTCCACCAATTGCTCCGACACCTTACTTGTAATCCTAGAACGGTCGTGTCTTAATGATCTAATTTATCTAATTGCTCATTTTGTAACCGCAATTGAAATTACGAACAGAATGCGAATCCTCCACGGCAAGAACTGGATAGGGAGATGGCTGCAAATGCCGATGCTGGGCAGCCAGCACATGACCCCCAAAATCCCTTGGCCCAAGCCCTGAACCCAGTATTGAATGTTGCTAGGGTTAGTATGTTATTATTTAACTTCCCACGTAAAATTTTCAGTTTTTACTGTGATTTCATTATGATCCAGCGCCGCTCAATTTTCTTATAAAACTTACTGAAATTTGTAAGATAATAATTGATGTAAAATTAGTTAACTATATGTACGTAATTTGTACTTTTGGGACTGTCGAATCCGGTTTAACCTTATAATGACCAACTCACCTTGTGCATACTGACTTACAATTAATAGATCAAATAATAAAATCTAGTCAAGTACTAAAACAAATTTTGCATGGAACAGGTTTTTGATGAATTTCGGTGGCTGACAGGCAAAATGAGATAAGTTCATTTTCGTGTTTTCGAGAAACTTCGGTTTTAATGTTTTGACTTATATTTAAGATCACGCCAGTTCGACCGGGTTAAACATTTGCTATTTCGTACAATGTCACAAAATAATCATTATGCCTTTGTGTCGGGGACTCTATTGCAAGATTTATTGCGAGGCAATTTCCATACAACTTTATTCGAATGAGTTTTTCAGACAATTCTAAAATTCTACTGCCAGTCTACAATTCCATAACTGTAAAAATAACGGACATAAGTGTACTATGGGTTTTCTTCCCCTGGCATTAACTGAATTTAGAACGATTTTTGGTTGTTTTTCCGAAATAATCTTTGGAATGTCTGAAAACGGATTGAAAGAAAATATTTTGATGTAAACTAACAGAACCAAGATTCACACCATTACATAAACTCATTTTCAGAAAGTGTAGAAGATAATCTTCCAGGTATGATGCCACCACTATGATCATCTAAACTAAGTTCCAAGTTTGAACGATGCCCCAGCTTACAGATGTTTTATTGTATATAACTTTAAATTTCGAATTTATAGACTAATATTTTTGAACTGATGCATTGTTCAGACCTGAAACTTAGCCCTAAAGGTATATTGAGAGAAAACTGTGTAGTTTAGTAAGGTTAGACCCAACCAAAAGTCTGTTTTGCATTTCAGAAGTGTTTGCAGCGCACATTTTTTCACATACATCAAGCTTTTGCTGCCTGATAAATCATCAAACTACACAGAATTCTTTCAATACACCTCAGGGGCTATTCTATTAAGCTCCACATTCAAAGCTACCGCAGACTTATTTTGAATCTGGGCATCGGAAAGCAGTTTTTCTGTGATAGATCTGTTTGAAATACATATAATTAAGGAATGAGTGTGGGAATTCGTATTAAAATTCAAATTAAACCAAAAAAGTATCTTTGTTCTTGATGAAAAAGATAAGTTAAAAATACTTGATGGATCCCGTTTACATGATACACACGTTGATAAGTTTCATAGTATGCTATTTGCCGAAACTATTTTCCAACCACGTTCTACTTTATATCTTAAAAATATAATGTTAGATCCACATTCTAAACGTGCTAAAGAGATTCCGCGAAACGATCCACACGTACAAATATTACATAGCTTGTAACCAATGTTTGAATGGACATTGGATTAGTTGTTATTATGATTTACAATCAATTTATATATATGATTCTATGAATAATAAATGTTTACATGAGTGCAATGAAAAGTTTCTAAGAAAGTTATTTCCGTACTTTGATCAAGTTCCTATTCATTATCCTAATGTGCAAAATCAACAAAATGCTACTGATTGCTGTGTTTATGCTATAGCATTTGCAACCTCGTTGATTTTTCACAAAAATCCTGCGAATATAATTTATGATACAAGCATGTTACGTCAACATCTTTATGATATGTTTGAAAATAACCATATTACACATCTTCCTGTTATTCGTGATAATAATACAAATAGTACTTTGCAAAATTTTTTGAAACACCAACAAAATCAAAATTTTGTTAAAAAAAAAAGTTAAACACGAAAACTTGTCATTTGCAACAAGCTTTACAAAATGATGATTATTTAAACAAAAAAACTACTTCACATATTATACAGACATTGCCAAATGTTTCAAGCGATTGTTTTCATGTTATAGGGTTACCTAATAAAGATAACGTATCTTGTTATGCAAATGCATCACTTCAAAGTTTATTACACTGCACACCCATACGATTAAGATTCAATAATACTTTGAACTTTACTGGAATTTGTAATTCTTTCAAACAATATTTACGTAAGGATATAGTCAATGTAAGTGATCTAAGAGCAATGGCTCATAAACAATATACTGCTACAGAACAACAAGATGCTGCTGAATTTATCATGCATTTGTGTGATAAATCTGATATTTTGCACGATGTTTTAGAACATCATTTACGTATAATTTTAAAATGCCCTGGTTGCAATGAAACAAGTTTTTCAAACCCTACTCTTAATTATATTTTTCCTCTAGCGCTACCGCAAAACAATGTAAATTTGTTCAGTTTGCAAGAAATTGTTAATTATAACATACAACGTTGGAATGAAACAGATATTACGTGCAAAAATGGATGTCAACAAAAAAAGATTGAAAAGATTGAATTAACTACATGTAAACAAATTTTGATACTGCAATTACTAATATTTAATATTAATGAATATGGTGTGCTTACTAAAAATACTAAATTGAAAATTAAAAATGTTCCAGAGGAATCGATTGTAATAAACAATAAACATTTTAAAGTAATTAATGCCATATTCCATCATGGTAACAGTATGGGATGTGGTCATTATACCAATATACTACGTCATAAAAATAAATGGTTAGGTGTAAAGTAATAAATAATTAGGTGTAAGCGATATGAATGTAGAACCATGTTCATGGCCCTTGTATGCAAAAGATGCATACTTATTTTTTTTAGAGGAAATAAACCAACAATCAATTGATTTAGGGACAGTACTTCAAGTTAGAAAACGATGTAAGATTGAAAAAGATCAAACTTTTATGAATAACGTTGGTATTAATGCCCTTAATGATAATATTTATAGCAATACGAGAAATAAATGTTACGACCTCGTGCCTAACCATCCACAAAATCCGGAAAATTACGAACTTAGAGCTACTACATGCTCTAGTGTACACACAACTGCGCAAGATTTTAAAAATTTACCAAAAGCATTAAAGCATGAAAAAAATATTTCCGTAAGATACAATTCATTTTTGAATGACCCTACTTTATTAAACATAAATAAACTGAATATATTGCTGGATTCTGGTAAGTCTTGCAATAGTATTACTGAATCATCTAGTACACCGTCGATTTCACATAAAATAATAACTTCAGAACCTGATGTCCATGATAAACCACTCGTTATTCAAGAAACTACATGTAAAGATACAGTACTTTACAAGAAAAGAAAATATTATGAAAACAAAAAAGAAGAAATATTAAAAAAACGGAAACTATACTATGAATCAAACAAAGATAAAATCAAAGAAAAGAGAAAATCAACTAATAAGTTAAAAAGATTAGAAACCAAAAATGATAATCAGTTACAGAATAAGGGATATAATGTTAATAACATATGTTCTCAAACTAAGTCTTCAGATAACTCATCTGTTGAGACTTCGAAGGCATTTACGATTCATCAAACTACGTCATCTTTCATAAAAACTTATCCCTGTGCACAAACATGTAATTTAGATAAAAATAATGTTTCACAACTTCTTCGTCAATTTGATATTGATAGAGCTGAGAAAACATTAAAAAAACGCAATTATTACGCAGCAAATCGAGAAAAAATTTTAGAAAAGCGAAGACTACGTTATAGGTTAAATAGGGAATTACAAAAACCCAAATATTACGAAGCAAATCGAGAAAAAATATTAGAAAAGCAAAGACTACGTTATCGGTTAAATAGGGAAAAACGATTGGCGAGTAATAAAAAATATTATTCTTTAAACACTGAAAAAATTTTAGTTAAAATGCGAGAAAGAAGAAAAGAAATAAAATTAAAACAGAACGTTGCTAAGCAAAAAATTAAATTAGCCAAGAACATAAAAAAAAAGTACAACTCTATCAATATAAAACTATCTAATAACAAGTTGATTCAAACAAAAGAAAAATATATACAAAATGTCATGAAACAATTAGATAATCCATCATTAACAGATCGTAGGATAGAAGCTGATAAATTGGTCACGTCTGCTTTTTATGTTCGTAATAATCATATTTCAAAAGTGAAAAGAGATTTGCTAAATCTTAAGGAAAAAATAGAAGTTTCCTTAACTAGATTAGGTGGTGAACCTATAGATGACGATAACTGTTCTTACGCACTTACTGCTTTATGTGGTTTACCTAAACATACTTCTTCTTCGGAAGGATATTTTGGCGAATCAACATACAATTTCACAAATGGAAAAATTAATGAACTGCAAACACATATTATTTTGAACGAACAAGGACAAACAATGAATATTCTACCAACGATTGAATCAAATACTAAAAGTAAAATTTGGCAATGTAATGATTATTGTAAAAAAGTTGATCCGGATGTACTGAATGAAGTCAACAATTTATTTAAAGATTTAATTGAAGTTACATAAATAAATGCTTACAATTTTCTGAAAAAAATTGATAATTGTTCTCATAATTCAGGGAAACAAGGGCATCCGATTATTTGTTATAGCAAACCTTTGTTATGCACATCAAAATTTTTAAAATTAAACATTTTATCTGTCCATTATCAAAACTCCGCACCATCAAACGATTCTTATACAAAATTATTGATATTTATAAACAAATTGAAAAAATTGAAAGTGCTTTGAATAATATTGATATCGAGGCATTGAAAATTATTGCATTAAATGCTGAACAAGCAGCAATATTTATTAATAGCACTAACATTGAAATTTGCTTAAATGAAACTTAAATAAAAAACAAATACAGCCAGGGAATAAAAGAGTACACAAAAATAGATATGGATCCACCTAAGATTCCTTGTGTTTCTTGCGAAAGACTTTGTTGTGAGCGCAGTATGGAATCTGTTGATAAATACTTGGATAAAACGAATTTGGTGGAAGAATTACTCGATATACATATTCCTGAAAAACAAAATTACTGGAAAAGATTAAAAGAATTATACGATTCTCCAAATTTTAGTAATGGGTTGATTTGTAAATGCTGCAGTGGTAAATTAAAAAAAATATATATTACCATCTACATGTGTTTTAAATGAACTTTATGTTAAAGAAGTCCCTGATGAAATTAAAATTTTAAATACATATGAAAGAATGTTGATACAACGAGCCAAAGCTTTCCAAACAATTGTGAAGATGGGTACAGTGATGAAGAAAAATTTACCTAATTATTGCAAAATTGATAAAGTCACAGGTAGAACTTTTCATTTACCGTTACCTTTAGAGGAAACTTTGAAAAAAATTTGTCCAGATACTGATCCTCTAAATATTAATCATGAAATGTTTATTTTAATACGAGGCAATCCGACAAAGGGGAAAATTATTTGGGAAGATTATGTTGATGTTAAGAAAATATGGCATGCTTTGCATTGGTTGAAACGTTGGAATCCTTTATATTTTAATATACAGATACCGTCTTGTCCTGAACAAATTAAAGACATTCTTGGAAATCTCAATTTGCAGTATGAAGATTTGGCTACAGATAATTACAATGATAATACAAAAAATAATGAGTATGAACACCATACTGAAAATAAAGTATCTAATCAAAATGTTGACAAAATTGATGCGGAAACAAACATACATGAAAAGCCGCAAATAGCTGCATTACTAACACAGAAATCTCAGTCAGATCCATATTATGAACAGTATTCGATTTATCCATTACATGCCAAAAAAATTAATGAAACTGATTCAAAATTATATCAGATGCTCCAGATATATGCTACTGCTATGGATGCCCGTGCTGACGATTTAGATTTAAAATGTTTTCCAGACTTGTATCCTTATGGAATGTATGGGCAAAATGAAAATAGATCTGTAAATTTGAGAGATTATGATTACATAAGATCTAGATTGACATCTAAACACCCACAGTTTCGATAAAATATTCAGTACCTATTTTATTTGTTATTTAATAATAATATAAGACAAATTAGCGCTGGAATATTCCATAAATTGAATGTTGTTAATCCGCGTTATAAATATACTGTTAAAGAACTTACAGAAAGATTAGAACAAGATCAATTAGAGTCCAATTTAGAAACTATTTTTTCTCGTTTACGAGGTACTGAAGCATATTGGAAACAGGTTAGAAATGACTTAGAATGCATGATGAATGAGTATGGGCCAGCTACGTTTTTTATTACTTTAAGCCCTGGTGAGTGGATGTGGTCTGCATTAGCTGAATACATACGCGAAGCTAACGGTTGAGAAAACGATAAAAGATCTATTAGTGAACTCATAGCTGCTGATCCTGTGTCTGCTTCAAGGTACATTCGGAACAGATTCCAAGCAATGCTAGCTTATATACTTTCTTCGGCTCATCCGATAGGAAAAGTAGCTCATTATTATTATGCTTGCGAATACCAGGGCAGAGGATTGCCACATTATCATTGTTTATTTTGGATTCATGATGCACCTGTTTACGGTAAAGCACCTAATAAAGAAATAGCAGCTTACAATGTTTCCGGTTTAACTATTCATAGGCTTTTGCATTTACCAGTGGAGCATGGGTGTACAGCCAAATACAAAGAACTGTCACCTGCAGCTTTAAAACAAGTACGGCAAAGTTTAAAAAATGTTGACTTGATTATTATTGATGAAATATCCATGGTATCTAATATTGCATTAATGTATATTCATTTACGTCTTACTGAAATCTTTAATACTTCTGAATGTGATGATGCTTGGTTTGGAAAAATACATATTGTTGTATTTGGTGATTTACTTCAACTTCCACCTGTTCGTGAAAACTTTGCTTTTATTGAAGTAACGAAAAAAGAAATTGAAAAATACATCGGAGCTATAAATTCATTTAATTTGTGGACATTATTCGAGTACGATGAGCTGACAATTAACATGAGACAAAAAAATGATAATCAATATAACGAAATACTCAGTAGACTAAGATTAGGATTTCTGACTGATGCTGATATCACTGTTCTGCAACAGCGAAAATTACAATTTTCAAGTACAAATAGTCTTGAAATAATGCAAGAATTATGTGCGGTGTATGAAAAATTACCTACTGATACTGTATGTTTGTTACCAACGAGGAATATGTGCGATATTCTAAATGATGCTATGCTGCGTAGAATTGATTCTGAAGATATAAATCTTATAGCTAATGATTCTTTCAAATGTCCGAAAAATTTGCAAAAGAAAGTTTTAAAAATGTTAGATGAGGACAAAGATAATGCTTGTGGTATTGAGCGTGTGATTAAAATAAAAATAAATTCAAAAGTTATGATTAGGAGGAATATTGATGTCTCCATTGGATTAGTAAATGGCACTATAGGTTCTGTAATTTCTGTTGCTAAAGATAAGGGAGATGAAATCATCAGTGTCTGTATAAAATTAAAAGATGGTACAGTACATTCAATACCTAAACTAGAATATAAATTTGTCATCATGGACAAAGTATTTATAATACGTCAACAATTTCCGATTTGCAATAGTTACGGAATAACTATTCATAAAAGTCAAGGCTTAAGTTTAGAAAATGCTATTGTAGAAGCAGGTAATTCTATATTTTGTTCTGGGCAAACTTCAATCAATTTTGATCCGACAAATGTTAAAGCTGATTCATCTGCGATCNATGTCGCTTTATCACGAGTAACTGCATTGCAAGGCTTACATCTTATCAATTTTGATCCGACAAATGTTAAAGCTGATTCATCTGCGATCCTGCAATATAATAGATTAAGACAAAAATATCGTCCCGATCTTCAAACGTTAGTTATTCCAAACGATTGCATGTTTAGTAGACCCAGTGCAGTTCAAGATATACGGTGGACAGTATCAAAACACATGTTAGACATACAGGCTAATAGTAGTAAATTAAATATTATATCTGACAGTAATTGGGTTATTCATGGTTTCCCCAATGAGGATAATGTATCTTGTTATGCCAACGCTTGTATACAGAGTTTGTTTCACTGTATATCTGTTAGGAGGATTCTATTAGAAGGCAAAGGTTTTGACCTTTTAAAACATTGTTTTAATCAATATATAGCAAAAACTCCTGTTAATATTAAAGCTTTAAGAGAATATGCAAACGAACAATATTCCGCTTGTGAGCAGGAAGATGCTGCTGAATTTCTTTTACATCTTTGTAATGCATCTATCTTTTTGCAGAGTGTTCTCAAACACGAAATTAATGTTGTAACAAGGTGTCCGAATTGTGATGAAAGGAATTCTATAACAACTTCAAATTACATTTTGTCACTTTCTCTACCTGACCCAATGGATATACAAACATTGCAAGAAGTTTTTGATCACAACATTGATAATTGGAAAAACGTCGAAGGGGAGTGCAGTAATCATTGTGCATGCAAAAGATTAAAAAAAACTACTGTTCACGTAAAAAATACAATTATAATTTTACAACTACTATTGTTTTCCGTTGACCATCAGACGACATCAAAAATAAATAATTTCAGAATGAAAGATATACCGAAAACTATACTTACAATCAATAAAAAAAATATAAAGTAATTAATTGCATTTTTCATCACGGTAAATCTATTGAAACAGGACATTACACTAATGTGGTACGTCAGAATGACCATTGGTTTGAAATAAACGATATGTATATTAAACAAAGACCATGGCCTCGTGGAGCAAAAGATGCCTGACTTATTATTTTTAGAACAAATCACTGGTAATTAAAAAATAAAAGTTAGAAAATCTTTCTTAAAAAACCCTTTACGATGTAGATTGTTGGCAGGTATAATTTTTCCGTTTCAGCGTGATTTCATACATAAGTACTATCGATTTCACCTTAAAGTCAATTTTTAACTAACGAATTATTGATTTTATAAATATCTAATTTTACTTTATTAGTTATTTATAATGTTTCATACTTTTCAAGAGTTGCGAAATCTTCCTAAAAAAACCTTTTACAAGGTAAAAATGCAGGCAAGTATACTAATTGTCTCTATATACTCCCACAGTTAATTTTCTAGAAAATTCAAGTCTATATTTTTTATGTACCGATTTATTTTTATTCCAATAATTATGGAATTTGACAATGAAATCTAATATAATAAATAAGCTCGTTTTAGTTTGCGATCTCAGGGGTCCGTCAAGTATTTATAAAAATAACAATCTATGAAATTGAAATGACCTTGAAGGTATAATTATCAGTTGAAGTTAGCATTCATTTTTCTAAGCAAAATCAAAAACAAAATACTTGATAATGTATCAACAGATTTCACAACTTTCTTTAACTGAAATTTGATATTATCATCATCATAAACAATAATAGTATACTTGACAATGTAAAATTAGAAATTAGATTTCACTAATTTCGTTACCTGAGATCGCAAACTAAAACGAGCTTATTTATTATATTAGATTTCATTGTCAAATTCCATAATTATTGGAATAAAAATAAATCAGTACATAAAAAATATAGACTTGAATTTTCTAGAAAATTAACTGTGGGAGTATATAGAGACAATTAGTATACTTGCCTGCATTTTTACCTTGTAAAAGGTTTTTTTAGGAAGTCTTACCATTTCTAGCAGTTTTCATATTTATGTGAGTGTGTCATCGTCGTTATCATTACTTTTCTCTTGTTCTACTTTTTCTTTGTACATATCAAAATCAACTTTGATGCTTTCTTTTTCGACTTGTAATTTTTCGTACATTACTTGTTTCCTTTGAAGCGCCATTTTTAGATCTTCTACTTCTTTTTGTAATGAGTTAATCTGTTCAGATGAATCATTTTTCTCATTATTTCTGTCAGTGGCCTCACCATCTGTCTCAATGACATTGTCATTATCCTTATCAACATTATCAATTTCCTTATCAGAATCATCATTTTCGTCGTTGCCATTATCATTTTCCTTATCAGAATTATCATTTTCGTCGTTGCCATTATCATTTTCCTTTGTGACATTATCATTTTTGTTGCTAACATTAACTACCTCTTCTTCATCACTTGAACTTTCTGAATCTAAATTATCATCTGTGTGGCCTTCAACGATTTTTTTCAAGCCCTCTCCATAATCAATCTATGGACCAGAAAGAAAACATAATTTTTAAACAATATACCTTGCTTATAATTAATGAACATGAAAAATATTTAATTGCTGGTTGAAAGAAATTTGAATAATTAAAAATGCTCTGAGCACGTCGTGTCAAAATAGTATATTACTATACTAGTGCGGTAAATAGTTTCACCCTCGTGGGGCAGTCGAGCGAGCGAAGCGAGGGTTATAGTTCCCACGAGGGTGAAACTGCCTCACCCCTCTACTATCGTACAATATTTTATGACACAGGGCAGAAAAGGTACCAAATACGTAGATAATAATGAGGATTTTTTGGAATATCCTTGGTTTAAGAGCTACGATCTTGATCGTAAGAGAATTACAATCATTACTAGAATAAGGAGCAACCATGTATACTCGGCGGTAAGGTATCCTGTTAAACGTTTTGAACCAAATGGCAACGTTGCATGGTTTTTGACGGTACCGGCCCATATAACCTCTGCAAATCTAAAATCGTCTGAACCGTCAAAAACCGTCAAAACCCGTAAAAAATTAGGCGACGTTGCCATTCGGTTCAAAACGTTCTAACAGAATACCTTACCGCCGAGTGTACGTACAAGAGAACATTTATTTAGGAAGAATACCATAGACTCTGATGAGTTGTGCGATTGTGAAAATAGCTAGTCGTTAGAACATTTAATATGAGAATGGCCATTATATGACTTGTATAGGGAGTCTCTGGTTAGTTTTTTGAGTAATAAAGGAGTTAGAGTGGGTAATGACATATGTTTATTGTTTAATAAGAAAAGCCTGAGTGTCGTTTTAAGAATAATTTTCTTCATTCTTATCTCCGGAATTATTGTATAGATATTATCAAATATAAAAAGAGTCGGTGATGGGTTTTTGAAATTTATTTATTTATTATTTTTTTTTTTTTTAAAGAAATTAAAGAAATTTTGCTTCCTCCTCAAGAGGAAGCTTTGTAATAGTAAAATTTTCAGTTTTGCTAATACTTCGTGGAAACGTATTTGGAGGTGTTTGGAGTACGAATCATACGTTTTTAGAAAATGTCCGTGCGGATGGCTGTGTGTGTGTGTGTGTGTGTGTGTGTGTGTGTGTGTGTGTGTGTGTACGTATACCGCCATAATTTTGGAACCATGCGACGGATCGTAATGAAATTTGACATGCATATATTTTTTCTAATTCTGAATTTAGGTCATTTTTTGTTTTATGATTCTAACCATTTTATGGCCATATTATAGCCATTTTTATATTTTTGAAAAAATATTTTTGCTTTTTTATAATGATATGATTTATACAATATATTCAACAATAGTGTATCTATAGTGTATTTAAGATTATAAATAAAAATAATTTTATTGTACAAGAAAACCCTCTTAATCTAGAGCAGCTTTTTACTTTTGAAGCACTAAGACTCCATTATGTTGATCTTAAAACGCAATTTCTAGCCTTGACCAGTGTTACTAGAAATAAGAGTATAATTATATCTAAGAATAGAAAACGAGTAAGTGATAAAAATAGTTTTAACAAAGCTATTCTTACTTATAACTACACAATAAACTAATACACTACCTAATGAACTAATTAAAGGTTTTGGATTTAAGGTAGTACCGTCGTTAACTAAATACTGTTGAGATTTCAATGAAATTTAATATATCGATTCATATTAGTCTAAAAATGACTCAAATAAATTTTTGTAAGGCCAGGGTACGTGGGAAAAAAGTTATAAGCATTTTAATTCTTACTTATTTAACACGAGGTTTATGGAGATCGCGATTTCAGTGACAGTTACTCTTAAATTTTATAAAAACTACCGTTCAGATTTTGCTAAGAATTTTTGTAGTTAAAGATAAATATTTGAAGAATGTTTATCATTTTAAAAACTACGATTAGGTAGATATAAGTATTTGAAAGAATTGATTGAAAGCAAAAAAAGTCACACTTAACCTCAAAAAGTGAGTTAAATCAGCTTCTGTATGGAAATTTTTATTAATAATTAGGATGAATAGAATTATTTAATGCCAATGCATAACCCAGGCCCACAAAAAAAATAAAGTGGTCTGCGCGAAGAACGAAACTATGATTTTAACAGGTATTTTGCCCCACTCTATCTGAATCCGAACTTAGAATTGCTCTATCACATCAGGATTTCAAGATATCATTAAAAACATAAATTTGTGAATAACATTGAATTTCAAGGTTAAATATATTTTTTTACAAAGTGATACGATCATTGTATATTAATCATCATTCTCTTTAAAATTGTCTTCGCACTATTTAAATATAATTCTTTGTCTCAGAAATATTCATGTTCAAAATTTTCGAATTCTTTTATCAAGTCACTATCCATAATAAAAAAAAAGTAGCGAAATTTTGAATATGAATATCTCTGAGACAAACAATTATATCGCCACATATTTAAATAGTGCGAAAGCAATTTTAAAGGGAATGATAATTACTATACAATGATCGTATCACTATGTAAAAAAATATATTTAACCTTGAAATTTAAGGTTATTTATAAATTTATGTTTTTTAATGATATCTTGAAATACTTACATGATAGAGCAATTCTAAGTTCAGATTCAGATAGAGTGGGGCAAAATACATGTTATCATCATAGTCTCGTTCTTCGCGCAGACCACTTTATTTTTTTTTGTGGGCCTGTGTAATCATTATTTGGTGATTGTTCATTTATGCAGTTTCTTTAGTTAAGTAAATATCGTGAATAAACCAGAAATGAAAAGTGCGCTTATTTTGACTAGGGACGTAGCGATGGTACTACCTTAAGGAGGTTGGTCTGATTTAGAAATAATGAACAGATTTAGGAAAATTATATCACACACGTAAATACGTATAAATAAAAAGCTTATGAAAAATTTTGAATTATTTGGATACCCTATTGACGAGATATTAATAAAAAGTATTTTGTCCGATTTAACATGAAGTCTTATGGAGAATCACATTTTCCTGGTTTTAATTTGCAAATATTTATTGTATTAACAAACAGTTTCTGTTGCAAATTTTTGTATGAAATAACTAATATTTGACGAATTTAAATTGGTCTTGAAAACTGTCAATGGGTACCTCTATGCATAATAATTAATTAGTTGAATAAAAAATATCTGCATTCAACCTCAAAAAACAGAGACAAATGTCGTCTGTATCAAATTCTTTTGTGATCTAAATAGTTATATTTCTTTATCTAAAATTATTTGTATCTGATATTGAACCTTTCAGAAGGCTATGGTACCTAGAATTCAAGAAATCAATGTTTTTATTTTTTGCTGTTCAACACAGGCTGTTATATATGGAAAATCATCATGACTTTTTTATGGGGAAACAAAAAGTAAAAAAAGGTGCCAGTTTTAACTAGCGAGTAGCACTAGAACCTCCTAAGGGGCAGCCGTATCAAAAGCTTTGCAACGCCGCAGGACATTTTGTATTTCCAATGCAAAAAAAACACTAAAAGTCCAATCGACTTCTAATTTTGACATAATGACTCATTGAACGCAGCACTACGCTGCTCAACTCTTGATTTTTTACTGTAAGTTTTATTTAGAAAGCCATATACCTAATATAAAACTGTGTTTTTAGATATGGCTGCCCCTTAATAGTCACTAGAATTTAATCAGTGCCGATTTCAATGTCTATAATAAAGCAGAAAGTAATGAATAAACATATGTAATAAAAATATGTATCAAACCATTTAATTCAACATGTATGCAATACAATTTTTGATACATAGTTTTTAAACATAATTTTGCATACCTAATAAAATTATGAACTTACATGTATTTCAGTTGCTATTGGGGGTAAAAGTTAATACTAATAACTACAAAGCTCTATGGAAGAATACAGTTAACACTGCATGAAGCTCATACGATATATTCAGGCATTTTGCAGTCTTTCTCATTTAATTCGGGAGTGATTAGTTTTCAGGGGAAATCAGTGTTCAGGAGAGATCAGTTTTCAGGGGAGATCAGTTTTCAGGGGAATAGCTATAAATATCTATTTACAAAAAAGAGGTAACGATAAGTCTCGATTTGAAGGTTAAATTAGTATCGAATAGAAGCTGAGATAAACTTTTATTAGAATTTACAGAAAGAAATTTATGTATTTAAAACCTTAAAAATGAGTTTTTTTTCAAGATAAAAAATTAAAGCATCCAAAAACTATCTCACACTAGGCCACTTAAAATTGTATTTAATTATTATTATTTAATATTAGTTAATAATTTTATACTTAAAAAAAGACAATATTAGCGAAGTTATATATACATTACGTAGTATAGCACTATGCACTATGTACACTCGGTGGTAGTGGATTCTGAAAGAACGTTTTTGAAATGGCGCAGCCTTATTGGTTAGTTTCTTTCAGTCGAGCGCTCTGATTGGAGCATTTCAGAAAACGTTCTTTCAGAATCCACTACTACCGAGTGTATACATGAAATAAATCTTTCTCATTTATACACACGAACATAGGCACATGTATAATTATTTTCGGTACGTTCCGTAGGTTCGATTTAGTTGCTTGACATAGATTATGCAAAAGATAAAAGAATTTTCATTTATACATGCTGTTTGCATGCCTAGCCCACGGTCGTATACACAGGTCCACATCCGTGTACACGGAGATAAATATGTCCTTTGTCCTTTCGTGCAGAATAATATTATATGTACGTTTAGTATATCTATATTGAAAACATAAACCCGATCGGGACGCCGCCTGGTGAGCTGATTCGAAAAGATTCAGGCTTCACTAAGGGAACCAATTGCCGCCGCTAGAGTTTCCGGACCTGTATATACGACCGTGGCCTAGCCTAACACAAGCGCAATAGACTATAGCTTTCTGCTGTTTAAGTCGGTGCAGTCTGAAGTTAGCCACTGGGTGCGTTTTCTGCACTTCCGGCGACCAAACCCCTAGTCTTCCTACTTATGTTTTTAGCGTGTCCGAACCGAACTCCGAGGCCATATACCAGTTTAGAAAGAAATGATTATAACTACAGTTACAATAACTATTATAACTGCATATATTATCTGACAAAATATGAAAAAAAAAAAATGGAAAAAAGAAAAATGACTTGTGATAGTTTATGCAAAGTTGATGACTTGGCTAAGTTTTTAACTGTTGATCAGTTAGATGGTATTCAGGTGAAGAAATTCAAGGACAGAGTTAACCCTTTTTTAGAGTTTATACAAGAGGAATTGAAAACTGTTTATATGAATTTCACAGCTGCTAAAAATGTTGATAAAACGTTTTTATCATTGATTGATATAGTTAAAAAGTACAAACTTTATTTTATGTTTGGAATCACAAAACATGAGTGGTTAAATTCACATTTGTTATTATATCTGAATTTTGTACACCCAGATGCAAAAGTGCAACTAATACCCTGTAACAGATACTCACTTGAAAAAAGTAAAGGTGTTGGAGTTGTTGCCAAAACAGAAATTGAAAATAAGACACAACTGACGTGTTTGTTTGCTGAGTATAGAAAGATTACTTTGGATGAAGAAACTGCTCTAGCTGTCATGAAGGAAGATTTTACAATCATGCAAAAATATTTTTTTAGGAACCTTAGCATTTATTAACCACGACTGCAATCCTAATTGCAAATATATACCAAAGTCTAAAAATCTTGCAATAGTAGAAACAACGAGAAAAATAAATAAGGGTGAAGAATTATTTGTAGATTATGCAAGGGACTACTTTGGAGACAATAATCAGTACTGCGAATGTGATACGTGTAAAAAAAATAGTAAGTATATTAAATATTATATATAATTTGCTGCTTATAATTAAGTTGGGTTCCTATCTTTTTTTTTAACTGTCTGTATGGATATGTGTATGTGTATACGATAATATTTCTGGAACTTCTTTGAGAATCAATAAAATTTGGACTAAAAAGTTTTGATTATACTGAAAATTTTAATTTATGGGTTCAAAGATATGAAGGTTTAAATTTCTTGAATACTAAAATTTAAAAAATTGATAGACAAACTTGAACAAACAAAAACTTTTCTTTTACTTTTTCCTCAGTTAAAACATTAACAAAAATTAAAATTGATCAAATCTTGAACGATTCTATTTAACATAATTATTAATAAAAAGTTTCAGACAGACGCTGATTTTACAAACTTTTTAAAGTTAAGTGTACCTATTGAAACTTATTCGTTAGTTTTTCAACTTGCTAAATTTGAGCAAATTTCGAACCGTCAATCTTATACAATCTGGACTAATAGAGAAATATTTTTTAATGCTTTGTAATACGCAAATTAGTATAATTCCCCATAAGAGGCCATGTTAATGGCTATATAATGAAAACGTTTATAGATTCACATATTTCTCTAGATTTTGTTTGATTCGAGATTTTGTTCAAATTTATTGCGGTTATAAATGAATACTTCAGAAACACTATTTATCCCTCAAAAATATTGTTCAGAAGCTTTAACATATAGTTAAAGTTCATTGAATATAAAAATCATACATTTAATCTCAAAAAATTAGTCAAATCAGCGTCCATATAGTACTTTTCATAAATAATTAGGATAAATACAATTGTATAAACGGAATTTACAACCATTATTTTGTGGAATTTCATCTGTGCAATTTGTTTAACAAAGTGTATTTTGCGAATAACCTTTAAGTAAAAAGGGACATTTTGACTATTGCAGTACCGGCAGAAACAAGAAATAAAAAGTGCGTTCATTTTGACTATGTAGTGATTTCAGCACCACCTTAAATACATATATTTATGCAAGCTTACGCATAAAAACCTAGGACCAAACTATATGATATTGCACTTCGAATTGAGCTATATGATATATCACTCAGGACTAGCTGTATGATATAGCATTTAGGATTGAGCTATATGATATATTACTCAGTACTAGCTGCATATAATATAGCATTTAGGATTGAGCTATATGATATATTACTCAGTACTAGCTACGTATGATATAGCATTTAGGATTGAGCTATATGATACATCACTCAGGACTAGCTGCGTATGATATAGCATTTAGGATTGAGCTATATGATATAACATTTAGGATTTAGCTATATGATATAGGTATTAACAGGCTATTCATTATATTATTTTTATATCAATCTAACCTTAAAATCACAACTTTAATGTGAATTTTCAGCTCTCGTGGTATAAAATATCGTATGTAACATGTGCATATAAAGACAGCATTATCAAAACGAGAGTTTACAGCACGAGCCTCAGTTTTTATGTACCTGTTGCATAGTATACTATTGTTCGAAATGGTCTCAATTTCCAAACAGACTCTTTCAATCTTGAGAAGGAGACAGGTCTGGACTGAAAAATGTCAGATGACGATAAGCAATTGATCAGATAATAATTATCTGATAATTGTACGAAACAAAAATTTTTTAAATATTAAAATATAAAAAATTTGAAGCTCACAACCAGAGTTTTGATGTTGTCACCCTGCTAGTAAAACCTATAGGTCCTCATGTGAATTTTATAGATTTTAATTATTTTCAACAACTTGGAAGAAAAAGAATCAAGGTTCCAAATATTTTCATAATTATCACCTGGCAATCAGCTGATAATCATTAGCATTTTATCTGATATAAATGCATATTTATAATCATCAGCTTTAATAAAAATATTAAGATGATTGTCACCAGATTATCAGCTGGTTATTTTTAAAAAAATTTGAAACCAGTTTTTCAAAAATCGAAAATTACTATAAAACAACGAATTAATAAATACAAAAACATGATTCTTTTTCTGAATATGGAATAAAAAAGCAAAAATATTGGTCCAACTTCATTGATATTGACAGTGTAGTTCCAGAAATATTACGGTGTACATGTCGGGATGAGGCGCGGGGAGGAAAGAACACTCTGCCTATCCTAGACTATTCCTTTATTCTGTCTCCGTCTCTCCAGCCTGACTGGTCTGGATCGTGGTCGAAGCGGCACTGAGCGAGTCGCTCGCTCGCGGCGTGAGCCGCTCTCTCCCTCTCTCTCTCTCTGTGGTCGGACGTGCCGCCACCTATCGGTGGGGTACCTACAGTACTCCCCCCGAGGAAGAAAAAATGAGAAGCATTTTTGTTGATTGAGAAACTTAAGTAAAGTTGCGAGAGAGAGGAGTTTACAAAATTTTGCGTAGTTTTACAAAAAAAAGATGTCAGGGACTGGAGAGTATTTACAAAAATAATTTACATTTCTTAAAAACTAGTTGTTTGAACGTATGACAAGTTTGCGCTTAGAATTACAAAGGTACTAGAGTTAGAATCACAGTGTGATGATTGTACAAGTATTTTCTTGTAGTGTAGCGTAATGTAATACAGTGTTTGTAATGATGGTTTCGCTCCATCTGACTCCATAATTGGCTAGTACGTAGTACAATATTAAAGTTAGAAACTAGATTAAACGCAAAAGAATCTGTAGAGCGTTAGATTCGCTTAACGCTTACAAATGATGATTGAGCTTCCTGGCTGTCGTATAGTAGCTCCGTCTGATTCCAGAGCTCTTTGCGTTGATGCTAAAGCGACGAACTTGCAGTTGATGAATCTTAGACTAAACTGGGCACAACCAAGTGTTACGTTACTTAGCGAAGCTAAATTGATTGCGCGGGACCTCTTTTTTCCACGTGCGTTGTTGACTACAACCTCTAATTTGTTTTTGTTGACTAGACTGGCTAGCGTGGTTTCGATCGCCTGATTGTAGTTGAGTTTAAGAGAGACTAAAAATGGTAATTTATGTAGCGGCAGCGAGTAGTCGAATTCTAATCCGAGGATGTTCAACTCGGTTAGATTGGGCGCATTATCAATGATTGGAGGAATCCAATTCTTGAAAAAATCATTGTTTTCTAAGTTTAAGGCTCTTAGTGAGGTAGCTTGAATGAAAGAAAAAGAATGTTTGTTACTAGCTATGCTGTTTAGCACGTGGCATTGGTTAGGCTTGGTTAGAAGTTCGGTTCTATGCGGTATTTACAAAGTAATGTGATAAGTAAGAGGTAGTGTTAGGTACTGCACCCCCCCGCAGAAGAGTTGTGTCTCTTACGAGCGCGTTGGTGTGACTGAGCTGAGTCAATGTTCTTTTTCCGTTTAAGAATGTTCGGAACGAATCTAACGCGTTTGGGCACCGGAGGTTGAGGTGTGGGAATCGGTTGATCCGGTGGATCTTCGGTAGGTGGGATAAGAGGTGCAGGTTGAATGTTGTCTGTCGGAAGCTGCGTGGCCTTGGAAGTACCGGGTGCTGGTTGAGCGCGATTGACTTCCGTTGGCTGAGGAATCTTGATCGGTTCAGGTGTTGTGTTTTCCTTAGTGCCGTCAGGATCCTCTTGAAGAATGAACGCAGGTTTCACGCGTTGCAAAGACACTGTTTTATGTGTGCCGTTGACTTCGATTACCAAGGTCTGGTTCTCCATGTTGCGAGATATGACCTTGTGAGGGCCGGTGTAAGGCCGAGTCAAAGCGGGCTTTATTGGTTTTTCTTGTAACCAAACGTGAGAGCAGGTTTTCATGTCCTGATGTAGGAATGGCTTGGTTGCCGTCTTGTGATTAACTGGAACTGGTCTCAGTTGCTGCATGAAGTCGCGAAATTCGTTGTAGAATGTGCGAACGTTTGGTTCTTCATTGGTGAGAGGTGAGAAATCACCGGGAATTCTCATTGATTTTCCAAAGACTAAGTCGGCTGGACTGGCGTCTGTGTCTAGACGGATGCGTGTGCGCAGTCCCAGCATGACTGTTGGAAGTAGTCGGAACCATTCCTGACTGTTTCCGTGGCACATGAGAGCTGTTTTGATGTCTCGGTGGAGGCGCTCCACCATGCCGTTGGAAGCAGGATGGTATGATGTGGTGCGAATCCTGTTAATTCCGAGGATTGACAGGAGTTCGGAAAATAATCTGGACTCAAATTGAGCACCTTGATCTGTGGTGATCGTTGTCGGTGCGCCATAGCGGCAGATCCAGTTGTCGTAAAATGCACGAGCTACAGTTGCTGCAGTGGTGTCAGCAATTGGAATTGCCTCCGGCCATCTCGTATAGCGATCGATGATGGTGAGGAGATGCGTGTAGCCGTGGCTGTAGGCAAAGGGTCCTACGAGGTCCAAGTGGACGTGATCGAATCTTGCATCTGGAGTAATGAAATGCTTAGGCAAAAACTTGTTATGCTTTGTCACTTTGGATTGTTGACAAGCTACGCACGTTTTGCACCAAGTGGCGATGTCGCGACTCATGTTGGGCCACACGTACTGTTGGTGAATGAGTCGAGCTGTGACTTTAACTCCAGGATGCGATGGTGAGTGGAAGTTGTCGAAAACTGTCTTCCTCAGTATTTTGGGGAGATAAGGACGGATTACATCTTCATGGATGTCGCAGTAGAACGCTGCGTGAGCGGAGCCCCAAGTAAGCTTGCGAAGCTTGAGCGGATGGTCCGCATTGTTGAGAATCTCCTTGAGTTGCTCGTCCTTCTCTTGTTCTTCGCTCAGCTGTTTCGCGTCGAACAGCGTCGGAAGCTTGAATGCGTTGATGTTTGCTAGAACTTTTCTGACCTGTTGGTCAGCGAAGAGTTCTGGGTCGCTCCAGTCGAAAAGTGCAGGAGAAGTGAAAGCGTTGATTCGAGACAAGGCGTCTGCAACGTCATTCTCTTCCCCTGGGAGATAGTGAATCTCCGTATTGAACTGGGCGATGTAAGACAATCTGCGCGAGCGAATATCTGGCATTTTGTCGTTGTTTTGCTGTAAGGCAAAGATCAGAGGTTTATGATCTGTGTAAATCTTGAACTCCACACCTTCGAGATAGTGGTGGAAGTGTCGAATTGCCTCGTAGATGGCAGTTAGCTCCCGGTCGTAGGTAGCATATTTGGTCTGCGCAGGGGAGAACTTCTGGGAGAAGAAGGCGAGGGGAAGCCAAGAGTTGCCTGAGCGTTGCTCGAGGGCTGCTCCCATAGCTGTGTCTGATGCGTCTGTGATCAGACGTAGCTCTGCGTTTTCGCTTGGAAAAGCGGTAAAGGTGAGGTTCACGAGGTCGTCCTTGCACTTTTGGAAGGCCGCCTCGGCTTCTGAAGTCCACGAAACTGGACGTTTGTCCTTTTTCTTAGCTCCTTTTAGGAATTCGCTGAGAGGACGTTGCGTGTCTGCAGCGTGCGCCAGCAAACGTCTGTAACTGTTGACGAGACCGAGGAATCTTCGAAGTTCCTCGATGGTCTGTGGCTTTGGGAATTCCTGTATGGCCTTGACTTTTTCTGGGCTGGGTTTGAAACCATCTGGAGTAATAAGATGGCCCAGAAAGATTAGTTCTGTAACGCCGAAACTGCATTTCTCAAGATTGACTTGCAGCTCGTACTCGTTGAGGCGATTTAGAACTGTGTCAAGGTGTTTCTGGTGTTCGTCCTCCGCCGTGGAGGCGATGAGGATGTCGTCTAAGTAGACGAAGACAAAGTCGAGATCTCCAAGCGCTGAGTTGATGTAGCGCTGGAAGGTTTGTGAAGCGTTGCGAAATCCGAACGTCATCACAGGAAACTCGTAGAGTCCGAAGGGAGTGATAATTGCCGTTTTGGGGATGTCTTCGGGTGCTACCGGTATTTGGTGGTAGGCCTGGCGTAAGTCTAGCGCTGAGAAGATTTTTTTGCCGTGGCAAAAGGTCATGCAATCGTGCATGTGTGGAATTGGGTAACGATCTGGGATCGTCTCCAGGTTGAGTTTGCGGTAATCGCCGCAAGGACGCCATTCCCCGTTTTTCTTCATCACCATGTGTAAAGGGCTTGACCATGAGCTGTCTGAGGGGCGACAGATGCCCAGCTCGCACCATTTCCGGAACTCTTTCTTGGCTGCCTTGAGCTTGGCAGGTGAAAGAGGGCGAGCTCTCTGTGAGACTGGTGGACCCTTGGTGAGAATGTGATGAAAAACTCCTCGTTTTTTTGTCGATCTGAACTGATCAGGACCAAAAACTTGAGGGTATTTGTTGACGATGTGAGCGTATTTGTGGCTCGGTGCCACGAAAGAAATTTGCACGGGCTGCACTGTCTTGACAAAGGCAGGAGCGTGCGTGAATTGGTTGCCATCTACCAGTTTCTTGAGCTTGAGGTCTGGTAGTAGATGGTAGTGTTTGAGGAGATCAGCTCCTATGATGGAGTGCGGGACATCTGCGATGGTGAAATTCCAAGCAAGCTTGTACGGCAGGCCGACGTCTAATTCGAGACGTTTGACGCCGAAGACATCTATGGTCGTATCGTTGACAGCATAGAGTCGGAGGTCAGTAGCCTTGCCTTGCCAGTTGCTGGGTTTGGGAATTACTGAGATGTCTGCCCCAGTGTCTATTAGGAAGACTTGGTTAGAGAGTGAATCTCTGACGTGGAGACGTGCGGCTAAATGTGACCGGCTGTTAGTCTCCGCAACAGCAGGATTATTTAGTTTTCCTGGTCCTCTGAACTCTTGGGGTTCTTTACCTTGTAGTCCTGATTAGGAGCACGCTTCCAGGTGCAGGGCAGATGGCAGTTCTTTGCCTCTGTACCGTATTTGCGGTGGTAGTAGCAAAGGTTTTTGTCGTTTGAGAAGCGCGACCTAGATTTTGATCTGGCTGGGGTCGAATCTCGGTTGTTTTTCGAGTTGGCTCGAGACCTGCTGTTCGATCGATTGGCTCGAGAGCGACCGTTCTGCTTGCTATTGTTTTGATACTTGATAGCTGCTAAGAGTTCCTCGAACCTGTCGTTGGGAACTGTAGCAGTCTGATTGCTCGATTGCAGAGCGTTCAGATGACTAGACTGCTGGGCGAGTTCGTGAGCCATGTCTGCGCTCCTGACTAATTCGTCCTCAGATTTGTAGTTCCAGATCATGATCTGGATCTGTGGAGGCAGTCGTGATTTCCAAACCGAGATGATGGTTTCTCTTGGAATGGAGTTCTGAACCAAGCTTTGCATTTCGGCAAGAAGGTCAGAAGGTTTTCTAGAACCGATTTCTACGCCTTTGAATAGGCGATCCAGTTGTTGCTGAGGAGTTTCAGCGTAGCGCTCAGTCAAGATTTTCTTGATTTGTTCGTATTTTTGTCCTCTTGTGAGGGTGTTGAGCTTGTATTGAATGTCAACGTGGATATCTTGTGTAAGATATCTCATGACGAAGTTGAATCTGGCCTCATCTTCGTTGACGTTGTGTGCCAAGAATAAATCTTCTAGTTGGCTAAACCAGCCCTGCGGATTGTGTTTGTAAAAGTTCCAGAAAAGCAAATGCCTGGTGCTTGCAAAGGCAGATGCGTTGTGTTGTTGGTCAAGATGCGGGTTTCCCTGCGAGAGATTCGGCAGGGGTAACCTGGTTCCTGAGTTTTCCGAGCTGGTGGCTAGTGATAGATGTGCGTCTGTGTGTTCGGTTGGCCTTTTGCAGTCGTACTCTCGCTGTTGTTGGGCCGAAGCCAGGCGTTCCAATAACGCGTTCAGTTTGAGGTCCAGTTGCACGTTGAACTGTTCTGTCAGCTGTGCCAGGTCGTCCGCAGTGGCGTAGTTGACTGCTGGTGACTGCTGGTTGTTCAGCAGGCTATTGTCTTTCCGCCGTGTTCCTGAATTCAGGAATGGACGGTTTTGTTCTTGAGGCGTTCCCAGGAAATAACTGTTGCTTGTCGACGCCGTTGTTGGGACTTGAGGTTGCCAGCTGTTTGTCCCCAAGTTGAAGCCGCTGTTTGCAGTGCTAGACAGCTGGCCTGCGCCGAACTGGAAGACGCTCTCGGTGTCGTTGAACGGCTGATTAAAACCTGATGCCATGTCGGCCGAGTGTGAGAGCTGTGAGTCTTTCGTTGTGTTAGCAACCATCGGTGGCCCCGAATGGTTGACGGACCTTGTAAAAGGAGAGTTCGACGAAGAGACAGTCGTGAAAGCAGGGGTGCTCTGCGATGTCTCTGAATTTGCTGACGTGAGCGAGACGGTTGGACTTTGTTGTCCTTGGCTCGTTGAGGTTACGGGAGTCGTTACGACGACTTCGCTTGTGTTTGTCGATTTAGTCGGGGAGTGCGTGAGTGTCATTTTCGGCTTCCTAACGTCTTTTGCGTTACGGATAGGAAGGGAAGGTTGAAAGATTCGCTTGCCCGATCTGAGAGTGAAGCCTAATTCACGATTGCTCATGTGCGTGGGGTGCAGTGCCTAACCTGACCTTGAGTTCGGAGCAGACGTACAAAATTATTATACAATGGTTGCAGTGTACTCGCATGTACAAACGGCTGCAAGGCAATGTCTGTCCGACTCGCGCACTAAGCTAACTAGAGGTTGATAGTGGATAGTGAGAGAAAAGAAAAAGATTTTCTACCTTAGTTGTTCGTCGATCTTGATTGGAGACGAGCAGGGTCGTGTGAGTTTCACTAGACTTCCCTGTTGTGTCGCTCACGAGGAGCTCAGTCCGGGAGACGACAACAACGAGAGATAGTTGTCGCGATTCCCAGCACGCCCGCTAGTTGTCGAGGCTGCTGTGACTGAGGCTCGATGCGTTGCCCTGGAGGTCTGTGGGGTACCACTTGCGAGGAGCGCCGTCCGGGAGTGGTAGCCGTTGACACGGGTGCAAACGCTGATCGTCGAGCGAGAAAAGAGAGTGAAACGCATGAAAGAGAAATTCGAAAGAATTACTGAGATTGCTAACGCGTTTCACCTCGGATTTCGCAAGTTAATGAGCGAGAAAAAAAAAATCGATTGAAAAGAAAAGAAAAGAAAGAAGAAAAAAAAAAAAAAAAAAAAAAAATTTTTTCAGACTTAGTCGCGATCTCGATAACGCAATGTGTGCGTGATGATTCGTAGAATCGTCGTTGCTCGCGTGAGCTGTTCTTAGAATTCGAAGACTCGCCGAAGCAAGATGGCGGCCTAACGGTCGAGATTCGCGCGCGCACTTCTTTGTTACCTTAAAGCGAAAATGGCGATTCCCGCGTGAATCGCCGCGCAAAACGACGTGAAGAATTCGTCGACGCTGCCGAGGAGAAGTGCTGACTAGACGAGGAAGCGCCGTTGACCGAAGTGATGATGATGATAAGGCGCCGGTGTCGGTGGCTTCACGCAAATCCGTTTGATGAAGTGCCGACAATCGCTGCGCTGATGATGAAAGGCGCCGGTGTCGGTGGCTTCACGCATAAAGAAATCCCTCGGCGAAGGCTTCCACGTTGCACGACGTTGGGTAGTCGCGAGGAAAAGTGTGCGCCGGCGTGCCAGCACGCACACAGTCCGTTGTCCGTTGAGTTGACAAGACTTCACGCGCCGGCGTGCCTGCGCGCGTGAAGTTCGAAAATGGCGGCGAGTTCGTGGAACTTGTTGCTCCTGCCGCTCTCGACACGTGAAAAACGTGTGTCGAGGTAGTCGGGTTGTCCGACTGAAATCTCGCGTGTGCACCGGCGTGCCAGCGTGCACACGGGATGTGGCGAAACGATGCGCGTTGTCTGACGCAATCGCCGCCTGTCTTTGTCAGCGAGTATGCTGAACAAAGACGCCGCTGCCGGAGAGACGTGAGATGTGTGCTGCTCCTCGAAGTCCTGTTGGCCGTTGTCGAGGAGTCCACGTCGGGTCACCACTGTCGGGATGAGGCGCGGGGAGGAAAGAACACTCTGCCTATCCTAGACTATTCCTTTATTCTGTCTCCGTCTCTCCAGCCTGACTGGTCTGGATCGTGGTCGAAGCGGCACTGAGCGAGTCGCTCGCTCGCGGCGTGAGCCGCTCTCTCCCTCTCTCTCTCTCTCTCTGTGGTCGGACGTGCCGCCACCTATCGGTGGGGTACCTACATACATGCACATTTTTCAAAAATACGCCATTAAAAATCCTAATACCTCGACAAACATGTTTTTAATGTGTTTTTTCAAAACTGAAAATCTTACTACTACAAAGCTATGTCTAAGAGGAAACAAAAATCAACCATGGTTCCATGTTCTTTTTTTATATTTTATACTATTTATTATAAGGAATTTAAGGAGGTTCATCTGGTTTAAAAATAACAAACAGACACGGAACGCGGATTTCATTTTTGGTTGCTGGCACACAGCACCCAATTTTGCTATTTTGATATTCCTCAAAAACGCGAACACACGCAAAAAAAGTTGTTAAGGTTTTCTTCCTTATTTTTAAAGTGCAGACGATTTAGAAAAAGTAAATTATCATAAATTATAAATTTATAATTCTGGATGCCAGCTTCCTGAACCTCTACCATACTCACGCATGCATGCGCACGGAAAGAGAGAGAAAGAGAGAGCGCGTACATACGCTCTCTGTTTATATTGTAACGTTTCAATTTTTAACCGTTAGATATCGCCGCGCAAACGACCACTTTACTCTATATTTCGACAACTGTTGACTCTGCGGACTCTTACGACCTCGAGAGAGGGACAGACGCTAGGTTAGGAACGGGAAAATCGCCTGGTATGGCTAAAGGTTAATTAAGTTTTTTTTTTTTATTTATTTATTTATTTGAACACATACATATTCCTATAAGGAATCCTATAGAGGTAAACACAGTTACCTGTACATAGGGGTGTTACATAAAAAGAGAAAAACAAAACTAAAACTAAAAGAACTTAAAACTAAGTATGATTTCAACTACATTTTTAGTTTGAAACAAACTTCTAAAATTCCACGCAAAAATATTACATAACATAACATTAGATAAGAGAAATTTCCTATCATTTTATGAACTATAATTTTCCCTTATAAACCTTTTTAGTCTATCCTTAATTGTGACTTTGCTATAAGTTAATGTTTTGAGATCATTAGTCAAATCGTTAAATATCTTAATAGCCTCATAATTGCTATTTTTTTTACTTATAGTTTTGTTAATTTTTGGGAGTGGTATTATCTTATTTCTAGTATTGCTCTTGCTTGACAAGTACGTCTCTTTTAAATTATTATAATGAAAAGAAACAGCCTCTAATTTGAAGAGTTGCCTCACAGTAAGTGGGTTCTTTTGCGTTACAAAATTATTTTTGTTTATAATCTTTAATAATTTCTTTTGTATACTTTGGATTAGATTTATACATTTATCATACGCTCCTCCCCAGGCTATTATGCCATAATTGACTAAGCTTTGAAAAAATGCATTATAAATCATCATTAAAGTTTTGCTATCCATAGTGTTTTTAATTTTTGCAAAAATGAAGATTAAATATCTTGTTTTATTGACAATATAATACGCATGTTTCTCCCATTTCATATTAAAATCAAAAATTAAACCCAGATATTTATGGCTTTCTACTCTTTTTATTGTATTCTCACCTATGCTGATATGCAATGTGTCAGGAACACTATCACAGTAGCTGCCATACGTTATATACACTGTTTTACTAACATTTAAAGATAATCTATTTAAGGTTAACCATCTTGCAACCTTATCAAGATATTCATTCATCTTGTCCTGAGCAGATGACCACGTATTATCACTAGCTATGATAACAGTGTCATCAGCGTAGGACATAATCGCATCATTCTGCATATCTCTCAATAGATCATTCACATAAAGTATGAAAAATAAAGGCCCCAATATGGTACCTTGTGGGACACCAATGGGTATTACTTTGTATTCACTTTTGCAGTTTTGGATTTTAACACATTGTTGTCTATTTGAGAGATAGCTAGTTATTAGAATCAGTGCACTACCTCTGATTCCGTATCTTTCAAGTTTATCTAGCAAAATTTTGTGGTCTACTGTATCAAAAGCCTTTGCAAGATCTAGGAAAGTGGTGATAATAGGAATGCTTTTGTCTAGACTATTATAAATAATGTTTGATATATAGTTTAAGGCATCTGTAGTACCTCTATTTTTTACGAATCCAAATTGTTTGTCAGAAATTATTTCGCATTCAGTTAGAAAGCTATACAATCTATTGTACATGATTTTCTCAAAAATTTTTGCTATATTTGATATAAGGGAGATAGGTCTGTAATTTGACATACAAGACCTATCCCCAGCCTTATGTATAGGAGCTATATCTGCACACTTTAGGGCATCTGGCCAGTTGGATTGTTGAACACATAGGTTAAAAATATGTTCCAATGGTTTTGC
Organism: Pteromalus puparum; assembly: GCA_012977825.3. NCBI lineage: Eukaryota > Metazoa > Arthropoda > Insecta > Hymenoptera > Pteromalidae > Pteromalus > Pteromalus puparum. Next base: position 59,656,240 of record CM053170.1, read on the forward strand.
TATATATTGTGCTAATGTTTTTATCGTTTTTGCATTTATATTATCAACACCTCCAGCTTTTCTTTTCAGTGTATCTATACAGTTTAGAATTTCAAGACTATCTGTTGGATAGATAAAAATTGATTTGTTATTTCTTTCTGGGAGTTTTAGTTGTTCATTATCCAGATTAGGAATTTTGTTACTTAGGTCAATACCTACTTTACAGAAATATTCATTCATTGTGTTAGCTATTGTACTCTTATCTTCAATTTTTTGCTTATTTACAATTAGATGGTCAATTGACTTGTTTTGCTGAATTTTTTTGCCTAGCTTAGTATTTATAATGTTCCATAGCTGTCTTGGGTTGTCTATATTTCGTTTTATCTCATTGCTTTCGAATTTGTATTTCGCATCTTTTATGACTCTATTTAAAATTTTTTCATAATTTTTATACTCATTTTTTAGTACTAAATTCGTTGGGTTTTTTTTCCATATTTTGTACAAATTTTCTTTTGTATTACACGACACCAGTATTGCACTAGTTATCCAGTTATTCCTGGGTGATATGGAGCTATTCTTTTTACTTAATTTTTTACTACACATGGCTCTGCCGACACAGCTATGGATCATTTTTATTAATTGGTTTAAAGCATTGTTGGAGTCTTGTAATGTTAGCAAAAATTGCCAGTCAATTCTTTTCGCTAAGTTTTTTAATTTACCATAATTCATGGATGTGATATCATTTTCACTTACTTTTTTAAGTTTAAGTTGTTCCATGGTTATGAACAACGGGTAATGGTCATTAAAAGGTGTATTTAATTTAAATGATTCTAGTATGATATTTTTAGTTTTGGCAAAACAGTTATCAATACACGTGCCTTTATCTAGATTTAGAGATGGACGGGTAATTCCTTTAAAGCTCGGTATATATTCATGTTCAAAAAAATTATTTAAGTATTCCTGCATAATAGTTTTTTCGCTTATTTCTTTGTTTTCTACATATTTATCTAATATATCAATATTAAAGTCTCCAAAAATGCAGTGATTTTTAATATTTCTGTGCTCTGACAAAAACTTTCGTAAGCTATTTACAAATTCAGACTTCGGTAAGTCATGGCACCTGTACATCGCAGAGATTTTTATTGACTCTCCGGACATAAATTTAATATTAGAACTTACAACGCTCAATCTATCAACCACTTCTATTGTGGTGTTATGACATATTTTACTCAGAATATACATAAAAACGCCATCCGCTTTGTTAATTTTACTTTCATTATAATAGCATTCATAGCCATGTAATTGATAATATTGAGGATATTGTAAGTTCCAGGTTTCCGTGCAAATAATAATAATAGGTTTTTTCACTAAACTCCCAATAAAAGTTTCAAGTTTTTCGAAATTAGCACTCATACTTCTTATATTTACGCACAACATTAAGTTCTTTGCTTTTATTATGGATTCATTGAGCTTTTTGATATCTTCTATTTCACGTTCAAACTTGCTTACATCTTCTTCAAAGTTAAAATCTTGATCCATGTTTATTTCCTGATTCTTAATCTATCTGATATGTTTGAATTGAGAGTTTGCAGTGATGGTGAAGATATTCTCGACGCTCTGGTTATCATTTGCGTTTCAGACATTTTTCCTACTATACCAACATATCTCGGTATTGTAGGCTGGATGGTATAATCGGTAAAATCTATATACTTCCTTATCTTGGCCTGCAATATTTGACACTCGTGGCTATCTGTTGCCATGTGTTCTGTATTGAACTTTGTCTTAAATTTGTTGTTGCTGAATGTACAATTTGGACATTTTAATTTATTTGTTTCACACTCCCTGGTTTCATGATTTCCAGCACAATTTAAGCATATTTTATCGTTTTCGCATTTCATAGCATTATGTCCAAACCTGCCACAATTAAAGCATGGTTTGACATTGCAATAATCGTAAACCTTACAATTTTGATAGCCAACATAGAGTCTGTTGTTATTTTCTCTCATTTGTTGATATAATTCAGCAGGCATTTCCAAAATCACTGTCTGTAATTTAGTTTTATCATTTTTGTACGCATGGAGAACAGCACATTTTTTCTTTGAATTTCTGAAATTCCTCTCATTGATATCCTTTTCTAACTTATTATTATCCATTTTTTCAAAATTGTCAATTCCAACGACTTTAACTTTAGGGTTAAGTACTTGTTCTGTATCTATTTCACACCCATCAGGTAATTTCGACTTTAGCAATTCGTAAGCTTTATTAACACTATCTTCATTCATACAGTTTATAAGTAATTCATCTTTTTTCTTTACTATCCTATTAGTTTGAATTGTTTTGTCCTTGATTAAATAATGAGACACTAGTTGATTCACCTTTTCAGTTGTTAGTTCATCTGACTTTCTTTTTATTATAATTTTAGGAACACGTTTTGGTTTTTTATAGGTTTTTACATTAGATATAACATCTGCGAAAGTTTTGCTTTTAACAGCGGATACATCATTCTTTTGTTTTTCAAGCATAACATTTAATAGTTTGTTTTTATCTTTGAGTTCTTTATTTAATTCTCTCAAAAGTGCATTTTCCCGCTGCAGACTATTATCCAGAGTTTCATTTTTATTTCCATTGTCACTTTCGTCATCACTTAGGTTATCTTGAAATTCTTTTAGTACCTGCTTTCTTATCTCCTTTTTTTCAAATGATTTAACCTGTGCAATTATTAGTTTCGCCTCATTACTCAGCGTTTTAGTGTTCACTTTTGAGGTTATGTCTATGTTCTCATGATCCGGACAGATTCCTAGGACTGCACTTAGTCTAATGGCTTTATTTAGTCTCACAAAATCACTTGTATGATACACACTTTCGCAAATGATACACACAACAGTTCTAACAATTTGCGTAGGATGACATTTAAGATATACTTCTGTCTCGCCACGAGACGAGCTTTCGCCCGCAATAAACAATATTTTATGCTGTAAACAAAACAAGTCATATATTCTTCAACCCCTGGTCAGAAATTGTCTGACTACTAAGGCCCCAAAGTATATCAGATCTATGTCTGAAGGACGCGCCACATTTTACGGTGCGATTTAACTCACGTATGTGTGGAAAATATAATGGCCTCACAGCTCGCGAAACAGTTAACTTAACGGAGCAATACTTCAACAAAACGCGTAATACACGCAATACTGTTCCCGATTCATATCAATAGCCCTCTCCTAGTTTTCAGCAACTCGTAAAGAACAACGTGGTCAAATTCTCAATTCATGTGACTAAAAGAAAATGGCGGCGGTGTCTCTCTAAATAAACGCGGCGTCCTCCAAGATGGCGAACTTTAGACTTAACTTCCCCCTTGGATAGAAGGAATCTCCGTCGCTTCGAAACGTGATTGCTTCCGAACGTGGCCGATTGAAAAGCTTGAAAATGACTAATCGCCGCGAGGAAACCCGAGACTGACGTCTCCAGGGCGGCGCAATGCTAATATCGCAACGTACGCGAAACCTATAGCGAAACGTGGTACGAATAACCCTCAATGCGGATTCCAGTTGAATCGACGGCGGCTCAACGCTGTACTTTCTTTATGCGATTGTCGGATCTCTTATGGATCTATGGCGGCTCAACGTATCTGCCGTGAAGAATGATTACCGGATCTTTATAGATCAACGGCGGCTCAACGAAATCAATTAAACATACATTTACTGGATAATGGTTTATCCACAGCGGCTCAACGCACTCACTCATACAGACGCTTGCTGAATAATTCTTTATCGACAGCGACTCAACGCGCGTCAACTCCTATAATTACTCGCCGGATCAGATCGGTGTATGACGGCTTAGTGCGCTGGACTAACACCCAACACCGCGAAACACATATAGAAATATTTACATATAGGCTATAGGCCGAATTCACGCAGACTTAGTTTACTTAATGTTCTCGAGGACTGCTCAACAACTCTCGGTACGACTCTATACTCCAAAAGACTCTGCAAACCCAGCACTCGGCTAACTTGGCTTATTTATACAACTAATCGTCTGATGCGTTGTGCGGATGAATCAAGTATGGCCGAGAAGGAAGTCTCGAGCTCACTCGAGGTTCTGCGCGTCCCCGGAAGAGCCGAATCCGCGCCCTCTATATCCACTTCCGCGACGCGACACTCCTGGCTTCAAACGCGCGACCAGCATGACCATAGTGAGCGTATATATAGAAGAGCAAGACCGTCAGAATACCACAATGCGTCATCTGGCATTGAATTCGGCCTGAAGTCACCGTACAGTCATAGTGCACGGAACTCCAGCTTACGCGATGCGATTGCAGTGGGGGCTTTTCACGCCAAGGCATGGCTACCGTAGTGGTGCGCGCTAGTGGTACACGTGCCCCCCCCCCCCCACCCACCAAGCACGCCTTCCCTTTAAACGCTCTGTCACCGAAAAATTCGTGCCATACCTCGTCTGGTTATCCCAGACAACTACTTCGACGATTTTCGAAGTATCGCCTGGCCTTCGGCCATTTTTCCAGGAAATCCATCCTCAAAATAATGTCATGGCTCGATTGCTTAACTACTCTAATCTTTAATCTATCCACCACTCCATCTACATCCATTTTTAACGGTAATATTCCCTTTACTAAGGTGCTATTCCCAGTAAATCCTCTAATGACCGTGTCACAACGCTCAAAGCGTGAACTGAAACGTCCAGCTACATCAGCTTTCATCAGCGACACGGATGCTCCTGAATCCACTATAGGGCCGTGTACCAACGATTCCCCAGACTTAGTCGCATAAACTTCCGATTGTCATCGCTCACAGTATCGATATCTTCAACCGGAGGTGAACTTTCGATCGCTAATGGGTCGTTCTGAACTGATTCATCAGTCTTACCCCCTAACTAAGGCGACTCTCGCTCAATTCGGGGCCTAAGGCCTGTTTCAGTAAACAATCCAGCTTCTCGCTCTCGGAATCGGCGCTTCCCTTCCCTAACGTCATCTTACCACCGATAAAGATGGTAAACTCTCCTGTCTCTGGCTGCAGCCCGGTTTGGGTACCCCCTTGAGCCGTTGGCGCTACACCCTTCGCGGTCACTTCGACTTCCGGGCGCTCCTCTCCTCTTGACTTCGACTTCTGCTGATCGCCTTCAGGCACTGTTGGCGTCAACCTGACCTCCTGGGAATCGAACTCTACACTCTTTTTTCTCTTCGACATCGAACTGGTCGCCAACTTCTACGGTTGGCGCCAGTCCGGTAGCGTGCAACTCGGTTTTCGTATTCTTTGTATCACGTGCATATAGCACTTCGACTTCTCACCCATGTGCGCGGCTATATACTCCGGCCACTCCTTGGGTCGGAAATTCGCCCACGCTTCATCCCAATCCGACTCAACCTCCTCCTCCTCTCCAACTAACAGACTCCGCGGTTCGAAAACCTGGGGAGCGGCGCAAATGACCGGCCCAGGATCCACTGGGTCGATTCGCGCAATCAATAATTTAACCCCTCCTGCTTCGCGGGTCCCAGGGGGTTGTGCTGAGCCCCCGCTACTCTATTTCCCAGGCGCTGAAGAACATTACAATTCGAGTTTTCACGCACTGTGACCCCCTCTTGTTGCAAAGCTGGCAATGCACCTGTCGTGCCAGTCTTTTTGGGCAACTAGCGGCCCGATGGCCACTCTGGCTGCACTCAAAGCAATTTATCTTAGGGCGATTCGCGGCGCGATAGCCCTCCATCCCACACCCGAAACACGGTCCCAATTTCGGAAGCCCGTCACCGTGGTTCACACTTGGCCCATTATTCGCTTGCTGGATCGGCGCATAATACGTCTGCAGCGGAGGGTTTGGCGCTATTTGCAAGATTCCCTCCTCCCCAGGGTTGATTTCTCACCCGTAACCCATCGGTCGCGGCTACATTCGTGGCTTGTTCCCCCACGGAGGTGAACTGCACTTGCACTACCGGGCTGGAGCCTCCTTCAGGTATATTACTGGCTCGCATTCAACTGGTTTCTTGCATTGTTGTTACCTTTCCGGTTGCGGTTATTGATCCCCTTGTTGGCGTTGTTGGGTAGATTGGATCCATCGACGCTACCGATACCTGCTCCTCCCTCATCCTTCAGCGGCGGGTTTATTGCAGCGACGGCCTTTTCTTTTTCTTCTTCTTCCCAGTACATCTATGTAAGATTTGCATGAATAGCAACTGTAGACTCGCTTCACGCGTTCATTTTATCACACTAGGAATGATGGCGCGCTTCGCGCGCTCTTGATTCTCTCCCTGTCTGATAAATCTGGGTTATAACTGTTTTGAGGTTATGAATTTAAAGCTCACGGTTCTGATCTCGTTACCTAGGCAACCAACCAGCAACCAATCAGAATCACGTATTAAATGCTTCACAACAAAGGCCATCATTTTTTAAAGAGAGGATAATTTTCAATTTTTAAGGTTAGGAATTCATACTTACGTAGAGATCGCGCGCAAAATCAAATAGAAAAATCGAAGAACAAATTGAATTATAGAGATAACGCGCAAAAACGAACAGCCAATCACATTGACGCTCGGCGAGCCGTGTAAAAACTTCTAACAGAAATACTGGCTAAAGGACTGCTCTGATTGGCCCTTCGGATGACCAATCGCGAAACGAATAGATTGATTACAATGCGTCTTTTTTGGAGTAGGATTTCTATGTGAGACTTTTTATGCGGATGCAATTTGCGCGTATTATTGAATTTAACAAACAGTTTTTGTTGCAATTTTTTTATATTATATAGTTAATATTTGATAAACATAATATAATATTTTTAAAGACCGTCATTGAGTAATGTGTGATGATCAATTATTTGTATACAATACACTCTTAACCTCAAAAACAGAGTCAAATTTCTCCTGTGTTAAATAAATTTTTTAGTATAAAAGTTCGATTTCTTAATTTCTTAATAAAATTATTATTTTAATGCTTTCTTGCCGTCCCGTTGTCTTGTAGTCTACGATGTGCATAGAGTAAATCATATGCATACAAATTACTAAAAACAACTTATCGATTACTTAAAGATAAATCTCCGATAAAATGCGAAAATTTATCGCCTTTTCAATTAAGCCAAATCGTAAAGCAAAATTATTAAAGTATAATAATATTATGCTTCCAAAACTTCTTACTATTTTTGCAAATTATTAAATTTTGCATTGAGATTTTTTCTTTGCAACAAACATATATTTGAAGATTTTTACGACAACATGCTGATAGTAGTATATAAAGCTCCTTAGATTATAATAAAAACATGTTCTTATTTTAATTAATATTATCTACCAGATTCACACCTTAAAAGTAATAATTCGAATGTTTCATCGATAGACTACAAAACAACGGGACGGCAAGTAAGCATTAAAATAATAATTTTGAAAAGTATAATTATCTTATTTTTTATAAACTAGTCAGCATATTCTAGCTTACCTGCACTGACAAAAATCATTTCTTCCTCCAAGAAGAATTAATTTCACTACAGTTATTCAAGATCAAAATCCGCTTTGTGTTTAAATGATTCTTCTATAATTAAGAGGAATTTGCTGGATTTTTGTATAACTTATAATGTTGCTCATTTCTTTGCACAAAGATGATTCGGATTAGTTTTTAGATTAATTCTTCTTCGATCGTAAGAAATGTTTTTTTGCTAGTGTGCTGACTTTTAACACTTGGCATTTTAAAACTGATTTCACTACATTCATTACGTATATTTGATAAAAATAGAGAAAACCATTTGACAATTTCTTTAAGGATTTATAACTTTTAGAGGAAAAATTAATAATAATATACTGAGATAGATCGTTATAAAACCTACATCGAGGTTGGGAGGATGAACGCATAACTTATAGTTGCCAACATTTTACCTTGTAAAAGGTGTTTTATGAACTTATTCATAACCTTTAAAAGACTTCATTAAATAACTTATAAAGAAACGTTTATGACACAAACACTCTGGCAGAGGCCTTAATATTGTCGCTGTTTACGGAGACTAGCATAACTCAAATTTTCTGCTCTTTTTTTAGTAAAGTCCTCTTTCTATAAGGAAAACGGCAACATGTCAAGTTGCACTAGTCTTCGTTGGACATCTAAGTTATGCTAGTCTTGGTATAGGAGCTGTGATATGTACAGCTAAATATGATTTGTATATCGCCAAGCAGCGTAGTTGCTAGGACTTCTAGGTGTACGGGTATGCAATGCTTAGAGCTGGTCACATTCGTGGACCGTCTACCACCTACCTCGTCCTCGAATTTGACGAGATGGTTGCCATATCTATCTGCGTTCCAACTCGAACTCGTTCTTCGAGCTCTGATTGTTCGATTGAAAAAGCTGGAGCACTATACGGCGATCATCTCTTAAAAACCGACGAGATCGTCAAGGACGAGTAACAGAGAGCTCGTAGGTGTTGAAGACAAGCTACTATGACCACCGATCACCTATCGATCTGCTTCTTGAATGTCAGACAAGTCCTATGAATTCTGATGTCAATAGTGTCGATTCCAGGTGTCTAGCAAAGATGGTCGTTAGGTTAAATTACAGTCCATCAAATTAGGATCTTGGTCAACTCTAATAGTAGAAAAGTAGCATAACTTGAAATCAAGCTTAGATTACCATGGATACGACCGTCGACTGCTCTCTAATATGTCGCTAAGAACGATTTTCCCAGCGCCTAGTTTGCAGTCCATGATGTGGCCAGAGTCCCGAGCACGCTGCTATGTTTTACGTCTCATACACTCTCACTTATAATGTTGCTCATGTTCTTGCACAAAGATGATTCGGAATTAGTTTTTAGATAATTCTTCTTCGATCGGAAGAAATGTTTTTTTGCTAGTGTGGCTGACTTTAACACTTGGCATTTTAAAACTGATTTCACTACATCATGTACGTATATTTGATAAAAATAGAGAAAACCATTTGACAATTTCTGTTAAGGGAATTTATAACTTTTAGAGGAAAAATTAATAATAATATACTGAATAGAATCGTTATAAAACCTAACATCGAGGTTGGGAGGAGAACCGCATAACTTAATAGTTCCAACATTTTACCTTGTAAAAGTGTTTTATGAACTATTCATAACTTTAAAAGACTTCAAAATTAAATAAACTTATAAAGAAACGTTTTATGACACAAACACTCTGGCAGAGGCCTTAATATGTCGTCTGTTTACGGGAGACTATCATAACTCAAATTGTCTCTCTTTTTTTAGTAAAGTCCTCTTTCTATAAAGGAAAACGCAACATGTCAATTTGCACTAGTCTTCGTTTGACATCTAAGTATGCTAGTCTGGTATAGGAAGCGTGAGAGGTACAGGCGAGAGATGATTTGTATATTCGGCCAAGCAGCGTAAGTTGCTAGGACTCTAGGTGTACGGGTATGCAATGCTTAGAGCTGGTCACATTCGTGGACCGTCTACCACCTACCTCGTCCTCGAATTTGACGAGATGGTTGCCATATCTATCTGCGTTCCAACTCGAACTCGTTCTTCGAGCTCTGATTGTTCGATTGAAAAAGCTGGAGCACTATACGGCGATCATCTCTTAAAAACCGACGAGATCGTCAAGGACGAGTAACAGAGAGCTCGTAGGTGTTGAAGACAAGCTACTATGACCACCGATCACCTATCGATCTGCTTCTTGAATGTCAGACAAGTCCTATGAATTCTGATGTCAATAGTGTCGATTCCAGGTGTCTAGCAAAGATGGTCGTTAGGTTAAATTACAGTCCATCAAATTAGGATCTTGGTCAACTCTAATAGTAGAAAAGTAGCATAACTTGAAATCAAGCTTAGATTACCATGGATACGACCGTCGACTGCTCTCTAATATGTCGCTAAGAACGATTTTCCCAGCGCCTAGTTTGCAGTCCATGATGTGGCCAGAGTCCCGAGCACGCTGCTATGTTTTACGTCTCATACACTCTCACTTCCTCTTCGCGCTTAAACTCGATGAAATCGTTGTCGCAATCACGTCCCATCTCCCATTTTCGGGCACGTTGTCTAACGCGCCGTCCAGGAGTCGCTATATACAGCTGTCGTTTAAGCGCAGGCTTCTGATCCTCTTTAGGCTCCGTTTTGACTCAACACGGCTGCGGCGAACTCCGCTGCCCCGATAGCATGTGAGAGGTAGATAACCGAGTTCAAGTTAAGATTAAATTCGCTGGAACGGAAGATTAAGAAAAATTAGACCTTGCAGTCTTCGACACATTTCGGAGGTTAAAGCGAACGAGGTTATGCAGAAAGATGATCGCGACATAGGCATTACAGCCAACAAGGTCGTCGCCGAGCTCAAGCGGCGAGAGCTAGATGAGGTTGAAGCCGAGCTTGGAATGGCCGCCGATCGTGGTTTCGACCTCGTACTTGGTGTTGCAGGCCAGCATGTTCTATAGAGGGATTGGTCGGTGCCATCTCAAGTCCATCGATGTGAGCCGACTGCCCCTAGATGGTCCTCGATCCAGCACTGCTGTGTCCAACATTCACGATGGCGATCCACGCTAGTGCTTGAGTCGTCCTGACGAACGCTCGGCGCTTATACACAAAAATCCTGACGGGCGATGTATAAGCGGTGATACAAGTATCTTTGTTGTATATTATATCGACTGCCGTTGACTTGCACTTCCGCAGCCTCGATACTTTGAAATGCACCAGAACGTGGATAATATCCAAAGAATTTTATAACAGGGTACCTACGCAGAGTGTGTAGGATGTATAGGTACGTAGAGCCGCTTTGATAGTCATATGGTCTGACTAACTCACAGATGCACTGGGTCTAAGACTCCGTGTGCTCGGCTTTCTATGCTGCAACACAGCGATCCGATTCTTCAGACTGTACTTCGATAAAGCAGGTGCAAGCAGCGCTCCGTCTGCTCTGTGCGCTTGGCGGACACCTCTCTCTCACTCTCTCACTCTCTTGATCTTTTAGATATAATATGCAGCGCTCTATCTCCGTGCGCTCGGCTCTCTGCAGCGGATAGCTCTCTTGAGGTCTTTTATTTAATAATACAATGACGTTTCGTATAGATGTAAATAAATAGTTAGTTTGTATTGTATGTAAACAATTATATGACTTCTAACCTCCCATAACCAACAATCTCAGTATTGTTGCAAGCGACTGAGCCTGAAAAAAAGAGAATCGGGGAGGCGAAAAATTAAAGAAAAATCACAAATTAATTTTCAATCTTAATTAATTTGCTAAAGGAGCAATTTTTTCAGCAAAAACCTGTGGTAATTAGAAAGATCTAATTAAAATCTTTAAGATAGAATACTCATACATGAGCATTAATATCGGATGAAGCAATATAATAGAAATATTCGTAAAACGCGTATAGGTTATCTAGCAAATTCAAAGTATAATAGGGTCGCGGTGCTCCCGACGGCACAGTGTATAAAACTTATACTTGCCATCGGGGCGCTACCGCGCCCCTTGATAAAGTAAATATTTTGTTTTATAGATAAAGAAATTTACATATGTATTTCATGCGCCACTAATCCTGTACGTACAAAATCTGGTAGGTCTTCATTAAAAACAGCTTCATTTAACTAGCGCTCATTACATGTATCCATAAAAAAAGTTGTTAGATACAAGTGCTGGATTGTGGTGTTCCCATGTAATTCAACTCATTAAAACTATATCTAACTAGGCAGAATCTTTCTTTAAGTCAAAAACACCTTAGAAAAATATTATAAGCTTATTAAGCTCCAGACAACGAAATCATAATCTTAAAACTTTAATAGTACATTGTGCAACAAGGGGAGGAAATGAGCTATTTCTAGCCACGGTAAGATGATTTTAGTACAAGTTAGAATCGAGGGCGCTCGAGTCAGGCGTATGCTACAATCATTAACCGAACTAAAAATTGTCCCCTTAACAATTTAAATTTAATAATTTAATGTTTATGGGCTTTATGATTTCAAAGAATTTTTCACTTCAACAATTCTAACTATTTAAAGTATTTTGAAGTAAACGATATGTATAAAATTCTTAAGTCTTGCGACAAAAAGAGCATATATGCATTTAGTGAGCAACAATACATAGGAACATCACTCTTTACATCAAGGAACACGCAACTTTCTTTTTATGGGTCTGTATTATAATTTATGTGAATAATAATTATTATAAATATTTCAGATTCCGTATTTGATAACATCGCTAAGAACTTTCCGGATGTAGCTTTAGATGGGAAATTGGAAAACGCGATTGTAATTTTGGAAAAAGTGGATACAAAAAATGATCTGAAAAAACATATAAAACAGACAAAAGGAAAAGTAAGAAAATTCAGAAATGACAATGATAGTTTACAATCGATAGATGTACCTAATCCAGAAAAGCACAACGTCAAGACCGAATATCTCAAAAAACGTACGTATATCTTTCATTTGTTTTAGAATTTCTAATGTAAGAAGTAGTAAAAAATACTGCCAACTGATTTGGCTTACGGCCTCAAAGAGACATTGGTTTGTGAAGTGATAACTTGTTATGGGACGGTGGTGAATATTTTCCAGAGGTGAGCGCTTAACGTCGCCAGTCTGTCTTACCACCTAGTCTAGGCTTATCCCCAATCTCTTTTACATATACTCAGTGCGTGCAATCCTCACCTCTGTCCTCTCTTTGGAGATTTAGAAGTGGGGTCCGCTAAGGCCTATGCATCACTCTCTCTCTCTCTCTCTCTCTGTCCCGTTCTAGCGACACTTCATATCTCTCTCTCTATTTCTCTGTTTACGCGTCTTATTTGGTCGCTCCTAACGACTACTAGATTTCATTTTCAGTCGCAAAGATTAGCACATTTCAAGCTTTTGCCGCGAAGACTTGCATGTCTCACGTCTTTGTCGCAAAGACAAGCATATTTCACGAAAACACTTTAACGACTTCGGGACTTCATATTTAAATGATTGATAAAATTTATGAACACTAAAGCGGTACACAGTAACATTCACATGCAAAGAGACAGCTAATACAACAATTATCAAATTATTATTAGTTTTTCTCACACTACAAAGAATATTAGTTTGAGCCGAGAAATGTGCCAGTCTTCGCGGCGAATAAAGTGTGTTCTAGTCTTAGGCGCGAATTATTTAATCAGGTTTAAATTTCAATCAATTTAAGTTATCAATTTTGCTTTTAGATTCAGTATGTAATAATATTACTGAGAATATTCCGGATAAAGCTTTGGATAAAAATGTAATTTTGGAAAAAAATAATGCAGAAAATATTAATAATGATAAAATAAAACAGACAAAAAAAAGTAAGGAAATTAAGAAATGAAAATGATAGTTTACAGTCAATAGATATGAATAATTCAGAAGAGAAAAACAACAAGACCAATGATCCCAAGACACGTATGTATTACTTTCATATCTTTTAGAATGATGAGTGCAAGAAGTAGTAAAAAACGTTCCCAAATAATTTTACTTATACTTTCTCAAAGAGATACATTTTTTGTAAAGAATATTAAAAATTAATAACAGCAACATAAATAATATTAAATGTAATATAACCCTGGTAGAATTTTTTTTTTGGTATATTAAATCTGATCCAAAGCTTTCTATTTGAGAAAGCAAAAATAAAATACAATAAAATCTTAGACAATTAAAAAATCTAATTTAAAGCGAATATACAAAATTAACGTAGTATTGATAATTTTCAACTTTGGATCTAATAGCTCTTGAACTTTTGTAAGAATACAATTTTTTTCAACGCATTACCAAACTAAAGTCCTTATTTTTATGTGTAATTCAATGTTCCAGAACTCAAACTCAAATTTATTAAAAATATCAGTTATTGAACAAATATTTATTTAAAAATAACCCAACTACCCCAATACAGACCTAGGGGGTATTACTCTCATCGGTTAGCTGGGTTGGTTGACTCAGCCACCCACAACACTTTTAAACCAAGTGAGTCGACAGGTTATGGATATTCATTGACTCAATTGGGTTAAGGGTGTTAACCTCTTCATAGTTACTTACACTCTCTACCCTCATGTACGCTGGGCCTATCCACCGTGTTTCCTTTTATTTTCACTTGTGTCTCGATAAATTCCCCCGTTCTCTGTGTCGTCTTCCTTCTCGCTCTTCGTCGTCGCCTGCGCCATTTGTATTCCTCCCTTTGCTCTGCCTCTCCCTTCTCCGGTTTTTGCTGCTCTCGTCCTGTTCTTATCCCTTTTTAGCCGGTTCTTTCAAAAGACCTCTTCCTTTAATCGGGTCTCTTGCAGCCATATGGCCTTAAAACCTCTTATTAAAAATCAACTGAAGCGGTATAGAGTGTGTCGGCTTATCCAGCAAGGTGTAGGCTAAGGAAAGTTCTTCATCTAAAGCGCGTTCTTGTAAAGGATTATGGATATTGGGCACTAATTTTCCGAGGATCCGAGGATGAGGTGGGAAAAGCCTATGCGTACTACGTCACCAAAGGTTATTCACGGACAAGTGAAGAGAAATAATCAAACGATAATCATAATTGAAAGCAGCTTCCCTCTGTGATGTGTTAGCGTATTATACGGTAGCCCACTTTAATGTTTTAAAACTTTAAAGTTAATATCAAGAAAATACCATGTCGTCTTATTCCCGATTTAGACGCTACTATGAAACCACAGAAACAACCTATATAAAGAGTATAATTTATTTGAAAGTAACTGATCATAATCACGCCCGAGAGATGCGCTCAAGTTTAGCGTAAGTCTATTTTACGGTATATGGCTTACTGCTCAAACACTTACATACAAATTTAAGTAGAAGAGCATGTCGTTGTAATCCCGTGTCAAACATCGAAATAATATTAATTAGAAACCAGTTATATAAATCGTAATTTTTATTGATAATCAACTTCCTACAGCTATTTTGATATTTCGCGTCTATTGAAAATTTATCGGTCTAATCACTTAAACCTGTTTCAATGATGCCAGCAGAAAAATGTCTTTGTAATCCCGTCTTGGACATAACGATAATACGAGCTAAATTAAACTTATAACATCACCCCAATTCAAAAAAATTAACTCAATATCATCATAATATAGATTAATGCTCTTACGTTGAAACAAAGATTAGTAGGACACCATGTCGTTGTAATCCCGCGTTAAGGGCCTTAATAATATTAATATAAAGAACGTTCTTAGAAACGACGTTTTTATTGATTACGAGGTTTTTTCAGTTGTTTTATTGTTCTGCATTGGAAGAAAATTGTCGCTGTAATCCCGGGAACCTGTTGAAATTATGCTAGCACAAATATGTCGTTGTAATCCCGTGTTAGATTTTACAATGATACCGATGAAACGTAACTTACTAGAAACGTCCTGTTCATTAAAATTCAACTTAAGATAATCTATAAGCGGTATTGACTTCATTGTTAGCGTGCTAGTGCTGAATATCTGCTGTTACAAAGCAGGTTTTTTCTGGAATTTTCCTTTATTGTAACTCATAACTTGTCTTGCACTTTTGGCGTAAGCTTGAGAGAATTTTGTAACAGTGAGTAGAGAACTGTCGGTAAGTATAAAAGGTGGCCGATCAGCTGGGATCGCCGACTTTTTGCGTGAGGGGCTGTGCTATATAGAACCGCTTTCAAGGAGGTTGTGCTTACACGTGCAATCGAATGCCTCTCGAGGGCAGAGAGTGTCGGCTTATATAGCAAAAAGTAGGCTAAGACTAATGTTCTTCATCTAAAAAGCAGTCTAGTGAAAGATTTTGGAAATTGGGCACTATTATGACGCAGAGGAGGTGGCAAAGGCCAATGCGTACTAAGCCACACAAGCTCATTCACCGACAAGTGAAGAAAAAAAACTAACGATAATAATAACTGAAAATCACACCCCTCGGCGATGTGCAAGCGTTATTATACGGTTACCGACTTAAAAGCTAATATCAAAAGAATACCATGTCGTTGTAATCCCGATTTAGACGCTACTAGAAAACCACAGAAACAACCAATATGAAGCGTATTATTTATTTGAAAGTAACTTATAATATTCACGACTAAGAGTTATGCTCTCAAGTGTAGCCTAATCTCAATAATGTTTTGTTGACTAAATAAAGGGCTTTCGACACTGTTGTCCTATTTTGATAACTGTATGTAATATTTGTTATTCAAGTACTAACAAGTTGTTTAATACTTTCCTTGTTGAAATACAATGTCTTTCTAATCTCCAATGTCAAGGTTATATTTTTGTCAATATCTGAAGATCCATCGTGCTTTTGATACTCGAAGTTTTCTTATATTTATACATCTAATTTTCTCTGATTCAGAATGCCGTTTAAATCGTGTCGTCTACGTATTATTTCTAATGCTCGAACAAAGAGTTTTTCTAAATTTTCCAATTTTTCAGAAAGAACTTTGCATCAATTTACAAATTTTATCGACTGGCAGAAGGTAATGGATAGTCTTGTTCTATTCTACTAACCGCTTGAAGTTTACTTGTGCCACGATTTGTATGTAATCTCGTTTCTCACGGTCGATGCTTTAAAATTTGTACTGCTTGTAGAACACTACCTGTTTACTGGAAAGATGGTATAATGATACTTATCTATGCATACCGGTTAATGGTTCAATAATTACATTGACCTTATTACGTTTTCGTAGAATAATGCTTTTATTCTGTGATTTACGATACATTTATACCTATGGGATTCTAAACGTACTGGGAGAACTTAAACTAAAAGAGATTAGGATCGAGTAATCAACACGAGCCAATAGGTTTTTTTTTTCATAAAATGTGTTCTTGCGTTTTGAACGTTTTTCAATGTCCCTTTTTAGAGGCACAAAGTCTAAAATCGATAACAAAAAAACGCAAAAACTTGATTTAAAGGTTTCTCGGTTATATAAAAACAAAAATCTCACCTATAGGAAGGAGAGTTTAATTGTGCAGTAAAAACAACATTAAACAATTAACGAGAGCTATAGATCATTAATACATGTAATAAGTTTAGTAAAATTATATTTTCTTACCTTATTTATTTTATATTTAATATTCAAGCCTTTGTCTCCTAGTTTTCTTGCATCCAGTTTTCTTTTTTTACCATGTCGTTGTATTCTTGTATTAAACGTATTATTTTTAATGCGAATACAGACAATTAACATTTTATCGTCTGAAAAAGGGTAATTTGTATACTCTTTTCCTATTTTTGTAAATGTTAAAAATTTGTTTGAGTTACGATGTCGCTATAATCCCGTCTCTTGTAAGTAATGCTTGCAAATTTGGACTAATTAGAATATAATGCATTATAACTAGGACGAAGTTATAAATACACCAATTTATGCGTAGTGGTTATGGGTACTAGAATTACATTGACATTACCGCATGTATTTACAATTTTTTGCAAATGTTGCAAATGATCTTTAAAAGTGTACGAGTTTTCTTTCAAAATATTACTTTTTGAAAAATCATCATGGTGTTGGTCATATTTTTCATAATTATTAAGAATCCTAAGCGGCTCTTTTTGACTTAAAAATTTAATTGCGCGGTGTCGCCGCCCTGCTTTGCATTTTAGATTACCACGCATCGATTATACAGTTCGATAAGAGACTGTAACCATATTGCCCAGCTTAAATAGAATTCGTTTACTTCTACTATATGTATTTTTTATCAGAATGTTTAGTTGGGAATATGCATCTGCGTAGTGTAGAGCTTTTACTAAAACATAACATTGTTATAGTTATCAAAAATTAGTACCGGCACACTTAAGCTAATAAATCTGATTTTGCAGGGTTATCTTAATCCTGTATTGTATTGACTTCATCCAGTAATTATTCATGTAAATTTAAAAAATGATTGTTATAGATCTTTTGGACACTTGATAACAATACGATTTTTGGAGAACTTACCGAAGTTTGAATTATTATTAGTAATGGTTATACTTACTATTACATTATATAAACCGCTGCCAATTCATTGGCACGTAGCTTTCTCCAACGAAATTTATTGTTCAAATAAATAAAATATTATTTTAAAATACAGTATGTGAATGCTATTTTAATATTATCAGTATGACATAAATTCGTAGGGAGGGACTTTACGACGTGCAACGACAACCTATAAGAGGAAGTCAAATTTTTTAGAAAAATCGATTTTTACATTTCAGCTCTTTACTTAAGAACCGCTCAACGAAATCGTTTGAAATTTTAACAGCAGATATCTTTGTTTATGGTGATTCAATGAAATTTTGAAGCATTTGACTACATTGTTTTAGATATATAAGGAATCAAAAAATTTAAAAAAAAATTCAAACCTTGGTATCTTAAGAACCATAGGAATTTTAAAGCTGCGCAATGAACTTAGCCAAAACATATAAAATATCTACCTTTTCTCGAAATCTCAAGTGCAATAAGGCCTTTTTACGCCTATAATCGAGACTCAAAAAATCTCATTTTTTTCAGTTTTCGATTTATTACTGAAAAAATAAGTAGTCAAATCACTTGAAATTTTAATGGAATATAGTTTGACACGTAACCCATCAACATATTATTTTTCGTGAGGTTATGATGTTTAGTTTCAGAGATATACATTTTTTTTTTTAAATCACCTTTTTCATTTTATCTGCCGAACGGAACGGTCAATCCCGAGGACCAAACGGGGAAAAGTAGGTAATTTTATTATTTTTCAAAGGCATTTTAGCTGAATTGTTTGCAACAATGGAATGAATAGCACACACACACACACACACACACACACACACACACACACACACACACACACACACACACACACACACACACCACACCACACAGAAGGAAGAACGGAAGACCACCCTAGAAATAAGGGACATGGACTCGGAAGCAACGGAAGAAGAGGTGAGAGCAGCAATAGGAGAAGCCCTCAGAAAGTCGGACACCGGCAGGAGGGTGATTCTATTAAAGCCCAACACGAGTGGCCTTAGAATGGCCATAGTGATACTCAGCGAGAGGGAGGCCAAGGAGCTCCTAGAAATAGGACACATCCGCGTGGGCCTTGTAAGTTGCAGGATTAGGAAACGAGTAAAGGTAGTGCGGTGCCACAAGTGCTTAGGTTTTGGACATTGGAAGGATGAGTGTAATGGAATAGATAGATCGACTCTCTGCTATAAGTGTGGAGAAGCCGACCATCGCATGGCTCAATGCCAGTTGGAAGCGAGCTGTTTTCTCTGCAAAGAAGATGGACAAAAGGAAGAAAGCTGCAATCATGTAGCTGGCTCCGGCGGCTGCAACGTATTCAGGCGCGCCCTGGACACGGCGAAAAAAAAGGAACGGAGATCCTAGGAAGATCGAAGAACAGGTGAAAGGATGCCGACCACATCGAATAGAAGAGGGCTAAAGCCATTGCCCCTCCGCGAAGCAATACTTAACGGTCTTACGAAAAGTTGTCTACTGTTGAAAACACTCCTTATCTATATTCATCATTTTTAGTTATTTGAAACGTCAGAAAAAAAAGAAATAATTTCCTACTTTTTCCTTATCCTTCATATACTACCTGCCTCGGGAAGATCGGTAGACGCCTCGAAACGTTTTTAAAATCAACAATATAACTATAGATAAATGAAATCTACTGGATTCCATCTCGTATGTTGTAGTATACGTAAATGCTATAAGCTCATATCATTATATTATTGACAACTTTAATACCATTATATTAATTACATTTATGTTGGGTGCCATTCGCCTGCGTATCCTATAACATGTGGTTACCATAAGCAGTTATATTACATTCATGATATTTTTTGTGTTTATCATGTGTTCTATAAATTTTCAGTGTAAAAGAATAATATATATGTATTCAGAAGCACATTTTACATAGATATATACCCTTACTTTTAGATATATACGCGGTAGCCGTAAGCCCGCAAAAGTGAATATACATATATATATATATATATATTAAATCTCTCTCTCTCTCGCTCTCTTTCTCTCTCTCTCTCTCTCTCTCTCTCTCTCTCTCTCTCTCTCTCTCTCTCCCTATCTTTCTTTCGCATAGCTTGCAGAACTAATTGTTAAACTGATCTCCAAGAGACATCACCCTTCCTTTTTTCCCTAACATCTTATTTACTAACACATTATAATAATTTTATTTTACGTAATTTTTGTATTAATTACATTTAAGTAATATCGTTTCTTGACCACCAAGCGGTAGATATCTCGGCGCGTTATTTTTTTTTTGTAAGAAAATTTAATAGTTTCTATATCTCAATATTTGTCTATAAACTAAGCTGAAATATTTTTCAATTTTTATTTTAAATTTCCTGAAAACAATGTTTTGTATCTCACTATTTCATGAAAGTTACATATAGGAAGATATAAAACTTTGTTCAAAGTGATATCCCCAATTGCATGATATTTTCTAAACTAATTACGAATGAAGTGGAAAAGTTATACTTTCCGCCTGATTTATATTCATGACATTTGCTTCCTCTTAGAGGAAGCTTTGTGATAGTCAAATTTTCAGTTCCGCTAAAACTTCATAGAAACATGTTTTTAGATGTTAGATGTTCGAATTACGGGTTTTTAGGAAATGTCCGTATGGATGTGTATGTGTGTGTGTGTGTGTGTGTGTGTGTGTGTGTATGTATGTATGTATGTATGTATACCGTGATATTTCTGAAACTACTCCGTTAATATCAATCAAATTTAACATAAATATCTATTTTTGGATTCTGAATTCGAGAAAAACATTTATTTCTTAATTTTTTCAATTACTTTTATTTATGGACATTTTTTGATTTCAAAAAACATTATTTTCGTTTTTTTCAATCATTCCATTGTTACAAACAATTCAGCTAAAATGCATTTGAAAGATAATAAAATTACCAACTTTTTTGTACTGTGGGCTCGAACCCACGACCGGGAGGCAGGTGGTTTACCACGGAGCCATCGCTTGTCTACGTGTCGAACTACATTCCATTAAAATTTCAAGTGATTTGACCACTTATTTTTTCAGTAATAAATCGAAAACTGAAAAAACTGAATTTTTTGTGTGTCTCGATTACGGGCGTCAAAAGGCCTTATTGCACTTGAGATTTTGGGAAAAGGTAAATATTTTATATGTTCTGGCTATGTTCATTGCGCAGCTTTAAAACCCCTATGGTTCTTAAGATATCAAGGTTTGAATTTTTTTTTGAACATTTTTTGATTTTTTGTATCTCTAAAACAATGTAGTCAAATGCTTCAAAATTTTATTTGGTGATTCACCATAAACAAAGCTATCTGCTGTTAAAGTTTTAAACGATTTTGTTGAGCGGTTCTTAAGTAAAGAGCTGAATCGTTTCCCGCGGCCTTATTGTTTTTTAGTTTTTTGATCGCGGCTTCTACTTCTTTGTAGGTCGGTTCTTCCATATGGAGTTCCGCCGTGTGGATTTCGTCTCCCGTTTCCTCGCAGTTTTCATGTACGTTTAGTAACTTATCAAAATATCCTTTCCACAGCTTTAGCAGTTCATTTTCGCTTGTAACGAGATTCCCGCCCTCATCTTTCATTAATTGCGATCTACTCTGGAAACCCTTCCTAATAGCGTTAATTCCTTTGTACATCTCGCGCGGGTTATTTTCCTTACTATTAGTTTCTATTTTTCTAATCTGATTCTTTTGATACTCGCGCTTTTTGTTCCTGTAAATCGCCCCCACTTGCCTTCTTATTTCGTGGTACTCTTCTACGGCCCTATCGCCTCCATTGTGTACGCTGTCTAATTTGGCCTTTTTGCGCCTTTCAAACCAGAGTTCGCACTCTTCGTCAAACCATGGTTTGCTCTTTGGCTTTTTCTTTCTACCTAGCACTTTATTCGCGGCCTGTTTTATCGCTTTTTCGATATCCCCCCAAAGACTGTTCGGGTCGTCATCTACCTCCGTCGGTGCATCCGTTTCTTCGAGTACCTGAAACCGATTCCTTATTTCTACTTGATACTTAATTCGTTCTATCCCGTTCCGTAGCTTTTCAATATCGAACGTTTCTACTTTGCTCGCCCGTTTACTATTTTGCCCAGCTACTAATTTGGCTCTTAATTTGGCCACTACTAGAAAATGATCCGAGTCGCAATCCGCCCCCCTATAGGTTCTTACGTCAAGCACGTTCGTGTGGCGCCTCTTATCGATAAGAAAGTGATCGATTTGATTTTTCGTGGCTCCGTCCGGCGATGTCCACGTTACTTTGTGTATATCCTTGTGCTTGAAGCACGTACTCTTTACTATAAGATCTTTTGCCGCCGCGAAATTTATGACTCTAATACCGTTATCGTTGCTGGTTTCGTGCAGACTTTCCTTGCCTATAGTGGGCCTAAACATTTCCTCTTTCCCTATTTTAGCGTTGAAATCCCCCACTACTATTTTGGTGTCGTAAGACGCGAACTGGTCGATTAATTGCTCCAAGGCTTCGTAATAAAGATCCTTCACCTCTTCCTCTTTGTCCTCCGTAGGACAATGCACGTTAATAACCACGTAATTGTACCACGCTCCTTCGATGACGATATACGAGAGTCTGTCGTTTACGAATTTGAAACTTTTAACCGCGTGTATAATTCTTTTGCTAATCAGAAATCCGGTACCTAGGGAATGTCCGCTCGCGCCCCCGTACATAAAGGTGAAGTTTTCGTTTCCTAACATACCGCTATCTTGCCACCGAGTTTCTTGTATAGCTACTAAGTCTAGATTGTACCCGCCAGCTTCTTTTAAGATTTCCCGGTACGCGCCTGCTCTGTATAAACTGCGCACATTCCACGTTCCTACCTTTAAGTCCCTATTGATTTTGGTTTGGTTTTGGTTTTTTTGAGCCATGGTAGTAAGTGAAACCCACGCGTTTTGGATCCTGTTTCCGATCGCAGGTGAATCATCCGTTCTAGAGGTGATAACTCCCATACCTCTCTAGAACTAAGTATGAGAGCTTTCCGACTTTGATAAGGACGGAGTCAGCTCATCGTCGGACACACTACGGAATCACGCTCGTATCCTAACGCCCCCCTGCAAGGCAGCGCGCCTACGCTGGCTTCGTTACCGTGTAAGACCAGGTGGCGAATCATTCTACACATCCCCTTTCGGGGCAGTTGTCATCGCTCCCGCATTCTCCACGGCAGCAGGATTTTTGTAATGTGTGCTAAGAGAGATAGATTATAGACATAGTTAGGTATGAAGAGAGAGTGAAATAAGAAATATTGTTGAGTGTTCGTTGTTGTGGTGCTTGCGTAGTGTTTCTAGATGAATGCGTTCGATCGCCAGTGTGGGCTCATCACACCCACGCCCGGGCCTATCGGCTATCCGCGGCTGCTTATTCGATTTATTCGCAGCTAACCTCTTTCTCAGGGGCCGTTCCTCTATCCGCAACCTGAGGACGCGCCGTGTAGTGGTGATAGGCACCCACCCGTCCGTTCTGGACGCACAGAAGTATAACCATTACTAATAATAATTAAAATTTCGGTAAGTTCTCCAAAAATCGTATTGTTATCAAGTGTCCAAAAGATCTATAACAATCATTTTTTAAATTTACATGAATAATTACTGGATGAAGTCAATACAATATAGGATTAAGATAACCCTGCAAAATCAGATTTATTAGCTTAAGTGTGCCGGTACTAATTTTTGATGACTATAACAATGTTATGTTTTAGTAAAAGCTCTACACTACGCAGATGCATATTCCCAACTAAACATTCTGATAAAAAATACATATAGTAGAAGTAAACGAATTCTATTTAAGCTGGGCAATATGGTTACAGTCTCTTATCGAACTGTATAATCGATGCGTGGTAATCTAAAATGCAAAGCAGGGCGGCGACACCGCGCAATTAAATTTTTAAGTCAAAAAGAGCCGCTTAGGATTCTTAATAATTATGAAAAATATGACCAACAACATGATGATTTTTCAAAAAGTAATATTTTGAAAGAAAACTCGTAGACTTTTAAAGATCATTTGCAACATTTGCAAAAAATTGTAAATACATGCGGTAATGTCAATGTAATTCTAGTACCCATAACCACTACGCATAAATTGGTGTATTTATAACTTCGTCCTAGTTATAATGCATTATATTCTAATTAGTCCAAATTTGCAAGCATTACTTACAAGAGACGGGATTATAGCGACATCGTAACTCAAACAAATTTTTAACATTTACAAAAATAGGAAAAGAGTATACAAATTACCCTTTTTCAGACGATAAAATGTTAATTGTCTGTATTCGCATTAAAAATAATACGTAACAGCTATCTGCTGTTAAAGTTTTAAACGACTTTGTTGAGCGGTTCTTAAGTAAAGAGCTGAAATGTAAAAACCGATTTTTCTAACAAATTTGGCTTCCTCTTATAGGGTTGTCGTTGTACGTCGTAAAGTCCCTCCCTACGAATTTATGTCATACTGATAATATTAAAATATCCTTCACATTATACTGTATTTTAAAACAATATTTTGCTTCCTCCTCAAGAGGAAGCTTTGTAATAGTAAAATTTTCAGTTTTTATAGTACTTTGTGGAAACGCATTTGGAGGTGTTTGGAGTACGAATCATACGTGTTTAGAACATGTCCGTGCGGATGGTTGTGTGTGTGTGTGTGTGTGTGTGCGTGTGTGTATGTGTGTGTATGTACGTATACCGCCATAATTTTGGAACCATGCGACGGATCGTAATAAAATTTGACATGCATATATTTTTTCTAATTCTGAATTTAGGTCATTTTTTGTTTTATGATTCTGACCATTTTATGGCCATATTATAGCCATTTTTCTATTTTTAAAAAAATATTTTTGCTTTTTTATAATGATATGANTTTGTCTACTTTTTCCCGCAAGATTTTCTAGATTGACTGATCTGTTCATTTTTTATGATCATAAAGGTAATTTTTCGATAAACATATATAACTCAAAAAATAAATACTTAAATGTTTTGAAAAAATTCATGACAATAAAAAACAACGATATCTACTAGTTGTAAAAATTTTAAGCAATTTTGGCGACTAGTTTTTGAGATAAAAATCAAAAACTAAAAAAAATGGTTTTTTTATGTCGTACGATTACGGGAGTAAAAAGGTTTAAATTGAGTTGAAATTTTAGGAAAAGATTGATCTTTTGATCACTTCGGCTAGGTTCTTTTTGTAGCTTATGAAACCTTTTAGTTTAAAAGATATTAAGATTCAAATTCTTCAACTCTCACCCTGTATACTCTGTGTGACTGAACATTATTATTTTTGTTAAACCATATAATTTGATAATTAACGCTTAGTATATTTTGAGAGTTTTCATGGTTTTATAAAATTTCCGTGCAGATGGTTTTGTCTGTGTGTGTGTGCGTGCGTGCCTGCGTGCATGCGTGCGTACGTATACGGTTATAATTCTGGAACTACGTGATCGATCGCAATAAGATTGAACGTGCATATATGTTTTCTGATTCAAAGAATGAGTTGATTGCCCCATGTAATTATCTTCCACTAGCAGAATAGGAGGAAGCTAAGTGCCAATGACTTGGCAGCGGTTTTTATTTATTGGAACAATAAATTTCGTTGGAGGAAGCTACGTGCCAATGAATTGGCAGCGGTTTTTTTTGTTGCAACAGGATAAAAGGAAGTAATATTATGCACAATATTATGCGAGAAGCCTAATCCACTTTATTTTTATTTTTATTTAAAATTATTTTTCAATTATTGATAAATGCATTATATGGGACAAGACTAATGTCAAGGGTTTAAATAAACTATAAAAACTATTGTCGATCTTGAATCAAACTTTATTAATGAAGTCTAACAAAAAAAGGTCCTTGCACGACCTCTGGCTCTGTCGAGTCGCCGCTGCCAACTGACGTAACGCGCAATAGTCGCTGCCGAAAACTCGGGCCCGCTAAAACAAAGGGCTTTCCCGAAGACCACCGAAGGGACTCGAAGCAGTGTGAGCGCTTCTCTATATCTATATATAAACACGGATACATTTCCCGTGCGAACGCCTCCCACCACTCGACCACTGGCCTGGCAGTCACAGAACAACCCGTCGACTGCTCCGCACTGTGGTTGATCTTCGCAATCCGTGGAGAAACTCCCAATTTGAGATCTAAGCAGTCTAGGAGCAATTAAAAATTACTCCTAACCGTGTTGGCCTAACGCCACGAATCGTCCCCCAATTCGCGCTCATAGGGTCGAATGGCTGAGAAACGTTCGCTAAACTAACGCAAAACTAAAAAATATAAATTAATAATTATAAATGCGCCACACTCGCTTTCTTCCCCGACAACCCCTCGTTACGTCCGGAACATGCATATTATTTAATGAATTATATGTTGAAGCTTAATATCTTTGAAACTAACTGGTTTCGTAAACAACCCAAAGAAAGGGATCAAGATGCTATATAATGCTAACTAAATCAAAAATTTGAACTTAATTAATGCTTTTTTACTCCAGTTATCGTGCCATGCAGAAAAACGACGTTTTTCAGTTAGAAAGGTTTGACATTTAGTTTTCGAGTTATAACGATTTCAAAAAATGCACTTTATGGTGTGTAATAAAAAAACGACGAACGGTAATATAAATTTTCCACGGTAAAAAGATTATTAATTTTATTCTCATTTATGTCTGTGCGTCCAGAGCGGACGGGTGGGTGCCTATCACCACTACACGGCGCGTCCTCAGGTTGCGGATAGAGGAACGGCCCTTGAGAAAGAGGTTAGCTGCGAATAAATCGAATAAGCAGCCGCGGACAGCCGATAGGCCCGGGCCTGGGTGTGATGAGCGCCACACTGGCGATCGAACGATCATCTAGAAACGCTACGCAAGCACCACAAGCCACCACACAACGAACACTCAACAATATTTCTTATTTCACTCTCTCTTCATACCTAACTATGTCATTAAATCTATGCGCTCTTAGCACACATTACAAAAATCCTGCTGCCGTGGAGAATGCAGGGGCGATGACAACTGCCCCCGAAAGGGGATGTGTAGAATGATTCGCACCTTGGTCTTACACGTGTAACGAAGCCAGCGTAGCGCGCGCCTTGCAGGGGCGTATAGGACGAGGTGATTCTGTTTAGGGTCGACGATGAGTGACTCCGTCCTTATCAAAGTCGGAAAGCTCTCATACTTAGTTCTTAGAGGTATGGGAGTTATCACCTCTAGAAACGGATGATTCACCTGCGATCGGAACAAAGGATCAAAACGCGGGTTCACTTACTACCATGCCTCAAAAAAACAAACCAAACAAAATCAATAGGGACTTAAAGGTAGGAACGTGGAATGTGCGCAGTTTATACAGAGCAGGCGCGTACCGGAAATCTTAAAAGAAGCTGGGGGTACAATCTAGACTTAGTAGCTATACAAGAACTCGGTGGCGAGATAGCGTTGATTAGGAAACGAACTTCACCTTTTATGTACGGGGCGCGAGCGGACATTGCCCTAGTACCGGATTTCTGATTAGCAAAAGAATTATACACGCGGTTAAAAGTTTCAAATTCGTAACGACAGACTCTCGTATATCTTCATCGAAGGAGCGTGTACAATTACGTGGTTATTAACGTGCATTGTCCTACGGAGGACAAAGACGGAAAGAGATGAGGATCTTTATTACGAAGCTTGGAGCAATAATCGACCAGGTTCGCGTCGTTACGACACCAAAATCAGTCGTGGGGGATTCAACGCTAAAATAGGGAAAGAGGAAATTGTTTAGCGCCCTCATAGGCAAAGGAAGTCTGCACGAAACCAGCAACGATAACCGGTATTAGAGTCATAAATTTCGCTGGCGGGCAAAAGATTTTATAGTAAAGAGTACGTGCTTCAAGCACAAGGATATGACACAAGTAACGGGAGATCGCCGACGACCACGAAATATCAATCGATCACTTGCTTATCGATAAGAGGCGCCACACGAACGGTGCTTGACGTAAGACCTATAGGGGGGGGATTGCTGACTCGGATCATTTTCTAGTAAGGGGCCAAATTAAGAGCCAAATTGTAGCTGGCAAAATAGTAAACGGCGCGAGCAAAGTAGACGTTCGATATTGAAAGCTACGGAACGGGATAGAACGAATTAAGTATCAACGTAGAAATAAGGAATCGGTTTCAGGTACTCGAAGAAACGGATGCACCGACGGAGGTAGATGACGACCCGAACAGTCTTTGGGGGGTATCCAAAAAGCGATAAAACAGGGCCGCGATAAAGTTGCTAGGTAGAAAGAAAAAGCCAAAGAGCAACCATGGTTTGACGAGAGTGGAACTCTGGTTTTGAAAGGCGCAAAAAGGCCAAATTAGACAGCGTACCCAATGGAGGCATAGGCCGTAGAAGAGTACACGAAATAAAAGGAAGTGGGGCGATTTACAGGAACAAAAAGCGCGAGTATCAAAAGAATCAATTAGAAAAATAAGAAACTATAGTAAGGAAAATAACCGCGCGAGATGTACAAAGGAATTAACGATATTAGGA
The DNA here is from genome assembly GCA_012977825.3 of Pteromalus puparum. Taxonomy (NCBI): domain Eukaryota; kingdom Metazoa; phylum Arthropoda; class Insecta; order Hymenoptera; family Pteromalidae; genus Pteromalus; species Pteromalus puparum. The sequence continues at coordinate 59,684,536 of CM053170.1, forward strand.
AGGGTTTCAGAGTAGATCGCAAATTAATTGAAAGATGAGGCGGGAATCTCGTTACAAGGCGAAAATGAACTGCTAAAGCTGGGAAAGGATATTTTGATAAGCTAAAACTAACTACATGAAACTGCGAGGAAACGGGAGAGAAATCCTCACTGCGGACTCCATATGGAAGAACGACCTACAAGAAGTAGAAGCCGCATCAAAAAACTAAAAAACAATAAGGCCCGCGGGAAACGATTCTAACCAGCTGAACTACTTAAATACGGCTGGCGCCGCGCTTACATTCAAAATTTTGAACTAGTATGTGTATTTGGAAAAATGAAACGATACCGGAAAACTGGAAGATCTATCATTATACGATTTTCAAAAGGAGATAAGAGAGTTGCAATAACTACCGGGAATCTCACTTTTAGCTACCTGCCTACAAAGTTCTATCAAACGTAATACAGGCCAGACTCACGCCCTTCGCGGAAATATAATAGGAGACTATCAGTGTGGATTTCGGTGTACAGGTCGACGTGCGATCAAATGTTTACTATAAGACAGTTGTTAGAGAAAAATGGGAACATTGCGAAACATACACCAACTATTATAGACTTTAAAAAAGCGTATGACTCTATCAAACGAAGCAAAATGTATCAATCCTGGTGCTCCTCGAGTACCAAAAAACTCGTGAAATAATTCAAATATGTCTGAACGGAAAGCACGCGGAAAGGTCGGTAGGCGGTAACGTATCCGAATCATTCATGATACGCGACGGTTTGAAACAAGGGTGACGGTCTCTCTACAGTACTCTTTAACTTAACGCTAGAATATGTTGTTAGAAAAATGCAGACTAGCGGGCTAGGTGTAACCTTACGGAAAAACACAAATTCTAGGGTATGCGGATGACTTGGACATACTAGGGGATAACGGTGCAGCGGTAGCGAGAAACGCGGAAATTCTCATAAGGCGGCTGAGGACACGGGTTTAGAGGTGAGCGAATCGAAAACGAGAATATATGATCATGGATAATTGGGCATTTGCGAAGGTGAGGGTGATCTTAGAGTCGGAATTATACTTTGAAAAGTTAGCGAATTCAAATATTTAGGCACCAACCATACATTGATCGAAACGAAATTAAAGCCGAGATTAACAAGAGACTTCATTCGGGTAATGCTTTGCTACTACGCCGTGAATAGATTACTAAATCAAAACTGCTGTCTAGAAATGTAAAGTAAGGATATATAGGACTATAATAATGCCGGTAATCCCTTTACGGGTGCGAAACTTGGGCGTTACTAAAGCGGAAGAAAACCGTTTTAGGGTGTTCGAAAATAAGGTTCTGCGAAAATATACGGGCCAAGAAAGATGAGGAAACCGGGGAGTGGAGGAAACTGCACAACGACGAGCTACATAGCTATACGCGTCACGAATGATAAAACAGAATAATTAAATCGCGAAGACTTAGATGGCAGGGCACGTTGCAAGAATGGGAAATGATCGCACGGCAGCGCGTATAATGAAAGGAAAGCCAAATACATCGCGACTCTAGGTAGACCTAGACGCAGGTGGGAGGACAATGTAAAAGCGGACTTACTGAAATCGGACGGGACGGCGCGAATGGATAGGGTTAGCACAAATAGGGATACGTGGAAGGCTTGCGTAGATGAGGCGATGAACTTTCGAGTTCGAATCCCTTTAAAAAAAAAAAAAAAAAAAAAATTCTCATTTATGTACATATTAATCAATTTACTTCTATCAACTTGTTCAATAACTTTATCAGAAAAAACTGAAATCCCAAAATTAAATAATCGATTTAAAAAAAAACGGGTCTAGAAAATGTAAAAACGGACTCTTATCCCGCCAAGTATTCGTAAAAACAAAGAAAATGAGACTTGGTGAATTGAAATACACTAAGTAGAAGCTGAGAGTCGATACGAACCAGCGGTGAGCTCAGAAATATTTCAACATGGCCGTTGGTGGCATCCCCCTAGATTTCTCACTAGATTTGTTGGATGCCCCGTCGGCCGCGAGAAGCTATAGTCTCTCCGTTCAGAGTCCGCGTTTGCCTTTGCTCCGATACTTCGTCTGCTGTTGACGGATTTTGGAGTAAGGAGAGTCCGACCACGGAGACGTAATAAATATTTTTTTGTTATACAATTATTTATTGCAAGTGCGAAAAAGTGAAAGGGAAGAAGGAAAAGAGAGAGAGAGTAGAGTAGAGTAGAGTAGAGTAAATATTTATTTGATGACGAAAGACACAAGGTCCCTATTAGCCAATGGCTTTACACAAAGTTAAGAGTGATACGTATTTGCAGCGTCGAGGGCAAAAAGGCCCTATACAATTTCTATTACTCGTGTAAAAAATAACAATATAAAATTTTATACAAATTAAAATAAATTAAAAAGAACATAACAAACAATATAAAAACTATGTAACAATCAAAATAAAGGCTTATTAATACGCAGAGTTTACGCATGACGCTAAAGATATAGTAAGCAACTGAATTACACGCAAAAAAAGGACAATTAAAGATGAATCATAGACTACGGATTCCGTTACATAATAAACTTAATTACTAGTCGCGTAGATAATTGAGAAGCCTTGTTTTGAAGCACGGGCGTTTATAATCGGCTCGGATTTCACTTGGTAGACTATTCCACAAATAAGGGGCTCCTATACGAAACGAATTGCGCAAGCATTCCGTCGAGAATGCACCAATCGATATGTCCCAAGGAGAACGCCTACTAGCACCTGGTTTGCCCGTGTTAATAAAATTTAGAGATGCGCACAGATACTCCGGTTTATTCGCGGTCAAAACTTTTGCGAGCAAACAAATCGCTATGAAGTCTCGCCTCGTCCTAAACGGTAAAATTTCAAGTTTTACGTAATCGGGTGAAATATGCTCAAAGATTTTTCTTCGCGTAACAAACCGAATAGCCGCATTCTTACACCTACTTAATTTGAGAGACAGCTCATTAGAGAGACCAAGAAAAATGCTCGCAAAGTAATCGAGATAGGGAAAGACGAGGCTCTTGATTAACAATAGCCTAACATCGTAAGTCAGGTATCCCTGACATCTTCGAAGACGAGAAAGCGCCGCAAATGTTTTCCTTGCCGTCATTATGCAGTGTGCCCTCCACGATAAGGTATTATCGAAAATAACCCCCAGCACCCTTAATGACTCTTCGGGGATTATGATAGTGCTATCCAATACGATTGGAGGAAGCGTCCGATCATTTAGACGACTAATGAAGGCGCGGGAACCTACCCACATTGCCTGGGTTTTACTCGCATTGATAACCAGGCTATTATCGGCTGCCCAACGAGAAATATTCTCAAGGTCGTGGTTGAACTTGTAGATGATTTCGTCTATGTCAGTGATCTTTCCTTTCAGGAAAATTACAAAATCATCAGCATACAGCTGATAGCTGCAATAAGTAAGCACGTTCGGCAAGTCGTTAATAAATAACGAAAAAAATAAGGGACCAAGCAAACTGCCCTGCGGAACCCCTGAGTTTCTAAACAGCGGGGCGGACGTATCCCCGTTAGGAAAGACGACAATCTGGGAGCGTTCAAAAAGATAAGAGTGGATCCACGAACGAGCCGACTCCGAGAAACCATATCTCATAAGTTTGCTGAGGAAGATGTCAATATTGACTAGATCAAACGCACGGGAAAAATCGATACCAGCAATCAATGTGACACACTCGTCGTTTACCGCACCTCTCAGCTCATCTGCTATACGCACAACAGCGGTGTGTGTACTGTGCCCTTTCCTGAAGCCCGATTGGTATTTAGCAAGAATATTATGTTCCGAAACGAAGTCTGAAATTTGCTCTAGAGTGACTGACTCAAGCAGTTTTGAGGGGGAGCACAATATGCTAATCGGTCTAAAGTCCTTTTTTGCAGCGGCATCGGTTTTTTCGGTAATGGGCGCACCAACGCTTGCTTCCAAGCCTTCGGAAAATGTCCTGTTCGAAGCGAGAAATCGAGGATGTTAGTCAACGGAGCCAAGATAATTGGAAAACATTCCTTTAGATGTCGCAGAGGGATCTGATCAGGTCCCATCGTATTAGAATTAAAACGCATAAGCGCTTCAAACACGTCCGCATCCTCCACCCCCTTGAACTCAAAGCAGAGGTCAGATGATATGAGCTCTGGCATAGAAATCGGGGTCCTTTCAGCCGGCGCAGAGGGAGGCTCACCAATAAAGTGATTATTAAAAGCGTCAGGGGTGTCGGGTAGAGGCGCGCTACCAACTGATTTAGCGATACCAAGTTCACGAATAATTTTCCATTTCTCAGCTGAATTCTTACAATTTACCAGTCTATCCTTGTAAACATCTAACTTGGCGTTCTTGACAGCAAGCTTGACTGTTTTCCGTAGGTAGTTGTAGCGATCACGAGCCTCTCTCCGCGCTTCTTCACTATATTTCCTCCTCTGCCTCCAATCTCTCAAAGCATTGTTACGGGCTAAAATTAATCTCTTGATATAAGGCGAGAACCACGGAGAGGGCGGTTTCCTGGGGATGAAAACCCTAAACGGTGCATGAGTATCATATGCCTGAGTCAGAGCATCAGTCAAGAATTTCACCTTGAAATCAATGTCGTTTGACCAATATAGGGAATCCCAGTCAATCTCCGCCAGATCCTTCAATAATTTATTAAGTTCGAAATTTTTATACGACCTTCTTCTAATCAGAGCTGGTTCAAAAAGAGGCGCTATAAAAGAGAGTGTGGCAACGATAATATCGTGCTTTGAGATACTGGGTACCAGCGTTTGCTTAAAGGCAGTGACCTTGGAAGAGAGAGAGAGAGAGAGAGAGAGAGAGAGAGAGAGAGAGAGAGAGAGAGAGAGGAAGGGACGCGACAATGCTTTCTTTTTCTGCTCTTTCAAGGGATGTGCCAGTGGTCGTTAATATGTGCTGCTGTTATTATTTAGATAAAAATGTTCAACTGTTATTCATCCATCTCATCACTCTTTTCTTTTAAAGCAGTCTGCTTTGATGTGGATCAAATCAAGGCTGAGTAAAGCAAGAAATTCAGTGCGACACATGTTATTTCAAAGTTTATCTGCTCTGTTAATTATTGAATCATGTATTTACTAAGAATTATGTATGCTACATAATAATGTATGTACATTAAAATTGTCTACTTTACTATAAGAAAGCTACACAACGATTTTTACATAAGAATATAAATCAATTTGTATCATATATCGAAGCAAACCCATGATTACACAAACATAAATTTATGAATCCCATACCCCTAAAATTTTTAACATTTATTAACTAATTAAGCTAAAGTTTAAGCAAAACAAAATTTGAAAAATAAGCCACACCGCCCTCTCGATAATAATATGCTACTTTCAGTACAATGCATATGTTTATCGAGAGGTTGGGGTGGCTTGTTAGTTTAATTTAGTTTTGTTTAAACTCAAGCTTAATTTGTTCGTTTAGATAGTATTTAAATAATTAGAACTAGTAATTAAATAATTAAAATCTTTAATTTCAAGAGTAAAAGATGTATGCTACAGACTCGATTTTTCATTACAAGCTTTATTTAAAAAGTTTTATGTAAAATTAGATGTTATAGTTTGCGCTGTAATCGTGTGAGTACGCGTAAACATGTGTTCGTATTTCAAAGATTTTAGAAAAACTAAAAGTCCGACCGAAATTTCGTTTGGTAGAATGATTTATTAAACCTAACATTATGGCACTACAGACTCGGTTTTTCATTAAACGATTTATCTAAAAAGTTATATGTAATAGAAGAATAGTGTTTTTAGGTACCACATCCCCTTAAGCCTGTCGGGATGAGGCGGTCGAGGAGGAGAAAGTACTCTGCCTATCCTGGACTAACTGCTTTATTCTCTCATCTCTATCTCTCCAGCCTGACTGGTCTGGATCGTAGTCGAAGCGGTACTGAGCGAGGCGCTCGCTCGCGGCGTGAGCCGCTCTCTCTCTCTCTCTCTCTCTCTCTCTCTCTCTCTGTCTATGGTCGGACGTGCCGCCACCTGTCGGTGGGGTACCTACAGTACTCCCCCCGAGGAAGAAAAAATGAGAAGCATTTTCGTTGATTAGTCAACTTAAGTAAAGTTGCGAGAGAGAGGAGTTAACAAAATTTTGCGTAGTTTTACAAAAAAAAAGTTTGTCAGGGACTGGAGAGTATTTACAAAAATAATTTACATTTTCTTAAAACTAGTTGTTCGAACGTATAACAAGTTTGCGCTAAGAGTTACAAAAGTACTAGAATTAGAATCACAGAGTGATAATTATACAAGTATTTTCTTGTAGTGTAACGTAATGTAATACAATGTTTGTATTGATGGTTTCGCTCCATCTGACTCCATAATTTGCTAGTACGTAATACAGTATTAAAGTTAAAGACTAGATTAAACGCAAAGAACAAAAAAAAATGTTTGCTAGCTTGGCTAGGCTTTGGTTGGTTTTTCGGTTCTATAAGGTATTTACAGAGTAGTGTAATGAATAGAAGGTAGGATACTGCACCCCCCGCAAAAGAGCTGTGTTTCTTACGAGCGCGTTTGTGTGACTGAGCTGAGTCAACATTCTTTTTCCATTTAAGAATGTTCGGAACGAATCTAACGCGTTTGGGCACCGGAGGTTGAGGTGTAGGAATCGGTTGATCCGGTGGATCTTCGGTAGGTGGGATAAGAGGTGCAGGTTGAATGTCATCTGTTGGAAGCTGCGTGGCTTTGGAAGTTCCGGGTGCTGGTTGAGCGCGATTAACTTCCGTTGGCTGAGGAATCTTGATCGGTTCAGGTGTTGTGTTTTCCTTAGTGCTATCAGGATCCTCTTGTAGCATGAACGCAGGCTTCACGCGTTGCAAAGACAGTGTTTTCTGTGTGCCGTTGACTTAGATTACTAAGGTCTGGTTCTCCATGTTGCGAGAGATGACCTTGTGAGGGCCAGTGTAAGGCCGAGTCAAAGCGGGCTTGATTGGTTTTTCTTGTAGCCAAGCGTGGGAGCAAGTTTCCATGCCTTGATGAAGGAATGGTTTAATTGCTGTTTTGTGGCTAACTGGAACTGGTCTCATTTGGTGCATAAAGTCGCGAAATTCGTTGTAGAATGTGCGAACGTTTGGCTCTTCGCTGGTGAGAGGTGAGAAATCACCAGGGATTCTTACTGATTTTCCAAAGACTAAGTCGGCTGGACTTGCGTCTGTGTCTAGACGGATGCGTGTGCGCAGTCCCAGCATGACTGTTGGAAGTAATTGGTACCATTCCTGACTGTTTCCGTGGCACATAAGAGCTGTTTTGATGTCTCGGTGGAGGCGCTTCACCATGCCGTTGGAAGCAGGATGGTATGACGTTGTGCGAATCCTGTTAATTCCGAGGATTGACAGGAGTTCGGAAAATAATGTGGACTCAAATTGAGCACCTTGATCTGTGGTAATCGTTGTTGGTGCGCCATAGCGGCAAATCCAGTTGTAAAAGGCCCGAACTACAGTTGCTGCTGTGGTATCAGCAATTGGAATTGCCTCAGGCCATCTCGTATAGCGATCGATGATGGTGAGGAGATGCGTGTAGCCGTGGCTGTAGGCGAAAGGTCCTACAAGGTCCAAGTGGACGTGATCGAATCTTGCATCTGGAGTGATGAAATGCTTGGGCAAAAACTTGTTGTGCTTTGTCACTTTTGATTGTTGACAAGCTACGCATGTTTTGCACCAAGTGGCGATGTCGCGACTCATGTTAGGCCACACGTACTGTTGGTGTATGAGTCGAGCTGTGACTTTAACTCCAGGATGCGATTGTGAGTGGAAGTTGTTGAAAACTATCTTCCTCAGTTTCTTAGGGAGATAAGGACGGATTACATCTTCGTGGATGTCGCAGTAGAACGCTGCGTGATCGGAGCCTCAAGTAAGCTTGCGAAGCTTGAGCGGATGGTCCGCATTGTTGAGAATCTCCTTGAGTTGGTCGTCCTTCTCTTGTTCTTCGCTCAGCTGTTTCGCGTCGAACAGCGTCGGAAGCTTGAATGCGTTGATATTTGCTAGAACTTTTCTGACTTGTGGGTCAGCGAGCAGTTCTGGATTGCTCCAGTCGAAAAGTGCAGGGGAAGTGAAAGCGTTGATTCGAGACAGGGCGTCTGCAACGTCATTCTCTTCACCTGGGAGATAGTGAATCTCTGTGTTGAACTGGGCGATGTAAGACAATCTGCGCGAGCGAATAGCTGGCATTTTGTCGTTGTTTTGCTGTAAAGCATAGATCAAAGGTTTATGATCTGTGTAAATCTTGAACTCCACACCTTCGAGATAGTGGTGGAAGTGTCGAATGGCTTCGTAGATGGCTGTTAGCTCCCGGTCGTAGATGGCGTATTTGGTCTGCGCAGGGGAGAACTTCTGGGAGAAGAAGGCAAGGGGAAGCCAAGAGTTGCCTGAGCGTTGCTCGAGGGCTGCTCCCATAGCTGTGTCTGATGCGTCTGTGATCAGACGTAGCTCTGCGTTTTCGCTTGGAAAAGCGGTAAAGGAGAGGTTCACGAGGTCGTCCTTGCACTTTTGGAAGGCCGCCTCGGCTTCTGAAGTCCACGAAACTGGACGTTTGTCCTTTTTTTTAGCTCCTTTTAGGAATTCGCTGAGAGGACGTTGCGTGTCTGCAGCGTGCGCCAGCAAACGTCTGTAACTGTTGACGAGACCGAGGAATCTTCGAAGTTCCTCGATGGTCTGTGGCTTTGGGAATTCCTGAATCGCCTTGACTTTTTCTGGACTGGGTTTGAAACCATCTGGAGTGATAAGATGACCCAGAAAAATTAGTTCGGTAACGCCGAAACTGCACTTCTCGAGATTGACTTGCAGCTCGTACTCGTTGAGACGACTTAGAACTGTGTCAAGGTGTTTCTGGTGTTCGTCATCCGACGTGGAGGCGATGAGGATGTCGTCTAAGTAGACGAAGACAAAGTCGAGATCTCCAAGCGCTGAGTTGATGTAGCGCTGGAAGGTTTGTGAAGCATTGCGAAATCCGAATGTAATCACTGGGAACTCGTAGAGTCCGAAGGGAGTGATGATTGCCGTTTTGGGGATGTCTACGGGGGCTACCGGTATTTGGTGGTAGGCCTGGCGTAAGTCTAGCGCCGAGAAGATTTTTTTGCCGTGGCAAAATGTCATGCAATCGTGCATGTGTGGAATTGGGTAACGATCGGGGATCGTCTCCAGGTTAAGTTTGCGATAATCACCGCAAGGACGCCATTCCCCGTTTTTCTTCATCACCATGTGCAAAGGGCTTGACCATGAGCTGTCTGAAGGGCGACAGATGCCCAGCTCGCACCATTTCCGGAACTCTTTCTTGGCTGCCTTGAGCTTAGCAGGTGAAAGAGGGCGAGCTCTCTGCGAGACTGGTGGACACTTGGTGAGAATGTGGTGGAATACTCCTCGTTTTTTTGTCGATCTGAACTGATCAGGACCAAAAACTTGAGGGTATTTGTTGACAATGTGAGCGTATTTGTGGCTCGGTGCCACGAAAGAAATTTGCACGGGCTGCACTGTCTTGACGAAGGCAGGTGCGTGCGCGAATTGGTTGCCGTCTACCAGTTTCTTGAGCTTGAGATCTGGTAGTAAATGGTAGTGTTTGAGGAGATCGGCTCCTATGATGGAGTGCGGGAAATCTGCAATGGTGAAATTCCAAGTAAGCTTGTAAGGCAGGCCGACGTCTAATTCGAGACGTTTGACGCCAAAGACATCTATGGTCGTGTTGTTGACAGCATAGAGTCGGAAGTCAGTAGCTGTGCCTTGCCAGTTGCTGGGTTTGGGAATTACTGAGATGTCCGCCCCAGTGTCTATCAGGAAAACTTGATTAGAGATTGAATCTCTTACGTGGAGACGTACGGCTAAATGTGACCGGCTGTCAGTCTCCGCAACAGCAGGATTATTTAGTTTTCCTGTTCCTCTGAATTCTTGAGGTTCTTTACCTTGTAGTCCTGATTAGGAGCACGCTCCCGGGTGCAGGGCAGATGGCAGTTCTTTGCCTCTGTACCGTATTTGCGGTGGTAGTAGCAAAGGTTTTTGTTGTTTGAGAAGCGCGACCTAGAATTTGATCTGGCTGGGGTCGAATCTCGGTTGTTTTTAGAGTAGGCTTGAGATCTGTTGTTCGATCGATTGGCTCTTGAGCGACCGTTCTGCTTGCTGTTGTTTTGAGACTTGATAGCTGCTAGGAGTTCCTCCAACCTGCCGTTGGGAACTGTAGCAGGCTGATTGCTCGATTGCAAAGCGATCAGATGACTGAAATGTTGGGCGAGTTCGTGAGCCATGTCTGCACTCCTGACGAGTTCGTCCTCAGATTTGTAGTTCCAGATCATGATCTGGATCTGTGGGGGCAGTCGTGATTTCCAAACCGAGATGATAGTTTCTCTTGGAATTGAGTTCTGAGCCAAGCTTTGCATTTCGGCAAGAAGGTCAGAAGGTTTTCTAGAGCCGATTTCGACGCCTTTGAATAGGCGATCCAGTTGTCGCTGAGGAGTTTCAGCGTAGCGCTCAGTCAAGATTTTCGTGATTTGTTCATATTGTTGTCCTCTTGTGAGGGTGTTGAGCTTGTGCGGGAGAGAGATAAAAATGCAAACCCAAAGCTTTAAAACCGAGCTGCCCCACGCGCAGCGAGTTTTATAATGAAATACGCGGCACATCAGAGGGAGGCAAGCGAGATAAAAATGCAAACCCAAAGCTTTAAAACCGAGCTGCCCCATGCGCAGCGAGTTTTATAATGAAATACGCGGCACATCGGAGGGAGGCGAGCGGGAGCGAGATAAAATGCAAACCCAAAGCTTTAACACCGAGCTGCCCCACGCGCAGCAAGTTTTATAACGAAATACCGGGCACATCGGAGGGAGGCAAGCGGGAGCGAGATAAAATGCAAACCCAAAGCTTTAAAACCGAGCTGCCCCACGCGCAGCGAGTTTTGTAATGAAATACGCGGCACATCGGAGGGAGGCGAGCGGGAGCGAGATAAAATGCAAACCCAAAGCTTTAAAACCGAGCTGCCCCACGCGCAGCGAATTTTATAATGAATACGCGGCACCTCAGAGGGAGCAAGCGAGATAAAAATGCAAACCCAAAGCTTTAATACCGGACGCCCCACTGCGCAGCGAGTTGTATAATGAAATACCGGCACACGGAGGATGGCGAGCGGGACCGAGATAAGAAGCAGAACCCAAAGCTTAAAACGCGATCCGCTGCCCACGGCAGCGAGTTTTACTAATGAAATACGCGGCACATCGGAGGAGCAAGCGAGATAGAAATCAAACCCAAAGCTTTAACATTCCGAGCTGCCCCACCGCAGAGAGTTTTATAAAGAAATACGCGGCACATCGGAGGGAAGGCGAGCGGGAGCGAGAATTAAATGCAAACCCAAAGCATTTAAAACCAGCTGCCCCACCTGCGCAGAGCAAGTTTATAACGAAATACCGCACACGAGGTTAGGCACGGAGGCAGCAAGCGAGCGGAGTAAAATGCAAACCCAAAGCTTTAACAACGACTCCGCACCCGCGCAGCGTTTTGACATGAATACGCGCACATCGAGCGAGGCGAGCGGGATCGAGATAGAAAATGCAAACCCAAAAGCTTTAAAACCGAGCTGCCCACGCGCAGCGAGTTTTATAATGAAATACCCGGCACCACTCAGAGGAGGCAAGCGGAGATAAAAAGCAACCAAAAGCTTTAAAACGAGCTCCCCATGCGCAGCGAGTTTTATATGAAATACGCGGCACATCGGAGGGAGGCGAGCGGGAGCGAGATAAAATGCAACCCAAAGCTTTAAAACCGAGCTGCCCCACGCGCAGCGAGTTTTATAATGAAATACGCGGCACATCGGAGGGAGGCAAGCGAGATAGAAATGCAACCCAAAGTTAACACCGAGCTGCCCACGCGCAGCGCGAGTTTTATAAGATATACGCGGCACAATCGAGGGAGGCGAGCGGAGCGAGATAAAATCAAAACCAAAGCTTCAAACCGAGCTGCCCACCGCGGCGAATTTTATAATGAAATACGCGGCACATCGGAGGAGGCAACGCAGATACAAATGCCAAAACCAAGGCTTTAACACCGAGCTGCCCCACGCGCCAGCGAGTTTATAATGACATACGCGGCACATCAGAGCGAGCGAGCGGATCGAGATAAAAATGGCAAACCAAAGCTTCAAAACCGAGCTGCCCCACGCGCAGCGAGTTTTATAATGAAATACGCGGCACATCGGAGGAGGCAGCGAGATAAAAATGCAAACCCAAAGCTTTAACACCGAGCTGCCCCAGCGCAGTGAGTTTTATAAATGAAATAACGCGGACATCGAGGAGCGACGGGAGCGAGATAAAGCAACCCAAGCTTTAACACCGAGCTGCCCCACGCCAGCCAAGTTTTATAACGAAATACCAGGCACATCGGGGGAGGCAACGGAGCGAGATAAAATCAAACCCAAAGCTTAAAACGCGCTGCCCCAGCGCAGCGCGTTTGTAATGAAATACGCGCACATCGAGGGAGGCGAGCGGGAGCGCGAGATAAAATGCAAACCCAAGCTTCAAAACCGAGCTGCCCCACGCGCAGCGAGTTTATAATGAAATACGCGCTACATCGGAGGAGCGAGCGGAGCGAGATAAAATGCAAACCCAAAGCTTAAAACACCGAGCTGCCCACGCGCAGGAGTTTTATAATGAAATACGCGGCACATCGGAGCGAGGCGCGGGCCGAGATAAAAGCAAACCCAAAGCTTTAAAACCGAGCTGGCCCACGCGCAGCGGAGTTTATAATGAAATACGCGGCACAGAGGGAGGCAAGCGGAGCGAGATAAAAATGCAAACGCAAAGCTTAAAACCCGAGCTGCCTCCACGGCGCAGCGAGTTTTATAATGAAATACCGCCACATCGAGGAGGCGAGCGGGACGGATAAAAGTGCAAACCCAAAGCTTTAAACCGAGCTGCCCCACGCGCAGCGAGTTTTATAATGAAAACGCCTGCAGCATCGAGGGAGCGAGCGGAGCGAGATAAAATGCAAACCCAAAGCTTAAAAACCAGCTGCCCAGCGCAGCGAGTTTTATAATGAAATACGCGGCACATCGGAGCGAGGCAAGCGGGATCGAGATAAAAAATGCAAAACCCAAAGCTTTAAAACCGAGCTGCCCCACGCCGCTAGGAGTTTTATAATGAAATACGCGCACATCAAGGAGCCAGCGGATCGAGATAAAAATCAAACCCAAGCTTTTAAAACCGAGCTGCCCCATCCCAGCGAGTTTATAACATGAAAATACGCGGCAGCATCGGGAGACGAGGCGAGCGGAGCGAGATAAAAATGCAAACTCAAGCTTTTTAAAACGCGAGCTGCCCCACGCGCAGGGAGTGTTTATAATGAAATCGCTGGCACATCGAGGAGCGCAGCGGATCGAGATCGAAATCAACCAAAGCTTTAAAACCAAGCTCCCCAGCGCGCAGAAGTTTTATAACGAAATACGCGGCACTCGGAGGGAGCGAGCGGAGCGAGATAAAATTCAAACCCAAGCTTTAATACGGAGCTGCCCACGCGCAGCGAGATTAAATGAATAACGGGCGCACATACGGAGGAGGCGAGCGGGGAGCGAGATAAAATGCAAACCCAAAGCTTTAAAACCGCAGCTGCGCACGCGCAACGAGTTTCTAATGAAGATACGCGGCACATTCGGAGCGAGGGCGAGCGGGAGCGAGATAAATGGCAAACCCAAAGCTTAAAACCTGAGGCTGGGCCCCACGCGCGAGCGAGTTTTAATAATGAAATACGCGGCAACATCGGAGGAGCGAGCGGGAAAGGAGATAAAATGCAAACACCCAAAGCTTAAAAACCGGAGCTGCCCCACGCGCAGTCCAGTTATTATAACTGAAATAGCGCTGGCACATCGGAGGAGGCGAGCGGGAGGCGAGAAAATGCCAAACCAAAGCTTTAAGAACCAGCTGCCACGCGCAGCGAGTTTTTATAATAAATCGCCGGCACATACGGAGCGAGCGAGCGGGATCGAGATAAAAATGCAAACCAAAAGCTTTAAAACCGACTGCCCCCACGGCGCAGCGAGTTTTATAATGAAATACAAGCTGGCACATCAGAGGGAGGCCAGCGGATCGAGATACAATCAAACCCAAAGCTTTAAACCGAGCTGCCCCACGCGCAGCGAGTTTTATAATGAAATAACCGGCACATCGGAGGGAGGCACGCGAGATAGAAATGCAAACCCAAAGCTTTAACACCGAGCTGCCCCACGCGCAGCAAGTTTTATAAGCAAATACGCGGCACATCGGACGGAGGACGAGCGGGAGGCGAGATAAAATGCAAACCCAAAGCCTCAAAAACCGAGCTGCCCCACGCGCAGCGAGTTTTTAATGAAATACGCGGCACATCGGAGGAGGCAAGCGAGATAAAAATGCCAACCCAAACTTTACACCGAGCTGCCCCAACCGCGCAGCGAGTTTTTAATGAAATACGCGCACATCGGAGAGGCGAGCGGGAGCGAGATAAAATGCAAAACCCAAACCTTTCCAAAACCCGACTGCCCCACGCGCAAAGACGAATTTAAATGAAATACGCGGCACCTGGAGGGAGGCAAGCGCGATAAAATTGCAAAACGGGCCAAAGCTTTACCCTGAGCGCCCACGCGCAGCGAGTTTTATAATGAAAAAATACGCCGGCACATCAGAGGGAGGCAGCGGGACGACGATAGAAAATGCCAACCCAACTTTAACCCGAGCTGCCCACGCGCAGCAAGTTTTATAACGAAATACGCGCACATTGGAGGGAGGCGAGCGCGAGCGAGATAAAATGCAAACCAAAGCTTTGAATACCGAGCTGCCCCACGCGCAGCGAGATTATATAATTGAAAACGCGTGCACATCGGAGCCGAACCGCGGGAGGATCCGAGATTAAAATATGCAAACCCATAAGTCTAAAACCGAGCTGCCCCACGCGCAGCGGAGTTTTATACTGAAATACGCGCACATCAGAGGAGGCGAGCGGAGCGAGATAAAATGCAACCAAAGCTTTAAAACCAAGCGTGCGCCACGCGCAGCGAGTTTTATAATGAATAACGCGGCCACATCAGGGCCTAGGCAGCGGATCGAGATAAAAATGCAAACCCAAGCCTTAAAACCGAGCGCCCACCGCAGCGAGTTTATAATGAAATACGCGCAGATCAGAGGAGCGACAGCGGATCGAGATAAAAATGCAAACCCAAAGCTTTAAAACCGAGCTGCCCCACGGCGCAGCGCAAGTTTTATAATGAAATGCCGCACATCGGAGCGAGGCGACGGGATCGAGATAAAAAGCAAACCAAAGCTTTAAAACCGAGCTGCCCACGCGCACGCGAAGTTTTATAATGAAATACGCGGCACATCAAGGAGGCACGGGATCGAGATAGAAATGCAAACCCAAAGCTTTACACCGAGCTGCCCCACGCGCAAGCAAGTTTTATAACGAAATACGCGCACATCGAGGAGGCGACGCGGAGCGAGATAAAATGCAAACCCCAAGCTTTAATACAGACTGCCCCACGCGCAGCGAGATTTATAATGAATACGCGCACATCCGGAGGGAGGCGAGCGGGAGCGAATAAAATGCAAACCCAAAGCTTAAAACCGAGCTGCCCCACGCGCAGCGAGTTTTATAATGAAATACGCGCACATCGTAGGAGGCAAGCGAGATAAAATGCAAACCCAAAGCTTTAACACCGAGCTGCCCCACGCGCAGCAAGTTTTAATGAAATACGCGCACATCGGAGGAGGCGAGCGGGAGCGAGGATAAAATGCAAACCCAAAGCTTCAAAACCGAGCCTGCCCCACGCGCCACGAGTTTTATAAATGAAATACGCGCACATCGGAGGGAGGCAAGCGAGATAAAAATGCAAACCAAAAGCTTTAACACCTGAGCTGCCCAGCGCCAGCGAGTTTTGATAATGAATACGCGCACATTCAGAGGAGCCAGCGGGATCGAGATAGAAATGCAAACCCATAGGCTTAACCCGAGCTGGCCTCACGCACAGCGAGATTTATAACGAATACGCGCACATCGGAGGGAGGCGAGCGGTAGCGAGATAAAATGCAAACCCAAAGCTGTTAAAACCGAGCTGCCCCACGCGCAGCGAGGTTTATAATGAAATACGGCGCACATCGAGGAGGCAAGCGAGATAGAAATGCAACCCAAAGCTTTAACACGAGCGCCCACGCGCAGTCAAGTTTATATAACGAAGATACGCGCACATCGGTAGGGGGGCGAGCGGCAGCGAGATATTAAATGCAAACCCAAGCTCAGAACCGAGCTGCCCACGCGCAGCGAGTTTTATAATAAATAGCGGCACTCCGGCGGAGGCAGCGAAGATAAAATGCAAACCAACTTTAACACCGAGCTGCCCCCGCGCAGCGATTTATAGATGAAATACGCGCACATCGGAGGTGAGGCGACGCGGGAGCGAGATAAATGCAAACCCAAAGTTCAAACCGAGTGCCCACGGCCAGCGACTTTTATAATGAAATACGCGGCACTCGAGGGAGGCAAGCGAGATAAAAATGGAAACCCAAAGCTTTAAAAACCGAGCTGCCACGCGCAGCGAGTTATAATAGAATACGCGCACAATGGAGGAGGCAAGCGAGATCGAAATGCAACCCAAAGCTTTTAACACCCGAGCTGGCCACGCGCAGCAAGTTTGTATACCGATAGCGCACATGAGAGGTCGAGCGGGAGTACAAAGCCTTCAAGCTGCCCCACGCGCAGTAAGTTTTATAATGAAATACGCTGCACATCGGAGGGAGGCGAGCGGGAGCGAGATAAAATGCAAACCCAAAGCTTTAAAACCAAGCTGCCCCACGCGCAGCGAGTGTTTTATAATGTGAAATACGCGCACACGGAGCGAGGCCATGCGGGAATCGAGATTAAAAATGCAAACCCAAAGTTAAAATACCGAGCTGCCCACGCGCAGGCGATGTTTTATAATGAAAATACGCGCACATTCAGAGGGAGGCCACGGATCGAGATAAAAATGCAAACCCAACTTTAAAACCGAGCTGCCCACGCGCAGCAATTTTATAATGGAAATACGCGGCACATCGGAGCGAGGCGAGCGATCGAGATAAAAAGCAAAACCCAAACTTTCAAAACGAGCTCCCACCGCGCAGCGAGTTTTATAATGAATACGCGCACATCAGAGGAGGCCAGCGGATCGAGATAGAAATGCAAACCCAAAGCTTAACACCGACGCTGCCCCACGCGCACAAAGTTTTATAAGCGAAAATACCGCACATCGGAGGGAGGCGAGCGGAGCGAGATAAAATCAAACCCAAAGCTTTAATACCGAGCTGCCCCACGCGCAGCGAGATTTATAATTGAAATACGCGGCAGCCATCGGAGGGAGGCGAAGCGGAGCGAGATAAAATGCACCCAAAGCTTTAAAACCTGAGCTGCCCCACGCGCAGCGAGTTTTATAATGAAATACGCGGCACTCGGATGGGAGCAACGAGATAGAAATGCAAACCCCAAAGCTTTAACACCGAGCTGCCCACGCGCAAGCAAAGTTTTATAACGAAAACGCGCACATCGGAGGGAGGCGAGACGGGAGCGAGATAAAATGCAAACCCAAAAGCTTCAAAACGCGAGCTGACGCCACCGCAGCGAGTTATTATAAATGAAATACCGGCACATCGGAGGGAGGCAAGCGAGATAAAAATGCAAACCCAAAGCTTTAAACCGAGCTGCCCCACGCGCAGCGAGTGTTATAATGAAATAACGCGGCACATCAAAGGGAGGCCAGCGGGATCGAGATAGAAATGCAAAACCCAAAGCTTTAACACCGGCAGCTGCCCCACGCACAAGCAGTTTTATAACGAAATTAGCGCACATCGGAGGGAGCGAGCGGAGCGAGATAAAAGCAAACCCATAAGCGTTAAAAACCGAAGCGCCGCCCACGCGCAGCGAGTTTTATATATGAAATAACCGGCAGCATCCGAGGGAGGCAAAGCGAGATAGAAATGCAAACCGCAAAGCTTTAACACCGGAGCTGCCCCACGCGTCAGCAAAGTTTTATAACGAAATACCGGCACATCGGAGGGAGGCGAGCGGAGCGAGATAAAATGCAAACGCCAAAAGCTTCAAAAACGGAGATGCCCCCAACGCGCAGCGAGTTTATAATGAAATACGCGGCACATCGAGGAGGCAAGCGAGATAAAAATGCAAACCGCAAAGCTTAACACCGAGGCTGGCCCACGCCAGCGAGGTTTTATAATGAAATACGCGGCACATCGAGGAGCGAGCGGGCGGCGAGATAAAATGCAACGCAAAGCTCAAACCGAGCGCCCCACGCGCAGCGATTTTATAATAGAAAATACGCGGGCACATCGGAAGGACAAGCGAGATAAAAATGCAAACCCAATAAGGCTTAAAACCGAGCCTGCCCACCGGCAGCGAGTTTATAATGAATACCGGCACATCGGAGGAGGCAAGGCGAGATAGAAATGCAAACCCAAAGATTAACAACCGAGCTGCCCCACGCGCCACAAGTTTTATAACGAAATACGCGGCACATCGGAGGAGGCGAGCGGAGCGAGATAAAATGCAAACGCCAAAGCTTCAAACCGAGCTGCCCACGCGCAGCGAGTTTTATAATGAAGATACGCGGCACCATCGGAGGAGGCAAGCGAGATATAAATATGCAAACCCAAAGCTTTAACACCCGAAGCTGCCCCACGCGCAGGCGAGGTTTATAATGAAATACCGCGCACATCGAGGCGAGGCGAGCGGGAGCGAGATAAATGCAAACCCAAAGCTTCAAACCGGCTGCCTCCAACCGGCAGCGAATTTTTAATCGAAATACCGGCAAATCGGAGGGAGGCAAGCGAGATAAAAATGCAAACCCAAAGCTTTAACACCGAGCTGCCCCACGCGCAGCGAGTTTTAATAATAAATACGCGGCAACAATAGAGGGAGGCCACGGATCGAGATAGAAATGCAAAACCCAAAGCTTTAAACGCGAGCTGCCCCACGCGCAGCGATGTTTTAATAATGAAAATACGCGGCACATCAGAGGGAGGCCAGCGGATCGGATAAAAATGCAAACCCAAACTTTAAAACCGAGGCTCCCCACGCGCAGCAAGTTTTATAATGAATACGCCGGCATCATCGAGCGAGCGAGCGGATCGAGAAAAAATGCAACCAAACTTTAAAACGCGAGCTGCCCACGCGCAGCGAGTTTATAATGAAATACGCGCACATCAGAGGAGGCCAGCGGGATCGAAGATAGAAATGCGAACGCGCAAAAGCTTTAAAGCCGAGCTTGCCCCACGCGCAGCGAGTTTTATAATGAAAGTACGCGGCACATCGGGAAGGGAGGCAAGCGAGATAGAAAGCAAACCCAAAGCGCTTAAACACCGGAGCTGCCGCCACGCGCAGCAAAGTTTATAACGAATTACCCGGGCACATCGAGGGGGGAAGAAGGGGAGAAGGAGAAGAGGGGGAGGGGGGGGAAAAAAAGGCGAGCGGGAGCGAGATAAAATGCAACCCAAGCTCAACCGAGCTGCCCACGGCGCAGCGAGTTTTATAATGAAATACGCGGCACATGAGGGAGCAAGCGAGTATAAAAATGCAAACGCCAAAGCTTTAACAAACCGACTGCCCACGCGTCAGCGGTTTTATAATGAATAAACGCGCAGCAATCGGAGGAGGCGAGCGGGAGCGAGATAAATGCAAACCAAAAGCTTCAAACGCGAGCTGCCCACACGCGCAGCGAATTTTATAATGAATAAGCGGCACATCGGAGAGCAGCGAGATAAAAATCAAACCCAAAGCTTTTAACGACCGAGCTGACCCCACGCGCAGCGAGTTTTATAATGAATGATACGCGCACATCAGAGGAGGGCAGCGGATCGAGATAGAAATGCAAACCCAAACTTTAACCCGAGCTG
>CM053170.1:59711832-59735215 GCA_012977825.3 Pteromalus puparum
ACCGAGCTGCCCCACGCGCAGCGAGTTTTATAATGAAATACGCGGCACATCAGAGGGAGGCCAGCGGGATCGAGATAGAAATGCAAACCCAAAGCTTTAACACCGAGCTGCCCCACGCGCAGCAAGTTTTATAACGAAATACGCGGCACATCGGAGGGAGGCGAGCGGGAGCGAGATAAAAATCCAAATATTTATGTGCTTGTATCAAACTTGCGGTGTATTGGGTACACGGGAATAAAATTTTTGCTCTAGATTTTACGCCGCTCACGCTTGCTTGTATTGGATGAAATGTTCCAACGTATTTTGTACATTAATATTCTATCAGTAAATCTAATGGCTCGTGCTGTACGTGGTTTCAATCGTTCGCGCTTTCTTGGGCCGCATATTTTTAAAAAAGCTCATCTGTATTATGAGAAGTCTTCGCGCGTGGGAGTGTTGGCTTAGAGAATTATTATTATTATTATTATTATTATAGATTTATTTTGCACTAGTCAAAAAATACATACATACATATCACAATAGAGTTATGCTTTGTCATATCACAGAATCAGATCATATCACAGATATCAAGTACAATTAAATTTCATTTTCGCTTAAATCTATAAAGTCGACGCAATATACAATACAATTACATGGTACGATACTGGACGGCTTATCACATTTTCGCATGTTGTATCACAGTGTACATTTGTCATTCATCGACACCACCATGATGTGTTGCCGTTTTGAACCAACTTAGTGACGGAAGGTTCCTTAAATTACGAGGGAGGGAATTCCAAAGACGCGCACCCTGTGCACTGAATGATTTCAGCCCAGTGTCAGTACGCGACTCAGGAACTACGAGTTCTTTGGGGTCCCTAGAAGAGGTTCTACACTGGTTCCTCTCAAAAAGGGCAGCGAGATACGGGGGCTGTCCCATAACAACTGCTTTGTATAGCAGTACCGCCGCAAAATACTCCCTTCTTGCCTCGACCGAAACCCAGCCTATCCTTCTCCTATATGGGGAGATGTGCTCGTGCCTTCTAGCACCACAGATATATCTCACACATGAGTTCTGTAATCTTTGAAGTCGGGTGTTGAGTTCACCTGATACATCAAGGTATACAAGAGAACAGTAATCCAAGTGCGAGATGACAAGAGCGCCAGCCAGCTGCTTACGCAGTGTCTCGGTGGTACAGGATCTGAAAGATTTAAGCCCATAAAGAGCTCTATTAACCTTTCGTCTAATCGCATCCACTTGCGGTTTCCACGTCAATTTTGAATCCATTATAACACCGAGATTGGTTACAGTGTCAACAAAGGGAACAAAAACGCCATCCGAAACCTCAATGCCAGGCAGCTGTAGACTTTGCACTTTATTGATGTTGTAATCCGAACCAAAAATAATAGCTTTAGTTTTCCCAACATTGAGGCGGAGAGCGTTCTCAGATGCCCATGCCGACACCGCACGCGCGACAGCCGACATGCGGTCCACACCCTCACTCAGATCGTCCCTGGTCACCTGCGTATAGGTTTGGAGGTCATCAGCGTACAGCAAATGTTCGACACCGTCCGACAATTTCCCCTCAGGGCCTTTGAAGTCAGCCAAGAAATCTTGAATATCATTAATGTAGAGGCTAAACAGAAGAGGTCCCAGGACTGAACCCTGTGGAACGCCAAGATTGGTAGTGAGCCAATCTGAATTGTCATTTGAATTCGTAACCACACGCTGGTTACGACCTGTAATATACGACGCAATCCACAGAAGAACAGCCCTAGAAAATCCCAGCTTGATTAGCTTACGAAGAAGTTTTGAGGGCGAAATGGTATCAAACGCCTTGCTGAAATCAAACATTAGGAGGATGGTGAGCAGGTTCTTGTTGCTATTGATACCAGCCCTAATGTCTTCTGACAGACTCAGCAGTGCTGTTTGCGTGCTATGATTAGTCCGGAAACCCGTTTGGCGGGGATCAAGTAGTTTTTTAGACTCTACATACTCGGATATCTGCTCATGGACAATCTTCTCGAGGACCTTAGAAAGAAAGCTCAACAAAGCAATCGGACGAAAGTCCGAGGCGGATGATGGAATCGCCGTCTTTTTGAGAGGCACCAAATGAGCCCTTTTCCAGACCTCGGGGAAGACTCCACAAGACAGAGAGGAGTTAAAAATGGAGACCAGGTGATGACCTAAAACCGGAAGGGACTTAGCAATGATACTCTGGGGAATGCCATCTTCCCCTTTAGCCTGCGAAGTAAAGTGTGCAACGGCCAGGACCACGTCTGAAAAAGTGACTTCACGAAAAGTGAAACCATCATCACTGGCCGTCGCTAAGATATCATGTAAGTCCGTATCGCGCTCCGTCTGAGAAACGGAGACCCCAGCGAAATGAGTGTTAAGTTCATCCGTTAAGAAGCCGTGTAGTTCCTCCCTGGACTCCGGCAAAAGCCCGAGATTTCGAAGCTCTCTCCAGATGTTATTTTTATTATCCAATGATTCAGATATTCTATTTTGGATAAAAGCCTCTCGCGCTTCAGCTGTGCGTTGTTCTGCTCGAGCAGCGAGAGTTTGGAACTCCGACCACAGC
The DNA here is from genome assembly GCA_012977825.3 of Pteromalus puparum. Lineage (NCBI taxonomy): Eukaryota > Metazoa > Arthropoda > Insecta > Hymenoptera > Pteromalidae > Pteromalus > Pteromalus puparum. Next base: position 59,714,397 of record CM053170.1, read on the forward strand.
CTATCATCACGGGTACGCTTGTAACGCCGTCGAACGGCATCACGTTTATTATATAGATCGTTAAGTTCTGCGTTAACCCATGGTGAAGATCCCTTCTTTTTTGGTTTAAATTGCTTTAATGGGGCAAGCCTGTCGATAACAGCCATGATGTTGTGGCTAAGAGAATCTAACTTACTTTCGACAGTCTTTTCCGGGCAACTGATGGTCGACCAGTCGCAAGCCTCGAGAAGAGACAAGAGCTCTTCTTGCTTAACGGCTTTAAAGTTTCTATAATAAAAAGGACTCAAAACTGGGGGTTTTGATTTTGGGGCCCTAATTGTGACATCAATGATGTTGTGTCTGCTTGGAAAGGTCGCCATCATGTTGTTCGCATCGAGCACTGCTTCATTGTCATCAGTGAGAATCACGTCAATCCATGTGTGAGATTCCCCAACGTGGTGAGTCGCGCCATGATCAACTAACTTGAGATTTAACTCACAGGCAAGGTCTTTAATAAAGTTCGCGTCTTGAGACGCCGACAGCATATTCGCATTCAAATCCCCCATGATTATTCGATGATCATAATCTACCGCGTGTGATCTTAGCTTATCTATTAAGTCGGAACTTCCCGTGAAGGAGATACCCGGTGGTCTGTAAATAACCGCAACAAAAATTGGAGGCATTTTACCCCTTTGCACCCTACACATAAGGTATTCAGGAATACCTGGCTTGCCTTCGTCTTGCGTCGTTGATGATGAGCATAACAAAGTAGCCTTGTAGCTGTTATGTATATAAAGCGCAACGCCTCCTCCCTGGGTATTCCTGTCCTGCCGAAGAACCGAGTAGCCGTCGATCTTAGCGAATACACCGTCGACGTTTTGCCCGAAACGCGACTCAGCCACGCCAAAGAGATGGTAAATGGGACGAGCAGTCACCAGAAATTGGCGAAACATCTCCATATGTTTGTTTAGGGATGTTTCATTTAAAAATCCCGCCCTTAATCCCTCGCTTTCTGTCTCCTTAGCCTTCCCCCCGTCCAGTGAAACCTCACTAGGAATTTTCCGCGCTTCTTTGCGCGATGATTCCGCGTCATTTGCGACACCACCGTCTCGTACTGTTGTCAGTTTAGCTGCTTTGGTGCTAATGCTAATATTATTATTAGCATCAGCATTAGCACTGTCATAAGACGCAGCAATCGCGTGCAGATCTGCGGCTGTCATAAACGAATGAGACATATCCCCGTCTCGTCTTTTAGCCAGGAAACGACCGCCTCTGTGCCAAACATACTTAAAACCCAGACCACGGGCCAGGCTTTTAAGACTTTTAAATTGATAAAATAATTCTCTACTTAATAATTCATTAATAAAAATTTTGCTTTGAATTAGGCTATTACTCGTTTCCGATTTAAAAGACGAGACGTTGATATGTCTTGTGTTGAATCCCGTAAATTTGTGTTTCGCACGTAAAATATCTGTTAATAGCTTACGGCTAGAGAGACAGACTACCCATGGCGATAATCGTCGACAATCCGCTGGCGATCCAGGTCTTTCTACTCGAAGCAGACGCGCGAACCGGATGTCATCCCGAGCGACTGACGGCAGGATAGTGCTGAGAATAGCGTGGGCCACATCGCCACGTTCCTGCTCAGGACCATCAAATACATTAGAAATTATTATTTCCGCGGAATTCTCAGCACCATTCGCCTGGGTCGCTGAAGAGCCACTCTCACTGTGACAAGGATCGCAGCCTTCTTTATTGCACTTACGGCCCCCAAATCTACGCCGGTTTTTTATGACCTTAAATCCATCAGGATTCTGTGACGGCGATGCCGTATCAGCCACTGTGGAGGCGCCCGCGCCACCTTTTGTTTTTACATTAAAATCGAAATTTTGAGCGGTCGTATCCAACTCTCTGAGTGGAACAAAAACTTGAGAGAGATTGGAATCAGTACAATTACAATTAATATTATTAATAGAATTAAAATTAGGACTAGATCCACCATCACCATGCTTGGACTTGGCACCGTCAATTACGGCTTCAATTTTTGTCAATAGGACAGAAAGCTGCTCTTTAAGAACTTTATTCTCCTGTAAGAGCAGTAGGCGATCATTATGCAGGCCATCTATTTTAGATGTCTGCTCAACAACTTTGCTCTCAAGTGACGAAACCCTATCCACCAATCCGTCAATCAGAACCTGTGCTGCTGGAGCCGAGGCCGATCCCCGGCCGATGGCATCAAGCCTCCCCACCAGACGAGACTCGAGATCACCCACTGCCCCCTCAAGAAGCTTAAACTGGGCATTAAACAGTTCAAGCATAGATGATGGTAGCGAACAATAACGAAGCGCACTTAAATCTACTGAAGAATTGCTTGCGATGTGATTCCTACTACTGATAGACTTCACGGAAGAGACGGCCGGCGTCGAAGCAGTAAGGTTATCCTTGAGGGATACTTCTCCAGAGTTTGTAATGTCAGTATTCAAATCAACTGTATTGTCATTATTATTTATATTATTTATGTTGTCGCCCTTATCATTGTCATTGTCGCTGTTGTCATTACTGTCCTCATTCTTATTTTTGTTCCTATTGTCACCATTACTATTATTATTATTGCTATTGCCATTACCAGTATTACTGTTGTTATTATTATTATTATTATTAGTCGTGTTTTCAGTCTTTTTAGTCTTATTTGTCTGTCTCGAGATGTTGAGGACTTTCTTCGCGCGACATACTTGACAGATGTAACTGGTGCCCTCTACTGGTGACCAGTTATGACATATATTATGATATGGAATGTCGCATTCCTTACACCTTCGCATAACTGCATTAGCTCGAGGAATTTTCTTGCATTTCGTGCAGGATAATGGCGCCATTATAATTATTCGTTATGAACGCAATAAATTAGTCGATAACAAAGAAGAACAAACGATAAGCAAATTTCAGTGACGAGGAACACGAGCAATACTGGTTTGATCCTAAAATAATACTGATTTTGCAAAAACGTCAAAAATTCGAAAAAATCAGGTTTCAAATTTCGCGCGCTTAAAATTGCAATGGAAATTTCAAAGAGTTGCGCGCAGAAAATATGGCTGAGTTTTCAGTGTCGCCAACAGATTTCCAGGGCCGATGGAGTTGCACCCTGGTGGTTAAATTCGCGTTTCTGAGCTTTATTTTCCGACGTATTTGTTTTCTAAACTGAATACGCATGGCGTAGGTGGATTTAGGCATTTTCATTTTGAATTTCTTTCCTGCACTGACCCGCGGCGCACCGTCGCGTCGATCCGTCGTATTTTTGAAAAAGCTGCTCTCTGTATTATGAAAAGTCTCGTCGCGTCAGCTTAAAGAATTCGCGTTTCGGAGCTTTTTGCGACTTCGCTAGCCTTCCTCCGATTGGCCATCGTAATATTGAAAAAAGCAGCCAATCATTATGTAAAACCAAGCTTTATGTAGATGGTACTGGCTTGTAAACATTCGTGGCTAAGGCCGCCTTTCCCGCCCTCACTCGCCGAGCTCCGATCGCCAAGCTCCGATCTGCCGACGTATTCGATTTCTTAACTGGCTACTCGTGGGGTAGGTGGATTTAGGCAATTTAGTTTTGGATTTTTGCGTGCTTTTTCCCGCGGCGCTCCGAAGATTCGTTGTTTTTTGCAAAAAGCTACTCTCCTGTATTATGAAAAGTCTCGACGAGTCGCCTTAAAGGATTCGCATTTCGGAGCATTTTTTGCGACTTTGTTAGCCTTGCACCGATTAGCCATCGTAATATTTTGAAAAAGCGGCCCAATATGTAAAATCACGTCTCTTAGAAGGTACTGGCTTGTAGACTTTCGTAGCTTGGGCCGCATTTATCGCCTCATAATACAGATGAGCTTTTTTAAAAATATGCGGCCCAAGAAAGCGCGAACGATTGAAACCACGTACAGCACGAGCCATTAATTTTACTGATAGAATATTAATATACAAAATACGTTGGAACATTTCATACAAGACAAGCAAGCGTGATCTAGAGCAAAAATTCTATTCCCGTGTACCCAATACACCGCAAGTTTGATACAAGCACATAAATATTTGGATGTTTATCTCGCTCCCACTCGCCTCCCTCCGATGTGCCGCGTATTTCATTATAAAACTCGCTGCGCGTGGGGCAGCTCGGTTTTAAAGCTTTGGGTTTGCATTTTATCTCGCTCCCGCTCGCTTCCCTCCGATGTGCCGCGTATTTCATTATAAAACTCGCTGCGCGTGGGGCATCGGGTGATATTTTGAGCACTCGTGTCCGACTCGGGCGCCTACGGCGCCCTCGACTCCCACTCGTGCTCCAAATATCACCTTCGCTAGAAAAAGCCAATTTTCCCCCCTAGTTGCAATATACAATATACTATTTTATGCCAATAATTGCCGCCCTGATCATTATAAATTTTAACACAACCAAATTGTACAAACAATATTTTCAGTTACGCATTGATTATGTAATATAATTATTTCGAAATAATTTTATCCATCAAACGAAAAAGCATAAAAACTTTATAGAATTATATATGAAGTAAAAACAATTTAGATATTAAAGCGATACATAAGGTTGAAGGAAGTTACGTGCCAAAGAATTGGCAGCGGTTTTTTTCTGTTACAGTGTCGTTTTCAAAAGGGTACATTATTTTGTAAACATTATTTTATGTTGGTATACTTGTCGTAAGATGTGTTATAAATATTAATATGACTTTTTTTCTGAAAGCTTGATCATTAGAAGTAAAAAGCAGGGTTATGCGCATCCGATTCCGTTACATTCAAATGTTTTCGATAGCTCATGCCGGAAAAATTTGTTTGAATTTCGCAAATTTTTTATATAAAATTAAATAAACCCAACGACATAAGCTCGCTTCGGCGCTTTTTCCTTGCACCAAGAAACATGTCCGTATTGCTTCCTCCTCAAGAGGAAGCTTTGTAATAGTAAAATTTTCAGTTTTGCTAATACTTCGTGGAAACGCATTTGGAGGTGTTTGGAGTACGAATCATACGTTTTTAGAAAATGTCCGTGCGGATGGCTGTGTGTGTGTGTGTGTGTGTGTGTGTGTGTGTGTGTGTGTATGTACGTATACCGCCATAATTTTGGAACCATGCGACGGATCGTAATAAAATTTGACATGCATATATTTTTTCTAATTCTGAATTTAGGTCATTTTTTGTTTTATGATTCTGACCATTTTATGGCCATATTATAGCCATTTTTCTATTTTTGAAAAAATATTTTTGCTTTTTTATAATGATATGATTTATACAATATATTCAACAATAGTGTATCTAAAAGAACATAAATTTGTCTACTTTTTCCCGCAAGATTTTCTAGATTGACTGATCTGTTCATTTTTTATGATATAAAAGGTAATTTTTCGATAAACATATATAACTCAAAAAATAAATAGTTAAATGTTTTGAAAAAATTCATGACAATAAAAAACAATAATATCTACTAGTTGTAAAAATTTTAAGCAATTTTGGCGACCAGTTTTTGAGATAAAAATCAAAAACTAAAAAAAATGGTTTTTTTATGTCGTACGATTACGGGAGTAAAAAGGTTTAAATTGAGTTGAAATTTTAGGAAAAGATTGATCTTTTGATCACTTCGGCTAGGTTCTTTTTGTAGCTTATGAAACCTTTTAGTTTAAAAGATATTAAGATTCAAATTCTTCAACTCTCACCCTGTATACTCTGTGTGACTGAACATTATTATTTTTGTTAAACCATATAATTTGATAATTAAAGCTTAGTATATTTTGAGAGTTTTCATGGTTTTATAAAATGTCCGTGCAAATGGTTTTGTCTCTGTGTGTGTGTGTGCGTGCGTGCGTGCGTGCGTGCATGCGTGCGTGCATGCGTGCGTACGTATACTGTTATAATTCTGGGACTACGTGATCGATCGTAATAAGATTGGACGTGCATATCCGTTTTCTGATTCTGAATTCGAGTAAATTTTCTTTTAAGATTTAGGCTATTTTATGACCATTTCATGGCCTTTTTTCGATTTTTGAAAAAATATTTTTGCTTTTTATTATGATATGATTTATACAATATATTNTCTCCGCTGAAAAATGCCTCTTTTTTAAGATTTAATGGCGCAAAAGCACCCCGGTTTTGCCCAGTCATTATATCTATATATATATGGCATATATATTGGCGTGGAGGCCCCTTAACGCGCCATCTTACGCGCGACTGTGGAACTCTGGTCGTACAGACTATAGCTCTACTCTACCGCTCTCGAGCAGACGACTTCTTGGCGTTGGGCGGAATGGCGCGTTGGGCGGACTGACATGTACCCCAGTTATCCTGTCACGTAGAAAACAGGGTTTTAGTTCTAATAGTTGATATATATATTACTATATTAATGTGTGTGTTGTGTGTGTGTGTGTGTGGGTGTGTTGTGTGTGTGTGTGGTGTGTGTGTGTGTGTTGTGTGGTGTGAATGTCTGCATATATGTTCTTATTTTCTTAGAAACTTATTGAAGTTATTTAAATAAATCTTGGTATTTATTACATTTTGATGAGTATCGTTTCCTCACACCTAGCGGTAACATATCTCGGCGCGTTTTTTTTTGTAAAGCTTAATCTTTAAAACCTAGACTGGTATCGATAAACAACCCAAAGAAAGAGATAAAGGTACTATATAATGCTAAAATCCAAAATTTTAAATTGATTATTGCCTTTTTACTCCAGTTATCGCATCACGTAGAAAATACTCCAGTTATCGCATCACGTAGAAAAAACGACTCATAGTATACAGGGTGAAAAAACAAAAGTTTGAAGCACAATATCTTTGAAACTAACTGGTTTTATAAAAATCCCAAAGAAAGGGATCATTGTGCTTCATTTTCCTATATAATGATAACTAAATCCAAAATTTGAACTTGATTATTGCCTTTTTACTGCAGTTATCGCGTCACGTAGAAAAACGATTTTTTTCAGTTTTTGATGTTTTTCTCGGGATCTGCCCCATGAAATGACTTAAAATTTAAGTGGTATATAGTTCTAATTACCTTCAATAATCATATATTTTATTAAGAATGATTCGCTATTTAGTTTTTGAGTTACAACGATTTAAAAAAATTGCACTGTTTGGTGTATAATAAAAGAACGACGAACGATAATATAAATTTTTCACGGTAAAAACATAGGCAATTTTATTCTCTTTCAGGTACATATTAAGCAATTTACTTTTATTAACTTTTCCGATAACTTTGTTGGCAAAAACTGAAATCTCAAAACTAAAAAATCACTATAAAAAAAACGCGTATATAAATTGTAAAAACGGACTTTTCTCCCGCTATCTTCTAGCAAAAACAAAGAAAATGAGACTTGGTTGGTTAAAATCCACCAAGTACAAGCTGAGAAACAGGCGTATACATACACACACACACAAACACACACACACACACACACACACACACACACACACACACATCCGTACGGACATTTACTAAAACCACCATTTTTCGAATAAAAATTCATCAAAACACACTTCCCACATATTTTTACACAAACTCCAAATATTACTATTACAAGGCTTCCTTAGGAAGGAAGCAAAAATACTTTTCTCAATTTCTTATCTTCCGTTATTCATTTATGATTCTTTGAATAAAAAACCGCTTCGTGAATATTCAGTTTTCATGATTTTTCGCTTTTTTTAAGCCTGACAATTTCTCAACCAAGAAACCATTTTTAACTCACCAGCCCTCAAATTAAGGCTTTCGCCGATTGCGTAAGCACGCATGTTTCAATTGTGCCTCCAGACATTGAGTACGTACAGTTGAGCAATGGCTAGTCTTTTTTTAATCTTTCCCATGCTTATTTCCCATAAGCGAATTTAAACTGCCCGGCAAAAAAATTTATTTTTCACAGAATTTGCTAACCGTAGGGGCAGGGGGGCGGGGTAAGGTAAAACTAAGACAAACAAGAAGCTCGGGAGGGGTGGGTAGATTGTGTGGGTGGGGTGGATCTATAGTCTGCAACTATATAAATAGACGCCAGATCAATGAAGTCATATCACAATCAGCTCTCCAACTGTCAACATCTGACTCCAGTCGCAGTTTAAAGCAAGTTCCAAGTTTATTTCTATCTCATCATGCCTTCTTCCCAGTCACATAATCAGCTAAGCCTGGTAAGATCGATAGAGGTATGCGTATCGTTGCACGATGTTGTCAAAAACGACGACTTCGACACTGCAGAGACGCTGCGTCAACTGAAATCTAATGTAAATGAGCTTTACGAAGACAGCCTTATGCCTCTTCATGTAGCAGTTAAGAACAAATCGTATAGGACGGTCGCGCTACTACTAAAGCACGAAGCCTTGGTCAACCCATGCAAGAGATCGCCAGAATCGAAGACTCCGCTGTTTTTAGCCGTCGAGGGAGACTGCACGGAAATAGCTCAGTTGCTGTTGAGTAAAAAAGCTTCCATCCAAAAAGCCAGGACTCGATCATGTACGGTGCTCGATCTAGCAAAAAGCAATGGTAACAAGCCGTTGTTGAAATTGTTAATTGAGTTCGGCAAGAAGGAACTAAAGAAAGACAAGCCCAAGAAAAGGGACAGGAAGAAGCACGAGTCGCTGCTAATTTTTGTTCTCAAGAAGAACACGCGAACTATGGCAAAAAAATACCGATTGCGAAAAAATTTGCCTATTCCAGATACAGTATAAAATATGCGCAAGCCCGTAGGTAAATTAGTACAGCGCCTCGTGTATATAAATTTAGTATATTAGTATAGAATTTAAGATCAATTGGACTGTCCAAGTTAGGCTAAAGGACGTACAGTATTAGAGTAGTGTGTATGCTGTACTATATATTTGTATAGGTTTAAATGAATACTAATTCTTTAGATTTTTAAAATAGAAAAAAAAAATACTTTTCTGAATTTCTTATCCTCCGTTATTCATTTATGATTTTTTGTATAAAAAACCGCTTCGTGAATATTCAGTTTTCATGATTTTTAGCTTTTTTTAAGCCTGACAATTTCTCAACAAGGAAACCATTTTTAACTCACCAGCCCTCAAATTAAGGCATTCGCCGATTGCATTAGCACGCATTTTTCGATTGTGCCGCCAGACATTGAGTACGTACAGTTGAGCAATGGCTAGACTCTGTTAATCTTTTCCATGCTTATTTCCCATAAGCGAATTTAAACTGCCCGGCAAAAAAATTTATTTTTCGAAGAATTTGCTAACCGTAGTGGAAGGGGGGCGGGGTAAGTTAGAACTAAGACAAACAAGAAGCTCGGGAGGGGTGGGTACATTGGGAGGGTGGGGTGAATCTATAGTCTGCAACTATATAAATAGACGCCAGATCAATGAAGTCATATCACAATCAGCTCTCCAACTGTCAACATCTGACTACAGTCGCAGTTTAGAGCAAGTTCCAAGTTTATTTCTATCTCATCATGCCTGCTTCCCAGTCACATAATCAGCTAAGCCTGGAAAGATCGGTAGAGGTATGCGTATCGTTGCACGATGCTGTCAAAAACGACGACTTCGACACTGCAGAGACGCTGCTTCAACTGAAAGCTAATGTAAATGAGCTTTCCGAAGACAGCCTTATGCCTCTTCATGTAGCAGTTAAGAACAAATCGTATAGGATGGTCGCGCTACTACTAAAGCACGGAGCCTTGGTCAACCCATGCAAGAGATCGCCAGAATCGAAGACTCCGCTGTTTTTAGCCGTCGAGGAAGACTGCACGGAAAAAGCTCAGTTGCTGTTGAATAAAAAAGCTTCCATCCAAAAAGCCAGGACTCGATCATGTACGGTGCTCGATCTAGCAAAAAGCAATGGTAACAAGCCGTTGTTGAAATTGTTAATTGAGTTCGGCAAGAAGGAACTGAAGAAAGACAAGCCCAAGAAAATGGACAGGAAGAAGCACGAGTCGCTGCTAATTTTTGTTCTCAAGAAGAACACGCGAACTATGGCAAAAAAATACCAATTGCGAAAAAATTTGCCTATGCCAGATACAGTATAAAATATGCGCAAGCCCGTAGGTAAATTAGTACAGCGCCTCGTGTATATAAATTTAGTATATTAGTATATAATTTAAGATCAATTGGACTGTCCAAGTTAGGCTAAAGGACGTACAGTATTAGAGTAGTGTGTATGCTGTACTATATATTTGTATAGGTTTAAATGAATACTTATTCTTTAGATTTTTAAAATATAAAAAAAAATACTGTTAGATAAATGAGGTAAAGCAGAGGATTAATGTTTATAACAATGTGGATTTATTGTTCTCCTTCTATGTACAGCTATGCGTCGCACACACCTTGTGTATTCGGCGACGGCTCGTNTTCTATGTACAGCTATGCGTCGCACACACCTTGTGTATTCGGCGACGGCTCGTTCCCAAGAGAGCGATGTGCGAGACTCGTTTAGTCTCGACACCGCAAGTACTCGTGTGACTCACACTCATACGCTAGAGGGGATACTTGCATGTGTGCGTTCCCTCACACACTCGTTAACGCGCTCACTCATTCTAGCATGAACTATACTATACATACAGTCAAATGTACTATATTCTCAATACGCCTCCTTACATTTGTACTGTACATTATATTTTTACATTTAACAACTTTCTGAATTTTTCAAATTTTTCTCTACAGAGAGCTTTTGTAAAAATGTCCGCAACATTTTCATTAGTATCAATTTTACAAACTTCAATCAATTTATCTTTCACGCTTTGATGTACACTATGATAATAAATTTCAATATGCTTAGAATTTTTCGTAAAATTACCGTTATTTGCAATGTTTATTGCACCTGAATTGTCTTCATAAATTTTAATCGGTTCTGCAATATTTATTTCGAATATCTTTACCAACTCTCTGATGTATTCTAGTTCGCTTACAGATTCGGATAGGGCTACATATTCTGCGTATGTCGACGCTTTAGTTACACATTTTTGTTTTCTTGACTTCCAGTCAATTACATTTTCGAACATTCTTATAACATAACCTGTCGTAGATTTTCTATCAATAATATCACCAGCCCAATCTGCATCCACATAGCAGTCGATTATATTATTACCATTTTCTTTCCTTTTATAATTTAAACATAAGTCTTTCGTTAAATACAAATATCTTAGTACTCTTAAAGCATACTTCCAATGAGTCTGGTCATAACAATTCTGATACCTACTTAAGTAATTTACGCTAAAACTTATATCTGGTCTCGTATTCGAACTTATATACAATAAAGCACCTATCAAGTTTCTATACTTAATATTTGACTCGCAATTTTCAGACTTCTCAAGTTTCAAGTTTGTCTCCATAGGAGTGCTATATAATTTACTATTTTCTATTTGATATTTACATGCTAGTGACTCTATGTATTTAGTTTGGCTTAGTTTCATTTTACAATCGTTATAATCATATTCTATATTTATCCCTAAATAATCTTTTATTTCTCCTAGGTCTTTCATTTTAAATTTATTCATTAGCACTTTCTTCAGACTTTGAATTTTTTTCTTGCTTTTACAACAGATCAATAAGTCATCTACATATAACAAAAGATATAAAACATCATCTCCTTTTCCATAGGTATACAAGCAATTATCAGCATTGCTTCTTTTAAATTTTAATTTCGCTAAGTATTCATCAAAGCATTCGTACCATTTTCTTGGACTTTCTCGTAGTCCATACAGCGCTTTAAACAATTTACAAACTTTGTTTGTTCCATCATTGTAACCTTTTGGTTGATTGACGTATACCTCTGAGCTTACTTTACCATTTAAGAATGTTGTTACAACGTCCATCTGTTCTATAATTAATCCGAATTGACAACAATGAGAAAGCAAAATTTTTAATGTTTGCGTTTTTGCTACTGGAGCGTAGTTATATATGTCATCAATACCATTCGTTTGTTGAAAACCTCTTACTACTAACCTAGCTTTAAATATATCATCAGCCTTTTTTGTGTAAACCCATTTTACGTCTAGTACTTCTTTTCCTTTTTGTTTCTCAACTAATTTCCATGTTTCATTTTCATACAAGCTATTCATTTCTTTATCCATAGCATTTTTCCAACTATCGCATTCATCGCTATTCATCGCCTCCTCAAATGTACAAGGTGTATCTACTCTACAATAATATACGGATACTCTATTAGTACTATTTTCCGGATATCTTATCGGACTCTTTTTCACACGTGTTGATCGACGTGGAGTATTTGGTTTCAAACTATTTTTATCGATATTCTTTACATTTGTTTGATCTTTTTCGGTTACATTTTCATTTTCATCTGCGCTATCAAATACATCATCATCGATTTCGCTTTCGAACTCTTGTTCGCTTCTCTTACTCGACTCGAGAGTCGGAGTACGGGAAGAAATATTTTCGTCGTCATAATCAAGACCAATACATTTTTGATATGATTCTACAACATCAACATGTCTATGAACTGTTACTCTACCGTTCAACAAAACTCTATAACCTACTTCACTGTAACCTAGTAAAATTCCCATTTCAGCTTTTTTATCCCATTTGGATGATCTTTTTTGCTCTGGTTTTCTAACAAAGACTTTACTACCGTATAACTTTAAATTTTAAACATTTGGTCTTTTTCTGAAAAATATCTCATATGGAGTTTTCTTTTCAATCGTGTTGGCTAAAGTACGATTTTTCAAATATGTTGCAACACTAATTATTTCTGGCCAATATTTTTTATCTACTTGTTCCTCATCTAATAAACATCGTGCCATATCCATAATTGTTCTATTAAATCTTTCAGCAGTACCATTTAACTCATGTACGTACGCTGGACAATTGTTTATATAAATACCCTTTTCTTTCGCAAATTTATAAAATCGATTATTTAGGTATTCTGTACCATTATCACATCGTATTGTTTTTACTCTTTTTCCTGTTAAGTTTTCTACTTCATTTACATACTTTATCATACAATCATATACTTCATCCTTTGTTTTAATGCAGTAAATTTTGGCTATTTTGCTGTAATCGTCGATAAATGAAACAAAATATTTTTCACCGTTTGGACCCGGGGTCTTGAAGCTACCACAAACATCAGTGTGTATAACCTCTAAGATATCTTTCGCTCTTGTTCTGTTATTTTTAAACGGTAAATTATGCATTTTATTCTCTATGCAAATTTTGCATTTTAATATTTCCGATTCAAACTCAGTTGGAATACCCGTCACCAATTGTTTTCTACTTAAAAAATTTAAATAGCCAAAATTCACATGCCCTAGCATTCTATGCCACTTTTCTTTTTTACTCATTTTACCATTAATATACTGAGCATTGTTTACAATTTTTTGTTCAATTTCCAATCTACTCGTAATTTTATATGTACGATTTTCTTTATACGCTACTGCTATTAATCTCTCTTTTTCATCAATTATTTTAGATATATTTCCTTTAGAAATAATCGTATTCGTATCTGTCAATTTCGCGTAGCTAATTAAATTTGTGTTCATTTCTTTTACGTATAAAACATTTTTCATTACTACTTTATTTTCTTTCTCAAAGGCTCTAAAGTAACTTACTACATTACCGATTTTAGTTGCTTCTAACTCACTACTATCTCCTAAATAAATTTTAATCGGTTTCTTTAACTCAATACAATTTTCAAAATAACTATCATTATTTATAATGTGGTCTGAACATCCACTATCTAGCAACCAATTTATTTCATTACCTATAGTCTTTTTATTTCGCGCCGCATGCGCTGTTGCTATCCAGGCGCTGACGTCGGACCCACTCGGTTGACTCGTACTGGCACCTTGCTGCTGCTGACGGAAGTTGCCGCGCCCTCTGCCGTAGTTGCTTCTTCTTCCTCCGCCGCGGGCTCGACCACGTGTCGGACCTCGCCATGTTCCACCGCTGTGCGCTGCTTGACCGCCATCTTTGCACTCTCTTGCGAAGTGACCGGTTTTTCCACATTTGTAGCATCTTTCTTTGCTTGTTGCGAAAACGTTTGATTTTCTTTCGGAATCTTCATTGCCGTGTTTCATCTCGGAAAGCTTAATTTTATTTTTCACGTAATCAGCTGTCTGATCTTCTTCCTTTAATGTATCAATTAAATCACCTATGTAGCTGTACGATTCTGGCAACGTGTTCAGCATATAGTTTAATTTTTCTTTTTCACTTATATTGGCACCTGCGCCTTTCAAATCATTCACTGCTTTCTCAAAATCACTAAAAAATGACGCCGTGTCACTATAATTATTTAATCTTATTTTTTCAAGTCTGTTCCTGCATACAATTTGCAGTGCTGTAGATTTTTTCAAATACATACTGTCTAGCTTCTTCATTATGCCAAACGCAGTAGTCTCTTCGCACACGAACTCTAATTGCTTATTCGAAATAGCACAATAAATTATGTTAATCGCCTTCAAGTCATTATCATCCCATGTTTCGCTTGCTCCTGTTGAGGGCTTTTCTTTGTCTATTACTTCATGACACTTTTTTAATTTTAGAAACATCGTTATTCTCTTCTTCCACATGTTGTAATCCTCTCCATCAAACACCGGTATAGCAAATTCTTTCTTCTCCATTTCGTCTCCTTGAAACTCGATTTTCTCTTCTATTTCAGAATTCTCTTCAATTTCTAGTTGATTCTCGAACGTTCCTTCGTGTTCAGAATCTTCCTCTTTAATTTTCTTCGTTTCCGGCGTCTCTCGGTTTTCCATGCACTCTGCCACGTGTTTCACATGTACTTTTTAATCCGCGTGCATCACACTGATTTTACGATTTTTCCAAAAAATCTTTCTACTAATCAATAGTCCTTTTGTTTAGCTATTTATTCTCACTTGTATTTTTCTTCTTATATTATTGAAACACTTTGATTTTTCACTTTGAAAAATTTCTTCACCACGTGGCTTTTAACCTCACTTAATTAGCTTTATAGTACTCGAAAGTAACTATATAACTAAATAAATATACAAACCACCGGTCTGCTACCATGTTAGATAAATGAGGTAAAGCAGAGGATAATTGTTTATAAAAATGTGGATTTATTGTTCTCCATCTATGTACAGCTATGCGTCGCACACACCATGTGTATTCGGCGACGGCTCGTTCCCAAGAGAGCGATGTGCGAGACTCGTTTNGTATGCTGTACTATATATTTGTATAGGTTTAAATGAATACTAATTCTTTAGATTTTTAAAATAGAAAAAAAAATACTTTTCTGAATTTCTTATCTTCCGTTATTCATTTATGATTTTTTGAGTAAAAAACCGCTTCGTGAATATTCAGTTTTATTGATTTTTAGCTTTTTTTAAGCCTGACAATTTCTCAACCAGGAAACGATTTTTAACTCACTAGCCCTTAAATTAAGGCTTTCGCCAATTGCATTAGCACGCATTTATCGATTGTGCCTCCAGACATTGAGTACGTACAGTTGAGCAATGGCTAGTCTCTGTTAATCTTTCCCATGCTTATTTCCCATAAGCGAATTTAAACTGCCCGGCAAAAAAATTTATTTTTCAAAGAATTTGCGAACCGTAGGGGAACGGGGGCGGGGTAAGGTAGAATTGAGACAAACAAGAAGCTCGGGAGGGGTGTGTAGATTGGGCGGGTGGGGTGGATCTATAGTCTGCAACTATATAAATAGACGCCAGATCAATGAAGTCACATCACAATCAGCTCTCCAACTGTCAACATCTGACTCCAGTCGCAGTTTAAAGCAAGTTCCAAGTTTATTTCTATCTCATCATGCCTGCTTCCCAGTCACATAATCAGCTAAGCCTGGAAAGATCGGTAGAGGTATGCGTATCGTTGCACGATGCTGTCAAAAACGACGACTTCGACACTGCAGAGACGCTGCTTCAACTGAAAGCTAATGTAAATGAGCTCTCCGAAGACAACCTTATGCCTCTTCATGTAGCAGTTAAGAACAAATCGTATAGGATGGTCGCGCTACTACTAAAGCACGGAGCCTTGGTCAACCCATGCAAGAGATCGCCAGAATCGAAGGCTCCGCTGTTTTTAGCCGTCGAGGGAGACTGCACGGAAATAGCTAAGTTGCTGTTGAATAAAAACGCTTCCATCCAAAAAGCCAGGACTCGATCATGTACGGTGCTCGATCTAGCAAAAAGCAATGGTAACAAGCCGTTGTTAAAATTGTTAATTGAGTTCGGCAAGAAGGAACTGAAGAAAGTCAAGCCCAAGAAAATGGACAGGAAGAAACACAAGTCGCTGCTAATTTTTGTTCTCAAGAAGAACACGCGAACTATGGCAAAAAAATACCGATTGCGAAAAAATTTGCCTATTCCAGATACAGTATAAAATATGCGCAAGCCCGTAGGTAAATTAGTACAGCGCCTCGTTATTATATATACTCCTACTGAAAAAGCTCAGGTGATAATCTCCATATAATAATCTGATAATCAGCTGATAATCATGTCAATACGTCTGCTGATCGTCATTTGATTATTAATTTACTATCATTTATATATTATTATCTTATAAAACATTTTATCATAACTAATATAATTTTAGTATAACTATAATTTATTTAAAATTAAAACAAATGTAACCTATAAAAATGAAATGAAAAATAAAAAAATAAAAATAATAAACCTATTGGGAGTTTAAACTTGATTCGCGTGCTTGGTTCGCGCGTTTGAAGGTTAACAAAGATGACGGCCTTATAGTCTCCGAAATACACGAGGTTCTTATGGAGCTTCATTATAAAATGTAGAATTATAGATTTTTACACGATAAAAAATGTCGTCAGTATCCTTACACACTTCGTGTGAATAGAGTGTAGG
Organism: Pteromalus puparum; assembly: GCA_012977825.3. Classification (NCBI taxonomy): domain Eukaryota; kingdom Metazoa; phylum Arthropoda; class Insecta; order Hymenoptera; family Pteromalidae; genus Pteromalus; species Pteromalus puparum. The sequence goes on from CM053170.1 coordinate 59,731,130, forward strand.
CTACACCGTCGTTTTGAAACCATGATATAAGGCCAGAACGTTATAAATTCTGGCACGATTAACATGCGTGGTGCTCCGTAAAAGCTTCAGATAAAATTAAACTGTATTCATTAGTTTTACAAACAAGTTCTTTGAAACCTAAGCCTCATCTGATCACAGGGATATTGTTACTAAAATGAAAACGATAAAAATAACGTGAAATTGGTAGTTGAATAAATGGACTGTTTGTACTTTTGCTCAGGAACTCAAAATAAATTTTTAAAGTCAATTCATAGTAAATATTGTTCCTTTGCTGAGTACTGAGTAAAAACTCAATAACAGAGTTTTTGCATTTCGTAATTACAGTCCTTAAGGAACGAATTAGTGCAGCAGACTGGTTTTTTTAGTTAATTTTCTGCTTTCAGTACAAAAATACATTTCGCCCTAGATAATAGTCAACTCTAGAAGTTGATTTAATGAGTTCACATACAATTTACAATAATTGTTATTCAAAAATCAATTGAAAATACTTAACTTTCATATACCACCAATGTAAAACAGAGACTTTGGTGACGCCATGTTTCTTAGTTTCTGAAGCTGCCGCTAGTGTCGCATTGCAACTTTAAACTCCCAATAAAAATGAAAAATCATGCCAAATTGTCACTTAATAAATTATTTAATGAAGCACTTGACTAGTTTATCGTTTAATAACTTGATTCATCAAATGATTAATCAAATGATTTTTTATGCTTCAAATTTACATATATATGAAAGATTTTATTATTTAAAAATTGATGTTTAATTATAATAAATTGAATAAAAGATTTTGAGTATTATAAATAAACCCAATAGCTAGAGTAGTATACTTAATAATATAAATCTAATTTGAGCATTATTAATAGGAAGATAAAGGCGCGAATACTGCAAGGTAATCTGCACTAAGCAGGCCGCTCACGTCTCCGACGCATTCATCCCAGAGAGAGTGTGAATCCTCCTCATAAGTGAGCAGTATATGACCGAGATGCACTGGCTGGGTTCAACGGCGCAAAACGCCGCTGTTTGGTGCCCAGGCGGAATCGCGGATACGGTAACTCGAGCGCTTACGTGCGGTGAGGGTCGCTGCACTTACTTTCAGCGTGTACTGTCACCGAACCTAACTGCAGCCACTTCGCGACTTAGGTTAGGGGCCCTAGAAGACGCGATAAAAGACGTTCATGGGGACCTAGTAGTCGGGGGCGACTTTAACACGCGAGCGACAGAGTGGGGCATGCTACAGACGAATAGGAGTGGTAGGGCGATACTTGAGATGGCAGCAAGGATAGGACTGGTAGTTGTGAACGTGGGAAATACAGCTACCTACCACAGACCAGGTTTCGGGGAGTCGATACCGGATGTAACTTCCGCTGGGGAAAGTACGATCCGCAAGATAAGGGGCTGGCACGTCGTTCGGAAGATTACTCGCATAGCGACCACCAGTGCATTCTTTTTAAATATCGAGGAAGAACGCGCGGAGCAGGGCCGGAAGTAGCGGAAACAGCCGGGGAACCACGATGGAACACGCGACGTCTTAATCGGGAGGAGGCGCCTTACGGAGGTGATTCCCGAAGCGCAGAATTACCATATCTAATGGGCTTCCGTCGAAAACTAGGGCGAACGTGAGAAAGCCGAAATCCTAGTAGAACGCACTACTAGCTATTACCGAGATGCGACGCAACCATCCACCGAGTATTCCACCGGCCACCTCCAGACGTCCGGATTTACTGGTGGACGGGCGAAATCGACTGAGCTTAGAAAGCAAAGCCTTCGATCCAGAAGAAGAGCCAAAAGCCAAACGAACCCAACCGGCTCAAGACTTAGCATCGCGCGGGTACGACGAAGCGGAGAGACTACCGGCACAAGATACAACAAGACAAATCAAATGCTAGGTACAAGATCCTCAGTGATTAAGACCCACCGATCCGTTCGGCTGCAGGGAACACCGATCGATCCAGCGAAAAATAGAGAAATGAGGGCGAATGACCGATGCGCAGAGCGCGATCGAGAAGAAATTGACAAGCTGTTCCAGCCCCCAGCCCCGACCCCTCCAATTTAGAACCTGACGGGACCGAACTGACGGCATGACATACCGCTCTGTTGAGCGGAGGCGAACACACGGCCTCCGCACCCGCCTGAATGACAATCAGTGCTGGCACGGAGGTGTTCACTCCGCCAGGGACAACAGCTAGGCTACCGTCTTATTGAAAAACTAAAGGTCAGCAGGGAGCGAAGCTATCTACAGGCCGTTGAGCCTGTCGCACACGTATGGAACTCAGACACGCGAATCCGCGACATAACCACACCCCGACACTACGACGCCGTCAGGAGGGGGCACCTTTCAGACAACCGCAACTACGCTCAGAAAGGACGCTCAACCAATCGGCGCGACCTCAGAGAAGTAACGGACACGGTCCAGAAATGATGAACGCGTTCCATCTGGCCACTCGCATCGCTCCTGCTCGTGAACGCCTAGAACGTGAAACAACGCGTTTCAATTTCGGCTAGCATGGGGCACATTTGGATTCTCTGCGACTTTTGGTGCCTTGATACATCATGACTCGTAGGATTATCTAGGAATGCGCACGATCGAATACGAAACCGCAGGGACGTTAAGAGCATGCCCATAACGGCCAAGGGGTGCGCGCAGGGTTCAACCTCTGGGACCTAGTACTCGGGGCATTTGTACGACGTTACTCAGAGTAAAACTACCGGAGGAGTAAACTCGGTTTGCGCTACCGACGACGTAGCGGCGGTTATAATACCTAGAAAGTGAATCCGCCCAGAGCAAATGAACGCTGCGTAATGGCCGGTGCTTAAAATGGAGACCGGACCCACGACTACCTAGCACCGAAAAGACGGAGATAGTTCTCTTGCTAGAAGCGGTCTCGACATCATACCGATGCGCACGGAGACGTAACAGATCGACAACCGACAGCCACAAGTACCGGGGTAACCCTAATACCGAGCTGAACTACCGGCATATAGGATGAGTATGCCGAAAAGGGCGGCGATTACGGTGGCGCAGCTTAGTATTAATGGCCAAACGGCGCGGCTACGGACTGCATCAGACGACTCTTTATGGCAACCACAATTCTATCTTTTATACGGAGCGACGTTGTGGGCCGAGCCGATGCAGCAGAAAAAGCTCATCGTAGGCATAGTCCGACTGCCAACGAAAGAGGGCCGCTTCCCGTGCTCGCTACTCCAACGTATCCGTGGACGCCGTCATAATACGTCTAACAGACTGAAAGGTGTGATTCCTCGGGGATCTTTATGATCTCCTGACAGTGCCAAGCAGACTAAACAAGATTCTTAACAAGATAATTCAGTCATTCGGAATCGTCCGATCTTATTAAAGCCATGCGTAAAATCAACCGAGGATACCTATATAGGACGAGCTAGATTTCCCAATGCAGGACGATGGAGTGATGCCATCAAATGGAACGAAATCATTGATTAAGGAGTAGCCAGTGGTAGCAGCAGATGGGGAGTCAATTTTATCGTCACCCATACGTTCTTTCATCCAGCCTACACGCTACTAGCAAGACTCCATTACCACAAGTTCAGCTGTGATGTTAATAAACATGATGCATCTTATCGAACATCCTTGCTCATTTTATTAATATTGTTGATTGCATCGGTTTTTAATTGACGTTTATTTTTACCGTAACACCTATTTCGTTCGGAAAATATTGATCAAACTTGCTAAAAAAAGGAAAAATTTTCTTAATTTCGTACTCAAAATGAAACGACGACTATACAGTAAATAGATCGTAAAGTTTACTCTATCTTGAAATCTGCAATGGAACCTATATTATTCATATATTTATTCAAAGTTATACAACTACGTGACTGGTCCTGTTCAACAACTATAAATGGTTTTAGGCTCAGAACACAAAAAAAAAAGATACAAAATCAATATCAGCTGTCGATTAATAAAATTACACTATCTAAATAAATCCATGACATGCATGTACTTATCTATCGAGCAGGACTACGAAAGGAATCAGATCCCTGCAGAAATACATATATAAACTAACATAATACTAGAATAACCGACGAATTTAAGTG
>CM053170.1:59743411-59763297 GCA_012977825.3 Pteromalus puparum
CCGATCTTCAGATCGATTTCTAACTCACATAAAAGTGGGATTAAGATTATAAGCTTCAGAACCATCGATTCAACATATTAATCTGATCTCTTATCGAGTTTTTTAGCAGGATAACGCTCGTTTACACACACTACAATATTTTTTAATCCATCAAATGTCCGCTTCTGCATGGTTATGGATGGCATCAAGGCCCTCTTCTTCTTTGGGATGTAAAGCGATTCGTGAGTTTGTTGTAGGTGTTGTTGGAGCACGAACATCACCGACTTCAGCCCATATGAAGTAGTTAGAATAATGTCAATTTTGTTCAATTTAATGCGTTCTTGTTGCTGAATACATAACGCAGCACTGTTTGATTTAAAATACATTGAAATATCCTCTAGTTTATTTTCTAGTTCAATCCAGCTTTCCATATTGATTCTGAGCCCTCTGGAATATTGAGTATTCTTCAGTTCGATAATCGGCTGGTATTTTTGCGTGAAATCATCGTATTCCAAAATTTATACTTTCCTAAAGAATGAATCGATGCATTTATTCTTTCTAGCGTCACTTTGTATTCTTTTGACTTTAGAGTGTAACGACGGTACTACCTTAAACAATATTGTTTTTTCAGTGTAAAGTGTAAAGATTTCATTAATTGCGAAATGAGAAAGTATTGAAATGTATAAAAATAAAATATTGTGATATATTATAAATTATAGCTCTTAAATTGTAGTTCATGCAAATCACCAAAAAATTAGCAATGCAACCTTGGAAACAGGGTAAGGATTTGGAGAGAATTGGATAATATTTGCCAAAATGGTAGATTAAATCTTTCAAATTAACACAATTTTGTATTAACATCAATTAAAATATATTTATATTCATCGATTTTAATTGCGTTTCTAATATGCTATTGTCACATCATTGCTTGTTAATTGGCTTCAATCGTCCATTTGTGGTAAAATATTATTGTGTCTTATCTGTTAAAGGTCAAAAAATCATTTCATTTTCACCAAACATTCTAGAATACATAATAATTACAATATCCAATTGATAATAAACATGGCTTGAGTAATATTACTAAAAATTACTAGATTTTGAAAGATAAGATTGTAAATACAAGCAAAATTTATTATGAAAATTCAAGTAATGCCTAATTATTCCATATTAAAATATAATAGGTTAGGTAGGGATTTATAGTGTATTGATAATCGCTGAACGAAATAAAAAATTAAGTCCAATAATTCTGTGCAATTGCGTATTAAAATCAATTAAAATGTACATTTATCGATTTTAATTGCGTTTTTAATACACCAATGTCACAGTTTTCTGTTAATCAGCTTCAATAGTCCACTTGTGGCAGGACGTAATCGACGTGTGTTTTTGCTGTAGTCCAAAACCATTTTAGTCGGTAAACATAGAATACCTAATAGTGGTATTCAATTACTAATAAACATTGCTTAAATACAATTATTCTTGATAAAAATAACTGACAAATCTAGATTTCAAAAAATTATGTTATAAATATAGCAATAAACATAATAATATAAAAACAAACATGATTACAAAAATTCAAGCAATGTTTATTGCATATTACTCTATAATATGGTATGCGCATAGCATTTTAAACTAATGTAAGGCAACAAAGCAGGCATAAAGTTTCATCAAAATCATAGCCTAATGTATTATTCATAAAAAATATCTTACTAATTAATTTTACTAGATCTTAGCTAGATTTTAAAGATCAGTAAAATTATTATTGTACAATATGGAGTTCCAGAGAGTATAGGAAAGATAGATCAAGTCTCGTCCACCATTGTAAGCATGACCCTTGAATTGTGGATATGATATTCATTTTGGCCTCATGGTCAGAATATGCTAAAATATTTTTATAATTGTAAACTGTTAAATTCGTTTCCTACAACTAACTTATAAATATAATAAATTTATTCTGAATGGTGAAACAAATTGGTTAATTCTATTTTTTGCATTAGGGCTCGAAAAAATCCGATATAAGTCGATATGGGTTGATATAACTCTATATGAAAAATCACTATTAAAATCAACTGACTTAAGATCTATTGATTTTAACTGCAATTTTTCGTAAACAGAATCGCTGATCTATAACATCCACTTGTATCGCTTTTTCTCTAGCCCTGATACATACAATGGAATTCACCATTTAGTTAATAAATCAACTTTTATTGATTTAAATTAAAATTTAAACTTACTGTTATGTTCAAAGAACTTTTCTATTATTACTCTTTGTAGTTGTTCATTCAAAGTTTCTTTAGTTAGAGAAATTTTGTTTGCTTTCTCACGCTCATCAATCAGGCCATTGTTCTTCTTTTTCAATCGAGTGTTTTCTTTTTTTAAATCATGTAATTGCTTCTGCTTCTTCTCATTTTCGTCTTTTAACTTTTGAATTTTTTCTTCTTTCTCTTTTATTGTCTTGAGAAACTCTTGCTGTTTCTGTTTGCATGCAAAATGCATGTGAACGGGTTCAACAGATTTTATCTACAAATTGTAAATGTCATATCAAACATGCATTGTTCAAAAATCAAACAGCAGAGTTATAGTAAAAATGTCCTTATATATAAAAATACTTACATTTGGTTTGTTTTTAATATTATCCGTAGCCTCCTCTGTACCCAGATAGCACAAAACGTTTGAGAAACGTTTCTGCAACGTTTGATTAGAAACTATATAACGTTGGTTTGCAAGTTTTCCAACGTTTTAGAAACGTTTCTAAAACGTTGAAATGTTCGCTTTTGTTTCCTAAGATACGTTGGCTAAACGTTTCTGAAATGTTTCCTAAGTTTAAATTTAGTAAAAAATATTAAAAGTAATATTTTTCTACGACCACCTTCCCCGAAAACTTCCCACCCTACCACCCTAAATGCTACACTTTCCTATGTAGACACCAGAACAGTACTTTACTTGTGGTTTACGAGACGCCACCTAGTAATAGCAGTGGAACTATAATCATTGATACGATAGTTTTAGTACGTCTAAAAAGTTTTTAAAACGTTTTCTAAACGTTGTCAAAACGTGTATAAATTTAACATATTTTTTTATTTTCTTCTACGTAACGTATTAAAAGCGTTTCTGACACGTTTCTCAATCGTTGTGAGCAACGTTTTAAAAACGTCGCTACAACGTTTAAAAAACGTGAATATTTCCGAATGAAAATTTTTTTTCAAAGTTGTTGGAAACGTATCTGAAACATTTGCTTCGTTTCTAAAACGTTTCCAGAAACGTTACAGAAACGTTTTGTCAACGTATATTAGGCAACAAAAGCGGGCATTTAAACGTTGTTGAAACGTTGTTGAAACGTATAAAAACTTGCAAGGCAACGTTATACGGTTTCAAATCAAACGTTGCAGAAACGTTTCTCAAACGTTTTGTGCTATCTGGGTAGGATATGATTCATCAATTACCGCTGCATCTAATTTCTGTTTGATTGCTTCACTCTAGAATAATTACAAATATTTTAAATAAATAAAAAACATATTTCTCAGAAAAAAATGGTTAATTAAAGATTAGAAAACGAACAAGCATAACATCTCCATTATTCCTTGATTCCAACCGTGAATTATTGGAAGTTTTCTTTAAAACATCCTCTTTAGCAGTCACCTTATTATTCTTGCCATCTGTAGGTTGATCAGCAGCATTTTTTGCAATACTGATCTGACTATCTTGAGCCATGGTTAAATCATCAACTTCTTGTCTTTTATTAACCATGGTGCCTTCAACAAAAGTTATACTTTTCTGCAAATCATTTTGATCACTTTTAGAAACATTATTATCTTGCTCTAACTTTGACTGAGGATTTAGGATTGATTTTAAGTTTTCTGTTTTAATATTTATTATTTTGGCAAATTTAGCGAGCCTTTTTTCCTAAAATTAAAACAAAACAAAAATGCATAATTTACAATTGTAATTGAGCAAAATAGAAGTTATATAAAATAATACATACCTCAATATCTTTCTTTTCTGCTGGTCGTTTTAGTGCTCTACTGATGCTTTTGTACTCACAGGAACGTTCTTTTTTATTTCATTTTGAACCTTGCTTTTCACTGATCATTTGTGTGAAATGGATGAATCGTCCAATTTTGTAGCAGCTGTTTCTTTTTCACTCTCGCTTTCAAGTTGTTTTAGAGATAAAATCTTGATCCTCTTGTTTGATTGTACAAGCTTATTAATTTCATTTTGTGTACCTATAAAATAAAAATTTATTTGCTTTTAAAAACGTAAAAAAAATATGCACGATTATGTCGCACATTTATGTAAATTTGCCACATATAGATTAGAATTATATGTAGCAATTAAATCTATTGTTTAGTTTTATTCAATTTCTCTCTTTAAAAAATTTGGTTTGAATATATAAGTTTACAACTTTGAACTATCCGAACCTTAGAAAATTGAGCACGCGTTGGATTTACCCTGTTAAAAATAGTCAATAGAGATGGATTAAATGATTAATTGAATTCTAAGCTATATCTGAATCCTATTTTTTGCATTAGAACTCGATTAAAATAGATAGAATTGATAGGAATCAATAGGAATCGATAAAATTCTATACAAAAAAGGACCAGTAAAGTTAATAGAAACCAATGTCTGGTATTAACTATCTACTTCAATTGTTGATTTCCGTATTAAAATCTATTGACTCCTGTTGATTCTAATCTATTTTAATCGAGTCCTCATACAAAAAATGTTATTCAGAATTAGCATAGAATCTGTTGATAATTTAATTGATCCCAATCGATCCCTATAGACTATTTTTAGCAGGGTAGCTAGTATACTTTAATGAACCGGTATTTACATGGGCAAAAATGCTAATGAATGTATGGCCTTATACACCCCAGATAGCACAAAACGTTTGAGAAACGTTTCTGCAACGTTTGATTTGAAACCGTATAGCGTTGCCTTGCAAGTTTTTATTGAAACAACGTTTAAATGTCCGCTTTTGTTGCCTAATATACGTTGGCAAAACGTTTCTGTAACGTTTCTGGAAACGTTTTAGAAACGAAGCAAATGTTTGAGAAACGTTTCCAACAACTTGGAAAAATATTTTTCGTTCGGAGATATTCACGTTTTTTAAACGTTGTAGCGACGTTTTTAAAACGTTGCTTACAACGATTGAGAAACATGTTAGAAACGCTTTTAATACGTTACGTAGAAGAAAATAAAAAATATGTTAAATTTATACACGTTTTGACAACGTTTAGAAAACGTTTTAAAAACTTTTTAGACGTACTAAAACTATCGTATCAATGATTATAGTTCCACTGCTATCCAATTTTTTTTCTGACAGAAATGTATTTTCAAATAATAATGAGTTTATGTAGCAAATATTAATTTTTGTACATATACATCGTTAGCTTATACTCAGTCTACGTACCTATATTAATGATATTTATTTACTTCAATTAGGTTCAGCTACAATAAATACTGTTAATGACGAACCTTTAGAGGAATCAAGTATATCATCTGCTAGCATAACAAGTACAGAACATGTGGATAATGGTAAAAGTAATCAATTACTTAATGAAAATCCGAGTAATTTCTTTAAAGATGATGATAAATTTGATAATGCTAATCAAAATAACAGTGAAATAGAAAATGAAACAGAAATTAACCCCGATCATAATGTTGATGTCAATGAAACCGAAACAGTGACAGACAATAAAGAAAATGAAGAAAAAAGTGAAACTGAACCTGAAAAAGCGTGGAAGCGAAAGTGATGAAGAAAGTGATGAAGAAAGTGATAATGACTATTATAATCAAGATGACGGAGATTATTCTTTCTTTGACAATGTAATGTTTGAATTTTCAAAATTTACTGTGCGTGATATTATTATATTATCATCAGCCTTTGCTTTACGGTTTCACTTGTCTGATGAGGCACACCTCGAAATGATGAACTTTCTAAAGCTCTGCGTTGGCCCCAATTTTGTAGATTTAAGTCTATCAAAATTTATGATGGCAAAATGTTTTTCTTTGAACAATGAACATATAAACTATCATTATTATTGTAGTGCATGCTTGCAATCTGAAATACATTCAGTGAATGCCACAAATGCTGTTAAGAAGTTAAGTGTGCCTTGCAATAAATGTAAAAAAAAGAACGACATAACAGCTTTATCGCCAAATTATTTTATATCTGTGAGTTTGGCTCATCAAGTGAAAGAGTTATTATCAAATAAAATCTTGATAAACGACATTATGAATAACGTATGTCTACGAAACAATAAGTTGTTATCAGCAGATAATAGTCCAAGTGAAATCATTATGAAAGATATTTATGACAGTGATATTCATAAAAAAATTATTCAATTAAATGATGATAATTAATAATTATATAATTAATTAATTATTATTAATTAGATAATTAAATTTAACACAGATGGAGCCCCCCTTACAAAAAGGGGCTTTTGGCCTTTGCAGTTAGTTAATGTTATTTTAGGTGGACTTATGATAGTGAAAAAAGAACCGACAAGCAACTTATTAAATTTATATCTTTTAAAAGCACTTGTTCAACAAATGCGTAAGTTGAACGACAAGCGTATAATATTACAAACTGGTGGTAGTAAAATAGTTTTAAAATTTTGTATATTAAGCTGCATAGTCGATTCTGTTTGCCGTCCTCTTGCACAAAATAGATTGCAGTTTAATGGATATCATGGGCGTAGTTGGTGCTACCAACGTGGGTTGTATATTTTACTTGTTCATGGAGTAAGATACGTAAACGAACAAAATAGTATTCATAGGACAAATGCAAGCCACGTTAAAGATGTAAAAATAACTGAAGGTGGGACTATTGAAAATGGCGTCAAAGGTCGTTCTAGTTTAATGGAATTACTACCATATTTTGATATGGTGTGGTCGTTTTCATTTGAATATATGCATGGACTTCTTCTTGGTGTTACAAACCAGTTATGGAAAGAATGGAAAGATGGTGACTCTCCATACAAGATCAAGAAAGCAGAAATCAATACAATTGAAAATAGATTTTTAAAAATCACGCCGACACATGAAATCCATCTCGAAGTGGAATCATTCAAGGATCAGCTAAACCAAAAGCCTCAGAATTAAAGTCATGGCTGCTCTATTACAGTTTGCCATGCCTCAATGGAATTTTACCTGATCGTGCATTGAATCACTTCGCCTTACTTGTCAAAAGTGCATATACACTTCTAAAATATGAAATTACAGAAGAGGAGTTACAGCAATGTGAAAAAGATCTCATAGAATTTGTTGTCATGTATGAATGTCTGTATGGCGAAAAGACCATGACTTTCAATGTACATTCATTACTTCATGTTGTTGAATCAGTTAGAAAAACAGGTCCATTATGCGTCAATTCGGCTTTCCCATTTGAAAGCAACATTTACAATTTAAAAACATACGTTAATGGTCCAAAAGGCATGGATAGACAAATGACTAGGAAGCATCTTCAATCTTTGACTTTTAAAGCAGGAAATACAAACAAATTTGGATCGCCAGAAGAAGTAAATAATTATTGCATGAATTTATTTTCGCATAAGAGATTAAGTACATATTATAAAGATGGTCCTAAATGGATATTACTTATTTTGGAAGAAGTGTCCTAGTCAAAATAAAAGAAATGGGTGAATGTTTGACGTATAAAAAGTGTACTTATAAAAGCACTATTTATCACAGTATTAAATATAGTCGTGCAAAAAAAACTGATGACACCGTTGTACAATTGCGTTCAGGAGAGTTTGGTCGTATTATTGATATTGTGCATACAAATAATCAGTGCTATTTGCACTTATTATTATTTCACACTTTTCCTACTGAACCATTTTCAGGGGTTTCTCATATCCAACGAGTTATGTTTGAAGAAACTAAAAACACTTTTACTACACCCATAACTAATGTAGATAATAAAATAATCTTGTTAAATGTTAAAAATGCTCGCTATCTGTGTACATTTCCAAATAATATAGAAATTCAATAAAAAAACCGCTGCCAATTCTTTGGCACGTAGCTTCAACCTTATGTATCGCTTTAATATCTAAATTGTTTTTACTTCATATATAATTCTATAAAGTTTTTATGCTTTTTTGTTTGATGGATAAAATTATTTCGAAATAATCATATAATAAATAATCAATGCGTAACTGAAAATATTGTTTTTAACGATTTAATAACAGAAAAAAAACTAGCCAAGGTATAGATTAAAATCCATCAAATAGAAGCTAAGATCTAAGCGATGCAGTTTTCAGTTATATAGAGTATACAATATACAGGGTGAGAAAACGAAATTTTGAAGCTTAATATCTTTGAAACCATTTGGTTTCATAACTCTTTGACGCACATATTTTCAAAAATTTTGAAAAATTTCAAAATTTTTAATTGCCGTAGACTACTTAAAATTAAAGTAGTCTATAGAATAACATTCGATAATCATGATGTTTTAACGAAAAGTTCAAAATTTAGTTTCCGAGATATAATGATAAGGATATAGTTCGCGGAACGTATCTAAAATCACCAGTGATCGAAAAATCGCCATGAATATACGCACATGCGTAACTGAAAATCTTATTTTTAACGAATTAATAAAATAAAAACAGCAAAAAACAAGTCTAAGTATAGATTAAAATCCATTAATGGAAACTGAGATCGAAGCGATACAGTTTTCAGTTATATAGAGTATACAGGGTAAGAAAACAAAATTTTGAAGCTTAATATCTTTAAAACTAACTGGTATCATAAACAACCCAAAGAAAGAGATAAAGGTGCTATATAATGCTAACTAAATCCAAAATTTTAAATTGATTATTGCCTTTTTACTCCAGTTATCGCATCACGTAGAAAAAACGACTCATAGTATACAGGGTGAAAAAACAAAAGTTTGAAGCTCAATATCTTTGAAACTAACTGGTTTTATAAAAATCCCAAAGAAAGGGATCATTGTGCTATATAATGCTAACTAAATCCAAAATTTGAACTTGATTATTGCCTTTTTACTCCAGTTATCGCGTCACGTAGAAAAACGATTTTTTTCAGTTTTTGATGTTTTTCTCAGGATCTGCCCCATGAAATGACTTAAAATTTAAGTGGTATATAGTTCTAATTACCTTCAATAATCATATATTTTTTTAGAATGATTCGCTATTTAGTTTTTGAGTTATAACGATTTAAAAAAATTGCACTGTATGGTGTATAATAAAAGAACGACGAACGATAATATAAATTTTTCACGGTAAAAACATAGGCAATTTTATTCTCTTTCAGGTACATATTAAGCAATTTACTTTTATTAACTTTTCCGATAACTTTGTTGGCAAAAACTGAAATCTCAAAACTAAAAAATCACTATAAAAAAAAAACGCGTATATAAATTGTAAAAACGGACTTTCGTCCCACTATCTTCTAGCAAAAACAAAGAAAATGAGACTTGGTGGGTTAAAATCCACCAAGTAGAAGCTGAGAAACAGGCGTATACATACACACACACACACACACACACACACACACACATACATCCGTACGGACATTTTCTAAAAACACCATTTTTCGACTAAAAATTCATCAAAACACACTTCCCACATGTTTTTACACAAACTCCAAAAATTACTATTACAAGGCTTCCTTAGGAAGGAAGCAAAATGTATTTGCATCTTTATCATAGCTATATACACTTACCATATGATTTTTTTTTATATAAAAAGCACATTGAAATCGATTTGAATTCATTAATTTCTATTGTAAAAAACACAACTTAAACGCATTACGTGCTCTTATGTTTGAAAAATCAATTGATTTCGATTAATATTAATATAAAATGTCATTATAGACAAATTTATTGCGATTAATTTTCAGTCGAACAATTTCTGAAGGTCATTGAGCTTTTTGAAAGTAATTGAAAGCGATTCGATTTTAATCGTTCTTACTTGACCTCAATCCGTCAGTTTTTGACATATAGGAAATTAATTTTTATTAATTATACACTTGTTCAATTTATTAGATTATATTAGCGGTAGTGCGTAAAGACCCATAAAAAATATTGATTACTTAACTATTATTTGCATTAATTCTCAAAAATTCATGAAACATGCAAAATAAAATTTATATTTGAATACATTAGAAAGCAATTTTAAAGTTAATTATAAAAAGCGATTCACAAATCTATAAATAAGCATTGTGAAAAGCCCCTCAAGCACCTATATGAAAAATTTTGTACTTCGTTATGAAGTAATGGCGATTGAATTTCATTGTGATCGATTCACCTTTTTTCACCTTGACATATTCGGATCGATAAAAAATTCGATCGATCAAAAAATTATAGTCGTTAATTAAATTCGATTAAGCACCAATGTTAATTTTATTGATAAGAATCTATTAACTCCTTCATCAATCGAAACACATTAAAATAGATTCAATTTGTATGATCAAAAATCCTATTGAAAAGGTATACTATTTTATGATGTAATGTCGATTAGATTTCATTGATGTCAATTCGCTTTTCACACCATTTTTACATATTCAAATCGATAAAGAAACCGGCTAGTCGCAGTGGATTGAAATATATTAAAATCAATTACATATCAAAAATCAATGTTAATTTTATAGGGTGAAATCCATTACTTTTTCTAGCAATAATATCGGATTAAAGTACATTAAAAAGCAATGTTAAAATCTTTTATTGGAAACGTTTTACTCTGACACATATTCAAATCGATTAAAATGTATTAATATCCATTGTAAAAAATATATTTAAACGCATTGCGCACTCAAGTGATTGGGAACTCGATTTGAAACGATTAATATTAATGCCAAATATGATCATTCGTGTAGATTGCAATTAAAATCGATTAATCGCGATTAATTTTCAATGAAACTATTTTACAAGCTCGATTGAAAATGCTGAAAGCAATTAAAAACGATTAAATTTTAATCGATTTTAATCGACTTTAATCCGCCAGTTTTAGCAGGGAGATGCCGTCCGAAGAAACACGAAAAGAGACATTTTACGTCGCAAGCGTTAATGAATTGATCTTGAGAAGCTTTTTTAGTGGAAGGGGTACAAATTTCGAGTATATTCAAGCAGTCCTCTGCTCCGTATTTGGTATACATTATCGAGTGTACTCAAACAGTATACTGTGCTCTACTTAAGTTGAGAAAGTTTGCTATAGCATTTGTAAGTATATTTTAAATATTTTATTATTTCATATATAAATTTATTCTTACCCAGATAGCACAAAACGTTTGAGATACGTTTCTTCAACGTTTGATTTGAAACCGTATAACGTTGCCTTGCAAGTTTTTATACGTTTCAACAACGTTTAAATGTCCGCTTTTGCTGCCTAATATACGTTGGCAAAACGTTTCTGTAACGTTTCTGGAAACGTTTTAGAAACGAAGCAAATGTTTGAGAAACGTTTCCAACAACTTTGAAAAAAATTTTTCGTTCGGAAATATTCACGTTTTTTAAACGTTTATTACTTTTAATATTTTTTACTAAATTTTACACTTAAGAAACATTTCAGAAACGTTTAGCCAACGTATCTTAGGAAACAAAAGCGGACATTTCAACGTTTTAGAAACGTTTCTAAAACGTTGGGAAACTTGCAAATCAACGTTATATGGTTTCTAATCAAACGTTGCAGAAACGTTTCTCAAACGTTTTGTGCTATCTGGGTACAGTCACTCTCATGTCGAGGTTGAAACAGCTGTAACGAAAGAAGGAAGACCTTGTCGTTAATTTTCGACTCCGGAGGAATAATTGAATATGAGGTCTTGGAGTTAGAGTATCTGGTTGCCATTGAGCTAGGAGCCTCTGGTGTACAACTGAAACGGTCACGACTTTTCTCGGTCCTGTAGTAATGTAGATTTATGCAAAAAATATGTAATTTAATGATTTTATTAGAGAAAAGCAGTGAATGTTTGCTAGTCTGTGTCGTCTTTCTGACAGCAGACTAAATAGAATGATTTTATTTAATATTTATATATTTTTTGGTCAGGTCCGGGATACGAGGTAGTGGAAATTAACACAATAATACGACTATGATTTTAACCACATAAATATATTCAAATTATTAATAGAACTAAGAATATTGCATTGATTGTTGCATATATTCAATATCACAAAATTAAATAAATTAATAAATCCGCTGTTGATTTTTACAAACGAAAATATAAAATTTTATAAGTCCTTCAAAAGTGAGAAAATATTCTAAGTATTTTAACTACCAAGGCTTAATGGTTGCTCTTGGTAGGACTAGTGCGATGATAATTGCGCTGGAGCTAGTGACTGGCCATAGGCCGCGCAGGTCCTTATATAGGCTACGGAGAGAGCGGGACTCGAGCCGCCGAAAAAACGCTTACATACAAATATATACACACACATTCACACCTATGTACAAGCTGCGCTACACATATAGATATACGCGCTCGTTGCTACCGCTGGGTATATCTATATCGCGCTCGCTGCTGCCGCTGCCGCATGGTGACTTCCGCTGCCGCCGCTACTGCCTGATGGCGCTGCTGTTGTTGCTTGCAGCTGGCTGATCAGCTGTGGCCCGTAGCGTCGGTGAGAAAAGTGGGAGAGTACGCTTATTTGCGTGCAATTTTTCTAAAAAACAAGTCGTGAGACTTTAGTTTTTTATAGTTTTAAGTTGAAAACCCTGCCCTGTTAGAAATAGTTAAAAGAAATCGATAGAAATCGATTAAATTTTTAATCGAATTTGAAGCTAAATCTTAATCCCATTTTTTGCATTAGAGCTCGATTAAAATCGATAGAATCGATAGGAGTCGATAGAATTATATACGAAAAATGACTATTAAAGTGAATAAGGGTCAATCATTGGTATGAAACAACGGTTTTAATTGTTTTTTTTCGTATTGAAATTAATTGACTCCTATCGATTCTATCGATTTCAATCGATTTCTAATACAAAAAGTGGGATTAAGATATAGCTTCAAAATCGATTCAAAATTTAATCGATCTCTATCGAGTATTTTTAGCAGGGTGAGCAGCCGGTGTGGGGTGTTACACAACTCAAACGACCAGCTACAAAGGTCGTCCTTGCGACCGATAGGTTCGTCGTCGAGAACAAGTGAAGAGAGCTCCTGCAGTAGTTGAGGACCGAGCTAAGAGTGGCCACTGATTACACTATCGGTCTCGCTCTTGATGTGGTAGTCCAGCATGTTCTGATGATGCAATTTGTCGATGTCCAGTGGCTTGTCCATCGTTGTGAGCCGGGGGTCCTGTACCGGTCCCCGATCCGGCGCGCTTATGTGGCTATTCTCCATCTTTATACAAAGACGATCTATATACGCAAGTTCTCACTCATTGTCCTCGACGATCTCGTCATTTTCATCGTTCTCGGACTCGGTGAGATCGTTACCATAGTCGCATTTCTCGAACTCATTCTCGGCCTGTGCAAGAACAAGCAGGTCTCGTAGTCTTCTGCTAATTTCGGGGAAACAAGCGCTCTAAGCCTATGGAAGACGAGAACAGTCGAGATCTTACTTATTATATCAATTTGTGTTGCCGTTGTGTATGGTTCTGGTGCATGCAAAAATGGTCGTTGAGGTTAGAATTGAAGCCAACGGGATCTTTGTAGAACTCCAGTAAGCAAAAACTTGGCGAAACGAAGTTACGGTCAAGCTTCGATCGATTATCTGTGGATCACGCACGCTGTCGACTCAATCTCTATGTCGCACTTCGCAGTTTGCAATCCATCGATGTGAGCTAGGGGTCCCTAGCACGTTGCTGTGTTTTACTATCTGTATCCAGCATTCATGTACACGTCGTGTCTGTGACGATCTGCTAGGACTTGTTGCGGAATATCGTGCGGGTATGCTGAGCTTGAGGCTGGACTGCTGATTTTCGCCTGGAGAAGCGTCGGCTCCTCGTTGATATCTACCTCCTCCTCCATGTGCTCAAACTCAATGAAATAGTTCTTGGGCTTGCTGTTATTCGCTCCGTACAATCCGTTGGAGAGGATAGGCGAATACGGTGTCGCCGCCTGTTGGGCGCATTTCGCAATACAATAAGTTTTTCTGCTATGTTTATACATGTGTTTAGATGTACAAATGGTTAATAATAACATTTGTTGTGTTGCGTATTGCAAAAATAATGGCCGAAGTAGTAACTGTAGATTTTATAAGTTCCCAAGAGAGAGTTAATTTCCGCCGTAGGCTAGAGCAACGGCGGAAATGGATTGCGGCCGCAAGGAAAATAAAGTAAGTACAATAACCTCTCTGTGGTATTGCTCCAATTTTCATTCTAGCAGTCTGCTAGTATATATTTATAATAGTATTGTATAATTATATATGTATAGAAAGATATTTGTTTATTTAGCTCTGCTGATTGGAACCCAAAACCATCAGATAATATATGCTCAGATCATTTTATTGGAGGAGCAAGAGCGAATGAGGAGATACGTTCAGCTTATGTTCCATTACTATTTCAAAATCATTGTAAACTAAAACTTGCTACTCAAGAAGTTGCAATAATGAGGTATGTATTCTACAATTAATTTCTCTAACTTAAAATAGTAAATTTAATAAAAATCTTGTTTACAGGCATGCTCGTTTCATGAGACGAAGATTTAATATTTTCAAACAAGAACTATTAGCTAAGAAGAGATGTAAAAATGAGAAACAAATTAAGGAAACGCCAATGGAACTTCTTGAAAGTACGTCAAGNAGTACTTCAAGTTCTATGGAATGGTGCTCGGATGCTCAAGTTGATCAAGATTATCCACAGTTTTGTGATCAAGGTTGTCAAGCTGATATTTTTCTTAAAAACAGTGAACTCCAAAGTACGTTCATCTGCAATAGATACATATATCCAAGTGGTTTTTGCGATGCTGAAGTACAAACAGATATTGCAGCAAATGTCAAGATAATAGTGCCAAATAGAAGACAGTTTAAGGATAAGCAGTGCGGTATGCCAGTCAAAAACTTTGTAGATAAGTCACTTGGAGTCAATGTTACGAGTGTTAACAGTGAGCCTCTTTATTTTTCTGGTATTTTATCAGTAAAGAGCAATGAACAATTAATAGATCTTGCCGGAGTGACTTTAAAAACTTTCAAATTTCTGTTGCAAGGTGTAAAAAGTGCTGGTGAAAATGCTAAAATATCTAAAGAAAATAGACTCTTTATATTTTTGATCAAAATGAAAACTGGACTGACATTTTCAGCAATAAGTGTTTTGTTTTCTGTGCACAGGACCAGCGTTTCAAGAATATTTTTTTCTGTGTTAGAAGAACTTGCCTGTGCAACAGCTAATTTCGTGTTTTGGCCAGATAAAGACCTTATTCGAGGTACAATGCCAGAGTGTTTTGTACCGGAGTATCAAGACACTCGTGTCATAATTGACTGTACTGAGTTTCGGATAGAAGTTCCCTCAAGTGTAGATAATAGAGTTTACACATACTCTCACTACAAGAAAGGATTTACGGGTAAACTTCTTGTAGGCATTACACCAGGAGGATTTATCAGTTTTAAATCAAAAGTTGCAGGTGGTTGGACTCACAAATAACCATTGAGTCTGGATTACTTGATCTTCTGGAAGATGGTGATGTGGTGCTAGCAGACAAAGGATTTCCAGATATTCGTCAAGTAATTAGTGATAAAGGAAAAAAAGTTTGTTGTAGTGATGCCACCATTTTTTGGGAAAAAAAAAGTGAGTTTACGAAAGAGAAACTGCACGACTTAAACATAGCCAGGGTACGGATCATGTAGAGAATTATGCAGCGACTGAGAACTTATAAATATTGAATAAAAATCCAGAAATTTTTTCCCATGTATTGATGATTATTGTTCATGCGTTTGTTGATGTACTTGTAACTTACAAACCACCAATCCATTTTTTTTTTTTAAGTTGGCCTTTCGAACTCGAAAGTTCATCGCCTCATCTACGCAAGCCTTTCACTCGGTATCCCTATTTAGTGCTAACCCTATCCATTCGCGCGTCTCTGCGATTTTCAGTTACAAAGTCCGCTTTTACATTGTTCCTCCCACCTGCTTTCTAGGCTCTACCTAGGAGGGCGCGAGTATTTGGCTTTCCTTTCATTATTACGCGCTGCCCGTGCGCATCATTTCCATTCTTGCAAGCGTGCCCCTGCCCATCTTAGTCTTCGCGATATTAATTATTCTGTTTTATTCGGTGGCGCTAGTAGCATTATGTTCTCGCTCGTCGGTTGTTGCAGTTTCCTCACTCCCCGGTTGCCTCACTTTTCTTTGGCCCGTATATCTTCGCAGAACCTTATTTCGAACACCCTAAACACGGTTTTCTTACGCGCTTAGTAAGCGCCCAAGTTGCGACCGTACCGATTAACCGGCGATTATTATAGCGTCCTATAGTATCTCTACTTTTACATTTTCTAGACAGCAGTTTTGATTTTAGTAGATCTATTCACGGGCGAGTAGGCAAGCATTACCCCGAATGAAGTCTCTTGTTAATCTCGGCTTTAATTTCGTTTCGATCGATTTATGAGTTGCGTGCCTAAATATTCCTGAATTCCCGGCGTAACCTTTCAAAAGTATAATTCTCGCACGCGCTAAATCACCCTCACCTTCGCAACATGCCCAACTTTCCATTTTATCGAATATTTCGTTTCGATTCGCTTCACTCTAAACCCGTGGGTCCTCAGCCGCCTTTATGAGAATTTCCGCGTTTCTCGCTACCGCTTGCACGTCTATCGCCCTAGTATGGTCAAGTCGATGCGCGCATCCCTAGAATTTGTGTTTTGTCCGTTAAGGGTTGCACCTAGCCGCTAGTCTCGCTTTTCTAAACAACATATGTCTAGCGTTAAGTTAAAGGTACATGTAGCATGAGCACCTTCACTTGTTTCAACCGTTCTTCGTCATCATGAATGCATATTCGGATACGTTACGCCTACTCGGGACCTTTCCCGCTGTCCCTTCCAGTTCAGAATATTTGAATACTTTCACCGAGTTCTCTCTCTTTCTCGGTACTCGACGGAGCACCAGGATTTGATACATTCTTGCCTTCGTTTTGGCATAGAGTCATACGCCTTTTTTTAACAGTCTATCAAATAGTTGGTGTATGGTTTCGCCAATGTTCCCATTTTTCTCTAACATCTATCTTTATAGTCACATTCTCACGCGACCTGTACGCTCGGAATCCCCACTGATAGTCTCGCGCAGTTATATCTCGACGCTAAGGCGTGAGTCGGGCCTGTATTCGCGTTTGATAGAACTTCTGTACGCAGCGCTAGAAAAGTGAGATTCCCCGTATAGTATATTGCAATCGTCTTATCTCCCTTTTTGAAATCGGTATAATGAAGATTCTTCCGTTTTCCGGCTTATCGTTTATTTTTCCAAAATAGCACATACTATAGTTCAAAATTTTGAATGTAAGAGCGCGCGTGCCCGTATTTAAGAGTTCAGCCTGGCTATAGACTCCGTTTCCGGGCCTTTATTGTTTTTAGTTTTTTGATCGCGGCTTCTACTTCTTTGTAGCTGTCGGTTCTTGTCCATATGGAGCTTCACCAGTGTGGATCGCTCTCAGTTATTTCATGTACGTTAGTAATTATCAAAATATCTTTTCCACAGCTTTAGCAGTCATTTTCGGCTGTCACTGTAACGCACGTATCTTTATTAATGCCGACTCTACTCTGGAAACCGTTCATAATAGCGCTTAATTCCTGTGTACATCTCGCGCGGGCGTCTGGCGTTATTTTTTCCTTACTATTAGTTTCCTTTTTTCTAATTCTGATTCTTTTGATCCTCGCGCTTTTTGTTCCTAGTAAAATCGCACCCCACTTACTGTAATGGACGGAGAGGAGACGATCGGAAAGCGAAAAAGAGTAGGCCGGTGGGTAGATCGAACCGGGACCCCAGATTGCTGACGCCTGGAGCTCTACCACTGAGCTACCGCCTACGATGCATGCGCATGCCATGCATCGAAAGTGCAGCTCGGGCCAGCCTGCTTATGCTGACTCGTCTCGCAGCTCGCCGGTTGCAGACGTCCGTGCGTCTGGTTGACACTTGCCTTCTTATTCTGGTACTCTTTACGGCCCTATCGCCTGGTGTACGCTGCTCTAATTGGCCTTTTTGCGCCTTCAAAACCAGAGTTCGCACTGCTTCGCTCAAACCATGGTTTGCTCTTTGGCTTTTTCATTCTACCTAGCACTTTTATTCGCGGCCTTTTTATCGCTTTTTCGTATCCCCCAAGACTAGTTCGGGTCGTACATCTACCTCCCGTCGGTGCACCGTTTCTTCGCAGTACCTGCAACCGATCCTTATTTCTACTTTCGATACTTAATTGTTCTATCCGTTCCGTAGCTTTTCACATATCGAACGTTTCTACTTTGCTCGCCGTTTACTGATTTGCCAGCTACTAATTTGGCTTCGTCCGTATTGGGCCCTACCTTAGAAAAGATCCCGAGTCGCAATCCGCCCCCCTAATAGTTCTTACCGTCGAAGCACGTTCGTGGTGGCGCCTCTTATCGATAAACAGAAAGTGATCAATTTGATTTTTCGTGCGCTCCGTCCAGGCGATGTGCCACGTTGACCTTTGTGTATATCCTTCGCTCTCTGCAAGCACGCTCTCCTTTACTATTAGATCTTTTGCCGCGCGAAATTTTATGGACTCTTAATACGTTATCGTTGCTGGTTTCGTGAGACTTTCGCTTGCCTATAGTGCGGCCTAAAACATTTCCTTTTCCCTGTTCGCTTCCAGCGTTGGGGCGTGCCAGTAACGAAGCACCAGTTACGCTCGTTAATCTCAGCTGGATTTATTGAAGATGATGTATGGGCTCGATGAGCGTGTGCTGCGCAGGAGTGTCGATGGGTGGACTGAACTTGCGTTCCGGGTGCCCGCGCCGGAGAGGGACTCGCGTCTCGGCGCGGGTGCAGAGTAGGGGAAGATGGCTGGGGGGAATCGCAGGCGGCTGCAGGGATGGCAGGAGCGCCGATGTGCGCTGGATTCAAACCATCGAGAGCACAGAGCGGGCTCGAGTCCAACATCCCGCCCGCTCGTTCGTCGAACGAAACTGAACAAAAAGGAAGGGAGGATGGCCGCTGAGCCGCCCCGCCTGGGGGGGGGGGTGTTTAAAGCCGCCCGCTGTGGCTCCGTGGCTGTTTAAGCCGCCCGCCGTGGGGGTGACCGTTTTAAGCCGCCCGCCATGCGGCAATTTGGGTTGCATTTACTCTTCTGCTTGTTGTTGAAAGTCTATACCTTCGAGTAGTGACGCTTGTCTTCTTGCAGGAAGCCTCGTATTCCTCTGGGTGGTCGCTGTTTCCGAGCCCTCCAGGCGCACTTCTGTGCGGGTTCGGCGCGGAAGCCTGTTACCAACTTGGCGATGGGTCGGGGTGTAGGTCGCCTTTCCGCTGTCTTGCATGGGGGTTAGCGCGATTGCGGGAGTACGAGATCCATCTGTCTCGGCGAAGCTTCCGACGGTCGGTAGACTCGCGGTCACTCTGAGTCCGACGGGGCAGCTGGCCGTTGGGCGCTGAGTAGGATTGAGGCATGATCGCCAGCAGGTCCGTTAAATGACCAACGCAGGTCTTCTCATGAGAGGTTCGGTCGGGTCTGACCCCCATACGTTCCTGGCCTTTGCTGTGTGTGAGATTTGATACTGTAGACGAGGTTACTCGGCTCCAGCGAGCCACGTAGAGTACGCAAGAAGTGCGATATTATCTTCCGGCCGAAGGCCCTTGACCGACTCCAGTGCGGCTCTCCGAATCAGCCGGCGGTTATTCTCTCTGGTCCGACACGAAGGTGGTGAAAGATGCTGCATAAGAGGCGAGCGATCTGCCGGGCTCTTAGGAAGTGCCTGGTGTCAGGGCCTCAGTAGTGTCGGTGTTTTTAAGTCGCGTGTCTGGAATACGCCGGAATTTTTTGAAGCATCGCGGCAGGAGCTGAAAAGTTGGTAGTCCGGAAGATTGAT
>CM053170.1:59768654-59786503 GCA_012977825.3 Pteromalus puparum
AGGACGGAGTCAGCTCATCGTCGGACACACTACGGAATCACGCTCGTATCCTAAGGAGCGCGATATACGGAGCGCGCCTACGCTGGCTTCGTTGCCGTGTAAGACCAGGTGGCGAATCATTCTACACATCCCCTTTCGGGGCAGTTGTCATCGCTCGCGCATTCTCCACGACAGCAGGATTTTTGTAATGTGTGCTAAAAGAGATAGATTATAGACATAGTTAGGTAGGAAGAGAAAGTGAAATAAGAAATATTGTTGAGTGTTCGTTGTTGTGGTGCTTGCGTAGTGTTTCTAGATGAATGCGTTCGATCGCCAGTGTGGGCTCATCACACCCACGCCCGGGCCTATCGGCTGTCCGCGGCTGCTTATTCGATTTATTCGCAGCTAACCTCTTTCTCAGGGGCCGTTCCTCTATCCGCAACCTGAGGACGCGCCGTGTACTGGTGATAGGCACCCACCCGTCCGCTCTGGACGCACAGACAACCACCAATCATAGCTGATGAAAATGGTATTTGTAATAAATGAATTTTTTTGTAAAGTAATGTGTGAAATTTTTTATTTTTCTTTCCGTACTCTCCCAAATCCATCTTTAAAGTAGAAATATAAAATCAACAACAAATAAACTATAAATAAACTTTGAACAGTTTTAGAAATTAAAATTAATATCTACATGACATTGCTAATAGATTTATTATTTCTCTTCGCTACTTCTTTTTTCTCTTCAGAAATTAGCATTGGCAATAGAGAATTGAAGTAAAAAGTTTGACATTTCAGTACGACTGCTTTCAAAAGCTTGTCATCACGAACAATTGTGACACAACAACTGCCATCAATCAATGGTGAGTACATGTACAAGTCACAACTATTAACTCCAGTGATGTACATCTGGAACTGACACTGAGTGTAATATTGTGTACTTTTTTTCAAACTCACTTTACCTTCTTCAAAGTACAAATATTTGACATTACATTTCTTTTCCATGTAGTCAACGATGGGACATTTTTGACAGGAGCTTGGACACTTAAACTCCACCAATTTGACAATATGTCCATCGTCCATCACAACACCATCGAGGCTTGCACACAACCAAGGATGCTCTTCGCTGACTATCAATCCCATTTTGGTTACAGACACATGAAATACTTCTTCGTACTGTTTTTTTGCAACCTGTTCATGTGTCCTTCCATATCGAAGAGAAGCAAGGTCAATTTTTGCTGGGTGGAGCATCTCAAATACCAACTTTTTCACTTGCTTCTTCTTGATCTGATTCTTCTGATTTTGATGTTGTGAGCACTTGAACTTGCAGATAAGTATCCGCAGACTTCTGGCTTTGAACCATTTGGAGCACTTGGATTGCTGTATCGTCTCACAGCATAAATCAATAATGTCTTTTCTTGATAAGACAATACAACGATTATAATAATCTTGGTCTTCTTGATTCAATACTAGAGTACTTTCATAAAAAATAGACTCTTCACACTTAGCAAAAATCTGGTCTAGACAAGTTGCACAGTCTTGTTTTTCTAAAATTGCATCTACTTCATTTAGCATAAAATTCATTAGATTCTTAACAACTCNCTAGCATAAAATTCATTAGATTCTTGACAACTCTCTCATGCTTATCTTTTTTAGATTCCAAAAGTGGTACCAAAAGTGGTACATCTACAGACCTTTTTGATCGTGGAAACATTTGAGAAAAGTAACTTCCTTTCGAATACTTTTCTTGAGTCAGCTGTCGAACAGTAGGTTTTTCCCATTGCTGCTCAAAATCTGTTTTAGTCAAGCTCGCTTCATTATTCACATAATAAATCAAAGCAGCAATGTGCTTACATTTTCCACTTTGATTGTAGACACATGTACAAGATACTCCTGATATTCTTCGAGCAGCATCAATCTACAACAAACTTGTTTTGTTATAATACATTGTGTATAGTAATTTGTAATATTATAAAGAGAAAATGTGTGCAAATTACATTCAATTTTGTAGTATAAGGTTTCAGTGAAACAGAAGTTTATCGAACAACTTCTGCTTGTATCATGTTGCTTTGACCATTAACTCTATTTTCTTGTACGTTACAAACATGATTTGCTGCGACAAGAAGCTTTCCCTTTGACATGGTTTCTGGTTGAAAATTTATATTGTGGTGGACATTTTCGAAGCCAGTTTTAATTATCATCTCCATGATTTCTACTTGATTTGACTAGTTGCAGTATTCGGAAATATATTAATTCACAAAATTATTTTTATTGTTTTAACTTCATAATAAACTTACTTATGTTTATTATTGTTTACTTACAGCTTTTTGCAGATCTCGATTTATTAATTGCACTGAACAAATTTTCACATAATAGCACCTTACTTGGGAGAGAATATTCACGCGCCAATATTAGTGTATTTACACAACTGACAACGCTGTTTACAAAACATCAATATCACTTGTATTTTGAATTTGAATTACCGCGCTTTCGGACACTCGGTGCTGCGGATAGATACGAGTTTTCAAATCGCATTTTCTCCATTTCTACCGATTGAAAATAAATGCGAATTTTTGTAAACTGATCAGCAACGAGCTGAGTAACACCACATGTGTGTATGTATTCCTTCAAATGCGTTTTTTAATTTATAAAGATATATTTTATCATATGCCCTGTATAAGTCAGTACGCAAATGCTTATTTTATTGCGGTACTCGATCCGGTAGATGGCGGGTCAAGCTACGCACAGAGCGAATAATGCGCCGCCCAGGAGCCGCTATATTATAGCTGTTGAGAAACAGGACTGAATTCAGGTTGACTGATAATGATAAAGGCGGTGTGGGCGCCCTGCTAAAAATACTCGATAGAGATCGATTAAATTCTGAATTGATTTTGAAGCTATATCTTAATCCCACTTTTTGTATTAGAACTCGATTGAAACCGATAGAATCGACAGGAGCCGATAAATTTCAATACGGAAAACAACAATTGAAATCGATGTTTCATACCAATGATTGACCTTTATTCACTTTAATAGTCATTTTTCGTATATAATTCTATTGACTTTTATCGATTCTATCGATTTTAATCGAGCTCTAATGCAAAAAGTGGGATTAAGAAATAGCTTCAAATTCGATTAAAAATTCAATCGATTTCTATGAACTATTTCTAACAGGGCGTCGCACCGCTCAGGTTAAGATTAAAGTTGTTGCTGTAACGAAAGATTGAGAAATTAGACCTTGCAGTTCTCGACACGTTACGGAAGTTTACGCGAAAATGAGGTTATGGAGAAGCGGATCAAGATATAGGTATATATTGCAGCCAACGGGGTCGTCGTCGAGCTCAAGTGGTGAGAGCGCTCGATGAAGTTGAAGCCGAGCTCGGAAGGGCTACCGATTATGCTGTCGATCTCGCTCTTGATCTCTGGCGATCCACGCTATAGTGCTTATGAGTCGTCCTGACCAGCGCTCGACGCTTTGACACAAAAATCTTGACGGGCGATGAACTAGCAGTAGCACCCTCGTTAAAAAAAAAGATTGGAACGGATTGAACCTCAGAAAAAAATGGACAGATACGTTTCAATTCGTTTTTTGAATCCAGTGAGATCCGTGTCAATCAGTTTGTTCAATAATCATGCAATGCTTTCGAATTCGTTTCAATCCGATTTTATTTTAATCTGAATCTATATTTCAATCCGAATCTATTTTAATACGATAACTTTAGTTTCGATCAGTTCAAATACATTTCAATCAGTGTCTTTAAGTTTCAAATACGTTAAATCAATTTATTTTAAAATTATGCAGGCTTTTCAAATGTCAATTGAAAATTAAAATTTTGCGCTACTACTCTACCAGACAAAAAACATTATTTTGCTCAGAACAACAAAAAACAAATTATATGATATACCACGTCATAGTTAACTGTGTCGTGGTATATTATACTTTGTAATTTTTGTTTGTTTGTTATAAGCAAAATATAAATGTTTTATCTCTGATATTGTATAGCACAAAATATTATTTTTCAATTGAAAAAAGAATTGAAGCAGATATGAAATTTAAAGGTACCATATTGAAATGGCGAATGTATGATGGGATGTATGACTATCTATTATTTTTAGAATTTCAAGTTTATATAGGGGTTAAATAAAATGCGACAAAATAAAACAATGAGAAATCTTGCGACTTTCTTTACTTTTAGCTATAATTTTCGAAGAGCACAAAAGTTATAAATACTTTAAAGAATAATAATTATAAAAAACATACAATATTTAAAATACGTGCTGATTTAAAGTAATAGAGGATCTTATGATTTACTTTGTGATAAGGAATGTGCTGAACTGATCTCTTCGGCGTTAATATCAACAAATAACCGTAAAATAAATTATTAGAAATTGCCAATACTGTCTCGTGAAATAAAGTAAAAGATATAGTACAAATTCTCTTTACCTTTTAATACTTCAGGATCTACTATTTCAGATAATTGACTGTCGCTTGTATCAGCATCTGATTTCTTGACAATAGTAGGTTCGCAATGCTAGTATCAGATGCTAATTGATTATTCGTTGAGCTACTTTGGTTTGGTTCATTGTCAGGCTTTAAATGCGACACCTTTTTTTTAGGACAAATTAGACTGTCTGATAGAGTGCTGTCACTGTCTTCAGAGTTGTAAGCTGGCAAAACCCTTTTTGGTTTTCGTTTTAAGGGTTTTGAATTCTTACGAGAGATCAAACTTTCTAACTCATCAGTATTGTCAGAATCCGCAGTAATCTCAGCTTCTGGTTTGTTAGCATCCTTATTGGAAATTTATGTACAAAAAACGGAATTTTGAAACGGATCGAAAATATAACATCCATTTCAATCAGTTTCATACAAGTACGTCAAAACATCTATTTGATAGATTTTAGAACATTACTTTCGATACAGCTACGCAAAAGTTAATACTGTGTGTATAATTAAGTGTGAGGTTTGTTTCCTAAAAGAGAAGCGAGGGTGAAAATCATGAGTATAGAATCAAACATTAAAAGCTCATTTTTTTTCGATACATGAGACATGAAATACGATCAATCTCACGCGAAGAGCTTGCATAAAATCGCTTTTACGCGCACTGTATCGAAAAGGATGAATACGGATTGAAACGTATTGAATAAATTTTATTTAATGTTATGGTTTGGAATGGATTATTACAATAATTAGAACGTTATAATCCGTTACAATCCGTGTACATGTATCAAAATTTATTCAATACGTTTCAATCTATTTTAATTTACCAATATTTATAAAATTAACTTATTTTTCCATACATTAATACATTAATGTAAATAGAAATTAAAAATCAAACATAAACTTGAAATGGATTTGCATAAATCAGATTACCCATTGATGTTCGTAATGGATTAGATCGGATTGAAGTAAAATTAAAAAATTAAAATTGGATGAAAAACTGATGTTTATGTGCATTAAATTCATCAAATTCTCACTCTTTTTTACATTAAAGCTATAAAAAAGCTATTTTTTGTAAATTAAGTAATTTTAAATCGGATCGATACGGATTGGTAACCTTCATTCTAAAATTCTTTATTAAATGCTTTAGTATGTATTAATTAAGATACATCTACGTTAGTTCATGCCTATAAATATCTATTTGCATTAAATTAATTTGATTATGTTATGGACGGATTTTACACCTAAATTTCATAAATTGATATGGATTACAATGTATTGAAACTGATTCAACACTACATTTCGATCTACTGTAATGGTTTGGAACGGATTGGAACTAGGGAAACGTTGTAATCCGTTACAATCCACTTCAATCCGTTCCAATCCTTTTTTTTAACGACGGCACGAGTATCTTCTTTGTATACTATCTCGACTGCCGTTGATACGTAAAATATGAATGCAACACTAATTATGCACCAGAACGTAAATACTATTCGCAAAATTTTATACAAAAATCAAAATATAACTTGTTGATTCCAAGTAGCACAGCAGCAGAAAGCAAAATATCCGACTCGAACATGAACGAGTCCAAGTGCGTATTTATTCAGGATTTCCAAGTTATGAAGAATGCGAGGTGGACTCGAAAACGAAACGATGCTCTGGAAATTATTTATTCGCGGCGTAGTCATAATCAAGAGGGTATCAATACTTACAGGTATTATAACCTTATAACCTATTATATTTTTTGACATATTCTTGTATTGTTGTACTTAAAAAGAAGAGTATCGCATGGCCAGAAATTTTAAGAAATTATCGCAAATTAATTTTTGATCTTAGTTATTTTTATGAAGGAGCAATTTCCTTAGAAAAATACTACGATCATTAGAAAGATCTGTTTAAAATCTTCAAAATAGGATACTCACACGTATGAGTCAACAACGGATCAAATAAAATATAGACAGAATGAATAAAACGTAAATAGGTTAAAAAGCAAATTCAAAGTATAATAGGGTCGCGGGGCTCCCCGACGGCACACTGTATAAAAACTTATACTTATACTTGCCATTGGGGCGCTACCGCGCCCCTTGATTTGTAAAAGTTTCAAAATTTGTAAAATGTTCAAAATGTGTAAATTTTTTAAAGTATTTTTTTGAGTTTGTGTAAAAGCATGTAGGAAGTATGTTTTGATGCATTTTTAGTCGAAAAATAGTGTTTTTAGAAAATGTCCGTATGGATGTGTGTGTGTGTGTGTGTGTGTGTGTGTGCACGTGTGCGTGTGTGTGTGTCTGTGTGTGTGTTCGTTCGTCGACATCTGTATCTCAGCTTCTACTCAGTGGATTTTAATCCACCAACTCTCATTTTCTTCATTTTTACTATAGCATGATGGGGAAACGGTCCGTTTTACATTTTGTAGGCTTGTTATTTTGTTTTTTTTTTATAGCGATTTTTTAGTTTTGAGATTTCAGTTTTTTCCAATAAAGTTATTGAACAAGTTAATAAAAGTAAATTGCTTAATATGCACATGAAAGAGAATAAAATTACCTATCTTTTTACCGCGGAGAATTTATATTATCTTTCGTCGTTCTTTTATTATACACCATAAAAAGTGCAATTTTTTGTCGTTTGTGAAAAAAGTCGTTTTTCTATGGGACGCGATAACTGGAGTAAAAAGGCATTAATCAAGTTCAAAATTTGGATTTTTGGATTTGGATTTTGGATTTAATTAGGATTTGGAACTTTGGATTAAAAAGGCATTAATCAAGTTCAAAATTTGGATAGTTAGCATTATAGAGCACTTCGATCCCTATGTTTGGGTTGTTTACGAAACCAAGTTTCAAAGATTAAGCTTCAAAATTTTTTTTCTCACCCTGTATACTATGAATCGTTTTTTTTACGTGACGCGATAACTGGAGTAAAAAGGCAATAATCGATTTAAAATTTTGGATTTAGTTAATATTATATAGCATCTTGATGGAGATCCTGGATCCTGGAAGAGAAAGAGAGAGAGGGAGAGAGAGAGCTTTAATTATATATATGTAATTAATATCATGTATTAATAATCAAAATAATTGTATCCATAAAAAAAAAAAAATTTATAGATTTATATATTAAGTAAAAACAATTATGATATTAAGCAATACATAATGTTGAAGGAAGCTACGTGCCAAAGAATTGGTAGCGGTTTTTTCATAAAGTTTCAAGGTTTAGTTTATTCCTAATAAATATTCCTTATTCTTACACATTTCAGACGTAAAAAATGTAATTTAACTAGAATGTCAAATTCTATTAATCAAGTTAAAAAATAATTCTTTGTAAAGTTACAAATAAAATAAAGCCATCGTCGATATTTATCCGAGCGAGCGTCAGCGAGCCTGGTGTTTTTTCACTAGTTTTTATTAAAAATGAGCAGTTTAACGTAATCCGGAAACATCATACGAGTATTCTGCAATTTTTTCAGAAAGATTGATTGCGATTTGGCTTGTCGAGCGAATTCTGGCCACGAATAGTAGTTATGCAACAAGGGGTGAAAGTAGCAGATTTTTGGCGAGGGTGCGTTTATAGCCCGAGCGAAGCGAGGGCAGTAATCACCCGGAAAAATATTCTCGCGAGAGCAGTAATCACCCGAGGAAAAATCTACTTTCGCCCCGTGTTGCATATAGTATTTTATTCCACTTTCGGACGAAAGTCCACTATTTGAGCCTGAAAAGCGGGTTATATACAATTTGTATATTAATGTATTTATTTGAAAATTTGTTAAATTGTTTAAAGTTTTTGAAAATTTTTTTTCAACTTTTTTCCCTCAAAATTGTACTTTTTTCCCTCAAAATTTTACTTTTTCCCCGCTAATCTGATTTGCGGGAAAAATGTGCTACTTTTGCCCCGCATTTCAGGGACAAAAAGTGGCCATTTCGGTCGAGTGTGGAATAAAAGTGGATTTTGGTACACTGTGCGACGTTTCAAGGCCCTACGGCGCCCCTCAAAACATCATCGTCGCCAGAAAAAGCCCCCCCCCCCCCAGTTATACAATCCTCTCTTAAAAAAGTGATGTGAAGCATTTAATTGATGTCCAATTGCCTGGTACAAGAATTAAGGAACGCGAATCAGAAACGCAACATAACCTACAAACGCTTTGAACTGTTAATGCTCAGCAGGCGGCAAAATTAAAAATCATTCTGGAAAGATGTAATTGATGGTATAATATGAGGTGCGTGAAGGGCACTTAGATTTCCTAGTATACTATATTCTTCGTGTTGCTTTAAATGAGAATATAATGAAAAATGTAAACAGTTGCGTACAATGTTTCATACAACATTGAATTTGTCTGCGCAGAGTATTTGATAATAGAGTTTGTTTATTTCGGTTTTAACTTGATGTACAGCTGTTGCTAACATAATATATCGTTTCCGTTTAATTGAAAAAGCCGTATAGGATGTGGCAACAAAGGGCTACATCATCATAATCAAAAAAGTGGGTTTTTCTTATGATGTTACTCCGAGTGCGCGTGTATTCTACGAATTTGTGAATAGAGAATACATTATGTGTATCAGCTATTGCGACTTCTTTTAAACATAGCTAAATTTAAAGCGAGAACACAGCTCAAGCGACAGCTGAAGTTTCGCGTACTCCCCGGGTTTATAATTTTATGATAAAAAACACTTCTTCTCTGCGTTCCTTCAAAGTGAAAGTAAAAGAAAAAAATAATACAAAACAAGGTAAATCATTTCGTGTAAAAGCTCAGATGCAGGCTGATCTCCGGTGTTTAATTTATTGTTTAGAAAGGGTCGCTTTTTCATTGTCTCCGATTTTCCAGTCACAAAAAATGACTGCTTCATTGGATCTCCACACGCACGCATAAATAATAAAATAACATCAGAAGATTCCCCACAAGACGTTACATCCGCCGTTTCAAATAATTTCCAAAAATTAGATATTAAGTATCCTCGTCGGAAAAGATAATGGTTTTTTAAAGGAAAAAAAATGACTGCTATTAGTGGTAAAGGCGTACGTATAGGGCGACTGAAAATTGGCATTACAAATGCAAATCGCGAAGGTATGGAAAAATAGCCGCAAAAAGCTCCGAGGAGGAAGAAAAAAAGAGTATACGCTTTAGCTGCGGTGACGTAGTCAAAGCTAATAGTCTCGTAAAAAATGTATATTACACTTAAGAATGGGCGAATGATGGCTAGCTGTTGGCTTTACACACCCTCACATCAGCTGGAAATCATTTTATCGGCGGTGAAACTTTTCATTTTCCTTTGTTCCTTAATAATAAAAAGAGAGAAAAAGATAAGACATGGAGATCTTTGACCAACACTACTTTTTCGTCAATAAAGCATTGCTTAAGAGCACCGGACTCTGGCCTTACGAAAGTCGCCGAAGAAAGTGCTGCATACGCACTTTCATCAATCTCATTCTCGGAGTTTTCGTTATATTTCCCCAGGTGAGAGTTAGCTACTTTAGCTACGTTATAAAATGTTTAACGTCCATTCGATAATTATCTCGACTATAATTTTTTTCATTTATAAAAATGTTCGATAAAATATGAATTCGCGATGGCTTCATGATTGAAAAGTGACAAAATCATACTCGACAATTTTCCAGTTGGTTCGCATATACAGCTACTTTGGAGTCAACATGGACATGGTTCTTGAACACGCGGCAATATTGTTGTTCATATTGACAACTTACCTCAAGTTTCTCACCTCCGTATACTACGAGGAAAAGGTTGTAACATATCGATTACGATCATTTTCACGATAGTCCATGTCTTACAAATTTTAAATTTCACCCATAGCTGAAAGTGGTGTACGATAACATAGCAAAGAACTGGCAGGCGATTAAGGACGAAAACGAAGTGAATATACTTGTTCAGTACTCCGAAAGTGGCTGGTTCCTGACCATCAGTTACATAAGTACATCTCGATACTTGTTTACATGATATTATAACGGTACATGATATAACCATAAAAGAGTTGCATAAGTATGTTTATACAAATTCCATAGTGTACATGACAATCGCCGCCTTGGCATACAGCCTACTGCCAATGGCTCCAGTACTACTGGACATTATCGATCCCCTGAACCAAACTAGACCTCGATTTTACATATTTGGTGGAGAGTATTTCATCATCGACAACATCGAGGATTACGGCAAGGTCTACGTGTTCGAGCTCGTTCCCGCTGCTGTCACAGCTTGGGTCATCTGTGCAGTCGACTCAATGTATGCTGCCTCCATTGAACATTGCCTTGGACTTCTCGCTATTGTCAAGTAGGTTGCCATAGCGCCATGTGTATGAGTTTATAGTTGTTAGAAGTTTCCAAACTGAGATTTCAGGCTACGCTTGCAAATGTGTACCCAGTCAAGTTGTGATAGTCGGAAGGATGTACCTTATAGGCTGATCGTTCAGCTTATTCGGTTGCACAAGGATATTATAAAGTTCAGTATCGGTAGTCTTGCTGTTTTTATTCGTCGAGTGTTGTAAGAGTTGTATGATTTTGCAGCTTCACGGATATCCTCGAGTCGTCGTACTCGTCATCCTTCTTGATCTTGGTTGGATTCAACGTACTTTTTCTCAGCTTTGAGTGTATCATTGTAAGTATAGTTTAAAATATAGTTTATCTCTAAAAAAATTAACTTTAAAAAAAGTAAAAGGTTGGGCGAGTTTGATCTATTCTGTAACGAAATCCCAGATAAAAAAGAACTGAGAGCAATCAAACAAAGTCAAGTTTATTATATTTAATCATAATGAAGCAACAAAATGTTTGTTTTCCAATGTAGGGCTAACTTAACTTAAAGTTATACATTGATCAATTAGGAACAACTCTCAAGATACTTACTACGTAACTTGCCATGTCCGTTTCATTTTGTTTATTGATGAACAACTAAAATCAAACAAAGTCAAGTTTATTATATTTAATCATAATGAAGCAACAAAATTTTTGTTTTTAAATGAAGAGTTTACTTAACTTAAAATTAAGTTATATAATGATTAATTAGGAACAACTCTCAAGATACTTACTACGTAACTTGCCATGCCCGTCTCATTGTATACTTACGGTGTTTTTATGGTGTTCTAATACATACAAAGAAAATTTTTTGAAAAACAAAAATTTTGTTGCTTCATTATGATTAAATATAATAAACTTGACTTTGTTTGATTGATCTCAGTTCTTTTTTATCTGGGATTTCGTTACAGAATAGATCAAACTCGCCTAACCTTTTACTTTTTTTAAAGTTAATTTTTTTAAGAGATTTCAGTCCTTTTTAGTAATTTTTTTTGAGTATTTTATATTTGTCCTAAAAATAAAATATAAGCATCTTTAACGAGTCTGGCTTTTTCGTTACATTTTTATCACTAGCATGTAATCACTGATTGTTCTGATACACCGCCCTCGAATTTTTTCTACACCTAGACACAAAAAACTACGAAGCGCACCACCTAGACCTCGTCATCGGCCACCTCGTACACCAAGATACCGCCCTCGAATGATTTTTACACCTAAACACAAAAAGCTACAGTGCGCACCCCCTAGACTTCGTCATCGGCCACCCTGTACACCTAGACACCCCCCCCCCCCCCCCCCGAATTATTTTTTACACCTAGACACAAAAAGCTACTCGTGCGCACCACCTAGACTTCGTCATCGGTCACCCTGTACACCTAGACACCGCCTCGAATAATTTTTAAACCTAGACACAAAAGTTACGGTGCGCATCACTAGACTTCGTCATCGGTCACTCTGTACACCTTAGACACCACCCTCGAATGATTTTTGCACCTAAACACAAAAACCAAGAATCGCACCACCTAGACCTCGTCATCGGCTACCTGGCTACCTAATTACTGTTACCGCTCCGGAACGCAGAGTATGCACCGGTAACATGATATATGAGAAAGCAATCCCCAAATGACTCTGGGCCGTATGCGGCTAAGTTCCCTGTCCTTTGACTTTCAGATCAGCTGATTTCACGATAATGTAGAAGGAAAGACGTTGAAACATTTCGTTTCGTTTCATATAATAATTAATATACTTGTTAATTTTATTATCTTATTATATATATATATATCTACCTATATTATATAGTTGTTTTGGAGATACTCCCCCCCGCAGCCCCCCCGCACCTCCTATTAGCAGCTTTTCCTAAAATTTATTAATTGTTAGTACAATTTTTTTTATTTAAAGTTTTTTATTAGCAAAAAAATTTACTAACAACAATTGTAATAGTACATCGGATAAAATCGGATCAATTTATGACACACTTTTTGAATCATCTTTAACGACATTTTTAGTCGTGTACTTCGCGACGCGTATAATTATTTCGATTTTCTAAAAATATATTAGGCTATATTAGCTAGCACTATATTAAGATGATGTATAAAGGTTACTTTCCTCCGACTCTACCAACCGAACGACTCGAGCAATACAATACATTTTGGCATAAATAATGTCTTTAGCCTCGGGAAGATCCTACATCCTTTGTAGAAACTTTTCCAAGCCCTCATAACAAGCTCATAGCACATCAGTATCAAAATTATATATAACAGTAGAGATAAACTATATAAGAGATATAACTTAAATTTTATTTTCTATTTTTTCCACACCACCTATGAGGTAAATAGACAGGAGCGTTTTTTTTATATTTTTTGTTAAAGTTTGACTTAAAAGTTTGACTTAGTTTGAAGTAAATAATTCTTATAAGGTTTTTATTTTGCTTTTGTATTGTTAACACTTTGATGTGCGTATACTTAGCATTGACTTTTGCTTTTGTATTGTTGACACTTTGATGTGTTTATACTTAGCATTGTCTTTTGCTTTTGTATATATATCACTTTTGCGTGTTTATACTTAGCATTGTAAAAACTTTATAAGATCATAAATGTGAATTATATATCAAAGTCTTAACAAAAAATAAAGTGGTATCCCCGATAGGCCAATAGATATATATATATAGCGATTTGTTCGAGGGCCCTTAAATATTATTGGAGTAAAAATTGTAACTCATGTACTTAGGTGCAAGATTTAAACTTAAGTTTTCG
The DNA here is from genome assembly GCA_012977825.3 of Pteromalus puparum. Classification (NCBI taxonomy): domain Eukaryota; kingdom Metazoa; phylum Arthropoda; class Insecta; order Hymenoptera; family Pteromalidae; genus Pteromalus; species Pteromalus puparum. The sequence continues at coordinate 59,782,107 of CM053170.1, forward strand.
AAAAAATGTTGACAAAAAATAAATTAAATAAAGCTAATGAGCAGTTACAAGTAAAGATTTAAGAAGTATATTTAACTTGCAGAGATCGATAAATTCGTATAGAAATAAGAATTGAGATAACAAGAAAATACGTCCGGATCCAAATTTTTTATATGATTTGTGCCTTATTTCTTTACTTAACTTGGTCTGTAAAATGCAAAGCTTCCCTAGGTAGGAAACAAAAATTTTATTTTTTAATAATTGAGTTTTTAGAAACTAAAACATTAATAAAATGAAAAACATATTTGTTTCCTCATTATGCTACGTAAAAACGAAAAGATCGATCATCAACATATATTAGAGGCCACAGGTCATTCAACAACGCAGCAATGGTTATTATAAGAAAAAGTAGTGGACCAGATTTATGTATAATTGTAACATATAATTGAAAGTGGGAAGAATCAAAATTAATTTCAAAACAATTTCCAAAAAAATGAAAAAAAAACTATATATTTTAAATGCCATAAGCAGTAGAAGTTCGGCGTTAATTCAGTACTTTTACTTTTTTTCTTTCGATTTTCTCTATTTCGACAAACATTAAATTCTTGACCTTTTTATGATCTACAAATTTTATATAATACAATAAGATTGTTCTTGGCCAACTAGAACTTAATCATCAGATAACGAAAATAACAGTTGAAAAATAAAAATCAAACAAAAACTAAAATGGGGGGTTGGCGAGCGAAGCGAGCAGGGGGGCGAAGCCCCACTAGTATATATATATATATAAAGTTTTATCTCCGAAATTTCTATTCTGAAACTACGTTTTCCAACCGAAAATTGTTACCGCGCTAATTGATATACATGTATATTCACCTTCTGCAGCCAACTTCACGGTCCTACTACATTTCGGACTGAAGAATAAATACGTGATTTCAGCATTTTTGGATTATATACTCACATATTATAAATATAGGCAGCCTTTTCACTAATATTTTTGTTGGAAATCATAGTTTAGCTCAGAAAACATGCTAATAAGCCAAAAAAACTTACTAATAAAAAACAGTAATGATAAGTATTTTTTTTGTATAATGGAAATTCTGAACACCAATATAGAAGTAAATATGTCACGGACGCCGCGGCTTTGTCTTCTTCTCAAACTCGCCTTCGCGGCGCTACCGCGACACTTGATTTGTATGTCTTTGATAATATTTAACGTCAGGATTTATCAAGCGTATTTGTGTACACAGGTGCTCTCGAGATTTGGACAGGCGATGGAACTGATGCGTTACTCTATGGTTATGATAGGAATTGTGGTGCATCTGTTCTACTTAAGCTGGCCTGGCCAGAAACTCACAGACTTCAGTACTGGACTTTTTCAAGACGCGTTAGTCGCCTTTTCAATTTTTTATAGAATAAATTGCCATACATTTTTATTAATATTATTTACTTTTACTGACAGTTATCTCAACGAGTGGTATTCATGCTCGACGAGGGCTCAGAAATTGTTATGCCTGATGACCTTGCGATGTTCGAAGCCATGCCAACTGACCGCCGGAGGAATATACGTTATGAATTTCAGCAATTTCGCAAAGGTAGGCTCATTTTTTGTCAACGTTAATCGAGAGTCATTACGCTTGTACTGATTTTAAAACTTATCTTGTTTCAAGATTGTAAAAACATCGATATCGTACATGACAGTTCTCGCATCATTTAGATAGATTGGGTACTCGATCCTGACCATTTCAACCGGAATACGTATGAATATATCAGAGCATTCACAGTAGCGTGAGTGGGAGTAAAATTGTAGCATATCCTCCAGGCACCGATAATCGTCGGTGTAGCATAAAGGACACCTTGCACGCCAGAGTGGCTATCGGAGCCCGTGGATTCCGGACAATTTCTCGCGTACGAGGGACTAAGCGCGTGCTCCAGCCGTTGCAAGCGTGACTTGATGGTGCGAGTGCTCATTTAGGAAGGCTAAAACGCGTGATTAGCTCGGATGCCGCTCTCACAATACCCACGAGACTGAATGGGCGCGAGTATTTTACTTGCGTTCGAGGGATACGCGCGTATGCTCGAGGTCACGCGCGTGCTCGAGGTATTGCGCGCGCGCGCGCAAGCGACACACGAGCGACTCACGGAGTCACGGCCCATGGGCGACCCGTATCTGTGCATGTGAGGAAAATAAGTGACACTCGGGCAGTTTTAATCAGAAAATTAAGCTGATGCGCTTGTACCTCGAAGCCTCGGACATGCACGACTTACACGTATACTTAAGTACACACTTAAACGACAACAAGAAGTGTTGTTTTTCCGTCGCAGTAAAAAAAACAGTAAGTACTAATAGGACTACAGGTATCAATATAGCAAATGCCGACGATGGTGAACCACAAAACAGGTTAAAAGATTACTACTGAACTTGCGCATGCGCAGATACGGGTCGCCCGTGCGATAGTCCGGGAGCTGGTGGCACCGGAGCATGCATTTTTAGGTCCAGTCGGTAACTTAGTCTATTCTTATGTTTTTTGGGTCGATAACAAAATTTTTCTGCGACTAAAACTAAGGCCGTTATTTTAGTTTACATTAAAATGCGTGCGCGGCGATGGTAGCGGTGGCGCGGCGGCGGCTCGCTATAGCCAGCAGCACGCAAGAAGTAGCGCGACGGGACAAGTTCGATTAAGAATATTGTAATAAATCATTTTATCTTTTATTAATTATTGTATGGATTTTTACAAAGATTTTGACTTTGGCATTTACAAAATGATATACAAGACAATCCCTCTGAAATACAGCGACATGATTTCCNGGATATTGTTATTCCTCTCCATATTTCAAAACATATAGTTTTTGTGAAAACAAAGGTGGGAGGATAACCCAGGGTTTTTTAATAATAAACACCGTTCAAATAGATATTTTATTAATTATCAAATATTTTATTAATTATTGTATGGATTTTTACAAAGATTTTGACTTTGGCATTTACAAAATGATATACAAGACAATCCCTCTGAAATACAGCGACATGATTTCCTTGAGCAATTTCCACAAGTGCAGTTTGGTATTAGCTGATCAATTGGTGGATATATTATTGTAATTTTTTCTGGAACTAAAGAATCATTTTCGTTACAGTAACCAAAAAATTCCGGATTTAATTTAGGCTCATCAGGCTGTAATAAATACAACTCTGAATGCGTCACATAAAATGCTCTTAAAACGTGAAGACGTATTGAAGCGCTTGTAGGGGGTAATTCTGTAACCGGAACACAGTTTGCATGGTAAATGCGATATCTAAGTTGATCAAATGTTGTAGCTTTATTATTTTTCTTCAATACTTGAATCAAGTACTGTTCAGCTTCCTTTATGATTTGATCTCTCTCACTTTCAGAACAAGCTAAAAAAAGTAATAAATTAGTAACAAGTGTTAATAAAACAAAATAATACAACTAATAGTGTTAAATTTTCGTTGCTATTACCGTAACCAAAATTTTGCAAGTATTTTTCGGGTTCAGCAAGCAAAGCTCCGTGTTTAGTTCCGACCTTGCTGGTGTAATCGGAGCCTGTTAAGTGATGCAAGCCTAATAAACTTTTACACGTTTTATCTCCGCAAATTTCTGCTAGTATATGTAGAGGTACATTCCTTTTTGTTAAACGTGTACCTACTTGAATCCATAATTCCTAGTGAAAATTAAATATATAAAATGAGAATAATTATTAAACGTATAAACATATATAACAAATGCAATAAGTACCTTTAAATTTTTTGATTTAAATATGGACCAGTAATGTAACAGCAATACAAATACATCTGTATCTGACGATAGGACATACATTTTTGTAATTCCTTCATTACATGCTTGATAAATGTGCAAAATTATACGAGAATCGGCCTCTTCAATGTCGTGTCTTTGTAACGTTATAAGTGCATCAGCATTGATACAATCATTAGAATTGCAATCCATATCATTAGTCGCACTACATACGATTTGTATACCAGGCCACAGTTCTTCACATCTTTCTAAAACAACTTTTCGAATAAAATTTTGTAATAGGACTTTATTTCTCGTTGAGCTCCAAAATTTATTTTCCTGTTTTGGTATAAGAATACTTTCACTTATAGCATGCATGTCGATAGAATTCTCTGTATATCTTGACAACCTTTCATCCATCTTCACAGAGTTTTTTATGTATGAATCAAACACAAAGTCTATTCGTCGTACTTCTTTTCTTGATATTGAAGTAATTATATTACAAAAAGCAGTAGCAAAGTCGTTAAAAGTTTTCAGATTTTTCCACGGTATTTGTCGTAATTTCAACATCACGTCAACTATTAAGCTCGTTTCCTTTAACTCATTTAAGTTATAAACTTGATCGTTTTGAAGTCGCGTCTCTAATTCCTTTATAAGGTCACTTTCTTT
>CM053170.1:59787642-59809158 GCA_012977825.3 Pteromalus puparum
ACGATAGGACATACATTTTTGTAATTCCTTCATTACATGCTTGATAAATGTGCAAAATTATACGAGAATCGGCCTCTTCAATGTCGTGTCTTTGTAACGTTATAAGTGCATCAGCATTGATACAATCATTAGAATTGCAATCCATATCATTAGTCGCACTACATACGATTTGTATACCAGGCCACAGTTCTTCACATCTTTCTAAAACAACTTTTCGAATAAAATTTTGTAATAGGACTTTATTTCTCGTTGAGCTCCAAAATTTATTTTCCTGTTTTGGTATAAGAATACTTTCACTTATAGCATGCATGTCGATAGAATTCTCTGTATATCTTGACAACCTTTCATCCATCTTCACAGAGTTTTTTATGTATGAATCAAACACAAAGTCTATTCGTCGTACTTCTTTTCTTGATATTGAAGTAATTATATTACAAAAAGCAGTAGCAAAGTCGTTAAAAGTTTTCAGATTTTTCCACGGTATTTGTCGTAATTTCAACATCACGTCAACTATTAAGCTCGTTTCCTTTAACTCATTTAAGTTATAAACTTGATCGTTTTGACGTCGCGTCTCTAATTCCTTTATAAGGTCACTTTCTTTATTTTCTTTCTTAAGAGAACCGTCTTCGTTGAACAAGAAATTAATATTAGTCAATTCAAAATATAATAATCTTTGCAAATCATAATTCCTTTCTTTAGCAATATTAATAATTCTTTGAGCATAGTTATTTACTTTTTGAATCGATATTGAGGTTTTCTTTTTTGAATCACCCTTGTCAGATTGAACTTTAGCGAAACCTGAAAATTTGACTTTTGAAATAGTCGCAGATAAACTTTTTGATTTTTCTATGAATCTTTCTTTAAAAAATATTTTATAGGCATTGCAACCACTATCGAAAATGCTTAAGAGAGATGCACAAGATTCAGGCGTAGCTAACTCTTGTGTAATAATATTCTTTAAGGGTTCATTGCTATTCACAAAAGGATTCGTATGAGTAAGGATATAAAGCATAAGTTTATCTACGCTTTCTTCAGATCGCTGTGTGAAACTAGGTCCCATCTCATGATGAGTTGATAATTCATCGTTTTCTAACGATGCACGTGTAATTTCATTAAATAAACGTTTTACTCCAAGGAGTTCATGAAAATTTAAATTCCAGCCTGTTATGTACTTTTTATCTTGAGTAGAACCTATAAATCCGGATGAACTTTTGCCGTGAAGATTTATTGTCTGTTCCAAACCTTGATCAGTGGCTACAGAAGTAGACGAAACAGGTGATCTTTTTACAGTGAAATTTCCTTTTAAAAATTCCCTGTACAGTTCAGGTTTTTTTTTTTCCCAAATGAAGAATATCTTGAACATACAGAGAACAGTGTGAGCGGCGATGGCTCAGTGGGCAGAGTGTCGGGCTAGTAATCCAGAGGTTCTGGGTTCAAGCCTGGCTCTCGGCACTTTCNATTGGTAATAATTTTTGTACTGTATTTTTATGCAAGATCCAATTTCCTTGCCGATCAGCACGTATAACATCTCTTAGTAGCTGTATTAGGGTTAACACATTACTCCAATATTTAAATAACGGAGATTCTTCACTTCTTTTTGCCACAAACTTTTTAAAATCTGTTAAAATTTTACTGTCTGTCGTACAAAAATCTTTGTAAATAATTTTACCTTCTTCGATATTACTTTCTGACAATAGATCTTGCATCATTTTCAGAGTTGTCAGTTCGTTATTATAATTATTTGTATCGCTATTTTCAAAAAAGGCTTCCAATTGCAAACGCAGCAGAGCTTCTCCTAGCATAAAAAAACCTTTCACACTTCTAGAATAATGAGAACCGTTCAGGACTTGCTCAACCACGCTTATTCCAAAAGTTTCGGTTTCAATAAAAATATGATCAACGCCACTGCCTTTTAAATAATTTCCTATACAGGCACAAACAATTTTCGCCATATGGAAAGATCCAAGCATCAATGTCAAATCTTTGAATTCTTCTTCTCTAAGCAATTGAATTTCTCGAGCTATTCTGTAAACTCCTTGATCACAAAAAACAGGAAAATATTTTTGATCAAGTTGTTTTAAAATATTTTTAAAATTGCACATTGCAGTATAAACAGTACTGTATTCAGTTACTGGGTACGGTAAAATTTGTCAAAAACCCAACTTTTTGTACTTCTCTTGTATCTTCACTCAAGATCGAGTTGAAAGCTGCCCAAGATGGAGTGGTTTGGTTTTNTAAAATTGCACATTGCAGTATAAACAGTACTGTATTCAGTTACTGGGTACGGTAAAATTGGCAAAAACCCAACTTTTTGTACTTCTCTTGTATCTTCACTCAAGATCGAGTTGAAAGCTGCCCAAGATGGAGTGGTTTGGTTTTCAGATTTGTGTAAGAGTGATTCATTTGTAATTTCCATGCGACATATATTGTAGGCTAAATCTTCTTTGGATAAAATTTCATATGCTGATGGAGTTAATAAAAAGTCAGTAATCGAATAAGTTTGAGTAAGTGCAATATTAACATTGGGTTTGTAAAAATTTTGTAGCATTTGGCATTGTAAATTTTCACTCAGTGATCGGTTTTTTTTATTTACGGATGTAGAAGAAATCTTTGGTTTGTAGAGTTTTAAATCGGAAGATTCTTGAAAGAGAACACTGACGGTATCATGTGTACTGTGTAATCCCGATTGAGTTGCCTCGTTATGATCGAAGTTATCAAAAGCCCCTTTAGTGAATTTATTTTTTTCAAAATTACTAGGAAGAGGAACTTTATCGGTACAAGATTCTATTGTATACAAAGCCAAACTAGTTTTACACCTAAGAACTTCGTCGTATGATATACTTAGTCCTAAATGATTAAGGCTTTGTATTAAATTCTTACTTTTACAGATATTATAGATTGACATTCCAATCATAGTATGTAAAGGAGTTTTCACTTCACCATTTTTTAAAATGTTAAACATTATCTGAAAAAGTGATTTTAATTTTAGATCTTTTATTTCCGAAACCTCCGTTATTGAACTATCAAAACTGTTTACTGTACGTTTCCTAACGTTAAAGATCTCTTTAAAAAAAACTTGCAATTCATCGGGGACCTGTAAATTTTCCCAAGAACTTCTCAGATTATTTTCATCGAGAAACATATCTTGTAAATTAAAATTACATTTCTTCAACGAAGTTTTAATAAGAATAGCAGATTTTTTAATTACATTGCAAGGCCTTAATTCATCTAATAATTTATCTAATGATAAACTAGAATCATAGACAAGAGTTGATTTTTTTTGATCTGATGGAACAGAAAATTCAATCGTGTCTCTGAAATGTTCAATTAAATATTGTTTAACATCGCGATTTGTTACTTCGGATTTCAATTTTAATCCATTGATTTCATCACGAATAGCGGAAAGTGTAAATATTTCACCTGAACGGATTCGAGAAATAAATGAATTGATTGCAAAAGCAATTGCATCATACTTTTCCAATAAAAGTAATTCTTGATTATTTTCGTGAACTTCTGAATCATTATTACTATTTTCATCAGTTTGTATTTGAGTAGTACACTCAGTAGATTTAAGAGCAGATATATCTCTCTTATATTTTTGTTCATAAGCTCTTAAGCAATTTACATGATACATTATTTCAGCGGCTAAAACGTCTTTTGCGTCTTGCAAATTAGAACAACGTGTAAAAACTTCATCTAGGTTAAATTTTATTATTTTGAAAAAATTCGTTGCACGCTCAATTTCACATATTTTATATTTTTTAGAATCATTGTCTTTACGAGAATTACCACAAATTACACATATGTCATCGTTTCTTTGGCTTGAATTAGATCTTATCATTGATCGAGTGACTCTACCTATTTTTTCAGATACCTCTTCAGTGTTAAATGATGCACATGAATTTAGATTTTCGGTATCAGCGTCTTGTTTTTTCTGTATCCTTGCAATTTTATTTTTATCCGTGTACGTTCGGTAACACGAATTTATCATGTGATAACTGAATAGTTCGTTAGGTAATAATTCACTTATTCTCATATATACCTTATCCTTCCTCTGACTCGCAGCTTCACGAATCTTATTGCAACCATGTTCTGTTTGTGTCAATTTACCTTCACTATTTTGGCATATGATACACAAAGCCTTATTAAAAATATTATCTGCTACTTTTAACATTATTTGGGAACCGTATACACGGATGCGCTACTAATATAAGAAAGCAGTATAAACAGCCGTAAGAACGAACTCTCGAAGACCATAAGTGACACTAGACTGAGTTTCAACGAGTCCTACAGAATGTTTATTATAAGTATTATAAACAAGTATGAACGCGTTCGCGCGTTCGCGCCGTCGCGTGCTGCTGCCTATACCGCGCGCCGCGCGCCGCGCCGCCGCGCACGCATTTTCATGTAAACTAAAATAACGGCCTTAGTTTTAGTCGTAGAAAAATTTTGTTAGAATCAAACTTATGTAAAATTTTCTTATCTTTTCAATGCCGTCACCAAAACTGCAGTACGACAATAAATAAAAAAGTTATTTGCCAAAAAACGGAAAAATTTGCAATAAATTGTTTATAACAAATAACTGCACCATCGGACGGCCTGGTAACCAACATATTTGGATTCTACGACCCAAAAAACATAAGAATAGACTAAGTTACCGACTGGACCTAAAAATGCATGCTCCGGTGCCACCAGCTCCCGGACTACGACGCTTGCGCGCGCGCGCCACCTCGGGCATACGCGCGTATCCCTCGAACGCGAACATACCCTGTCCGTCGGTAGAACAGACCGGCTGTCGCGCAGGCTGCAGAGATGTACGCTGTCGCAAGGGTTTCCGGGAATCTCGGGGCGATGTGGGTAGGGGATCGCGTTATCGAGAGCTGATGCGTGCCTTAAGGACTGTATGCTGTCCGTCAAATGAATGGCGATGCAAGTAAAATACTCGCGCCCATTCAGTCTCGTGGGTATTGCGAGAGCGGTATCCGAGCTAATCACGTGTTTTAGCCTTGCTAAACGAGCACTCGCACCATCAAGTCACGCTTGCAACGGCTGGAGCACGCGCTCAGCACCTCGTACGCGAGAAAATGTCCGGAATCCACGGGCTCCGATGGCCACTCTGGCGTACGAGGTGACCTTTATGCTACACCGAAGATTATCGGTGCCTGGAGCATATGCTAAAATTTTACTCCCACTCACGCGACTGTGAATGCTCTGTATAGCAAGTCAACAAATGAAAGTAATTTTTCAAATTAGAAACAATTTTGTATATTTTTGCATTATTTTTATTAATTAGATCTCGAAAAAAATGTATTGCTTGAAGCATGCATTGTGTGTATTAAAGGAAACGATGAAGGAAAATTTGAGGGAAAATTATAAAGAAGAACCAAGTATTTTATTGCATTTTGATTTTTATTCTTAATTATTTATAATAACTTGAAACACCAATATATTACAAATGAACAAGTTTTTTTTTACAGATTGATGTCTTACGTACATATGTATGTACAAGGTTTTATTATTAGTTTATTTCATCCACACAATAAATTGAAAAAAAATAAAATTATATTTACTTTATACAAACAGGCATCTTAATTTAAAATAAATAAATAATAAATTAAAATTACTTTTTTCTGCCGCGGCTTGGAAATTTTCTGCCAATGAATTTGCCTTTTTCAATAAAATTTTTTTTTAATTGCTAATTTTCGCAGAAATCTCAATTTTCCACCTCTTCTATTTTTTCGTGGAGCGTCGACTGATTGCTCTTCAGTATTCATTAAATTTTATTTTGTGTACTAATGCGGTAGTGCTTGATTGCGGAAATTTTTCACAAAACGGGTCGCTCAAGGAGGCGATTCTCCGTTTTATAAGGAAGGAGTTTACAAAACAGGTCGCACAACGAGGCGATTCTCCGTTTTATAAGGAAGGAGTTTACAAAACAGGTCGCACAACGAGGCGATTCTCCGTTTTATAAGGAAGGAGTTTACAAAACAGGTCGCACAACGAGGCGATTCTCCGTTTTATAAGGAAGGAGTTTACAAAACAGGTCGCACAACGAGGCGATTCTCCGTTTTATAAGGAAGGAGTTTACAAAACAGGTCGCACAACGAGGCGATTTTTACGTGTGGTACGGGTCGCCCGGCTCACCGATACCCTTTACGCACATAGGTAGTAGTGAACATTTGTGAATAGCACATCCAATCAGAGAGCTTAAATGCTGCATATTTCCTTATATGGTTTCTCTAGGCTTGTTGTTTTAGGCATTTTTTAAAAGGTATTTCTTTGTACTTGTAGCGACGATGGGTTTTTTTCTCGGTCCCCTATGTAGAGTGTATTTCCTCTTTTGTGGCTAGAGTCGCCGCCGTTGACTTCGTATATCTATACACGAGTGCAAGTGGTCTAGGACTCCTTCTATTTATGCTCATTAATATGCCGTCTTCTTGTAACGACGACGAAATTCACGTATGCTCTCGTCTTCTTCTGCACTCATGACCTCGGTGTAGTCTTCTCATTGGTGTTGGGAGTGCACGTGCACTTGCTGTTCGAACGCGTGCCCTCCTCTTCATAATATTCTCGTAGATTTTAAGACGAAGCCCCCCTGCTGGTGTTGCAAGTGTGCAGGCGCTCGTTGTTTGGACACGCATTTCTTTCTTCTGAGTACTCTCGCAGTCTGAGACGCAATTCTTCTACTAGTGTGCTTATTGGCAATGTATGTGTATTCATTGTTCCCAGTGTAGCTCGTTTGCCCGAATTTATGCGGATCAGTCTCGCGTGATTTTAATTTATGATACGTATATAAAGATGAAATATAATCGAGTTATCCGACTTTCGCGATTTTCTCATTATTCGATCTCTCGCGTATTAATCATTATTAATGTGCTATATAACCCGATTTTTCTATTCTATTCACATATTGTTATTGTCGCTCGTGTCGTCGACTCTGTTTCCTCTCATTTCCTTAATTTATTCAAGCGGCTGCGCTTCAGAGTTTTCCCTATGACCTAGTGTGTGGTCTCGACTACCTGCTCTTAGACCCGGCGCTTGCTCTCTCTTTCGTGTCATCCTATAGGGAAGGGCATTGACCTATATTTTGAATTCGACACGTTTAAATGTCTTCCTGCTTAGTTTTATGTAAATGCGAAAACTGAGCATTTCACACCTTCCCCCTAAGATGAACGTTCTGAGGCATGCCTCTGACGTTCACAAAATTTTCTTTATGCGTTGATGTCTTAATTCTAATTCCTATTGTTTGATTCATAGTTTGTGTACATTGATTTCTTTCTTCTTTTCTAAAGTCCAAGTTAATTTTAACACAACATTATGCATTAGTTGATTCTTTCATTTGCAAATACATTCGTAGGTAATTCTGTCGATATAGTACTCTCATGGTACATCTACATGGTACTTTTATTTAATACTCTCGTTTCTTAGCATCTTCTCGTAATATAATAGAAGAGTTGATTATAAAATAACATAAAATATACTTAATTTAACAATATTAATGTGAATTTCATTCAATTTGTTGAAGTAATTGAAAGTTGCATGCGTACTATTTTTTTTTTCTTCAAATTATAGTTGTTATTAAATTTTAATTAATTATATTAATTAATATACTTAACTTAACATGGTTCAAAAATAGCCCTTAACTACCCTTCACCATTTATTACTAAACACCTGAAGTTGTGTATAAAATTTTATATTTTTAGGTACAATTTCAGTCTGATAGGAATTGTAGTTCATAAGTCTTTGTTCTCTCATTCGCTTCCTTTCTATCTTTCTCATAATGATTCAGTCTAAATTTTCCTGCTAATCTCCTAATTTTTCAATAATCTTTTAATGTTTTTATGAATTTTCTCCCTTTAGCTTATAATAGTATTATTCATTCATTTTTTTTCTTTAACATTTCCCTTCACCAATATTAGATACATAATATTTCATAGTTTTTTTGAGAATAAAATAATCTTAGGAGCCATATTATCGTGCTCATATAATTTTTAGTCTAATTTGCAATATAAAATTTTATTATTGTATATTTTTTTTCTCTTTTGTAAATTAGGAGCTTTTACCTTTATATATTTATTGTTCAAATATGATTTTAGATCTGAATAGCAAAATTTGTTTTAATGATTAAGAATAGTATATAATAATATTTAATAATACTAATAGTTTGTATTGGTAACGTACTGAGGTAGCTTATTAACTTTCTAGTGATTTATATTAATAATNAAGCTCTTTTAATTTTATTTGAATTTTTATATACAAAATATATAATAATAATAATGTTTTATTGCATGAAACTTTTCGTTTTTACAATGGTCTTTACATATAAAAATATAAAACATAATAATATCTTTATACGATCATTCGCTTTTCTTTGTACCGCGATTTTTCTCTTCTAGCTTCTTCTAGCCTTCTATCTTCACCCTTAGGTTATTTTTTTTGTCTCCTATCTTCCTGCTCACTTCCAGTTTTTCCATCATTCTCCATACCTCTTCTCTCCTTATTTTGTCGAACGCTGCTCTCATGTCTGCAAAGCATGCGAACACCTTTCCTCCTTTCTTCCTTAACTCCAGTTCTACAGCTTTGCTTACCACGTATATTGCGTCCGTCGTTCCTCTCCCCTTTCTGAATCCCATCTGTGTGTCGCTAAGCCTTTCCTCCTCTTCAAGTTTGCTCTCCATCCTTCCTCTTATGAGTTCTGCATATATTTTGTATCCCGTGTCCATCAGTGTTATCCCTCTGTAGTTCTTGCACTCTCCTTTGTCTCCTTTTTTGTAAATTGGTGTTACAGTCCCCTTCTTCCATTCCTTCGGTAATCCTTCGCCATTCCATATCTTTCCTAGTATTTCTGTAAGTTCATCCAGCAGCAGTTCTTCCCCGTGTTTCCATGCCTCGTTCTGGATTCCGTCTTCTCCTGGCGCTTTCCTCTCCTTCATTTTTCTTATGATCTTTCTCACCTCCTCTCTGTCAATCTTATTGTCTTCTCCGGTCTCGTTTCTAGGTTCCTCCTCCATTTCGCTTGTTCTTCTTTCTCTTCGCTCTTCTTTCTCTCCTAGTTGTCCTTTGAAGAATTCTATCCACTTCACGTCCTCTATCCCTTTATCTACTTTTATCCTCTTCCCTTTCCTCCTTTTTTTCACCATGCTCCAGAATTTTTTCCCTGATCGGTCTTCTCTCGCTTCATCTATCTCTCTTCTCAATCCTTTCTCTTTTTTCCTCCTGTAGAGGTTCCTTAACTCTTTCTTTGCTTGCAGGTATCTTCTGTTGCATTTATTTCCTCTCTTAAGTTTTCCCTTTTCTCTCCTCATCTCTGCCTTCTTTTTCCTACATTCCTCGTCCCACCATCCTCCTTTCTCTCCCCTTTTTTTCTTCACTTTTCTAGTTTGCATCGCGTTCTTTATTTTTGTTTTTAGGTCTTTCCAGCTCTTCGCTATCCCTCCTCTTTCTAGCCACTTCCTATATTCTTTTATTGCTTTTCCCGTCCAGGCCGTCCTGTACCTTTCCTCCTCATTATCGTCAGCTTCTCTTTCCGTGTCTATCTCTATCTCTATGGCCCCATGGTCTGATTCATACTTATCCCTGATTTTCATAGTTTTAATTTTCCTTCTTCCTTCCTCGTTGGTTATCCCGTAGTCTATTACCGAGCTCCCCATACCCCCTATATACGTGAGTTCCCCCTCCTCGTCCCCTTCTATATTTCCGTTAAGTATGCTCATTCCCAGCTCTCTAATCCTATCTAAAAGTTCTTCTCCTTCCCTATTTATTGTCTCGTCTCTGGATATCCTTTTCTCCTCATTTCCCTCCGCGTCCCAGCCGCCCCCTTCTACTCCCGTTCTCGCGTTCATATCCCCACACCATAAAATTTTTCCTCCTCCTGCCTCTTCGACTAGATCTTCTATCTCTTCATAATTTTTCCTTCTCTCCTCTCTCATATAAGTCGAGCCTATCCACCAATTTTCTCCCTTTATCTGTACCTTTCCTCCTATGAATTCTCCCGAGCTGCTTTTTAGCCACTCTACCTTATCTCCCTTACTTGCTATTTTTAATGCCATTAGCAATCCCCCCTTTAGCCTACCTCTATGTCCCCCTCTTTTTGCCTCTCTTACCTCCACTTCATATCCTTGTAGCCTCTTCTTCATTTTTTCCTCTTCTTCCCCTTCCATCCATGTTTCTTGTAGACATACTACGTCGAAGCTTTTGATGTACCTCCATTCCTCCTCTTCTATCCCTTTCAGACCTGCGACATTCCAGCTTAGCACTCTCACGCTTTCCTTCGTTCTCTCCGCTTCCTTCTTCTTCCTCCCTTCTCTTTGCTCTTTTTCATTCTCCTTCCTAATCTCTTCGAAAGAACTGCCCCTCTTTCTCATTCCATCTATATTCTCTGTCGTCTACCATTAGCCTGTTTCTTCCTATTTTCACCATGTGGCCTTTTTTCCTCCACTCCTTCGCCGTCTCAATAAACTTCTCTCTTGTTCTCCTCTCTTTCCACGTGGTGTCATGATCGATGTAGATCTTGGTTCCCTTCAATTTCTTTTTGGCTTCCATTATTTTCTCTTTCTCATCTCTATCTCTGCACTCCGCTCCTACTCTATTTTTCTTTTTACCTCTGATGCTCCATACGCTCCTTAGCTCTACGTCCACCCCTAATTGACCCTTAATCCACTTTTCCAGTTTTTGTTTGTCCCAATCTTCTTCTTGTAGTCCTGTCCACACCACGTTGTTCCTTTTCCTTTCCCTTTCTCCCTCTTCTATTCTCCATTCGAGTTCTTTCATCTGTCTTAAGTCCCCTTCTTTTTCTTCATAGTCCCTCTCCTCTCTGTTTCTTCCGTCTTCTGAAGTTGAAGGCCCTATCCTGATCTTCTCCTCTAAATCCTTCGCCTTTCTCTCTAATTCCTTTTTGAGTTCCTCTCTTTTTTCGCCTTCCTTCTCTGCCTCTCTCCTTAACCTCTCCTCCATCTTGGACCTCTCCCCTCTCTCCTCTTCCAACTGATTTTTCAGTTCTTTCAACTCGTTGTTGATCTTATTCTCCATCTCTAACCATTTTCTCTCCCATCTTTTTTCCCACTCTTCCATCATCTCCTTCCTTTCTTTTCTTTCTTGCTCCATCATCTCGCACATCCGATCCAGCGTCTGCTGTACTTTGTCCATGTCTCCCTCTTCTTTATCTGTCTTGTCTTCCACTTCCTTCTCTTCTTCGCTCTCCGTTTTTCCTCTCTCTGCTGCTTTCTCTTCTCCTCTCTTTACCTCCTCCTTTTTCTCCTTCTTCTTCTTTTCCTCCTCTTCTGGGCTTCTTACTTTTCTCTTGCCTCCTCTTGATTCTTCCAGTCTGAAGCTTTCCTCTAAATTTAGCTGTTTTAGCTTTTGTTTTCCTCCTTTCTCTCCTTTTACCGCGCTTCTTCTCACTCCTGACGGAATCCCCTCTAGAGACGTTTCAAATCCTCGCGGGGTTCCGTATTCCTCGTTCCGCTCGTCCAACTTGGCCCCTACGATTTCTTCTATCCTCTCTATACTAGGGTTCATGTTCCGCGGCCTTGCCGCTCTCTCCTTCTCTCTCTCCTGTATCTCTATCCTTCTCTACTGAACCTAACCTCTCACCGCTATCCAGTCTTTCTCTGCCTTGTATTTTTCTCCCTGTTCACTCCTCCGCTTTGAATATTTACCTACTTCTAACCGTATCTCTTCCTCTCTCACTCTCTTCTCAAACTTTATCACTTTTCTGCTAGGGTGGTTGGCTGATAGGTGGTTTGGCGCCATTAACAGCGTCAGACGTAGTTGAGTGAGGTGCGAGATTTGTACCGCGATTTAGAGAGTGTGAGGCAGAAAAGTGATAAAGTTTGAGAAGAGAGTGAGAGAGGAAGAGATACGGTTAGAAGTAGATAAATATTCAAAGCGGAGGAGTGAACAGGGAGAAAAATACAGGGCAGAGAAAGACTGGATAGCGGTGAGAGGTTAGGTTCAGTAGAGAAGGATAGAGATACAGGAGAGAGAGAAGGAGAGAGCGGCAAGGCCGCGGAACATGAACCCTAGTATAGAGAGGATAGAAGAAATCGTAGGGGCCAAGTTGGACGAGCGGAACGAGGAATACGGAACCCCGCGAGGATTTGAAACGTCTCTAGAGGGGATTCCGTCAGGAGTGAGAAGAAGCGCGGTAAAAGGAGAGAAAGGAGGAAAACAAAAGCTAAAACAGCTAAATTTAGAGGAAAGCTTCAGACTGGAAGAATCAAGAGGAGGCAAGAGAAAAGTAAGAAGCCCAGAAGAGGAGGAAAAGAAGAAGAAGGAGAANTATTTTCTGGACGGTGGCATTCCATTAAAATATACCTTGGTGCGTACTTCATTCATAAGCTCTTCTTCCTTTTGATTCTTGTAGGTGTACTCATTCTTGATGAAAACCAATTTCTTCCATTTCTCTGATATTTTGTCCTTTCTCGGCAGGCCATCTTGTGGAGTGTGTTTATTCTATCTTATCTTATATATATTTCAACAGAATTATGGTCTCCCCTTTTCTCATTGGTTTTTGGGATCGCTTCTTGCGACTCATTGGATCTAGTTTCTGAGATTTCATGTATTCAGGATGCTTGTTGCACCCGACAGTTGTTCGGATATGGTTCAATCTGGTATCACGAACAGCTATTTTTGACTCAGCTTGATTCCCAGTCAAGCCAACTGTACTTATCTAAAGCTCGAGTTTTACCCGTAGGCGGAATCTGGAACATAAAACAAAATTGCTCCTCCCATGTGTCCTTTGAGTTGTGTAGAATCTTGTGTTAAATGTTTACTAGTATTGAAATGGTCAACTGTGTGATTGTTTGTAACTTAGTGACCGTTGTTCTTGTGTATGAGTAAAAGTGATATCTTTGTAAATGTTGTGTGCGAAAATTGAGCACATGATTGTATTTTTTTATTAACTCCTTTTCCAATGATTTTTATTACTTTATTCTATGACGGAAGGTTTAATATGATCGTTGTTAATTTATGGTAAAGAAATAAAAGACAGGAAAGAAAAGTTTGATTGTATATAGTGAAGACTTTGATGTGAAAATAGTTGAATTAATTTAAATGACATGACTAAACATGGTTCTGCTTATCGTTCGGAATGATAATAAATGTATATATGCGGGCCACAACAAGATTTTCTCCGCTTATTTGTAGATTGTTAAAAAAAATGTTTAGTTTAGCGAAACATTTCTAGATTTTCTCGAATTGCATTTGAATAAATAAGTTCTTTCATAATAATAATAGTTGTATCACTATTTCCTCTGACTCTTCCCACTAATTTCTCGACAACTCTTGCTAAGTACTAGTTCCTGCCTACCTGGGCCTATAGTTAATATATGTAGGTATATATCATTGCTATCACTGCGCAAGTGCACATATGTCCCGAATTTATCCTCTAATTATTTTTTTCTTAAACTTAGTTTCTTTAGGCGTAATATTCTACAATTAATATTTTACTACTCTTTTTATTATTTTTTTTCGTTTTTTTTCGTGACAATCATGAATTCTTACTTAAAATTACACTATAACGAGTTGCCTTGTGTGCACTCGTTACGTCCCTCTCTCCCCTATATTGTATGATCATACTATAATAAACATTATCTCTGTAAATATTCTTGTGTATAACATTCCTTTTCAGCAGCAGGTAAGTGAGCGGAGCAGAAGCCATAACACACACAGAGAGAGAGCCGCGCGCTGTGTGTATGTGTGTGTGGCGCCGTCTGAGAGAGCGAGAGAGAGAGAGAGAGAGAGAAAGATTACACTGTTCATGCGGTCGCGTCTCGCGCCGTGACACTTAGGAGTTTACCGCCGTACAGTAGAGTCGTGCCGATACTGCTTCCTCGTTTCCGCGCTAGATAGATCCGTGCGTGCGTTCATCGTCCCGAGGACTGCTGCTGCGTCCTTGACCAGGATCCCCGTGTGTCGCTAGAACGATCCTGCTGCTGTTCAGCACCGCGTGCCCGTTGGTTTACCGTTTGACTTCCTGCTGCACCCGGCCACACACGAGGCTTTGAGGCGTCCGTCCTGCTTTCCAGCGTCGGGCCCTGGTCTTCCGTCCTGCGCCGCTCCGGTCCAAGCCACGAGGCCTTTGTCGAGCTTCACGAAGCACTACTGTAAGTACCTGCCCGATCGCAATACTCTCTCTCTCGGCATTATCCGCTCTGCTCCGTCTCTCTTACTCCGCGCTGCTTTTGTACTGATTTTTGAGTCTTTACATAAAGAGAAACTTTGCTATTACTCGGCTTGTGTCACTTTGTTCCTGACTCTGTCCATTCCCATGCGATTCACTCATAATCTATCTCGCGAACTAGCTACGTAGCCAAATTACTCACGACGCCTCCGCGGGCTCACGTGCACGAGGACGTGCACGCACAGCGAACTGCGCTGCGGGCCAGGCTTCGTATAACCTTCAAGAAGCCTGCAACTAGCTGCTACATACTTTTCCTCTCGCTTATTCATCGATCAGTGGATGCGCCACTGATCGTTTATATACGGATGCGGACCACGTCATTCTTTAGTATCCCGGTCTAAAAACACCGTTATAAATGGCGCCCTAACGTTACGGGTTAATTATTACACTGTAAAACAATTTATTCAGCTATAAATTGCTGCGTAGTTTTCGCGAGCGCGAGAGGAATTTTCCGAGCGAATACGTGTGTTTACCAGGTCCGAATTCCAAGCGCCCGCAGTAGTATATACGAGTGCGCGCGACCTACCGTATTTACCCTTGGAAGAGTCAGGCAGCGGCTAAACGTAAACAAAGTGCTCACTTTCTAGCGCTATGATATTTTATCATTGAGACGATTTACACGTTTGAATTCTAGAATATTTCGACTCGAATCCTCGACACTGATTACGTCACGGAATATTCTGCGAGAGACTATATACGATATTGCCGTCGTATGCGATATACTTCTAAGTCAATCGAAGCGTGCTATAAAGCATACTTGTTCTGTTATTATAAAATTTTTTTTTCTCGCACATTTAATTTATCGTAATAATTTATTTCGTATATTTATTCGATTATAATTTTATTTCTTCTCGAATTTTGAAAAATTTTTTTTTGTGCATTGCGTTCTTGAATGCGTAAGTGTACGTTCGACAAATAAATTCAGTCTTGCTTTTTTTTTTACATTATAAAATAAAGTAAAACAATTCAAAAATGGCAACAAACTGGCCTGTAACCGATCTTACAATTTTCAAAGAAGGTGTAAATGCTAGATTGAGAGGCTGGATTAAAAATTGTCGAGCGTAGAAGTCAACGATGCGTTAAATCAATTAGAACTACAAACGAATGGTACTCTATTCGAGCGAGCGAACAGATTACTACGAAGATTACATGGCAATTATACAGCCGAAGACTTTGTACAAGATAGTAATACGGAGGAAGATATCGAAAGGCGAGACCAATTGTGCTTGACCTTTGTACAGTCACCCGCTTTTCCAGAAGATTTAAAAGAAGACGTCCTCACAGTAATCGAGGCTGAAGAAGCGCTTGAGGACGGCATGCACGCTGACATGAAGCTACCGTCCAGCTCGCCACACGATCATCAAAAACTGGAGGATATGTCACTCACAATGCCAGTGGTCTCGAGGCAAGAAATAATAGACTCTCACAATGGCGTAAGTTTTAACGCACCACGACAACCGTCGCTCCTTACAACGAGTGCAAACAGCCTCGCGGCACCGCTTGTTGCTACTGTAGTAGTAACGACTAAAACAGTCTCACCACCGACTTGCGTACACCTCAGCAGATCACCAAGCGCGTAAGCCACAGTAACAACAGCAACGCCGCAAAGCATACCAGCAATAAACCAGAGGTGGAATATGCCTATGGTGCGCACGGTTCTGCCAAGTGAAGAAATCGAGGTTGTCCCGGCATCAGTGGCTGCAGAATTAGAAAGAGGCTGGACAGCAATGCGTAACTTACACAAAAAGGAAGCAGAAATAAATGGATACATCGCAGGAAAAACCGAAGAAATCCAGAATCTATCGTCGAAAATCGCCGAACTAGAAAATTTAAATAGAGACCTCCGAATACAACTGCACAATGTAGTATCATACTCGCAACAACAAACAACGGAAGAGCACTACGTCAGAAAATTAACCGCAGCACAAAAAGTGTTCAGTTCCAGGATACATTCGACTTAAATTATTACGACATGTCGAATCAGCACAATAACCTGTATTCGAATGAGAAAAAAATTCTAAATGCACAAGCTCCGATATTCCACTCCAGTCCACTTCACGACTAAAGCTAGTCAGCCGAGTGTTTTTAGAGGAACACCGGCTACAGTGCCGAGTTCTTGGCGTGCAGACGCCCCGCAGCATCCTAACCTGTGCTGGCCGGCTGTGACCGTCTACAATCAGCCCGTATGCTCGAGCTGCGACGGGGGGATTTGGCCTCAAACAGCTGTGAATTCGCTCTCGCAACCGAGTCCTCAAGTGCCAAATCAAATTACTGAAGTTACGCCAAGCAGCACCGGGACACACTCTGGACAACTCTCGTCCGAGAACGAAGCATCTCGGGAGGACAGTTAGAGAATGGAAATTAAAATTCTCTGGCGAACAAGGGCACCAGCATTGAAGAATTCTTAGCGCAAATCGAGGCAAATCAGCGATTAGAGGATATATCCGACGATGAACTCCTTGACTCCTTGTTTCCCATGCTAGAGAAACCTGCGCTGTTTTGGTATCGTGCCTTGAGGCCCTCGTGGCAAACGTACCAAGACTTCAAGAGGGCAGCTCTCAATAATTACAGCAAGTGTAGAAGGAATAAGCGGAGTCTGGTAGTCGAGGCTCATCTACGCACACAAGGAGCTGACGAGCCTGTAATAGACTATATTGTCTCTCTCCTCATGATATTGAATCGCTTTGAAAACCCATGGAGCCAGCAAGAACAATTTAATCTGGTCATCGATAACATGCTTCCGAAGATTAAAAAGAGGATGAAGAAATACTATGGGATTTTAACGAATACTCAGGAACTCCTCGACAGAGCCCAAGAAGTAGAAGACGATGAAGATGGTCAGTGGAGGCCACCGCCTCCCGTAGATCAAACGGTGCTACCGGAAACGGCGTATAGGGTTGGCAGAAAACCCAAGGGCAAGCAGATCAGCATCTCCTCGGTGAACTCGAATTCGTCCATGTCAGAGGCGGAATTGGAAAGATACTTTGATAAGTTTCTTAAGAAGAGGTCTATAGGCCCCGACTCTCCTAATGGCAAGAAGTCTGGTTCAGGAAAAAACTCCTCAGCGAGAAAGTCCTCTCCTAAAGAGGCAGAAACATCGCCGAAAAAGGAGCAATCAGACGACGAACAGACGCCGACTCGCAGTGGCAAGCGCGGTCGAGGAGATAAACGAGGAAAAGGAGGCTGGCGTCGTAGAGGGGATCGTGCCGACGAAATTACTCCCAAGTCGGACAAAAACAAAGATAAACCGGCAGGTCCAGACGGTGATAACGTTCTGTGCTGGAATTGCAGCTGGCCTGGTTACACTAAGCTCACCTGCCCGGAATGTGCCCCAGATCAATCAAAAAACGGGAAAGAGAGCGAGTAGATAAGGTCCTAACGCTCTAGAACAACCGCGGACCTTCAACGCTGAAAGCGTAACAGGAGTAGCGCAAACACTTCACGGCACGGCGAGCGACTCACCGCTAGCAACGAGTAGCTCGACCGATGTGGAGACGTTCTGCGATGGAGGTACTGTTGCCAGCGCTTTGGTTGAGAAGTTTCCACGTTGGTGGCTGGCCATGGAGGTCGGCCAATTTAAATTAAGAGGACTCTACGACACCGGAGCTTCACGCACCGTCCTTGGCCCCGTCGGCATATCTCTCGCTGCCTCATTAAATAAGCGCGTGAGACCACATGTGGGCCCAGGGGCTAGGGCAGTCGATGGTCATTTGGTGCCTATAATGGGTAGCGTTAAATTGCCCTTCACCATTGGTGGAGTAACTCATTCGATTGACGTTCTTATCTTGAATGAAGCCGACACTGAGTGCACTTTAGGTGCCGACTTCGTTCGCGCATTTTCGGCGATGCTTGATCCTGTAGCAAATAAGCTACAGCTCAAAGGCACAGATGTTGAGGTTCCGGCCGTCCTCTCATCTATGCGTGCTGAGGAGCTTTTATCGCTCGCCTCTCTCGGAATTGAATCAATTACCGATGAGCAGCGCCTAGAAATCGACAATCTGATGAAAGAACTGCTGCCCGATCCTGCCTGTGAACAGTTGGGCTGCACGGGATGGATACACCACGATATCGACGTTGGCAGTGCTCGCCCTATCAAACAGCGGTATTACCCTGTTTCGAAAATTTTAGAGGACGAAATGCACGAGCAAGTGCATAAGATGCTCCGTGCCGGCATAATTAGAAGATCCAAAAGTAATTGGTCTAGTCCAGTAGTTATGGTGCGAAAATCTGACGGCAGTTTTCGTTTCTGCGTCGATTACCGAAAAGTGAACGCTGTATCGAAAATAGCTGCTTACCCGCTACCCTACATGGATATGATATTGCGGAAGATACAGCATGCTAGATATATATCGGCGCTGGATTGCTCAGGAGCGTTTTTGCAAATACCCCTTACAGAGCGATCCATCCCTATCACAGCCTTCACTGTACCTGGACTTGGATTATTTGAATTCGTCAGGATGCCATATGGCCTCGCAGGAGGGCCAGCGACGTTTCAGATGCTCGCTGACCAGCTGATCACGCCAGAAATGGAACCGTATGCTTTTGCGTACCTAGACGACATCATAATCGCAACCGACACGTTCTCAGACCATGTCAAATGGCTAACGTTAATCTTGAAACGGATAAACGAAGCTGGACTCACCATAAACAGGAAGAAGTCGAAAATATGCATGTCTGAAGTGCGTTACCTAGGCGTACTTGTGAATCGTGAGGGCTGTCGCCCCGATCCAGAACGAGTTCGGCCTATAGTCGAGTACCCGGCCCCCAAGAACTTAAAGCAACTGCGCAGATTCATTGGAATGGCTTCGTGGTACCGTAAATTTCTAGAAGACTTTGCTACACTATGCGAACCGCTCACTGCACTCACTCGCAAAAATGTAAAATACGAGTGGAAGGACGAACAACAGGTAGCTTTTGAGCAAGTAAAAGCTCTGATCGCAACTGCTCCGGTTTTAGCAAGGCCTGACTTCAGCGCTCCATTCATAGTAGAATGTGATGCCAGCGATACAGGACTTGGAAGCGTCCTTCTGCAACGCATTGAGGGAGAAGACCGCGTGCTCTGCTTCGCGAGCCGCGTCTTATCTGCTACGGAGCGCAGGCTGTCGGTGACAGAGAGGGAATGCCTCAGTGTTATTTGGTCCATAGAAAAATTTAGACCTTACATCGAAGGCTACCATTTCACCGTAGTAACGGACCAGCACAGCCTTGTGTGGCTACAGAACTTAAAACTTCCAAACGGAAAATTGGGTCGTTGGTCTCTGCGTCTCCAGTCTTACGACTTTGAGATCGTTCACCGTAAAGGTAAAGACAACGTTGTACCCGATGCGCTCTCTCGTATGTGCGAGACTGACGAAGACGAAACAGCTGTAATAGCCTCGCTTTCAGTAGACGAGTCGATCAAGGATCCCTGATACCTGAAAAAGGCGAAGCAAGTCGTCGAAGATCCGAAGGCACATAACTACTGGAAGGTTGTGGGTGGCCGACTCTATCATTACCGCCCAGATCCGACGGTAGACGATCTACTCGGACAAGATGACGACGCTTGGAAGCTAGTAGTACCCCACGAACAGCGAGAACAGATTCTTGCCGAGTGTCACGACGAGCCAGTCTCTGGACATCAAGGAAGGTTCAAGACCCATCAGAGAATAGCGCTCCGGTACTACTGGCCCAATATGTATAAGGATACAGCCCACTTCGTAAGGAATTGCCACATTTGTCAGCAAGTCAAAGCGGAGCAACTCGCTCCGGCAGGGCTTATGGGCAAACACGTGGTTACACGACCCTGGGAGATAGTCGCTGGCGACACTATGGGACCTTTTCCGAGGTCAACCCAGGGACACGAACATCTATTAATTTTTATCGACTTATTTACGAGATGGATCGAATGCATCCCGATAAGGAAGGCCAATGCAAAAACCATCAAGCGAGAACTGAATCTGCGAATCTTCTTAAGATTTGGTATCCCTGATCGGTTCTTATCAGATAATGGTACTCCTTTTAAAAATAAACTCGTCGATAACTTTTTAGAAGCACATGGAGTATATCACGGCACCTGTGCCCCTTATTCGCCTAAATCTAATCCGACCGAGCGAGTTAACCGCACTATCAAAACGATGATTGCTGCTTTCATTGAAACCAAGCATACTACTTGGGATGAGCATATTCCGGAATTCGCTTTTGCATACAACACTGCTATCCATGAAGCAATACGCTCTAGTCCGGCGTTTCTCAACTATGGAAGAAATCCAGAGCCGCCAGGTACTACTCGAAGAGAAATAGAGCAAGCTGCCAAGCAAAGCTTAGAAAGAGCCGCGCAAGAAGATTGGCATGCTCGCATGGAAAAATTAGACGACTTCCGAACAACTGCTCAAGAAAATACTAAAACCGTTCAAGATCGGCAAGTTAAGTACTATAATGCGAAACACCGCGATGTCGAATATCAGGTGGGTGATAAAGTATGGGCGAAGAACCGTATACTTTCCTCTGCAGCTCAAGCTATCGCAGCCAAACTAAGCCCGAAATATGCTGGGCCATTTATCGTCACGGCTCGCATAGGGATGAACTCCTATGAGCTTGAGACAGAACAAGGAGTTAGCATAGGAAAAGTAGCCGTAGGTGATTTAAAACCATGTTGTGACGAAGAACAGTTCCCAGTGGAGGAGCAAGAAGACCAAGGGGTGGATAGCACGACACAAGGCCCGCCAACTCCACCAAGGAGAAACAGCGAGTCCTCACCAATGGTGCTCCCCGCACCGGTGACTGAAGTAACTGATGATTCTCCAGCGCAAATTATAACTCCCACAGTACCGAAGCGCAGGGGTAGACCGCGAGGTTCCAAGAAAACAGCGACGGTCCCAGCAGAAACTTCGCCTCGCCGCTTGCGCCCCAGAAATGGACAATAATTAGAAAGCTTATCTACACGAAGATCTTCGCCTCTCATCAAGCTTCGCAGCACTCAAGATCATCAGAAGAGATCAAGCGTTTTTCGTTTCTTTTTACTTATTTTTGCTGTACAGAATCGTATTATTTAACTTAGTATCTGGCATCGACACCCTCGGTTTTTATTTATTTTCGATACTACCTCATGTAATTGTAAGAGAGACGAAGAGGCTGATAGTTGTTAATATTGACCTTATATTAATCGTTTATTATCTTTCTCATCGAATAAATTTGAATATTTCATTACATTCTAATTTTCACCTTTCATTTCTTATAGTCGAGAGAGACAGTTGATCGAGCTGGTACCCCGTGCTACCAGCGTCTGGGGGTGGGGAATATAACGAGTTGCCTTGTGTGCACTCGTTACGTCCCTCTCTCCCCTATATTATATGATC
>CM053170.1:59810984-59834490 GCA_012977825.3 Pteromalus puparum
CGATTCATACACTACTTATTTAAGGCTTCAATTGTATCTGAATATTATCCATTACGCAATACATCCAGACCAATAAGCTTTGAGTAGCCAAATAAATCGCCCGACTTAAAAAATCTGTGCGATTCGCACTTTACATAATATACTCGGAACACGCATCTTGCTGTATTAATTCCGTGTCTATCCTGAATATTGTAAAGACCTATTATGCGTATGAATACGGGCGTGCGCGAGTCGTACAAATAATTATTTTATTCGCGAAACAGCAAGGCTCGTACCCTTATTGTTACTAAGGTTTTGAATCTACACATCTACGTGACAATGGCACTGACATGGCGGCGTGGACTGGCTACGCGACGCTCGTTGCGACAGTAGCTGGTCCGCTCTCATGCTTACGCGACCGGTCTTTCAGGGGACCTGTTGTGTGTCCGCAGTCGTAAGTGAAATCACGGACAATATCGGTGTCTGGCAATACACGCTGGAGATGCCGCGACGATGAATGTCCGCAAGTAAATTTGCTGCGGCCTACCTTCGTTGATGATGCTGCAATCGTTACTTTGTTCCCTTTATTCTTCTAGTTTAGGGTTTTTTAAGGAATATCTCTATAAGAATAATTATTTTATTATAGAATCTGATAATGTTAATAGTTCTTATTGAGACAACCAGAACAGCTGATGTTACACAATTTAATACAGAATGTTTGATAGTTAATCGTTTGTAAACTAGATAGATTTAGTGACGATTTAGGTCGATGTTTAACATAATAAATTAACAAGAGACTTACAATTAGGCTGCTCTGCGCACTAGAAATGCTCTAATCACGTCGTTCGGTGCAGTGATATTGTTTATCTAACACGAGACTCGTGCAAAATAAAGAGTAAGTGGCCTACTGCACAGATAAAGTTACTCACTGCTTTCGCGGAGATGCCGCTCGCGCGTCCCTTCGCTATACTGAGCACGTTCAACTGACGTCTAGCAACGAAGAGTATATACTAATTCTACCCACAGAGTTTGAGTGTTCTAGGCACTCAATAAGCGAGGAGCAGACATACGCACTCGGATCATCACGCATGCGTGGGTGGTTTTGGGGTTGTCCAGTTGTCCGTAGAAGAGATACGGAAGGCCCCTGCGTGGTCCGAATCCCCGGAGCTTAGAAAGCCTCGTGTCGATACACGCAATGACAATATTTAGTGGAAGGCACTACGCGACCAAATCCAGCATTGCACCTACGAGATAACACGCATAGAAGAGGTTTGTAATTAACGCGCGCAGCGAAGCAGTGCTGACCGCGGTCATCACTGTCCGATTTTCGGCGATCGTTTCGTATGTCGCATCGTTTCGTAACTCATCTGGCTGTGCCATGAATGCCTATCGCACAGCGTGTATAGCATATACTATTCATGTGTAAAAACTGAGACATTACAAATTGTTCACTTTTTAGTCAACAATATAATCGCAATGTTGGAAGTCGATCCTCGGTGTTCGACGGCTCACTCGCATGGGCGCGAGTAGTCTCCAAAACTATTCGTACGTGTAATGTGTCGTGCCTCATGCACTGACTATTATAAGAAAAACGGCCATTTCTTACCATTGATCCCATGTTCATCTTTGTGATATGATTGTTTAAGATTTCGCTAAGGACAGGTATCCTTCGAGAACCGTTGACTGCGGTGAAAAGCTGTTGTCTTGAATTGCGTAATTCGGAATCGCTTGGCTACTCGCTTCATTAAATTACTCAAAAAATTGGTTTCTTGATCGGTCAATATCGCAATAGGAGCGCCAAAAGTGCAGATGAATCGCTTTATCAGTGCGTCGGCAACGGATCGTGCCGTTGCATCCTTAAGTGCGATTGCAAGTGAATACTTTATTAGACAACACTGGATAGTTAAAATATTATCATGCCCATCCTCAGTACGTTCAAATGGTCTCACGATATCGAGAATAATTTTTTCGAAGTGCTGTACAGGGGTATCCGTGATAACCATTCGATTCTTTGTCTTTACTCGAACCAATTTTTTTAATTGACAAGGTAGACATTTCCGGATGTACATTTGTATATCGACCTTCATATTTTCCTAATAAAAATTTGGTTTTATACGTTTGTAGGTTTTATTCACCACTTTATGTCCCCCTATCGTAGAGCCTCCTCAATCTTTGGCCGCTCATTCAGACGGGGATACGTAATAGTACCTTTGCAAATAATTATTTTGACTTTTGATCCGCGTAATGTATTGTGGATCTTGTTAGTTACATCGTTCCACAATACATTTTCAAGAGTGACGCTTTTGGCAATACTAATGGATTTTATTTGTTCTTTTACAATAATCACTTTCAATTGTTTTAACCCAGAGACTAAATTTTCGACAATCTCGGAAATGCTTGCAGGTTAAGGCCCTCGTAATACAATAATAAAATGTCGTTTATTGTCCTTTGGCATTACTCTCAATTCTCCGACAGTTAATCGATGTAATCGTGGCAAATCCTGCCGACTCTCCAAAAGTCGTGCTCCTTGGTCGCATGGTTGGTGCATAGAGGATAAGAAATATAAATAATTATCTTTGCGCATAGTTAGTTGTTCCCGAGTTTCCGCAAAAATCTTGCCATGGCTCTTAGAATTCTTTTGCATGTCAGGTTCCGTCATTGTAGTGTCGAATGTCGTTTCTAATGAAGCGTTGGCTGCAGCTTGATTTATTATCAATTCATTATCAATATCGCCATCGTTAGTATTTGTTGATCTTGCTGCCTCTTGCGCGTTGATAGGAAAGTCGTACGATTTTTCGACTACCTGAGAATCGGTAGCCTCTCCTCCGGAGTTATTATAATGTGGTACAATGTCTTCTCTCGACCTCTCCTTCCCCCTAAGTTCCTTAGCCCCTTTTCTCGTGTTGGGAAGCTTTCTACGAGCGTCTCGATAATCCGGTCTACTTAACTTTCCGGCGCGTGTACGCGTCATTCGGCCCGTCGATTCAATGATTTCTGATTCTGCGGCCTGTTGCTCATCCAGCTCGATTTGATTTTCTGCATTGTCCTCCGTGCTCTCGCTAATATGCATTACAGTATTCGTGATTTCTTCGATGGAATTCCGAGAAAGAGCATCTGCATTCAGATTTATCCTCCCTGGCTTATACATAACTTCGAAATCGTAGTCCGTCAACTTGAGTCGCCAACGTGTTGCGCGGGAATCTGGATCCCGTAAGTCCTTCCACCAACATAACGGCAAATGATCCGTGCAGACAACAAATTTCGTACCTAATAAATAATGTCGAAAATGCCGGATTCCAAAAACCATAGCTAGTGCTTCTCTTGAGTAAGTGTCGTACCGAGTCTCTGCGTCGTTGAGTACGCGAGAGGCATATGCAATGGGACGGTCTTGCCCTATAGTACCTTGAGAAAGTACGGCTCCGATGCAGGTCAAACTAGCGTCGGTAGTGAGTATGAAGGGTTTTGAAAAATCTGGAAAAATAAACACAGGTTCTTTGCATAATTTTTCTCGTAATATGTCAAAAGCTTCCTGTGCTTTGTCGTTCCATTCAAAAGGTACATTCTGCTTAAGTAAATTACTTAATGGTTTAGCAATCTTTGAAAATCCATCAATAAATCTTCGATAATAGCCAGCCAATCACAGAAATTGTCGTATATTTTTAACAGTTTTTGGACGTGGAAATTTCCTCACTGCTTCCACCTTTTTAGGATCCGGGCTGATTCCTTGATTATTTATTAAATGCCCAAGAAAACTTACTTCCGTGCGGAGAAAATCACATTTATCCGGCGATAGTTTAAAATTGGCGGCTTTTAGTCTCCTCAGTAGCCTCGCGAATTTATCATTATGTTCTTCTACCGTTTTCGCATAAATTATGATGTCGTCGAGATATACACAAACGTCCAGCGGTCCGGAGTCCAATTTTTTCGCAGCTTCGGGCGACACGGCGAGAGCACTTTCAGGCTTCTCCTCCTCTTTCATTGGTGTGTTATAAATTATGCGATTTTGTTAGAAATGAGGTAAGGCAGAGAATTAATGTTTATAACAATGTGGATTTATTGTTCTCCTTCTATGTACAGCTATGCGTCGCACACACCTTGTGTATTCGGCGACGGCTCGTTCCCAAGAGAGCGATGTGCGAGACTCGTTTAGTCTCGACACCGCAAGTAGTCATGTGACTCACACTCATACGCGAGAGGGGATACTTGCATGTGTGCGTTCCCTCACACACTCGTTAACGCGCTCACTCATTCTAGCACGAACTATACTGTACATACAGTCAAATGTACTATATTCTCAATACGCCTCCTTACATTTGTACTGTACATTATATTTTTACATTTAACAACTTTCTGAATTTTTCAAATTTTTCTCTACAGAGAGCTTTTGTAAAAATGTCCGCAACATTTTCATTAGTATCAATTTTACAAACTTCAATCAATTTATCTTTCACGCTTTGATGTACACTATGATAATGAATTTCAATATGCTTAGAATTTTTCGTAAAATTACCGTTATTTGCAATGTTTATTGCACCTGAATTGTCTTCATAAATTTTAATCGGTTCTGCAATATTTATTTCGAATATCTTTACCAACTCTCTGATGTATTCTAGTTCGCTTACAGATTCGGATAGGGCTACATATTCTGCGTATGTCGACGCTTTAGTTACACATTTTTGTTTTCTTGACTTCCAGTCAATTACATTTTCGAACATTCTTATAACATAACCTGTCGTAGATTTTCTATCAATAATATCACCAGCCCAATCTGCATCCACATAGCAGTCGATTATATTATTACCATTTTCTTTCCTTTTATAATTTAAACATAAGTCTTTCGTTAAATACAAATATCTTAGTACTCTTAAAGCATACTTCCAATGAGTCTGGTCATAACAATTCTGATACCTACTTAAGTAATTTACGCTAAAACTTATATCTGGTCTCGTATTCGAACTTATATACAATAAAGCACCTATCAAGTTTCTATACTTAATATTTGACTCGCAATTTTCAGACTTCTCAAGTTTCAAGTTTGTCTCCATAGGAGTGCTATATAATTTACTATTTTCTATTTGATATTTACATGCTAGTGACTCTATGTATTTAGTTTGGCTTAGTTTCATTTTACAATCGTTATAATCATATTCTATATTTATCCCTAAATAATCTTTTATTTCTCCTAGGTCTTTCATTTTAAATTTATTCATTAGCACTTTCTTCAGACTTTGAATTTTTTTCTTGCTTTTACAACAGATCAATAAGTCATCTACATATAACAAAAGATATAAAACATCATCTCCTTTTCCATAGGTATACAAGCAATTATCAGCATTGCTTCTTTTAAATTTTAATTTCGCTAAGTATTCATCAAAGCATTCGTACCATTTTCTTGGACTTTCTCGTAGTCCATACAGCGCTTTAAACAATTTACAAACTTTGTTTGTTCCATCATTGTAACCTTTTGGTTGATTGACGTATACCTCTGAGCTTACTTTACCATTTAAGAATGCTGTTACAACGTCCATCTGTTCTATAATTAATCCGAATTGACAACAATAAGAAAGCAAAATTTTTAATGTTTGCGTTTTTGCTACTGGAGCGTATATGTCATCAATACCATTCGTTTGTTGAAAACCTCTTACTACTAACCTAGCTTTAAATATATCATCAGCCTTTTTTGTGTAAACCCATTTTACGTCTAGTACTTCTTTTCCTTTTTGTTTCTCAACTAATTTCCATGTTTCATTTTCATACAAGCTATTCATTTCTTTATCCATAGCATTTTTCCAACTATCGCATTCATCGCTATTCATCGCCTCCTCAAATGTACAAGGTGTATCTACTCTACAATAATATACGGATACTCTATTAGTACTATTTTCCGGATATCTTATCGGACTCTTTTTCACACGTGTTGATCGACGTGGAGTATTTGGTTTCAAACTATTTTTATCGATATTCTTTACATTTGTTTGATCTTTTTCGGTTACATTTTCATTTTCATCTGCGCTATCAAATACATCATCATCGATTTCGCTTTCGAACTCTTGTTCGCTTCTCTTACTCGACTCGAGAGTCGGAGTACGGGAAGAAATATTTTCGTCGTCATAATCAAGACCAATACATTTTTGATATGATTCTACAACATCAACATGTCTATGAACTGTTACTCTACCGTTCAACAAAACTCTATAACCTACTTCACTGTAACCTAGTAAAATTCCCATTTCAGCTTTTTTATCCCATTTGGATGATCTTTTTTGCTCTGGTTTTCTAACAAAGACTTTACTACCGTATAACTTTAGATTTTCAACATTTGGTCTTTTTCTGAAAAATATCTCATATGGAGTTTTCTTTTCAATCGTGTTGGCTAAAGTACGATTTTTCAAATATGTTGCAGCACTAATTATTTCTGGCCAATATTTTTTATCTACTTGTGCCTCATCTAATAAACAACGTGCCATATCCATTATTGTTCTATTAAATCTTTCAGCAGTACCATTTAACTCATGTACGTACGCTGGACAATTGTTTATATAAATACCCTTTTCTTTCGCAAATTTATAAAATCGATTATTTAGGTATTCTGTACCATTATCGCATCGTATTGTTTTTACTCTTTTTCCTGTTAAGTTTTCTACTTCATTTACATACTTTATCATACAATCATATACTTCATCCTTTGTTTTAATGCAGTAAATTTTGGCTATTTTGCTGTAATCGTCGATAAATGAAACAAAATATTTTTCACCGTTTGGACCCGGGGTCTTGAAGCTACCATAAACATCAGTGTGTATAACCTCGAAGATATATATCGCTCTTGTTCTGTTATTTTTAAACGGTAAATTATGCATTTTATTCTCTATGCAAATTTTGCATTTTAATATTTCCGATTCAAACTCAGTTGGAATACCCGTCACCAATTGTTTTCTACTTAAAAAATTTAAATAGCCAAAATTCACATGCCCTAGCATTCTATGCCACTTTTCTTTTTTACTCATTTTACCATTAATATACTGAGCATTGTTTACAATTTTTTGTTCAATTTCCAATCTACTCGTAATTTTATATGTACGATTTTCTTTATACGCTACTGCTATTAATCTCCCACGTAGAAAAAGTTTATCCAGTCTTTATATAGTTTGTATATAGGAGCCTGTATACAGACTTTGTACAAAAATGATTGTATACAGCCTGTAAACAGCCTATATACAATTTTCGCAAAAATTTGTTCTGAGCCATTCTGAATATAGATTGTATACAGTCTGTATAAATCACACAGTTTTCACAATTCGAAAATTTACGTACGTACATAAACGTAAATAATTTTATTATCATGTTCATAAGTACATTACGTATAAATAGGTACAGATATTTTTATTCGCATAAATATCAATACAGTATAGCACTAATCTAACGAATATTACTTTTTTTCGAAATTATTTGGAGAAGAACATATATAATTTTTCATTCGACATAGTTTTCCTTCAATTTGTTCTACAGGCACAACATATATACAGTAAGTATCACGAATCGGAATGATAAATTGTGATAAATCTATATTTACATTATTATTAACTATACAATTAGTTTTATTTGCATGAATGACCATTTGTTGAACAATAGCAAATAGTTTGCAATCTATCGATACGAAATATAATATTGTACCAAATAAAGTCTTATTCCAATAAATATAAAAGTTATTTCTAACTTTTTGACGATTATACAACTTTGACGTAAATATAGTTTTCCCAATTTTGATACGGGCATACGTAACAACATTTTCTATGTCTACTTGGAATGATAAACATACATTCGATATAGCTTCTAATTCGTTGGCTGAAAATTTATTCCCCTTATATTTTCCAAGAGTTCGGGGTAAATCGTCATTGCCATTGTTATTTTTTATTTTCAATTTATGTTTTAAAACAGAATGCACATTGAATATAAACATTGTATTTGCTATCTCCATATCAATTTTATTTGAACCGTGGATGTTTCTTTTTACGCAACCGTTTCCATCTTCAAATGGAAATGCTGACCATGCCCAAAGCGGTCCCCACAAACGTACATTTTGAGATACATGTATTAGTTGATGCGCATTAAAAGAACACTTTTTCAAACCATACAATTTTTCTAAATTAATGACAAACAACTCATAAAGAGATTCTGCTAAATCAATTTCGTTGATGTGAATTTTATTTTTGAGCAGAATAGTGGTCGCATATACAAGCAGTAAATAATGCTCATAGTACTTTTTGGGCAATTTATTTTCTAAAATAACTGGAAAGTGATGCAAAAGAGCTTCTCTAAGCTCTGAAGCTTTCCAGTAATGAATGTATTTCAAGGATCTTGGCGTGCGAGTTACTGCATCAGGAGGACAGATTTTTTGAAGCTCAGAATTAATTTGATCTTTAACAGGTTTTTGAATATAAAATGGATGTGAATGATTTTTCGAATCGAACCATAAACTCGTCAACATCCGAAAAACGCCAAGGAGTATCGCGTGCATGTAATCTGGAACGAAAGACGTAGCTACATCGAACGCAGGCAAGAGACTAGTAACAGACGGTCCTTTTACGCCGTTTACCTGGACTACGTCGTTATTTACTGCTTGCAATGCTTGCGTGAGCATTCGCTCATGTGTTCTCAGTAAAGGATAATAATTAGTAAAGGGATACACTCTATTAAACCCTCTTCCAGTTTGGCAAATTTCTCCAGGGTGCTCGCAAAACGTACACCCGCATTCGCCGTTACAACGAGTGATATTTTGAACGTCTGCTCTGGCAGGAGCATCTAGAGTGGCAATAGGAGCAATTACAATGCTGTTTCGCATTGAATTGTTCGTTTTGTCAAACCAATTAAAACCATTTGTAAATAAATCATTCATCAAGTCTACAAAAGGTTTTAAAAACGAAGTCATGCATGGCTTTTTAAGTCTAGAATAGTAAACGCCACATACAAACTGGAAATTACGGCGATTTTCCGGTGGAATGTTTAAAATTTGGACTTGCACAAGCCACACCTGACCATTAGAATTATTGGCTACAGGCAGTCCGTCTGTGTTCCACAATAGAATTATATCATAATCTCTTATGCGATACGTTTGCTCAATTGTTCGATATTTTTGAGAAGAAGTTATATCGGTAATAAAATTTATATCGTTATTTTTATGAATTTTGTGTTCGTCAATTAAAGATTTGAGATTTCGTGTCTCAAATGCATCTTTCAATAATGATTTTAGATTGTATTCAACGAAAGTGCCATTTATATTTTTACTTTGACAATTTGCACAGTTAGTAATTCTCGTCTGAGCTTTAAATTCTCCTAAATAATTGGAACATTCTTCGCAAATTCGATGTTTTTTTATGACTTGAAAATCAGAAGTAGTTATTTTATCAAAAATTTTATATAGAAAATATTTTGTTCTTGGAAGACACGATGTTTTTGGCAAAAACATAAAGAGAAGTTGTAATAGATCGCTCAAACCTTTTTTAGTCAATGCATTCTGTACGAAAAAATCTAATATCAAAAATATAGCTTGTCCCAGAGACATGTCGGCGTTCTCATAAATTTTTTGTTGCATCCAATCATCTTCTTCATGGCCGTGTAAAAATTCCTCGTCAGAGTCATCCAAACAATTTTGATAATCGTCGTAAGAGCCTGCCGTATCCGCAAAAGAAGATTCAGAGCATTGATCGCTTAAACTCTCCTCATTATCCATCGCATCTGCTGCAGACAACTCCTAATGATTACGAAGTATAGGTTATAAGATATTTGTTCACGTATGTTATAAATCTCTAGTTTCTTATTTTTGTAGTTTTCGCAGCAATTATAAAATCCTATAGAACAGATCATAGAGTCAAATATTATATAGGTATGCGTCAATTTGATTAAGTGCCAACGTTCGGTCCGCGATTTCCGTGTTTACGTATGCAATCTGTTATCGACAGACATAATAGAGAGCGTTGTTCAATATATGTAAGAATTACCCCACAATCCTGTTTCATTTCAGCATCATCCGAATCACTCAAGTAAATCGACTGTTCTTCAGTAAGGCTTCGCTGCGAGTCTCTGAATTGTTTTCTTCTACGGCGAAGCGTTGCAATGGAGACGTCGACATGCTTTCGAATTTCAAAAAATCCGTTGGTCATAGAAATCGAAATCCCCAATGCTTTATGTAGAAAAATTTAATCTATGTACCTCACAATCCAAACGTCTCCGATAGTGCGACATTATTTTAAAATACAACGAATAATTATTCTAACTCGGTTTGCGATGTTGACATTCCATACGAGTTCGAAAGATTCAGATTCTTAGCCTTAAAAATAGCCAACGTTAAGCGTTGCTATGGTAGTCACTTTTTTATTATCAGAGTGATTGTCACTCGCTCGTTGTTTTACGTTGTGTATAGACGTGCGACTTAAGTAACCTGAAAACGATCAAGATTCTTTTGGACAGAACGAGAATGGACGAGGAACAATTTCTAATTCGTTGCGAAGATGATTCTTTTTGCGTGATATACAAACATTCAATTTTGTTGGACGATTCAAGCAGTGTACTAAGAGAAGGTGATGAGATAACCTTCCTCTACCCGGAAGATTCGAAAAATGGCATACCATACAAAGGAATTGTACTTCAAAAGTCTAGTAAGTTTTAATGTATGATTTTTCGAAACTAGCGTTCAACGACTGAGTAGAATAACGTGCTATCTCGGCGGCTTTGAAAGCGCACTTACTCGGCGGCACGGCAGCTTCGAAAGCGCAGAGCAGGAAGTGCCGGGCGAGTAGCGAGTAGTGCCGTAGCAGCCAATAAGGCCGATTCAATTTTAATGATTTTTGGAGAACTGCTCGCGCGCAAACACTTATTGCGCCGGTACAGCATGTGGCGTGTGGCGCGGCGGCTCTGAAAGCGCGCTTACTCGGCGGCGCGGCAGCTCCGAAAGCGCGCTTACTCGGCGGCGCGGCACCTTCGTAAGCGCGCTCACTCGGCGAGCGCTTTATATACGCGATAAGTCGCCAGCGGTTTAAAAAACGCGCAATTTTGTTTAATACGGCAACTACAAAGAAGCATGTTCTATGCATAAATACCGTATCTATATACATTATTTTAAATTTTAAAGCAAAGTCTCGTCTGAGATGAGCACGTTATTCCAATCTGGCGTCATGTTGTGCTTTTAATAATTCGTTTTTATAACAATCGCTTTTTCACAGCTGATGAAGAGAAGCTTATTGATGCAATGCATGAGATGTTTGCCAAGTTTAAGAAAGCACCACCGAAAAGAAAAGCAACAAAACGGGGCACTAAAAACTCCAGTCGTTCAGCAGAGGTTAATTTTTCATCAAGCGACAGCGATGATGAGAACGAGTTCAGGTCCAAAAAAAGACGTCCAAAGATTATCGAAGTGAGTTATACATGAACCGCATTGCATTACGACGTAACCTAAAGTTTTTCTTTATACATTGTTCCATATTTTATCTTTTTTTTCAAAACTATTCAATAAAAATTCGTAATAAGCAAATAGTTTGTTTATAAGTTGATTTTTTCTAACCAACAGGAATCGAACAAAGAAAAAAGTATCAAAAAGCGTATAAAAAATATAATGGAAACTTCAATATTCAACGAGTTAGGAGTTCAAATGCAACCCCAAATTGTTCCGAAAAACACCTCGGAAACAGCAATGAGTCTTCCATCAACTTCAACAGAAACGCAACGCGGTGCAAGCGATCTTTGTTGGATAAGTGATCAGATCAATATTATACAGACCGAAGTTGACAGTTGCATGGCAAACGTTATGGCCACTCAGCAGGGTTTACAGTCGCTTAATTCAGTAAGTTATCAACACATATAAAGATAATAAACATAACTTTTGTAGAATTATAAGATTTAATTTTTAAATGACTATTTTTCAGAAACTCGAGTTTTTAAAAAGTATTGCTCCGCCTGTGACATTTCAAAAGGAATCGGTTGATAAAATTGACGTTCGTAAGCAAAGCAGACGATCAATAAATATGCCAGATGATTCACCAATGACTGCCATGCCGGTTGATCCACCAACTACATCAACTTTGTCAAATGAAAAAATATTGTCCCCTAAAATGAAAGTTCAAAATAAACAAATGAGACGATCAATAAACATGCTTGAAGATACGTCAAGCAATATATCGACTGCGAATGCAAGTTTCAATCTAGATCCCCCTTTAAGTGACAGTGAAGCATCACAGGAATTAAAACAAAATGTAAATTACTGCGGTATACAAATTTTCATTACTTATTAATACAGTTTTTTTTCAGGAACCTAGTTTTGAAATTGGTAATAAAAGTGAAAGCTTTATCGAAATTCTTTCGGATAATGATGAGTTTCATAAAAAAACATCACAAAAGGTAATATAGATATATACTTTTATACTATATCGTCGCCGAAGTGGATAAATTCTCGGCGGCCGGTTCAAAAAAGATCTCTTACTGAGTGCTGAAATTTTAGAAAATAAATCGCGTCTATGATAGAGATTACATAGAAAAATACGAGTTCGCACCGAAAGAGTTTTCTTGAACTGCCGCCAAGTTAAAGCCTGTTTGAATCGGCTGACGAGTTGGGTTCGTCTTAAAACAGTCGCCGAGAAGGAGCTTTCTTCTTTCACTCAGGCGTCGATATGCGATGCTACGATTTGCACATGACTCAACTATAACATCTCACGTAAATGAGTTTATTGATAATTACAGAAATCTCACAGCAAAAATATAAAATCATTAGCACTCGTTAATTACGAATATTCTGAGGGAGAAAGCGACTTAGAAGACAACTCGCAAAAATTTGACAGTACTCGCAAATTGACTACTTTTGGTGATCTGAAACAAGAACGTCAAAATAATGAAGTAAAATCAGAGAAGGAGTCAATATTCGATGATCTATTTAACTCTGAAAACAATTTGAATGCTGCAAATACGACGAAGAAAGAAAAAAAAACGAATCCACTTGTCAAGGCAGTTAAAAAAGACCAACATATGGATGAGGACGGCGTTTGGACGTTGAAATACACAAATGTCGCTCAAGAAAATAACGTAATATTTTAATTCTCTAATACATAATTTATGTTTTTCTTGGGTAATGGTTTACTTTTTTACAGCTGCGAGAACTTCTAAAAGGATCAAACATATTTATTAAATCTTCAGCTTTAAACAATGCAAAGAAAACTTGTGCTACGCAAACAAGTTTGGCTAGAAGTCTTCTAGAATGATTTTAGCAACGCATTGTCTACGTGTTCGCTGAGAGGCAAACCTGCTAATGGTTTAGCGACTACACAAAAGGAGGCGTGGTTACATCAAAGGAGTCGACAATATCTTATGTTAATATTTAGCATCCTTAGTAGAGAGTTGATGTTTTATTTCTGATTATAAAAAATAAGCTAAAAACATTAATTGATTATTTAGCGTATGTGCAGTTACATGGAAAACGAGAAAATTGAAAACCGTTGATGAGTCCGAATTGTAACCAGGAGTATGTCGCCAGACTGCTCGAAATAAAGAAAAGAGTGTTTCCGAAAAAAATGGGAAAGATATATGTTATAACATGGTTTTTATTTGTTATCTTTAATCAAATTGCATAATCTTGTTAAAGTCGAATAAAAATAAAGTTTCTCTTAACAATATTGATTAAATCTATATGCATGATAGATTTTTAAAGATTTTACAGGTTATCCAAAAGTGAAGAATTTCTTGCTGTGTAAAAACTGATATACAGGCTGTATAGAGTATGTATATATGACTGTCCCAAAATGATTTTTACAAAAAATTGTATATATCTATACAGGCTGCATACAATCATTTTTGTATAAAGTCTGTATACAGGCTCCTGATACAATCTTTATACAGACTGGATATATCTTTTCACGTGGCTTCTTTTCATCAATTATTTATATATAGTTCTTTAGAAATAATCTATTCGTATCTGTCAGTTTCGCGTAGCTAATTAAATTTGTGTTCATTTTTTTAGATATAACACATTTGTTCATTACTACTTTATTTTCTTTCCTCAAAGGCTCTAAAGTAAACTTACTACGATTACCCGATTTTAGTTGCCTTTATTCATACTATCTCCCTAAATAAATTTAACAGGTTTCATGTAACGTCAATAACAATTTCAAAATACTATCATTATTTATAATGTGGTCTGAACATCCACTATCTAGCAACCAATTTATTTCATTACCTATAGTCTTTTATTTCGCGCGCACGCTTTGCTATCCAGCGCTGACGTCGGACCACGGTGGACTCGTATCGCACTTGCTGCTGCTGACGGAAGTGGCCGCGCCTCTGCCGTAGTTAGCTTCTTTCTCCTCGCGGGCTCGATCACGTGTGCGGACTCGCCATTTCCACCGCTGTGCGGCGCTTGACCGCCATCTGTGCACTCTCTTGCGAGTTACCGGTTTTCCACATTGTAGCATCTTTCTTTGCTTGTTGCGAAACGTTTGATTTTCTTTCGGAATCTTACATTGCCGTGTTTTATCTCGGAAGGCTTATTTTATTTTTCAAGTATCAGCTGTCTGATCTTCTTCCTTAACGTATCAATTAAATCACCTATGTAGTGTACGATTCTGGCAACTGTTCAGATTAGTTTGATTTTTCTTTTCACTTATATTGCACCTGCGCCTTCAAATCATTCATGCTTTCTCAAAATACTAAAGAATTGCCGTGTCACTAATATTATTTAATCTTATTTTTTCACAGTCTGTTCCGCATACTATTGCGTGCTGTAGATTTGTTCAAATACATACTGTCTAGCTTCTTCATTATGCCAAACGCAGTAGTTCTCTTCACACACGAACTCTAATTGCTTATTCGAAATAGCACAATAAAATTGTAATCGCCTTCAAGTTATTTCATCCATGTTTCGCTTGCTCCTGTTGAGGCTTTTCTTTGTCTATTATTCATCGACATTTTTTAATTTTAGAAACATCGTATTCTTTCTTCCCATGTGTAATCTCTCCATACAAAACCGGTATAGCAAATCGTCTTCTTCCATTTCGTCTCCTGAAACTCGATTTTCTCCTTCTATTCAGAATTCTCTTCAATTTCTAGTTGATTCTCGAACGTTCCTTCGTGTTCAGAATCTTCCTCTTTATTTTTTCGTTTCCGGCGTCTCTCGGTTTCATCACGCTGCCACGTGTTTCACATGTACTTTTTAATACGCGTGCATCACATCTGATTTTACGATTTTTCCAAAATCTTACTAATCAATAGTCCTTTTGTTTAGCTATTTATTCACTTGTATTTTCTTCTTATATTATTGAAACACTTTTATTTTCACTTTGAAAAATTTCTTCACCACGTGGCTTTTAACCTCACTTTTCACTTAATATCTCTATACGACTCGAGAGTCAGTATAGAAGATATGGATGAAATATCAACCACCGGTCTGCTACCATGTTAGAAATGAGGTAAGGCAGAGAATTAATGTTTATAACAATGTGGATTATTGTTCTCTTCATGTACAGCTATGCGTACGCACACCCTTGTGTATTCGGCGCGGCTCGTTCCCAAGAGAGCGATGTGCGAGACTCGTTTTAGTCTCGAACCGCAAGTAGTCATGTGACTCACATTCCCTCACACACTCGTTAACGCGCTCACTCATTCTAGCACGAACTATACTATACATACATTAAATTACTATATTCTCAATAGATTTATGCACCTCATAAAAGGTAGCAGGCATAGAGGTTAGGCCTTGCGGACAAAATTCCACTCATAAAATCCGGAGTTCATTACAGTAAACGCAGTCTTATGACGATCGTCTGGATGTAGTGGAATTTTTGAATAGTGCGAAGCGAGATCGAGGACTGTAAAATATTGGATCCGCCGAGCTGATCAAAAATATTGGGGAGAGGAAAATTGTCGGTTACGGTTACTTCATTCAATTTTCGGTAATCTAAAACTATTCGATATCTCGGATTCCCATGACTATCGTCTTTTTTTCTTAGACACCATAGTGGGCTATTATTATCTGAATTCGAGGGGTGATATAAGTCCCCCATCCAGAAATTCTTTTATCTTCTCCTTGATGATGGACCTCGGTGCGCTCTGAGAGATAAAGTTTGACGTTGACAGGACGATTATCATGATTGGAATGCGAGGTTGGATTATGTGTGTAGTCGTAAGTTTTTCGCCAGGTAAATAAAATTGTTCCTACATATTAACAAGTTGTTCGATGGCTTCTCGTTCTCTTGATTTGAGATGATCGAGACGTCAGTAATGCTCGACCTTCTCATAGCGGGGGACTTCGAAGCTGCAGAGTTCTATGTGCATTAATCATGATGGTACGCGATCTCCTGTATCTTCGTCGATTGCATGGATATTACACAAAGCCCATGCCGACTTCGTATTCTTGCTTTCCATAGGGATCATGATAGTCATTTAATAATTCCTCGATTTTCGCACTCTCATGTAAATATTGGTCTTTTTCTTGCGAATCATCCTTTTCGATCGATACGAAAGAATTTTGATTTTGATTTGCCTTTCTTTCAGTCGTAATGATATTTTCTAAAGCTTCACTCATTGCATTGAACTTAAACACATTGGGATTTTCACTGTTTTTTATTGAATGGTGTAATTCACTCGTCCGAGCCTTCGCAAAAATATCCATAAAATCTTCGTAGTTATTATTTAATGGCGACATTTTTTTCATTTTCTTACTCATTTTTATAGATTTTGGAATTGTACTTTTACTAATTGCACCCCTTTTACGAATATTTATTTTTGGAACTTTATCGTCATTATTTATTCCTTTGATTATATCGTCACCATTATTTTCAGAATTCAGTAATTTGGACTCGAAATCGTAATGTAGTCTTTGCACTCTTCTCATCTGGTGGACGTCCTGTTGGGCTTAGTTTCGTGCAGACTTTCCTTGCCTATAGTGGGCCTAAATATTTCCTCTTTTCCTATTTTAGCGTTAAAATCCCCCACTACTATTTTGGTGTCGTAATTCTCCACGACAGCAGGATTTTTGTAATGTGTGCTAAGAGAGATAGATTATAGACATAGTTAGGTATGAAGAGAAAGTGAAATAAGAAATATTGTTGAGTGTTCGTTGTTGTGGTGCTTGCGTAGTATTTCTAGATGAATGCGTTCGATCGCCAGTGTGGGCTCATCACACCCACGCCTGGGCCTATCGGCTGTCCGCGGCTGCTCATTCGATTTATTCAGGGGCCGTTCCTCTATCCGCAACCTGAGGACACGCTGTGTACTTAGTGGTGATAGGCACCCACCCGTCCGCTCTGGACGCACAGTTGCAAGGGCTAAGTAGGGGCGTTAAAAGTGTTCCGGACGTAATGAGGGGTTGTCGGGGAAGAAAGCGAGTGTGGCGCATTTATAATTATTAATTTATATTTTTTAGTTTTGCGTTAGTTTAGCGAACGTTTCTCAGCCATTCGACCCTATGAGCGCGAATTGGGGGACGATTCGTGGCGTTAGGCCAACACGGTTAGGAGTAATTTTTAATTGCTCCTAGACTGCTTAGATCTCAAATTGGGAGTTTCTCCACGGATTGCGAAGATCAACCACAGTGCGGAGCAGTCGACGGGCTGTTCTGTGACTGCCAGGCCAGTGGTCGAGTGGTGGGAGGCGTTCGCACGGGAAAAGTATCCGTGTTTATATATAGATATAGAGGAGCGCTCGTACTGCTTCGAGTCCCTTCGGTGGTCTTTGGGAAAGCCCTTTGTTTTAGCGGGCCCGAGTTTTCGGCGGCGACTAATGCGCGTTACGTCAGTTGGCAGCGGCGACTCGGCAGAGCAAGAGGTCGTGCAAGGACCTTCTTTTGTTAGACCTCATTAATAAATTTTGATTCAAGATCGACAATAGTTTTTATAGTTTATTTAAACCCTTGACATTAGTCTTGTCCTATACAAAAAGAAAAATCGAAGTAAAAAAAATAAATGACGTATTTAAGGACCTAACTTTTAATGATACTAAAGAGTATTTTGTGCAAGATGTGAAGGATAATAATAAATACTACAAAGCATAAATTATCTTTATGGAAGGTAAGAAAACCATATCATTTCATAGTATAGTATTATAGGTGAATTGTTGGTAAAAATATGACAGACAAGTAATGGTGTGTGTATATTTATATTGTATAATTATATTTACAATCATTTATTTGTTTGCCGTTGTTAAACCTACGACAGATTCTTTTCTCGAGGTTATCTGTCATAAAACTTTATCCTCCTGTTATTGTGATCAAAGTTTTAT
This sequence comes from Pteromalus puparum, assembly GCA_012977825.3. Lineage (NCBI taxonomy): Eukaryota > Metazoa > Arthropoda > Insecta > Hymenoptera > Pteromalidae > Pteromalus > Pteromalus puparum. Next base: position 59,829,213 of record CM053170.1, read on the forward strand.
TGTAAAAATATTAAATATTATATATTTGTTTTCCATCTTATATTTGTCTAAAATATTTTTACGACAAATAAAATTTTGTAACATACAGTTCTAAGTTTTTAAAGACATTTATTTAGAATCCGAGAGAAAACTAGATGAAGCAGTAAAAACACGCAGACAAAGAGTGAAATCGTCGAAAGTAATGACACTGCCAGTGAAAGTGAACATCCAAAGAAAGTTTTAAAAACAAAAAGTTCATTGCTTCCGCTGAAAAAGCCAAAGAACTTACAGGTATTATGAACAGTACTTAATATTATACTAGCCAGTGTACCTCGCTCGCTAACGCTCGCTCGGTTAGAGTTACTTATTAATTTTCTTATTAAAGGAAGTATTTGAATAAGGATGCTAAAATTTTATTGTTATGATGATTCTAACAATTTAATTTAGTTTTTTATTTATTTCATTAATTTAAACCATCAAACAGTATATGAGTACGGTATATGAGGTAAATTAAAAGTTTTTTTTAATTTAAAAGACGATCGAAACTTGATAGGATAATTGCATGTATGTATTTTTATAATTTACATTGGAATACTCGCACTCACTTACGCAATAGCACACGCACTCACATATACTTACTATATATATATATATATATATATATATATATATAGTGGGCTATCGCCCCTGCTCGGTTCGCTCGCCACCCCCCCAGTTTTAGGTTTTGTGATTTTTATTTTCAACTGTTATTGTTCGTATCTGATGATTAAGTTCTAGTTGGGAGACAATGCTGATTGTATTATATAAAATTAGTAAGTCATCAAAAGTCAAGAAGTTTATTTTGTTCGAAATAGAGAAAATCGAAAGAAAAAGTAAAAGTACTGATTAACGCCGAACTCTATGCTTATGGCATTAAATATATAGTGTTTTTTTTCATTTTTTTGGAATTGTTTTTGAAATTAATTTTGATTCTTCCACTTTCATTATATGTTACAATTATACATAAATTGGTCGCACTACTTTTTCTTATAATCATTGCTGGTTGTTGAAATGACTGTGGCCTCTAATATTGTTGATGATCGATCTTTTCGTTTTACGTAGCATAATGAGGAAACAAATATTTTTTCATTTTATTAATGTTTTTAATTTTATTTTCATTTCATTTTTTAAGTTCTAAACTCAATTATTAAAAATAAAGTTTTGTTTCCTACTAGGGAAGCTTTGGCATTTTACAGACCAAGTAAGTAAAGAAATAAGGCACAAATCATATAAAAATTGGCTGGACGTATTTTTGTTATCTCAATTCTTATTTTATACGAATTTATCGATCTCTGCAAGTTAAATATATTCTTAAATCTTTACTTGTAACTGCTCATTAGCTTTATTTAATTATTTTTTTGTCAACTTTTGAAAACTTAAGTTTAAATCTTGCACCTAAGTACATGAGTTAAATTTTTACTCAATAATATTTAAGGCCTCGAACAAATCGCTATATTATTAATATATATATATTAATATAGCGATATATAGGCGTGTAGCATATTTTGATAGTTAATATTTTGAGTTTTTCGTTATTTTGAATTATTTCACAGATATATATTTATCAATATGTTAGAGTAATATTTGTTGTCAGGATCAATTTATTAAAATGTGTGCATGTGGTAAACTCTGTTTTGAAATCAATTGAATAAACATAAGCTAATATTTTTCCAAAAGATTTTTTTCGTTATATCATTTATTATGATTGTAATTTTGTGTGAAATAGTCTAACGTGATATAGGATCTATCATTTAGATTTGTGTTACTGAAATTGTTTTAAATTAATTTCAATTCTTCCATTTTGGATTGCATGTTACTGTTATAAATAAATCTGGTCTGGCCACATTTTCATAATAGCATTGCATTTGATAGTGTTTGGTTGATATACCTAGACCACATTATGTTGCTGTAATATGAAAAGATTCCGACTTTTTCTTTTTTTCAAAATTATTAGAAATATTTGAAGCATTATTAACTCATGCTTAATAACCCTGATAACATTTAATTCTTAATGTGTTTTGATTATTTCTCAAATAATTCAAGCGATTGTTTTCTATCATTAATAAGCATGTATAAAAAATTGTTGAGTTAATTCCCTGCATATAATAAAGGCTAATAATTATTTCGTTTTGCCGTGGCAGTCTATATGAATAATATTGCATGAGAGAAGATTTTTTTTCTTTTTACTGATAATTTTGAGAATAATGAGGTATCCATCCTAAATCAGCTGACGGGAACAACAATGGGAAACATTGATAAAAATTGCGATAATTTATTTAAATATGTATCTGTGAATGATTTTTCTGGTAAGTCTTTAGGATGAAAAGTGATATATATACAAAAGCAAAAGACAATGCTAAGTATAAACAATCAAAGTGCACAATACAAAGCAAAAGTCAATGCTAAGTATACCACATAAAGTGTTAACAAAACAAAGCAAATAAAAACTTATAAGAAATATTTACTTCAAACTAAGTCAAACTTTAAGTCAACTTTAACAAAAAATATAAAAAAACGCTCCTGTCTATTTACTCTCATAGTGGTGTGAAAAATAGAAAAAAATTTAAGTTATATCTTTATATAGTTTATCTCTACTGTTATATATAATTTTGATACTGAATGTGGCTATGAGCTTGTTATGAGGGCTTGAAAAGTTTATACAAAGGATGTAGGAATCTTCCCGAGGCTAAAGACATTATTTATGCCAAAAAGTATTGTATTGTCAGTCGTTCGTTTGTAGAGTCGGAGGAAAGTAACCTTTATACATGATCTTAATTAGTCTACTAATATAGCCTAATATATTTTAGAAAAATCGAAATTATAATTATCGCGTCGGAAAGTGCACGACTAAAAGTCGTTAAGATGATTCAAAAATGTGTCATAAATTGATCAGATATTCTCTCCGGGTCTATTACAATTGTCGTTAGTAAATTTTTTTTGGCTTAATAAAAAAACTCTTAAATAAAAAAATTGCTACTAACAATCTAATAAATTTTTAGGAAAGCTGCTAATGGAGGTGGGGGCGGGGGCTGTGCGGGGAGCTGGGGGGCTTGTCACATTATCCCAATATCACGAGAAATGAAAGAAATTTGCCCTTTGTGCGGGGGGGGCGTGCGGGGGCCGCTGGGGAGTGGGGGAGTATCTCCAAACAACTATTACTAATATAGGTAGCTATATTTACTTAGTTAAAGTATTTGTTTTTGTGTGTGTACAGTAGTGCGTTCGTTCTTTGGGTGTTTGATGTTTATGTGTGTGATGTTTGATTGTCGTGCGCGTCTAAATTAGCATTATATCATATAATACTAGTGGGGCCTTTCGCCCCCCTGCTACGCTTCGCTCGCCAACCCCCAGTTTAGTTCTTGCTTTGATTTTATTTTTCAAACTTTATTTCGTTATCTGAGACTTAAGTTCTATGGCCAAAACAATCTTACTTATATTATATAAATTTGATAGAATATAACAAGGTCAAATTTAATGTTTGTCGATAATTAGAAAAATCGAAAGAAAAAAAGTAGAAAGTACTGAATTAGACGCGAACTTCTACTGCTTATGCTATTAAAATATATAGTTTTTTTTCATTTCGTTTGGAAATTGTTTTTGAAATTAATTTTGATTCTTCCACTTCAATATATGTTACAATTATACATAAATCTGGTCCACTACTTTTCTATAATACCCATTGCTGCGATTGTTGAAGACCTGGGCCTCTTAATATATGTTGGATGATCGATCTTTTCGTTCTTTAAGTAGCATAATGACGGAAACAAATATGTTTTCATTTTTATTATGTTTTGGTTTCGTAAAAACTCAATTATTACACAAATTATTAAATTTGTTTCCTACTACCACTTAGGACTCCATTTTTACACGACAAGTTAAGTAAAGTAATAAGCCACAAATCATATAAAAAGTTTCGACCCAGAACGATCTTTCTCTTGTTATCATCAATTCTTATTTCTATACGAATTTATCAGATCCTCGCAAGTAACAATATACTTCGTTAAATCTTACTTTTAACTGCTTCCTTAAGCTTTATTTTATTTATTTATTGTCAACTTTTTTCGGAAAAACTTAAGTTTAAATCTCTGCACCTAAGTACATGAGTTACAATTTTTCCTCTAATATTTAAGGGCCCTCGAACAAATTCGCCATATATATAATGAATCGATTGGCCATACGGATACCATTTATTTGTTGAGGACTCTATATATAATTCACATTATGATCTTATAACATTTTAATCATGCTAAGTATAACACGCAAAAGTGATTATATATACAAAGCAAAAGACAACTGCTCAGTATAAAACACATCAAAGTGTCACTCAACAAGCACAAATCATCTAAGTATACCACAATCAAAGTCGTTAAACACTACAAAAGCTCCAAACAAAGAAACCTCTATGTAAGAATTATTTACTTACAAACTAAGTCACACTTTTAAGTCAAACCTATTAACACAAAAATAAAAAAAACCTCCTGTCATATTTACCTCATAGGTGGGGTGAAAAATAGAAAAAATAATTTAAGTTATATCCTGCTTAGATAGTTGTTATCTCTATGTTATTATCATATTTTGGGGCAATCTGACTGTGTAGTGAGCTATAGCTTGTTATGAGGGGCTTGAGAAAAGATACTATACAAAGGATGTAGGAATCTTCCGAGGCTAAAGACATTATCATGCCAAAAAGTATTATTGCTCGAGTCATGTCGTTGGCTAGGAGTGCGAGGAAAGTACCTTTATACATCAAATCTTAAATATAGTCTACTAAATAGCCTAATATATTTTTAGCAAAATGACGAATACATTATACGCGTCAGCGAAGTACACATAAAAAATGTCCGTTAAAGATTCATCAAAAGTGTGTCATAAATATTGATCCATTCTATCCGACGTATTTAACTACGATTGTGTTAGCTAAATTTATTGCTAATAAAAACTTTAATAAAAAAATTTGATACTAACAAATTAAAAGATTTTAGGAAAAGCTCTTAATAGGAGGTGGGGGGGGGGGCTGCGGGGGGGGGTCTGTGCGGGAGCTGCGGGGGTAGTGCGCTGGGGGCTGGCGGGGGGGCTTTTACATTATCCAAATCACAAGAAAATCAAATTTTGCCTTATTTTGCGGGGGGGGGCAGGCGGCGGGGGGGGGGGTGCGGGGGGCTGGGGGCGGGTCGGATGGGGGGGTCGTGGGGTGGGGGGGAGTATCTCCAAAAACATATATAATATAGAGTAGATAATATATTATAATATCTCTCCTTGG
>CM053170.1:59845457-59898778 GCA_012977825.3 Pteromalus puparum
TCGAGAAGTTTTTGAAATCTTTCGTTTAATTCATCCTGACATGCGCGACTCTGATCTTTATTACTTTTGCTAATTGCTTTCTGTTCTGTTTTCCTAATTCGTAAATGCGCGTGGGTTCTGTGTATCTGCACGTCTAATTTCCTTATTTCGTCAAGTAATCTTTCGCGTTCAATAAACAATTTTTTTAGAGAAACCTTCCAGTAGGCACGTTTGTTACTTGAGAAAGTCCCCCTTTCAAATTCTTATTCGAATTCATTTAAAGTTCTAATTTATTCTTTTAATCCTTCTAGCATGACTTATTTATTTAAAGTTCTAAATTGACTAAATGTAATTCGCCCTTAAATTAATTCAAAAACTAAATAATGCAAGATTGAAGCATGAAATGTCTAACACTAAGTTTACTATCCTAATGTAACTTGAAAACCGTAAATGAATTCAATCGTTATCGTGTATGATAATGATTATCCGAACTAGCCCTTAAAATGTAATTTATTCAAAGTGATAAAAATAATAAAGGATTAAATGATATTAGATAAAACTCTGATGGAAGATTGTTAGGTGCAATCTAAAAAAAAAGGTATGTTATTTGTTAAGGTGAAATTACTTATTCAGAATAACAAGTTTGGCTTATTACTGTATAAATAAATACAAAGCTCTAATCAAGCAACCTAATTGCAAGTATAAATGAAGTTAAGTAAAAGACTAAGATACGATTTATTCTTAAAAACAAATTGACTTTGGTTATCTACTAAAAGGAAGTTAGGCAATATAGGTGTAAATTTAAATTGTAGTAAAAATTATTGAACGTAAAATTTCTCATTTTCGAAAATGATTATTATAGTTTGAATCTAATATTAAAGTTTATTGAGCATGGATGATGCTCCCTTATGGCGGCTAATTGTAAGGATTTATTATAATGTACCTTGATAATAGTTTAAGACTATGCTCGTTGTTGCTGAATCTAAGTCCACTGCTGTCCCCTCGAAAATTCACAAAGTTTTCTCAACTAATTGCAAAGTGACTCGAAGTGCACGGTGGCTCTGTATCTTCACGACTGGGGCGAGCGCTGTGCGTGCTCCCCTTTTTATTCTCTCACTGCATGCGCAAAAGTGCAACCTTGCAGACCTGAGTCCCGTGTCTCCCCACTCTTTTCCCAACTCACGTCACCACATTCGTCAGCCTTTGCGCGAATCCTATCGTCACGTGTTTTAGCAACTGAACATTATTCGCGTGTTATCGCACTGTTGCCAACTCCTCGGCCGAACTATGACGCGATTTCTCGATACGACGTGTAGCTACTCTACACTCGCAAGATTTACAAATTTTAGAACTTAGGGTCAATAAAACCATTAAACCAGTGAACAAGCGCCAATAACATGAATGAGAATAAACAAGACGAAACTTCCAATTTCCAAGCAGAATGAATGAAGAGTTCGATAAGATTTTAACTTCGCTTCGAACGAATTGAACAAAAATAAAACCGCATAAAAAAATTTGTTTTAAAGCTGATCGTCTTAAAAAAAAAAGGAAACTCGGAACGTAATCGAAAACGTTTCAAAAGGAAAGTTCCGCAAGTAGGCGAAAAACTAAAATCGCATGGAGAATATCGTTTACCAAAACAACTTCGACGTACAAGACTTTGCAAAATTGCGTGATGAATGCACCAAGCAAAGTGAGATATAAAAACAGGTACTGACCGCGAATAATGAGAGAGTTTTGCTAGAAACAGGACGCCATAGGAATCCGTGCTAATAGGCAGCGTACCGAATGGGTGGACGTGAGTTGGGAAAAGGTGGGGAGTACCACGGGACACCAGGTCTGAAGATTGCAGCTTGTGGCATGCGCAAAATGCAATTGCGCAAGGTCAGTGGAGCAATAAAAGACAGAAAAAAAAAGGGGACAAAAGAGAGATACAGCGCCGCCCGCTAGTCCGTGCCAATACAGAGGGACACCGTGCTATCGAGTCAACTTTCAATCAGTTCGAACACAAACTTTGTGACATTTCGAGAGGACAGCAGTGACTTAGATTCAGCATACAGCACCAGTATAGTCGCTAGACGATCGCAATGGTACTACACGTTGGAACCGTGGTATAATGTCTTACAGTTAGAAAGCCAATATGAGGAAGCAGCAGTACATCATGCCTCAATGAAACTAATAATAGATATCAAACTATAATACAAACATGTCGAATATGGCAGAAATTTACGTTCAAATTGAATATTATACTAAGTCAGCAATTAGATTGTGACACCAAGATAGAGTTGCCTAACTTCCTTTAGTAGTATAGATCTAAAGCAGATTGTGTTTGTAAGATATAAATCGATCTTAGTCTTTGACTTAACAGTCATTTGCTGGAGATACTTGCAAGTAGCGTTGCTTGATTAGACGAGCTTGGTGAATTATTTAGATATCGCCTAGTATACGTAAGCCTATGAGGCTTAGTACTAATGTTCTGCAATAAGGAATTCAGCCATTAACAAAGCACCACCATGAAGCCTTTTTTTCGTGATAGATTTTGACACCGTTAACGACGATATTCTCGTTCTCTATTTCTTAGTATGTTTATCTAAAATGAAGCGAATTTTCAAGCTTATTATTTATCAAAAACATCTTTTTTATTGGCGTTGAATAATAATTACATGTTTTGGATACGAGTAAAGTTTCGGAGAGTCATCGATGTCTACAATCGGATAACGTAGAAATGGCTCGGTATTACGGGTTTTAGGCAGTTTACTAATAATAGAGAAGTTAAATCTAGTGTCTCGATAGAAACTCCAAAATTCATCATGCTTCTACTATATTCTTGCATTATGAGTTGTTCGAATTATTTTAAGGAGACTGATTAGATTTGGATCAATTTAGAGAATCTTTTAATGATAAAGAAGTCCTATGTCGTATTGAAGGATTAAGAAGAAGTTCAATTCATATACGAAACTTTTATAATGAAATTGCGAATTAAGATATTTTGAAGAGGTGAGGACTTGTCCCAAGTTAGACTAACAGGCGGTCGGCCTACTGGGATTTGAAGGTTTCAATCTAAAAATGAATGTTTGTAATTGAAGCAGTGAATAGATTGACTTGACCGAAATAAGGAAATTAGCCAACGGTGCAGAAGTAGGCACTAGAACCCACGCGCATTTACGAATGAGGAAAAAGACAGAAAGCAATATATAGCATCTAGTAGATTAAAGATCAGAGAGTCGCGCAGTCAGTATGAATTAAAACGAAATGTTATTTCAAAAACTTCTGCGCATTCGGCAGCTCGTACGGAATAGATTCCCGAGCAACTACTGAACGTGTGCAAGTGTAGACTATTGATGATATGAAGGAGTGGAGGATTTTCACTTGTTAGCTCTAATAATGCTAATAGACTAAGAGCTATAGGGTTATCCGCATGAATGGTAAGACAGTCACAGGACATGAATCGGCGAGAGACATACCATCTATCTAGTTAACAGTAAGGTCCAACATCGAATCCGGGTGTAATTGACACGGCGGTATTAGATCCAATTAGACCAGAAAAGAATTTCGATAATTTTTTGTTTGGTGCTGAAATTTGTGAATAAACTACACCACTAGAACAGATAAATATAAATAAGCATGCGCAACTATCAATATACACCATAGGGTATAGTTCATATTTCGTCTTAGCGTAACATATCAATAATTAAACATAGACAGAAAGTATATCACATGTACTTTTCATGAGGAACTCGCAGCACATAGTTAGATACAGTCACTGGGAGTACCATAGAGAGTAGTATAAAGATCAAACTTTAAACACCGGACCCGACGGCATAATGCACAATTCGCTGAACATAACGATAGAGCCTTTTGCGGAATCGAGATCCGCTAACCCGCGAACTTAACCGAGGAGGAGGCTTACATTGCGGCGCTGGGCGCTTGCGATCGTAAGTAAATACTATAACCACCAAATTCTTAAAGCTCTAGAGGAAAACTAAGAGGATAGGAACGGAAGGAGAGACGGAAGGATGATATCAATTCAAGTGACTCAGAGAAACCTCATATTGCTCGACCACTGAACTGAACGAGAAGACAGGGAAGTGGAGCACGGATACGCGATGATAGAACCTCGCGGGACCTAGTTTGTTGCACGATTTGTAATGGAACTTACTTGGCAGCCACGGCGAAATGGAAGGTACAATGATGCAACGGAATACTAAGACATATGACCAGCGGCAGTGGAGGGTGCGCGGATCAGGTAGGACGCCGGGGAGAAATACACAGGGTCGGCGGCTGCTGCTCTAGTAACCACTAATGGCGAACAGTTTCGCTCTTATGAACACATTTAGTGGAATTCCTACTTTGATGGAAAACACACGCATTTAGCGATTACATACATGACTTAGAAATGCCAATCAGATTAAGTAGCCAGCGCAGAGACCACAGTTCATCAGAAATGTGGCTACAGCGAATAAACTGGACCGGCGAACAAAGAAGTTTAAATAAAGACCATAAACACCGTTGAAGAGCTGATGCCATCATCTAAAACAGAGGTTTGGTCCTGGAAGAAATTTCAGTTACTATAATAACACGAATCGAATGTGGAAAATGAGAGAAGGGGGACACTGTTGAGATGTTTTACGATGCAAATCAACGTTTTGCTCAGCGCAGTGGGGCAGGCCAAGCTTTGGAAGAAGAAGAGGAGGGAGTATCAACGATAACATTGCGGACCTAACGAACACTTGCAGTAGACAGTTTTTATAAAGGTTACACACATCCTAGCCGAGAAGGTGGATTACTTAAAACCACGAAGCCTGGAAGCAAGCATAAACGAGAAGCCAGTGAGATTAGAAAGCCGAATGGAGGCAAAAATTAACCAGATACCAGACGTCTAGAGCTCACGAAGATGCAATGATTATGGGTAATCAAACAGAAATTTTGACAGGAGAAAATGAATTTCAGGAATTATGAAGGATCCTAGACACAGAAAATTAGTAGGATAGCGAATAAATATGACATAACAGATAAGACACCATACGTAGAATGTTAATGGCTACGAACGAAATGAAACTGCAGAGATTTCCAGAGACAATAATTCGCGGTGGCGGATATAACCAGACATATGACAGGGAAATTATCCGAGAAATAATTAGGTGATATAATAATGTAAGATATAATGAGGATATATGCAGATTCAATGATAGCAGAAGATTACCGAATTCTTCAAACTGGAATAATCAAGATAGATAAGGGAAACCACAAAAGAAGACTGTTTGATCATGAAACTGGTGATATGAGAATTACAACAATCGAAGGCCAGACAGAAGAAAGAAAGATTCAAGGCAACTACAGGTAAATTGGAAGAAACAGCAATCCAAGAATTACAAAAGTGAAGCTCAAGGAATAATTTAAACTACGCAGGGGGCTCGTCACGAACCCCAGGATGGCGGGCCAAGAAGTCATATCGAAATGCCAGAATCAACATCGAAGGCAATATCTACAACAGGAATCCACGACCAATATCAAAATCAGAAACAAGTGAGGAATGTCGACCAGAGAATTACCAAGAGATCAAGTACAGAACTTCCAGCAAAAAGGGAGAGAGACAGAGAACCCAAATCAGACATTCGAAGCAACAGCCAACAGAAGGCACCAGTGAAATGGCAATATAAACAGGTCAAATCAATCTCATAGGATGTGCTCCAACAAACTGGCAAAAGGATCTGAAAGCTATTAAGTGGGGAGATGACGAAGCCACAGCTGTAAGAATAAGAATACCAAAGCGGGGACACTAAAACCATGTGTGAATTTATGTTGATAAATGGGCTACAGTGAATCTAATAAATACTCAGCCTATACATGACGACATGCCCATATGTGCAGAAGGAGATAGAGAATTACGAGGAATAACGAAACGCTCGCCCACAGTGTCGGACTCTTGGATCAGTAAGATTGTAGAAATAGAGGAACACCGTGTGAAATTCCAAATTGTACGGACGATTCCAATACATATATGGACGGGATGTTTAGGACGAAACTACCTTGAAAAAGGAAGAAGCAGGTCATATCGTACCACAAGAATCATAATGGTGAGCAGAGAGCGAATGCACCCGATACATTCTTAGGTTATGAAGAGAAGCATAACGCCTATCCAAGTATATAAAACCGAGAGTGAATGAATTGATGAAGGTGCTGAAAGTGAACCATTCGCAAGAAAGTGAATACCTAAAAACATGGACGGAACAAAATCATGAATCTGATAAAAGGGTCAGGTTACACAATAAAACAAGAAAGCAAACAAGTGGTGAAAGGGATCAATCTGAATTCAGCAGAGATTTGAAAGAAGGGTAGCATACCTAGGATAGACGTAGGAAACAAAATGTGTTCCTAAGGAGAAGGTGTAGTGATAATGATGGCAATAATGCAAAATAATGGCGATAACACTTACTGAAGCAGGCGTAGCAACGAATTGACGGCCTAGAGAGCGGATACCATTTCGGCAGAACAGAAGCTGATTTCTCTAGAGAAGCAAAGATGTATTCGACGAGAGGATCATATGGATCACAATAAAAAAGAATAAAACAGTCAAAGCAAGGACCATTCGCAAGACAACATCTAAACAAGGAGGAGTGGTAGATATTTGGATAGATAATCGAGAAGTTACCATTTTGGGGAAAATTCCCGATTTTTTTATTACCAGGAGCAAACTGCCGTGTACACACTCTAATAGACACCGGATACACTCGAGGATGATATACTATAAACACTAAGGAATATAGAACATCCACCAAAAACAAGCCAAGTAGTAGCGAAGAGCAGCGTCATGAAGAAAAGCTAAAGGATAGGATAACCTCAGAGAGTCAAATTCAGTCCATGCAAACTCTCGCCTATTGGTTCGTACCAAGAAACCAGACAGCACGGGAACCACAAAGATGGAAGGCATGCTAATAACTTCCGAGAGCTAATAAGAAAACAATCCCGAGATGCTTATCCTCTCCCAAATATCGCAGATATAATGAGGCAATTGGAGGAGCGACTTACTCTCAAGTATTGACCTTTGCAAGCGGTTTTCAACAATACCCATGGCACCAGAGGACTGCTACAAACAGCCTTCACAACATTAACGGACATTATGAATACAGCCAGAATGCCGAAGGACGTTGATTTGCATCGTAAAACATCTCAACAGTGTCCCCCTTCTCTCATTTTCCACATTCGATTCGTGTTATTATAGTAACTGAAATTTCTTCCAGGACCAAACCTCTGTTTTAGATGATGGCATCAGCTCTTCAACGGTGTTTATGGTCTTTATTTAAACTTCTTTGTTCGCCGGTCCAGTTTATTCGCTGTAGCCACATTTCTGATGAACTGTGGTCTCTGCGCTGGCTACTTAATCTGATTGGCATTTCTAAGTCATGTATGTAATCGCTAAATGCGTGTGTTTTCCATCAAAGTAGGAATTCCACTAAATGTGTTCATAAGAGCGAAACTGTTCGCCATTAGTGGTTACTAGAGCAGCAGCCGCCGACCCTGTGTATTTCTCCCCGGCGTCCTACCTGATCCGCGCACCCTCCACTGCCGCTGGTCATATGTCTTAGTATTCCGTTGCATCATTGTACCTTCCATTTCGCCGTGGCTGCCAAGTAAGTTCCATTACAAATCGTGCAACAAACTAGGTCCCGCGAGGTTCTATCATCGCGTATCCGTGCTCCACTTCCCTGTCTTCTCGTTCAGTTCAGTGGTCGAGCAATATGAGGTTTCTCTGAGTCACTTGAATTGATATCATCCTTCCGTCTCTCCTTCCGTTCCTATCCTCTTAGTTTTCCTCTAGAGCTTTAAGAATTTGGTGGTTATAGTATTTACTTACGATCGCAAGCGCCCAGCGCCGCAATGTAAGCCTCCTCCTCGGTTAAGTTCGCGGGTTAGCGGATCTCGATTCCGCAAAAGGCTCTATCGTTATGTTCAGCGAATTGTGCATTATGCCGTCGGGTCCGGTGTTTAAAGTTTGATCTTTATACTACTCTCTATGGTACTCCCAGTGACTGTATCTAACTATGTGCTGCGAGTTCCTCATGAAAAGTACATGTGATATACTTTCTGTCTATGTTTAATTATTGATATGTTACGCTAAGACGAAATATGAACTATACCCTATGGTGTATATTGATAGTTGCGCATGCTTATTTATATTTATCTGTTCTAGTGGTGTAGTTTATTCACAAATTTCAGCACCAAACAAAAAATTATCGAAATTCTTTTCTGGTCTAATTGGATCTAATACCGCCGTGTCAATTACACCCGGATTCGATGTTGGACCTTACTGTTAACTAGATAGATGGTATGTCTCTCGCCGATTCATGTCCTGTGACTGTCTTACCATTCATGCGGATAACCCTATAGCTCTTAGTCTATTAGCATTATTAGAGCTAACAAGTGAAAATCCTCCACTCCTTCATATCATCAATAGTCTACACTTGCACACGTTCAGTAGTTGCTCGGGAATCTATTCCGTACGAGCTGCCGAATGCGCAGAAGTTTTTGAAATAACATTTCGTTTTAATTCATACTGACTGCGCGACTCTCTGATCTTTAATCTACTAGATGCTATATATTGCTTTCTGTCTTTTTCCTCATTCGTAAATGCGCGTGGGTTCTAGTGCCTACTTCTGCACCGTTGGCTAATTTCCTTATTTCGGTCAAGTCAATCTATTCACTGCTTCAATTACAAACATTCATTTTTAGATTGAAACCTTCAAATCCCAGTAGGCCGACCGCCTGTTAGTCTAACTTGGGACAAGTCCTCACCTCTTCAAAATATCTTAATTCGCAATTTCATTATAAAAGTTTCGTATATGAATTGAACTTCTTCTTAATCCTTCAATACGACATAGGACTTCTTTATCATTAAAAGATTCTCTAAATTGATCCAAATCTAATCAGTCTCCTTAAAATAATTCGAACAACTCATAATGCAAGAATATAGTAGAAGCATGATGAATTTTGGAGTTTCTATCGAGACACTAGATTTAACTTCTCTATTATTAGTAAACTGCCTAAAACCCGTAATACCGAGCCATTTCTACGTTATCCGATTGTAGACATCGATGACTCTCCGAAACTTTACTCGTATCCAAAACATGTAATTATTATTCAACGCCAATAAAAAAGATGTTTTTGATAAATAATAAGCTTGAAAATTCGCTTCATTTTAGATAAACATACTAAGAAATAGAGAACGAGAATATCGTCGTTAACGGTGTCAAAATCTATCACGAAAAAAAGGCTTCATGGTGGTGCTTTGTTAATGGCTGAATTCCTTATTGCAGAACATTAGTACTAAGCCTCATAGGCTTACGTATACTAGGCGATATCTAAATAATTCACCAAGCTCGTCTAATCAAGCAACGCTACTTGCAAGTATCTCCAGCAAATGACTGTTAAGTCAAAGACTAAGATCGATTTATATCTTACAAACACAATCTGCTTTAGATCTATACTACTAAAGGAAGTTAGGCAACTCTATCTTGGTGTCACAATCTAATTGCTGACTTAGTATAATATTCAATTTGAACGTAAATTTCTGCCATATTCGACATGTTTGTATTATAGTTTGATATCTATTATTAGTTTCATTGAGGCATGATGTACTGCTGCTTCCTCATATTGGCTTTCTAACTGTAAGACATTATACCACGGTTCCAACGTGTAGTACCATTGCGATCGTCTAGCGACTATACTGGTGCTGTATGCTGAATCTAAGTCACTGCTGTCCTCTCGAAATGTCACAAAGTTTGTGTTCGAACTGATTGAAAGTTGACTCGATAGCACGGTGTCCCTCTGTATTGGCACGGACTAGCGGGCGGCGCTGTATCTCTCTTTTGTCCCCTTTTTTTTTCTGTCTTTTATTGCTCCACTGACCTTGCGCAATTGCATTTTGCGCATGCCACAAGCTGCAATCTTCAGACCTGGTGTCCCGTGGTACTCCCCACCTTTTCCCAACTCACGTCCACCCATTCGGTACGCTGCCTATTAGCACGGATTCCTATGGCGTCCTGTTTCTAGCAAAACTCTCTCATTATTCGCGGTCAGTACCTGTTTTTATATCTCACTTTGCTTGGTGCATTCATCACGCAATTTTGCAAAGTCTTGTACGTCGAAGTTGTTTTGGTAAACGATATTCTCCATGCGATTTTAGTTTTTCGCCTACTTGCGGAACTTTCCTTTTGAAACGTTTTCGATTACGTTCCGATTTCCTTTTTTTTTTAAGACGATCAGCTTTAAAAACAAATTTTTTTATGCGGTTTTATTTTTGTTCAATTCGTTCGAAGCGAAGTTAAAATCTTATCGAACTCTTCATTCATTCTAGCTTGGAAATTGGAAGTTTCGTCTTGTTTATTCTCATTCATGTTATTGGACGCTTGTTCACTGGTTTAATGGTTTTATTGACCCTAAGTTCTAAAATTTGTAAATCTTGCGACGTGTAGAGTAGCTACACGTCGTATACGAGAAATCGCGTCATAGTTCGGCCGAGGAGTTGGCAACAGTGCGATTACTGTGCAACTCTCGGTGCCGTAAATAAACAATTAGCAGCTCTGCTGCAGTGAACCGCACTGCAGCAGAGCATAACAACAAACAACGCGGAAGCACGACACCGGATCAACAACACACGAGAGCCGCGGGGCTCTTAACCTCTCCTGTCAGCGGACAGGAGAGACGTCGACTCCGCACTAGCTACACAGCAGACGACGCCGTCGCGCCGCGCCGAGGCGAGTCAGCTGGATCTCGCGGGCGCTGCTGTACCGGTACAGCCAGAAGAACCGCGAAACACAGACACCAGGAGTCGCGCACACACGTAGGCAGCGAGGCCTGGAACACGCGCGAACGAGCACGAGGCGTGAATGACGCGCGCGCACCGGAGCCGCGCATCAGCTGCCATGCGGCCGCAATGGGAGAGAGAGAGAGAGAGAGAGAGATGATGAGAGCCGCTCGAGGCGAGTACGAGACTTCGCGCCGCGGAGAGGGAGACGCGCGCGCGGGAGAGAGAGAGAGAGAGCTCGGAGAGAACGAAGCTGGGGGGACTCGCGCGTACACCACTAGCCACACCGCTGATAGCGACATGTCGCCGCGCGCGAGGCCGTCCCGTGCACCGCGCGACGCCCAGTAACAATGAGATCGCGACCGGCCGCGCTCGCGTTTTCGTAATTGGCGCGCTCGTCGCGTGCTTGATACACGAAGTGTTCGCGTCGCGGAAGCCGTTATAGAGGGCGCAACGAGTCGTCCTTTTCCGGGACGCGCTGAGCATCGCGTCGCGAGGAGACTTCCTTCTCGTTCACTTGGTTTGCTGCTCTCAACCGCGTCGGACGTCTCTCTATAATAATTAACTGCAGTGTCGCTACATTGAATTCGCGAGCGAGTTGGAGTTAGTAGTTTAGCGCGAGAGTCTACGAGTTGTTCTTGTTCTTTCTTTTGGGTTTAAACCGTGTTTCGTACGTGTTTAAGGAGATATTGAGAGTAAGTCCTTGCGCCAACAGATTTGGTTATGCTAAATGTTCTAACCATTTATTAGCGACGCCGTTGAGGTCAATGAGAACTCCGGCTTTCCAATAACTAACAAGCCGCGGCTGTTGCATGGTTGGCGCTACCCTTGAGGCAAAGTCTCGGGTTTTCGACTGATACGTGGAAGCAGAGCAGACGCCGATCGCGACTTTAATTTCGCGAATATTTCAGAAATCGATCTACATGAGCAGACCCACCGCAGAGCAGTATTCGTAGGGCTGAACTCCGTTAACGATACGAGATCGCCCTCTTGGTGACGCCGCGTCCTTTCGACCGACGCCGCCGCCATTTTGATGTGAAACGTGGATACGCTTCTAAAATCACAGTAGATACGTATATTCGCGATTAACTTGAGAACAGAGTAGTATAATTAATTGCGCCCCGATTTTCGAGCGGAAGTAGACCGTGGTTAAATACACATCATTAGAATAAACGAGTCCTATTGCTTGAAACAGAAATTACTATTGTTGACACGAGCATTTTTGAATAAGACTTCGTAATTGAATATTAATTCTACTAATCATTTAATAATCTAACGAGTAACGAGTATTGACTGGAAGATGGCGGTCGAAGCGAGATTGTAGTCGAGCAAGTCTTGACGGAAGATCGTACAATATAATATTATTTATTTCAGCATTACAATTGATTGTGTTTTTACTGACTTCACCCTCTGCCACGCCAGGCTAATTCCTGTCCTTAGACCTATCGTGTGTCCCCCTCTAGATGTAAGAGTCCTAGCGAGTCGATAAATAAGAGCAGTATTGAGATCTAGACGTTTGCGAGACTAAGGGATTTGGTCTTAAAAAGCGCAACGTCACAATCTATTGCTTTTGTTCGTTCAATCAGTTGTTTCTTTTCTAGCAACAACCGATGCAAGAGTGCCTTTCTTCCGTCTCTTTTCCTTTTTCCAGATTTTGGTTTAATTATTTGAGAATTATTTTCATCGTCCACTTGCATAATTTTTGGATTTAATAACCGCTACTTAGCAGGTTGATGAGGAGAGTCGCTACTCAGCTGACTAGGATTTGAGAGTTTTGAGTGGTCGCTATTGTTTAGCAGACCAAGAAGGAAAGTCGCTACTAAGCGGCCTTTTGGATAGGTTCATTATGCCAATGAAAAGTGAAAATGTCAAAAAAAAAAACGAACGACTCTGGGTGTGATTTGATTAATGTTGTTCAATATTCAAAGTTAATTTATAATAATTTAAACCCTAAAATATTATCTCGTCGCACTAATGTGTGTACTTCTCTCTTTATTGTTTGAACGAACAAGAGCACTAAGTGTTTGCGATGCCTCTTATGCCAACTCGCATCATCATTATATTTGATGCGACCAAGATTTCTTTATGATAATTAATCGTACCAAGATAACATTCAGTTATTTAGTGCAAAAATCTATGAAATTAAAAAAAAAGGTAAACCCAGAATCAGTTTATAACATGAATGAGGATTAAATTCGATGTTGACTTCCTCTAAAAGGTAAATTTCTCACGAAAAGATTGTCATATTAGTCCACTTAGCTATAAAATTTACTCGAATTTTCATTTTATAAATAATTTTACAATTACGTTTCTCGTTCACGCATCTAATTGCTCGATGGTCGATTTTCAATTTCTTTACGTTAAAACTTATCACATTAAATTCAGTAATAGTCACGTAATTCTCTTTGTATTTATTCAATTCAATGTATTTTCAATAAGCAACAATATTATGCAGGACCTTTTAATTATTCATTATTTAACTGTTAATCATTCGATACAAAAATCAGCAGAGTAATCATTTATTCTTAAATCGTTCTGTAATAATTCATTTCGTCATTATCCTTATTTCATTTAATTATTTATCTCATTATTTACTCATTGTTTATTTAATTATTCGTTTCATTATTCATTCAATTATTTATTTACTCATTCTGTATCTATCGTTTGCCTTTATTTCATTTTATTCGCGATCATCGTATTTTATTCAACTCGTTTCAAAGTAATCGATGATTAATTATTTCCGCTCGAAAATCATAGTATTTCATTCATTATTGATTATTCAGCATAGTTTTGTCATGATTCGTCTTTAATCATCATGTATTCTTTTCATAATTCAATTCGCCTTTCGAATTCCGCGCGCAATAAGTTTTTCTAACATGGCCGCCGACGCTCTCGCTTCGACTCCGCTCGACAGCTGACGTCACCGTACGCATCGATTGATCAACTCCCTCACCTACGTTTGCGCGACAGCGCGCTCCCGCTGCACTTCACTCCGATCGGCGATCAGCTGTTAGTGCATCTTGCATTATTTCTCGCGTCGCGATGTTGTTCCGTAACGTGCGCGATGTTTATTGCTACAGAGCAGTAATCAATGGTGAATGGTATCCGCGCGTGCTTCTATAAGTGTTGTGTTGTTCTTCAGAGAAAACCTACGTCGACAAAAAAAAAAATTCACAGGAAACGAGACGCAAAACAACCTTCGAGTTCCCACGTGCGTGTCAGCTTGGATCAGCACAACAGTCAGATAAGTTTTCTCTGAATCTTTTGTAACTGAATATTTATTCAAGTAACCTTAGAGCCCGTCACTTTGTTTTAAAATTGCTTTGCTTTCTTTGTTCATAGATGCAGTCAGCAGCTGGAGTGAATTTCTCAAAACAATCTTGGAGCTATTTGATACTCCTGCTGCCAGCAAATGACTCACCACCCTATGTAATGTGAGTAATATTCTTTACAGTAAATTTTTTAATCTCACTCTTTGTTCTTTGTCTAATCATTTATTGCTTTTCAGATTCGAGGGCCCAGGGCTTCCCAATTTTCCCAAGGATTGTGCACTTGACGCACCTATTTTCCTCACAAACTATTGTAAGTCTCTTCCATTATTTAAAACAAAGTACATAATATTTGCTTACTGACATCCTGGGAACATTCCACCGTAAAAATTTTTGATTTTCATTCTTAAAACTAGTGCAAACATGCATTGAATGCTCGCGTCGACGACTCTGTGTCGCTTTTTTCTCAACTTGCTCTGTTTGTAATTTGGAAATCATTGCAAATTCTGCATTCAAATTATTTTAGAAGGATAGAATACACAAAATTTTGTGCGCCTTTCAACAACTTTTGTTCTTTACTTAAATTTTCATGTGAGTGCTTGGAGGTTATATGCACTTACACACACTACCCAGCTTGCTTTCATACTCTTAGTCTACCTCGCTCTTTCAACAATAATCATGGTGTTTTGCAATCTCAAATCAATTGAATTAATTATTATCTCACTTGCAAGCAATCGTGCTCTTAACATTATGTCTCAATTTCTCTTTGCATCTTGTAAAATCGTGTAACAGTGCCCGAGCACTGGAGGAGTTTCTGCTATTTTTGAACTTTGATTGCATTTTCAAACTGCATTTCGTTTCCAAATTCTTTTATTCACTTTGTGTGCATAATAGAATTTTTATTTTATTGCCTGTGATGATTTTAGATTGAAATCACGCGTTTTTATGTTTTCTCAAACTAATTTCATTGCAACAACTATAAACTCTTGGATTACACTTTGTCAAAATTTTACACACGTTTACACTTCTTTACTGAAAGCTATTAATCATTATTTTTAAACGTTATTTTGATTTTAAAATTTTAATCCACACTATTGAATCTTAAAATTAACTGCGGTGATTGTCTCTCTCCGACTTTTCTCGCCCTTTAGACAATGCTTGATATTGTAATCATTTGCTATTCGCGTTTCTTCCTTCTCACACGTATGACTCTATCTAAAAAAAAGTTTTAATCCATAATTTGTTCATGCTTTTATATTAAGTGTCTGCTACGGCTTTAGGCTCTCACACATTCAATCTTTTATCTTACTTGAAAGTGCCTTTCTCCATTCTAACACTAACATTGAGCGATAATGTGAGTCTATTTATAACAATTAGAATAATTTTGGTTATTTTACACCTCATTTATTTCAAAATTTGCCCTTTTTGTAACATGCATACTAATTATGCTTCGCTTTTGACACTTGATTTTGATTTTGCATTTCATTTATTTGACAATGATTTTAATTCACTTTTCAGAAAACTAAACTTTTCATGATTAAGCTGATGCGAGTCCAGCAAGCCAGATTCTCTCCTATGAGAAACCGGAGTCCAGCACTCTACAGCGGCCTCGTCTAGGCACTGGTTCAACTCCTGGCAACTATTCGCTACCTGTTGACCAACCTTTTTTTTGCAATTTTTATTTAAAACAAAAAAAAAATTGAGGATGATTTATGAACGAAGTCCTAGCGGGCCCACCCCTAAATATATGTGTCAGTGATCAGTGCGTTAAAGTGTTTGCGTATAAAGTGCGATTATGACCAAGAAAGTGTATGATTATGTGTTCGATGTAAGTGTAATTATGCGACTCGAAATTTTTATGTGGTTTCGAAAGTTGTAATAAGCATGAAACTTCAAAATGCCAATTTGTATCTTTGAAATGTGTGTACATTGATAAAAAAAAATATTGACTTTGCAGAAAGAGGTGATGAATTTTTCAATGTGTATTCGAGGGCAACAATTTAAATATTTCGTGTGCGCATGACCTTACCTGTTTGTTGTCGGTCTTGTATTCAAATTTGCAATTTTGCTTATTTAACATTATTTCCCATTTTAATGGATGTTTTTTTTTGTTCTACGGAAATATATAATTTTTTTAATTTGATTTATTTTATTCGCGTGTTATCTTACAACCTTAAATCGATTAGAACGTGGCACAATTTGCGAATTCTTTCATAAAAATGCAACACAATAGAAACTTCACTGAACACTCTACGTTAATCAAAACGCGTTTTCCCTTTTTCTTTCAATCTCGATACACAGTCGAATTTAAATCTGCCAAATCGCGTTTATTCAACACAAAATTTCAAGAAAATCACTCAACCGTCTCTGCGCATGCTACTCGTTATATAGTTATAGAGACCACGCGGCGTGTTTATGTGCTTGCGCGCGTGTCTATCCTTTGTTCCGCACTCACGACTTTTACGCGCGCGTTTCTCTGCGTTGATTCGATGCACGTTTCGAAAATTCAATTTTGTTTAATCTCCGTTATTATTATTATTTTTTTTGATTATACTATTTCCGTGTTCACGATAATTTTAGAATCGTAATATTTTCCGCGGCACTGATTTTAATTCATTCAAAACGCGTGAGACGACGATCCCGGACGAACCCCCAATTTTGTT
This sequence comes from Pteromalus puparum, assembly GCA_012977825.3. Lineage (NCBI taxonomy): Eukaryota > Metazoa > Arthropoda > Insecta > Hymenoptera > Pteromalidae > Pteromalus > Pteromalus puparum. The sequence goes on from CM053170.1 coordinate 59,862,173, forward strand.
AAGTGGTTTTCTTAACATGAATATAAAAATGATTTTTATTGGGATTCGCCTCAATCACCTCTACAGGTGTTGTCACCGGGCTGGTTCAAGCCGTTCGGGTAACGCACGTTTTGAACTTTTCACGACAATTATTTTGAGAAATTTCAATATGTTAATTTAAAGTCTTACCTTTTTGTCGTTCACCTGGTCCAAAAAGACAATGCCGAGGAATGGTCCAAAGGAATTGGTTATTTGTAAACGTATAACGTGAGAAAGGAATGTCTTGCAGAAAGAAATTCACCACTGGTTGACAAGTTCAGTTCCGAAATTTAATTTATTCAAAACACTCTATTCTAAATAATTGTTTCTAAATGATTCGACACAGTGAATTGAATATTATTTGCCAAAGAAAATTTATGGAAAATGAACGCCGATTTAACCTTTCACAAAACAATAATTAACCACTAAGACGATTGGTAGAGTACCGGACTGATAGGCAACTGTACGGAGAGTGACGCGCTCGGTGAAGTCAAGCCACGCCGATCTTGAAGAGAGGGAGAGGGAGAGGGAGAGAGGAAGCTTTGTACTTCCTCCCACACACAGTCCCGTTGTTTACCCCTACAGCGGCGTTGCAGTTTTCTTGGCTTGGCTCATTACCGAGGCCTTATGGGCCTGGCAACGCCGCAGGCTTCGAGAACTGCTGCGCTGGCGGAGGGGTGGAATTGTTATGAATTCCTACTCAGTGAGTTAAGTGTCGAAGCTTCCAGAGTTTTATTATGCGATTTGATTTTGAATTAAATTTTATTATTCTCTAGGAGCTTCGTCACTTAACAATTAGTACAACTTAAACAACTAAAAGATTATGCAATAGAATCTAAATTTAGACTAAAAGAAATAAAGTTTAATAGTTTTAAAAAATATACAGAAACTAAGCTGTCTAGAGAAGCAAATATAAACGAAGTTTGGGAAACTATACACAAATTTAATGATAAAAAGAAAAATAATCCCGTATATTTAGACCCGGAATCAATAAACAACATGCACAAATTTATATCAGAATTTTGTCCACTAACTGCTTCCTACAATCAACCTCCAGAATTCAATAATAATTTAGAGGATGAGACCAACATAGACATGGATAGTCCGTTTAACTTAAAAGAATTGTCATTGGCGATATAGTCTTGTAATACTAAATCTAGCCCTGGCTTAGACCAGATAAGTAACGTAATGCTCAATAACACCCCAAACAATTTCAGAACATTACTTCTACATACTATTAATGAGATACTCGCCTGCGGTAAGTTCTCACAAGAATGGACAGAATTCCTAGTACTATTGCTACCAAAAAAGGAAAAAAATAAATTCAGACCTATCACTTTGGCCCCCTGTATGCTAAAACTAACTGAAAAACTCATCCAGACTAGATTAATCTATTTCCTAGAAAGCAATATGCTTATACCAGATTCCCAAAATGGATTCAGAAAAGCGAAATCATGCGCCACTAGTATTGCGTACTTGATAGCTCAAATTCACAAAGGATTCTTAGAAAACTCACACATTATTGCTCTACTAATAGATATAAAGTCTGCCTTCGATATGGTTAACCCAAATATTTTGCAAATAATGCTTGAAGATCTTAAAATCCCAATTAAAACCCGAACATTTATATTTAACCTTATGACAGACAGGAATCTTTATTTTAAAATTAATCATAAACTAGAAGGGCCGTTTTACAGACACTTCGGGGTCCCCCAAGACTGCGTTCTAAGCCCAACTCTTTATCTCATATATGTCATCTACCTTAATAAATACATTAACCCTAGAAATAATATATTACAATTCGCAGATGACACGATTGTATTTACAAACAATAAATCTATTGACGAAGGCTTATCTTTATTACAAAACAATGCAAGTAAATCATTGTATACTTCCAATCCATAGGACTAGAAATAGCGCCAAATAAATCACAATTAATTATTTTCTCCAACACAAAGAAAATAGATCCCAACCTATCTATCCTTCTAGAAGGACAAAAAATAAAAAATGAACATAAGGTCAAATATCTTGGAATGTGGTTAGACACAAAACTAGATTGGCGTACACGCGCTCTAATTCTTATTGAAAAAATCCAAAAAACTTTAAACATTTTAAAAGTTCTAAGAGCTACTTGGTGGGGAGGTCATCCTCAAGTACTTCTCAATGTGTATAAAGGATTAATAAGAAGCATCACAGATTATAATTGCTTTTGTATTAACATAAAGGATTCAACATTAAGCAGAAAAATCAACAAACTTCAATATAAAGCAATCAGACTAGCGTTGGGGTACAGAAATTCTACTCCCATCAATGTCATGCTTGCAGAATCTAAGGAAGTCCCTTTATCAACTAGAACAGGATACTTAGCTGATAAATTAGCTGTAAAAACTATCTCAACCGATTCAGATAGACTTTCCAATATGTTGTGTGAATTATACGTGCTGGCAAGAAGCAAAAACAAGATTTTTGCTATATGCTCAACATTCCCTTTATTCAAATGATTTATACACTACTTTTTCCATAGAGGTCATTTTATCAAAAAATTCAATCTCCCACTCCCCTACCCCTATAAGCTCAATATAATGGTTACCGACAAAGACAATAATGTAATCTCAATAAGTGAAGGCTCTAACATTCAAAAATCCGAAAATCCCAATACAACATTCAACGAGTTTTTCAACAAAACAACTGAAGAATCAGTTGACTTCTATACTGATGGTTCAAAGACGGAAGATAAAAACCATACAGGTGCAGCACTCTTTTCACCAAACAATAATCTTGAGGAAAAATTTAAATTTAACAAAATAGCATCCGTATTTACAGCTGAAGCATTTGCTATTCTACAAGCATTACAAAAAATATCAACAGACAATATAAAAAATTCTAGAATATTTACTGACTCCCAATCAGTTCTTAAAGCGATAACACATTTCTCTCCACTTAAATCAAAAAATATGTCATACCTCATTCTGGACATTAAAAATCTAATATACGAGATCATTAACAAAAAACAAAAGCTAAAAATTTACTGGATACCAGCTCACAAAAACATTAAAAACAATGAGATAGTTGACAAATTAGCAAAAGAAGCCGCCACAACAGGAAATTTAGTTGATTTAAAACTTCCTTACACCGACCTGTATGAAGAAATTAAAAAAAAGGAACACAAAAACTTTAAGAAAAAATTAGATCAAGAAAAAACATTTAAAGGAAAAGCCTATTTCGAAAACTACTATGAGGATACCCCTAAACTCTGATTTTATAAAACAACTGCCACTAGATACCATATCACAACAATTAATAGAATACGTTCAAATCACTTTTCACTAGCAGAAAGTTTACACAGGAAAAATATAATAGACTCTGAAGAATGTAAATTTGGCTTCATCACCGAGGATTTGAATCATATTGTATATGAATGCCCGCTCTATGTAAAAGAAAGAACATCCCTCTTCAAAAAACTAAAAAGAAATAAAACAAAAATACCACTGGACTTAATAAACGCATTTAAAACCCCCAATAGCAAAGAAACCAAATTCATAACAGAATTCCTTAAACCTTGCAATTTATCCATATAAACTAATATAACACATAACAACAATAATAAATACTCATACCAATAAAACATCATTAAGAAAATATACGGTGCTGAACCATCGGCCTCGAGAATTTCACTACGAATACAAAACTAAATTCAAAAATGCCACCAATCCTAAATTACTATAGACATGATTGAACAAATATTCACCGGGTGATGGCAGCTTGAAATCACGACACTAATCCGTACGCTCGTCAACTCGCCGATAGTCAACGCGCCGTTTAGTAGTGGGTGTAGTGCTCTGTCTCTCTATCTTTGTTGTGCTCTACCCTGTCTCTTTCTATTCTACGCTTGGTGAAGGGAAGGAAAAACGTGTTCGGGTCGCGTTCGGTTTGAACATCGCGTTCGCGCGCGAATCGATCGACTTCTGTGGCGTTGAGGCCACAGTCTTTTGCACACGACTCGAAATCGCTAGCACTACACACTATTGCACACACATACACCCTCGCACACGAAACACATCTATCTTTGTGATCCGCAGCTTGTAAATTTCATCGAGAGGGGTTTTATGCCGCGAGACTTTCCTCTCTCAAATTTGAGCCATTAAACACATTCTTGTTCCGCTCAATCGACGTCTCAGTTTTTCGTACCTTTTCCACACGTCCTCCTCGAATACACGAAAAAACAAACAGCGGGAATATCCGCCTAAGGAGCTTCTCGCGCGACAATTCATGAACTTTTAACTCAGGATAATTTTCCACGATAACTTTAACCTCATTAAATTTGACCAACCATCGTGTTTTTGATGGGCGTACGAATTTATAAAAGACTTTTGCAAAATCATTTTTGTTATTAAGATCAACTTGATTCATGGTTTCCCATGTTAATTTATATTCAGCTTTTCTTAAAGTACTTTTGCTAAACCATGAATAGGTGTGCTGCAACAGAAAATCAATGTGTGCTGGAAACTCATCAGCTGCAGCGGAAGCAGCATTATTCAAAACGTGACATACACATCGAACCAATTGCAAATTCGGTATATCATTTTTCATAAGAGTATAGAGTGAGTGATTTCTTCCACATAAATTGCTCCCTCCATCTGTTCCTAGTGCAATGCAGTTTGAAATATTCAAACCAATTTTCTTGCAAAAGTCTTTCATAGCTTCATACAAAGAATTAGCATCCGCTCGTTCAATCTGTAGTAGTAAGCCTAAGTAATCTGTGATTTCTTCACCTATAGAGCAGCTGAAGTACTTTACCATTATAATTAAGTACTTACAATCAGTCACGTCAGTCGATTCATCTACCATCAGGGAAAATTTACTTTCTCCGATATCTTCAATCAACTCTTTTAAAAAATTTGGAGCTATCACATTAGTTATTAAATTGCTGCACTTTGTACGATGCATTTGCATGTCTTTTAAAGCTGGTGCGGAGTTTTTTAAAACATCAGTAAGATGATCCATTGCTCGAATACTTGTATGACATGCTACGAATGTGGCAATTTTTAAATCTCTAGACTTTTCTTGTTTCTTATACGATACGTTGCACAAGGTATCCAGGCTCTTCTGTTTGGTAGCATCTACATCATTCATTTTACTTAAATGAGTAGGCTTAGAAGCATGTTTCTTCAAATCTGCTAGCTGAGCTCGTAGAGCCTTGTTACAAACCTTGCAATAAGCTTGATTTTGCTCTTTGCTGGTAAAATCAGCTTTCATCAACCAACCTGTAAATAGACTTTAAAAACTAAGTAATTATGTAAAAATATACGTAGGTTTTTAATTTACGTGAAAACGATCATGCATCAAAATAATTTTAGTACTACATTTTTGCTCTCAATGGAATCGTTTAAAATTATAGGTTATGTTATATGAACAGGAAATTTCAAGATGAATATGAAACGTATAATACATGTACACTCGGCGGTAAGGTATTCTGTTAGAACTTTTTGAACCAAATGGCAACGTCGCATGGTTTTTGACGGTACCGGCCCAAATCTAAAAATCGTCAAAAACCGTCAAAACTCGTCAGAAATTGGGCGACGTTGCCATTCGGTTCAAAATGTTCTAACAGAATACCTTACCGCCGAGTGTATATAGTGTATGTATCTCAAAGCTCGCGTACATAAGCGTGCAACTATACCTATACGTGCATCGATACTTTCTACGATTTCAAATATTTTTTCATAAAGTATCGATATAATGATTGATTCATACACTATAATATTAAGGTACATTAGTTAAGCAACAACCCACCCTGAGCCCAGGGTTCTTTTTCCCAGCTGGCATTGTAGTTGAAAATCTTCTTATCCTTTTTCTTTCCGCTCATTCTTAATCATGCACAAAACTAGATTTGCACTTTGTAGATGGATTAACTATCAGAGTATATAAATTGTTTTATATAGATATCAGACCATAAATAATTAAATAAAAAATTACCTTCCGTAGTAGTAGCAAGACCCACGTCACTGCACTCTGAAGTCTGACTGCACGCTTTCCAACTTTAACACTACGCTGAGAAAATTTGTTTTGACAGGCACTTACTTCTCACGATGCGTTTTGTAAATTCGCGGAAAAAGCTATCTCTCTCCCACTTTCTCCTCCCTATTTACGTCTTGTATCATGGTGGACAACCCTTTGACGAACCTTCAAGATACTATGAAGGGCTATGACTAACCCTTGGACAATTGATAAAAACAAGGAACGAAACAAGGGACCTAGAGGAAAATAATATAAAGAAAAAATATATGAAAAGGGAAGCACCCGTAGAGTATACTTCTGCCCCTGAAGTTGGCTCTCATTGACGCTTGTAAGAAGAGGCTAGGGTCGAGATGTATATATTCTGTTCTATATTCTGTAGATGCGTCACGATGTTCGCTTCCCAAACTCACCTACAATTTGGAAGAACTCGTACAGGGCCTCCAGCCTAGGGTGAAGGTGCCCCCAGCGCCGTTGCGAATAATCAATATTTAGGAAATAGGCTCAAGGGACAGGAAGGAAAATAAAACCAAAAACAACAACGGATTATAGAAATCATGATATTTATTGACCAACATCTTCAAGGGCCCGAATAAAAGGAGGTTTTTGGAAAATGACGACAACACAGCTATTACATTCGTCCGAATAATTAATACTAACAGATAATAATATATACATGATAACAAAGAACGACGTAAAAATTAAAAAAAAACATGTGAACTGTCTAGGGATAGCCGATGAGAGCGAAGCTCTTGACTAATTAAATATTGATTTTATAGTGATTTTGGAAATGTAAACTGAATGAAAGAATACGCTTTATTTTTGAAAGTCTTATTTTGTACAAAGAATACTACAATTTAATGTAAATGGATTTATTTATCACAGTTAATAATGGATACGATAGGTTTGTAGTAACTGAAATAACATGTTTATGTTTCTGACTCTATATTATCAATAAATCTAGAAAAAACGGCAACGATGGTGGTGCCATAGTTAGTCGTCGATTGTGAAGAACTGTTGTTCATTGTTAAATTAAATTTGTCTATAAGAAATTTTTTTAACGGCTCCGATTTGTCATCTGCAAAATTAATATTAAAGTCTCCAGACAAAATAAGTAGAATTTTGTGCGTATCGCGTCCAAGTAGTGCCGCACCTCCTTCTGTATATTGTAGAAGTGTGCTGTGGATAAAGTAAATGATGTCCTCAATTTTTTGACTTGGTGAGATATAGATAGCTACCATGACTAGTTCAACATCATTTTGTAGTTTGTACGTTGCTGAACATATATCTCCAACAGTATTATGAGTTGTTGAAAAACCAGTACTATTATTAACCATTATTTCGATATTTGGTGTAGCTATATTTGTTATATCATTAGTGTTTTGGTATATAGCAACACCACCAGCCCGAGTTTTATCTCGCTTAAATTGAACAATGCACCGAAAGTTAGGTATATCTAATCTATGTTCGTTGTTCATCCACGTATCCGTGAGCAATAAAGCATTGCATTTTTGAACAATTGAATCCGATAAGTCATCTTTGTGGCTGTGTAGACTTTGGAAATTAAGGGCGTATAATGCAACTGTTTTATTACTTACAAATTGTTAATGACGGTGGCCTTTGTTTCCAAAGTGTTTAACGCCAGTCTTTGAAATTCTTGTATCAAAGATAAAGCTGATGTACTTTGCTGTCGGTTGTGGTAGAATTAAAATTTTGTTGGATCATCTGCAGCTGTCGTAATAAATAAACCCTCAATTGTTGTTACCCGTGATAATATTCCGTAAACAATACTCTGCGCATCAGAATCGTAACCGACGCCAAGCCGAGATCGCGCGTGCTACTATATCTATATCGTTCTTGCTTAGAAAGAGAAAGAACGAGAGAGAGAGAGAGAGAGAGAGAGAGAGAGAGAGAGCTGCTGTATCCCACTCTGACGCTAGTCCCGCCCCTTTCTCTCCCTACTCTCTCTCTCTCTCTCTCTCTCTTTCTCTCTCTCTCCGTTTCTTACGCGCTACGGTATCCAGCTCTGCTCGACTTCCCCCTCTCTTAAAGCTTCTAGTGACGAGCGTCTTAAAATTTCCCAGTTCGCTCCAGCCGCAGAACCTCCGTAAAAGAGGTTTGCTCTAATGACAAAACGAAATAAGTAAATATGTAAATTCTAACACTGGCGTAACCGTTTCGGACAAGTCGACCTTACATGCTTGTTGAAGCTGGCCAAGAGCATTGTTGTCCTAAAAAGTCTACAACTAACCGTAGATGAAGCAATGCTCGCACCAGAGTGTAGCGAGGCAATATGGCGGTTTAAGGACCTCCGGGTCGAGTAAAGTGCATGGGTGCACTTGCTACATGCGTAGACCTGAACCGGAGACGAAGCGGGAAGGTGCAACCTCAAATGCTGCTTTAGTACGCTTTGTGAAGAGCACTGGTAGGGGCATTCCGGCGCGGAGAACACGAAGTTACGCAAATTACGCTCCCGTATCGATGCAGTCACGGCCTCGTTAGGAGGAATAAGGACCACGGCGCTACTCCTTCCATCACCCTCGCACACGTACTGAACGTGTGTCACAGAAGGTTCCAAGCGGCACTTCCAACGTTGACCGCCTCCACCAGGGAAACACCACAATTGACGACCTGGTGATAGATCGCTGGTCTAACATAGACAAGATCCCGAGGTCCTTGCCTGATAGGAATTCCGGAGTGAGAGCCCAAACCTTGTGTTACGTACGCTGGTGTGTGTACGTGGTCGCGGGTTCGGGCGCAAGGAAAAACACTGAGATGATGATTGCTGCGTGCTCTTTATTTCTGCGAGCACGAGAGAGAGCAGCGAGAGCGAGGTGTTGCTCGCCCGACTGGTCCGTGGCAACTGCCATTGTGCACCGCAGCTCGCAAGAAGCTGCGCTGCACCGGACGTACCTTATCGCAAAGCGATAACGCAAGTCCGCGGCGAGGGCTTGGGATTCTCCGAATCCACGAGCCGGAGCCGACGTCTTTTGCCGAGCAGTGCGACGCTTGCACCGTCAGCACTGCACGTGCGGTTCCCCATCGTGGGAATCGACGTGCGCCGACGTGCAGCACGTCACACGCCCAAAGCAGCGGTCAACGCCGATTTCGGTGTTGTGAATTCGCGAATCCCAATTTTAGAAAATGCCCTGAAATGTGATTACAAATGCGTGTGTGTGTGTGAGTAATGTTGTGTGTGTGTGTGTGTGTTCCGCTCGAACATTGTGTTATACAGTCATTGTTTGTGTACGTGCTCTCTCTCACTCTTACAAAAATTTTAATTAATTGGTTAAATTACTTGATGTAGCTGCATGTATGATGATATCATATAATTATTACATAGAGTATACCACGATATTATGTGGAAAGGTGCAATGACTATTCTAATTTATACAGTAATTTATAACCTACATTCGCTGTTATAAAGAAAAATTATTTTGATTCGATTAACATAGTGGTGTATTAATTATATATATGTATAAAAGTACAAAAGAGAATTATTTTGATAGTTATAGTTATGTGACGACTACATATAAGATCTTGAAAGTGTGTCAGTTACATGAATTATATTAAAAGAAAATTATTTAAATTACTATAGTAATGTATCAATTATGTATATATAAAGTTACAAAAGAGATTTATTTTGATCGATATACTCATGTCTCTAATTTACGAGCTATTTAAAGAAAAATTAAGAGCGAAGCGGATGATCTCGATGTCTTCATTGTTGACTGCCACGGATGGGAGCCATGCGCTGTGGGAAGTCGAGATCTCCAGTTACAGAAGTTGTATTGTCCAACACGTGCCGGCGTGCCTGCACACGTGTGGAATTGTAGTTAGTGGTTCATGTGCGCCGTCGTGCCTGCGCGTGCATGAATGTTGAGGTCCCTTTTTAGGTTTGTTTTTGGAGATTGATTCTCTATGAGCTGTAATCTGTGTAATCTGTGTATCTGTGTAATCTGGCGTGCCAGCACTCACACAGACACAGTTAGGTTCTGGACCTGCAGTTTTGGAGATTCTCCATGTGCGCCGGCGTGCCTACACGCACATGAATGCTGTAGTTATCGGTTGCTTCGCTTGGAGGTTCGACTGTATTGCGCGCCAGCGTGCCTGCGCGCGTGTAGACCAATAAATTCTGATCTGTGCAAGTCGGCGTGCCAGCACTTGCACAGATGCAGATAAATGTCGAAGTTGCTCCTTTTTATCTCAAATGTTCCAGAGTGAAGATTTTATGTGGTTGGTTCGATGGCCCTAAGCCATGCTTGCTGCGAGGCCGGTAGTTCCAGAATGTCTGCTGTCCGAGCAAACTGTCTGGGTTGTAGGACAGGTGGCTGGCCCCAAGTTATGTCAACCATGGGTTCACGGTGCAGGCGTGCGGAGTACTGCACGGCCTGTACCCGCTGCGTCTCAGCTGTTGAGTCGTCAGAAGGACCTGAAATCTTTCTTAGACAGATTAGTAGACGGGACCCCCCGGGGATTACGAATTTCCAGGTTACCAAGTCGGCAATAATAATCCCGATTACCGAGTAAATGCTTGTGTATGTATTGTTTTTGAACGAGTCGAAATTCTTATTGATATCTCTATACTCTGATAATTTTTTGGCTTTGTCTATAATCTCCTGAAAACTAGTGCCCGTTTTAAGAGAATCTACATGTACACCGTGTAAATTTCTTGCCTTCTGCGAGATTTCCGATTGTATCACGCGTTGTATAAAGCTAGAAAAATTTCGAACACTCGCATAGTTAGAAATTATTAAAGTTAAGTTTAGATTTTGCTGGATAAAGGCAATTTCGGAAGAGTGCATCCGAAACTCTCGGGAAGCAGTTAGTCTTGCATTATTCGTGTGGGCAGTGCACCCGGGTTTGAGTCGCAATATGCCTGCCCCCCCTATTTCAACTACCTCATGTGCTGATTTCGGGCATTGTATGAAAAGGGTTTCCGTACGCGTGGCAGAGAAAACCCACGAATTAATTTCGTGTAGTCTGACCCAGTATGTGTCTTGTAACTGGATAATTTTTATGTTGCAATCGATTAAATTGAGCGTGTTGCGCCCGGTTGTAAATTTGATCTCACATCCGGCATTGCTCCTAATTTCGCGGACCGGTTCAGTGTCCTTACATATTAGGAGACTGTTTAGAGTTTTACATTTATTTAATTTCTCAAATGGAAAGGGAATATACGTATTATTACCCTCACTAATAGCGAAATAGTGAAATTCAGGCCAGATATAGGCAAAGGTTTGATTCGATAAAAAGCTATTCTGCTTGACAGGAAGAGCAGATGCTTTGTAGAGGTTGAACTTTTGTAAGTCGAGAAGAGGAATCGCGACGTGGTAAATTAGTTTGTTGTTTGCAAAGAATATCGTTATATCAGATATTTTTGCGATTTTTAAAGGAGATGTGTTTTCATCACCTGGGAAAATTGCACTGTCGATGCTGTCCGCAACTAATTTGGCGGATTTATCGAACAGAGCGGGAGGTACAAAGTGGGGATGCATTGCTCCTTGAGAAGCAAGCATTATGGCATCAGTAACAATTTCAGTGTCGAGTTTGTACTGAGTGACTCCACTGTTTAGAAATTGAATGGCATTCAATATAGTGTCAGATTTAAAATACCAGTCAGTGGACTGGGAAATGTTGTGCAAGGCAGCACTCAGGACCTCTATTTTCTCATCTATCTTAGTGAATTTAGCTTCAACTAATTCTGTTTGTTCGGCTAAGAGTCTGGCCACTTCTTTAGTGTCGTTAGACGTGATTTGAATTAGGTTTCGTAGATTCGCTTCTGTGCTTTCGTCTAACGTTCCGAATAAGATTTTGCTGATTTGACCTATGAAGGGTAATACTGAGCGTTTGTCACAAACATCTTTGGAGACCCCCAGCCCCGATAAGAGTTGCGTGATCCTATTCGCCTGGTTGATGGAATCATCTAGTTGCTTATGCGTGGCATCTAATAAACCTTTGTGAGTGCACGGGGAGAATAACTCATCGCAGTAATGAAACAGTTTCTCCCATTGCTCGGCTAAGATGGCACCTGTGCCAAAGTAGGAGTCCAATTCAACTTTTTGAATGATTTTCCAGTCCGTACTCGAGCTGGCCAGAGGAAAGATTAATTCCGAGATCATCCCAGGATTGTTGTTGAGTTGTGTTAGGGTGTCAGAGTTTCTGAATTCTTCACAAAGAACAACTCTGAAAAAATACAAAAAGGGAGTGCCTGTGAGCATTTTTAATTCTCATGTGGAGAAATTATGAGTGCAGGGATTGTTATTTACACGAGGGTAATCATCGTCGATTGGCGTATGGGCCAAGACCAAAGTACTATAATCCTTGTGTTGGATGTGTGCGGATTTCCAAGCACAGAGTTTTTCATATCGCGTCTTTACGCGACTTCCTTAACTAGCGATAAATTTGTACTGATTGAACTGTAGATATACATCTAGTGATCAAGTGAGTTAATTGTGACGTTGAATCTGCACCATCTATATGATGTGATTACATCACGAATTGATGTATATTTATCATGAGATTAAAAACCGTTGCGAGTGGATCGCGAGCTATGTATTAGATATAACATGGTGATTAAAATAGGAACGGATCACACTAGAGTGTGCATGTGATGAGGCTACACCAGCAATGCTTTACGCGGTATTGCGCGACTCCATTACTGAATCTATCAGCATGATTTTATCAATTATCAAATAATAAATTAATTGTACTGCACAAGATTAAGAATCACTGTAAGTGGTGGTGCACGAAGCAGAGTTAAATGTGTGATCAATTTTCTTGAACGAATAGTTAATATGAATCCCTAGGTTGTGTTTATGACTGAGTGCGGGGTGTGAACAGGAAGGTTTCCTATATCTCTACCCCTGTGTGAAGATAAACGTCTTTTTACTATCAATGAGAGTGGTTAGTTGCTTGTAAAGTATTTTGTATCATCGTGGGATAACGGTAAAATCGGTTTCCTGAAAAGAGGAGCACCACAACCGATCCAATGTGGAGTGTAAATGACGTGCCTGTCGTCGACCGGCAGCTGTCACGTGTCGGATCCCTGCCACAAGTGCTTCCAAAGTTTTGGAGACTGGATTGTTCATCATAATAATTATGTGAGCTAGATTTTTATGATGAAATCACTTAGATTTAATGTCCGGGGATGTGCAAAAACATCCTGTATGCAGACTCTCGCCAAAAGGACGCAGAGAAACAAGAGAGATAAAGCTGGTGTGTCACAATGTCAGCGACACATACCTTTCCCTAGTGTGGGAGACGACCTGTGTCAAGCAGATGTTGTGGGTTTAGCACAGATTGCGGGAAATTTGTACCTTCATGGAAAGAGAGTCACTTTATCCTCACAGTTACTTGATTGTTCACATCAAGGCGTTGAGAAGTGCGGAAGTGTGGAACCCCAGCTGACGTGCTTGTGTTAATAACGAAGCTCGCATGACGCGAGGTGTTGGAGACTGTCAGAGTGCGATTTGTTTTTTTTTTTTTTTTTGAAATGTGTGTGGTGATCACTTCATTCCACTCAGCACCGAGTTCAGAAGAAGGTGGGAAGGTGGTCGCTGTCCCGGGATGAGAAACGGGTGCCACCCCAAGTAGTGTCGAGAGAAAAAGGGAATGCTGTATTGGGAACAGAATAGTGCTGTGCCAGTGTACTGTGAAATTGGAATTTCCAGGTGAGCTAGGTTGAAATTTTGAAAAGAAAAGAGAAAAAAAAAATATGCTACTTTATCAAGATCATTAATGTGCGCGCGTTTTGGGAGTTTACGCCCAAAAGCAGCGGGCAAAGGAGACTAGGCGGGAGAGAATGGTGCGGAGACATGCTATAGAGGAGGAGAATCCCAAATGGAATTCAAAAATATCACTGTATTGAGACTAGCCGCAGAGTATCTCCCTTCCCGTGCCTTGGAAGCATGCGCCCAAGAGCAGCGGGCAGAGGAGATAAGGTACGGAGATAGAAGTATTCCGCAAGGTAAGAGGTTACTCACTGTTGATCTGGATTCAGAATTATCCAGCACGTCTGAGTTTAAAGTGAGCTTCTGCCTCTCTCACTCGCTCCCAAATAAAAACCACGTGAAGGATCAATCGAGTTGTTCCTTCTCTCACCGTAATGATCGTTAATCCACATGTTCTGATATATCCGCTGAGTTGCTATGGAATTCATCGTTGAAAATGAGACCCGCGGGAGGTGAATCTTTCAAGAGGCCCGGTCTTTTGATCTTATCAAGTATAGTGATTTGAACTACGTCCCTATTTTGTAATTTTACATTTTTTGTCGCGTGGTTTATTTCGATAATTTCATATGGGCCCTCATAATCTACTGCAAATTTGCCTACATGGGGTTCTTTCAATAGATAAACCAATTCGCCCTCCCTGAAATCTTTAGTGTTTAATCGTCTGTCGTAATAATATTTTGATCTGTATTTTGCTTGAACTAAGTTCATGGCCGCGATGGTTTGCAATTGAGACAGGTTATCGATCAGTTCATCTATATATTTGGTATAAGTTCTAGATAATTCGGCATCCCTGGGAGGGAAACTAGACGGAGTGCGCGGTTTCTGTCCGAACACCAGTTCATGAGGTGTGAAATCCGAGGCCTCGTGTTCAGTGCAGTTATAGGCGTGTTGGCAAACAGCCACCCACCTGCCCCAGTCACTTTTGTTGTCTATGTATTTTTTTAAATATTCAGTGAGCGTGTGGTGCATCCTCTCGATTCCACCATTAGATTGGGGGTGATATGCTGTTGAAAAGTATTTGTCGATCCTGAAGATTTTCGCAAACTCTTCCAATAGTCTGTTCTGGAAGTGAGTGCCTTGGTCCGTGACCAGAGCGGCAGGAGGTCCAAAGTAGCAGATCACTTTGTCCGTGAATGCCCTGGCTACTTCTTCTGCTGTCGCCCTCTTTACTGGGATCAGGATGCAGTATTTCGTGAGCCAGTCTTGTACAGTTAGGATATATTTAAATCCTCCTTCCGTTTCCTGTAGGGGTCCATAGAAGTCCATTGATAATTTCTGGAAGGGTTTTGATGGTGTATCCGTTATATTCAATGGTAAGCGGGTTTTCACTCTAATGAGTTTATTAGTCTGGCATTGTGAGCAACCCATTACAAATTGACGTACATCAGGTCGCATGTTGCGCCAGTAATAGTCACTCGCTATTTTGCTGTAGGTTTTGTTTATGCCACGATGGCCTCCTAAGGGTGCCTCGTGATATTCTCTCAAGAGTTTGTACCTATGCTCTACTGGAGGTATGGGCAAGTTGTTGAGGTAGAGAACCCCAACAGCTCTTACTCCCGCAAATATGGACTCAAACAATTCAATGAATGTTTGGTACTCATTGAGCGTGAAGAAAGCCAAATCCCTGATGATGGCAAAAGAGGATATATTCTGACTTGTGATTTCTCTTTTTAGTCTCTTCAAGCATTTCTTCAAATCTGTCTTGAGGGGTCGCTCCTGGATATTACTCTTTATGAACAATCCGAGCAGTTTCATGTCCTTACACGTAGAGGTCTCGATATCTCCCAGTTTCCTCTGCTGACTGCGGAGTACCTCTGTGTTGATGTACTGTCTCTCGATCATGGCCTCAAGAATTTCTGTATCAAAGAAGAAATCCGTGGTCATGAAGTATACGAGATTTTCTTTGTAGCGAAAGGGGTGCTCCTGAACTGATATCAATTTGATCAGCCCGGGAGGTTCTTCCCCTTCTGGTATAGCCCAAGGAGGCTTTTCTCTCGGAGGGCGGGCCCTCATGACCAGGCACCGCTCCAAGGATGCAGTGTGTGCCTTGGCCCTGATGAGTGCATCTCGTATGCTCAGGGATGGCGTACTTGGTGCGTCGGCACCAAGGTCCGCTACTGCGTTATCTGCCCCGGGTAACTGGGGTGAGTTGTTATCTGAAGGCTCCGATTGCACATGCCTCTGTGCATTATCTATGGGAGGACTGTTGGGGCTGATGTCTCCCCTTGCTCCTGCCGGTGTGGGTGTGAGCCCATTGTTGTCATAAATTTACACATCAACAACGGTGTGAAATGATTGCCTGTCAAATGCAGATGTATGTAATTAGAGGACGCATTAGCGGTGATACGCCAAAAGTCCAAATCTCCATTGTTCTGGTAATAATGCACACAGATATTCTGGTTGAATTCTCTGGAGAAGACAAAAGCACAATCCGCGTCCCCGAATTCCGTGGGTGACAATAATATTTGCAATGTTTCGTCCGGGCATCCACAATCTTTGAGCGCGGGTGAGCTTGCTAGCCGTGCTCTCAATTCCAGTGCCGAGAGTCTCAACTCCATACACTTGATGAGTGAGTAAAATAAACAGTTGCCAGGAGGATGAGAGGGGATGTCTGTATAGCGCTCGAGATTCAGGTCAGGATTGGCACACTCAATGCTGTGGTCCATTATTCTGAACCTGCCCATGTGTGAATTTACAGAGGGAGTCGGATTTGCTCTATGATTTGCCCTTCTGTCTGCATTCCGAGGGACATACTCGAAATTATCGAAGTGTTCTATCGGTGGTGTGGGGTTGTTGTGATCCGAGAGTGGGTCATCTGCTGCAGGATTCTCAATGAAGGCAGGTTCATTAACTAGTGATAAATCCTGGTCATCCGCAAGGTCTACTTCTACTACCGTTGTGTACTCGTTTTTGTCTCTACCAGCGAGTTCATTAGCAAGAAAATCGCTAACTGTGGTCAGACTGTGCGACTGAGACGCATCATCTGATAACTCGCTGGCCGACTTATCGGACATTAGAAGAGATCTGCGATTGTTCCTGCCCCTTGCGCTTCTACTGCGGACAGGAGCGCGAGGAACATCCGGATCAACCGCTCTTCTGCTTTTAGTGTCTAATTTGGAAGTCGAGGCTTCCCACACATCGATGTGTACCCCATTTCTGCCTTTGATTTGCTGCTCAACTAAATCCACCCTTAGTCTGGCGCCAAATTTGCCACCTAATGCACCGATTACCGCGGCAGGAGAGATTTTATCGTGGCTGGTTGGTATTTGTTGAGCTGATGACTCTTGATTTGCAATGTCCAATGATGATTGGGGATGACTAGACCTTCCAGCGCTGATTGGAGGTGGACATGGAGGTACATGTGGAGGTGGCTGTGGCGAACGTGACTTCTGAGGTGATGGGTAAACAGGTTTCATCACAGGTTGGTCACTCACCAAGACATTCCGATTCCCATGATCCAGCTGTGGCGGCGCAGTCACATCAGGAGTGACAGTGACGATTTCTAAAGGTGGAATGCCAGCTGTCGGATGTCCGTGCTTCTCTGGAGTTGTGAGGAATTTGGCAGGAATCCTATTCACCGTGTTAGGTTTCAGAGAGTTTGGTTTCACACTTCTTCTCCTGTTCAGTCCGGACAAGGGAACAGAGCATTTCCTCGGCTGTGTGGTTTTCCTGGACTTTTGAATCTTATCGGTTTTCTTGTGTATCTTCGCCGCGGGTTCACCCAGAGAGTCACCCGATGGTATAGAGGCTTGATGCACGCCTGAAGAGCTCGGGATGAGTTTGGTCCGAGTCCTCTTACGTTTCTTTCTGGTGCTGAGCCACGGATCTCTTGTGATATCCGCATTAAAATCTATATCCAGCTGAGGTACCTTGCCGTCCGTGACTGCTGCTTTCTTCTCCTTCAAGTCCTTCACCATTTTACTGTATAGAATGGATTCCTTGAGTACAGTTTTGATGCGCGATCATTCATTTGGGTTCAACTTAAATTCATTTTTGCGCACTTTGACCAAATGAACGTTGGTGAGGATACAAGCAAAGTGAATGTGGTCTTTGTAATCCAGAAAATATTCATGCTTGGAATTCTCTTTCAATGAAAGCCACATTATGGGAATATCTCTCTCATTTGATCGGATATTGACCAAGGCCTTACATAGGTAGAAACTGTTGCAAGAATTTCTGACAGCTATAATTTCCCCTTTTTTGTAGGCTATAGATTTGTCAGAGATTCCTTCATCCTCTGAGGTGTCAAGATTTGTTGACTCAGACTCAGAGTCATGATGGTTGTTTCTGACACTCTTCTTTGCTTGTTTTTGTTTCACTGCATGAGCTTTGAACATACGTGCTGGTGGCCACATTTCATTGAGGTTGCTATCCTCCTTCTCTTGTTTGTCCGCCAGCGCATACAGCTGTGCACAGGGGAGTTCAGGATTGTCTTCTCCTTCATCAATGACCGGGTTACGCGATAAGGCATCTGCGTTAGCATTGTGTTTTCCAGGTTTGTAAATGATGTCAAAATCATATCCCCTTAGCGCGGCCTTCAGTCTATTGAACCTGAGGTCCGGTTTCTTGGTGGTGTGAAAGTGTTTCAATGGCTCATGGTCAGTGACCACTGTAAAGCGTTTCCCGTAGATGTAGTGCCAGAATTGCTCTTTGGCAAATACTACAGCTAGTAGTTCTTTATCATAGGTCGGATAGCGAAGTTCGCTGCCTTTGAGAGGTCTCGAGGCATAGGCGCACGGCCTGTCCTGACCTAGTTTTCCTTGGCTAAGCACAGCACCCAGACTGTAATCGGAGGCATCCGTTGTTATTATAAATGGTTCGTCTAAATTCGGATTGGCCAATACTGGTTCCGAGCACAGAATATCCTTCATTTTGTCGAAAGCAGCTTGGTGTTCTTCTCTCCAATGGAACTTCACACCTTTGTGTAAAAGTCGCGTGAGAGGTAGGGCAATCTCCGCTGCGTTAGGAATATACATTTTATAGTAATTCCACAAACCCAGAAGTTGCCTAACCTTTTTGGTGGTGGTTGGAGTGGGATACTCTCTAACGGCTTTAAGCTTGCTCGGGTCAACACGTATGTTGCCTCCTCCAACAATGTGACCCAGAACCTTAGCTTCTCGCTTTAGGAATTGACACTTCTTGGGCTCTACAGTTAAGTTAGCATCAATGAGTCGTTGCATGACTCTCCTGAATCTGGTCTCGTGCTCTTGGAGGTTACTTCCAAAGACCATCAGATCGTCTAAATATATGGCTACCTCCTGAGATTGGAGACCTGCCATAGCCAGGGACATGGCTCTCGAGAAGGTGTTTGTCGCCTCCTTAAGCCCCATGGCCATACGTGTATATTCAAAGTGCTGGCAGCCATTCGGTCCAACAGGAGTGCTGAATGCCGTGTATTTGGCTGAGTCAGGATGAATGGGAATCTGATGGAAACCTTGTTTCAGATCCATGACTGTTATGATCTGTGCACTGGCAAGCTGTTGCAGGATATCGCTGGTGAACGGGATTGGCCACGCACTGCCTTCCGTTTCTTTATTGATATCACTGAAGTCTGTAACCAATCTCCATCTTTGCTCCCCATCGGGCCCCGGACTTTTAGGAACAATCCAGAGATTGCTACTAAAATCCGAATTGGATGGAACAATTACTCCTTGTTCGTATAATTTATCTACTTCCTTTAAAATGTTCTCGCGAATGACTCTCGCATAGCGGTGTCTTTTGAAGCGAATTGGTTTATCCGTCTTTAATTTAATTACATGTTGTATAATGTTAGTCGCAGGTAAAGGTTCCCCATCTAGACCGAAAGCCCCAGAAAAATCCGAAATCAAATCTCGCACATGTTCTATTTCTGCCGCATTACAACTGCTAGTGTCGACTAATTTCATAATTTTATCAACCCTTTCCTTCAGCAAATGTGGGTTTTCTAGCATGTGCCTATTACGCACCGCAACATCAATTGGCGTATTCACCTTGTTGTCCGAGAATAGATTCAAAATGTTGACTCTGCTCGTGACACTATCGACATCGTCCTCACCGAGGTCTGCGTCACCAGTAGGTGCAACCGTGTAACAAGGTATTAGATTCACCTGGGGTACTGGTATCGTAACCGGAGTTGTCCCTATGTTCAGGATCTCCGCATATACATGTCCATCATTGCTTTTACCCAAAAAGTTACCAAACAGTAGGTCTGGCCCTAGGTTTTGTAAGGGTACCCAGCCTCCTTTTTCATTGACATTCTTAACTTCCGCAAAGATTATCTGTCGTGTTCTACCTTTTATATGAAAAGATTCCTCATGTTTAAAGGGAATAAATGTATTGTTGCATAATTCTAGACGCTTATGCGCGGCATCGATTCGTGCCTTGTGAGCGTCAATAAAGTCCCAACCGATCAGGCCCTCTACTTTGATGGGGAAGCTGTCGGGGACTATGTGCAACATACAACATACGCCATTATCGGCCTTCACACATACCTTCCCTAAAGTGAAACATGTTCCAGGAACAACGCCTTTAATTGCTAGAACAACAGATCTATCAATTTTTGTAAAAAGCTCGTCTATAATGCTCTCTTTAATTACAGAGATGTCCGAGCCTGTGTCAATGAAAAAGTCAGCCTGATCGTTTGCCAGACTATGACTTTTTAAGGTTATGACGGGAGGTGAACGCCCTGCTTTTGCCAATTTGATGTGGACCTTTTTGATATTGTGGATTTTGGCTTCTATTTTATTCAGACTGGGCTGCTCGTCCTCTGAGGATCGAGTCGAGCAGTCTACGAGTTTAAAGGATTGTTGTTGGGGTTATTTCTGGGTCTGGAATTCGCGTTGTTGCTATCATTGCCATGCACATCTCGATTTCTATCAAAGAAGTTTTGTACTTCCCTGATGTGCTGGTATCTTTCATTGTTGTCCTGCCTATTTTCATTCAAGTATCTCATATTGTCCCAGTTGCGATTGCTACGCCCGTGGCCGTTGTCGTTGTTGGGTCTGCTCCGAGTGTTGCCGTAGCCCCCACGATTGTTGTTGCTATATCCGCGGTGATTGCTATATCCCCTGTTGTGATTTCCCCGATTGTATTGATTGCTGTCATTATTGTAGTCCTGGTCCCTGCGGCTGTTACCCTGATTGTTGTAACCATATGGGGGGTTACTTCGATTGTTGCTGACGTTCCCCTGGTTCCTGTTATCAGTACCGTTGTTATTGTTGTTGGAGTAATTGCGAGGAGTGTTACCGGCTTCTCGGTTACCAAAACTGCCCTGAATATTACTGGAGTTTCTATTGTTTTGGTTGTTGTTATTGTTGCTGCTATCTGAGTTCTGCACCATTTGAGCATTGACGCGTCTGGCATTGATGTCCTTTTCTAGTTTGTAACAATCTTTGAAAATGTGACCTACTTTTTCACAATAATGACAGTACAGTCTTATAGCTTTCCTCTTGGTACAATTTTCAGCGACATGATCCGTGCTGTTGCAGTTTTTGCATTTCGCTTCCTGAATTTCTGGTAATACACCAATGGCTTTGGTGGCCTCAGGCACTTGTTTGTTCGTAGCCGGTTGAGTGTCCAAATAATTCACCTGTGCATACTGAGGTTGACGTATCATCTGGTGAAGTGATAGTCTGGCGCTTTGTTTGCACTCAAAGTCAATGGCCAGACGTATAGCATCATTGAGTGTGTTTGGCCTCTCGCTCCTGACTTGGTGATTGAGCGGGTCACATAGGCCAAACATGAAGTGTTGAAGAGCATCGTTTTGCGCTCCTCTCTTTCTACACTCACGGTCTGCGGATTCCATGTCAGGTGCTGACTCATAAATTGTCAGCAATCTATTGAGCAACTTTTGTACACGTAGACCATAGTCACCTGCCTGTTCGTATGTCTGCTGCGTGATGAGTTTGAGCTGACATAAAATCTCATCAGCCAGACCAATATTGCTGTACTGGAGAATTATGTCACTCAAAAATTTCTCGATTGACGTGTATTGCAAGATGCTAGCTGAGAATCCCTCAGCAGCTCTACCTGTTAGCTTATTGGCTATGGCTAGTAATGCGTATTGTTCAGCTTGCGAGCCATATGTGTTAATAATGCGTCTGATCGCCGAACAGAAGAGATTTAAACGTTCTGGATTTCCATCGAACGTGGGAATAAGGTTTAAGGCCTCTGACAGTGACAAGTTCGATCGCTTGTACATGTCATATTCTATTTGATTGAGGAATCTGTGCGGAATGTTAGGTGTGTCCAACGATGGATTAGAGTATGTTTTAGAGTTGTTGTGTTGGCGAGAGCCGTTGCTCTGATCCAAACTGGTATTGTACCCAACTACGCGAGGATCGGGTGCGCCATTCACATTCTCCGGTGAGTTTTCTGGAGTGTAGAATATCGGCGGAGCCTGTCGCGTGTCCCATGACACTCTCGCGTTCGAAGGTGGCCTTGAGTTGTCGTTGGCTGTCTGGAAGTTGTTGCTTGCATAGTACGCTGTCGATATTCCGGACGTGCCAGTTTCTCTTGTTGGTTCTTGGATCTCAAAGTTCTTATTATATAGCGTCTGCAATCTGCCGTCATTGATGTTGAAGAATGCTTGAGGGCTTTGGTTGATCATCTGCTTCTGCAAATGGCTACCAACGAGTGGATCAGGTCGATGGAGAGAAGTTGCACTAAGTACTCCTGGATCCCGCTGAGTGTGCAAGCAAGCTGGTGGTCGATTGGCCAAAGAGACTATAGCTGTTCGACATGTTGTTTGATGGGGATCTCGCTGTAACTGTCGGTGCATGAGCAGAGACGTCCTTGTATGTCGATGCGGTGTTGAATGCAGAGTCCAACAATTCCGGGTTCAGTCCAGTTTTCTGGGCCAAGGCTCGATTAATTTTACTCCGCATATCTAACAAGTCCATAAATGTGGGTGTTGACGGTCTGTCTTCCTCACGCAGCGGGTGTTGGTGAGGATTCATACTGATTGACGTGGACATAACCGTCTTCGGTATGGCCCCCATGTGTGTCATGGTGTGCGCAGTGGAGGATTGTGTCATACTGGCGTTATGCAATGTAGACCGTATTGGTATGAAGGAACTCGATGTGACAGGTAGTCCTCCACCTATGCCTCCTGTCGCGCCCAGTCCATCTAGCGAATTGCGGCTGCCACTTAATGAGAGCGAAGATCCCAGTGCTAGAGCTCTTCTCTGATTCGAGATATTGTCTGATAGAAAAGAAGCCGCGCTGGTAGTTGCCACATTCAGCTGTGCGAATTCTCGAGCAACGTGTTGCTCGTCCTGTTCCCTATTAATGGAGTAATCAGTAGCACTGACGCTCCTACTATCTGCGCCATCGGCCTTCTCCTTGCTCTTCTTGCTCTTGCTCCATAAATTTGAGAGAGACATGATGGATCACTCAAAGGACTACTTAAGAGCTTATGAATAATTGTGTAAGCCTTAGTCGTGCTAAGTTTTGTAAGGTTTAATTAAAAAAAAATTTTAACTCAAAAAGGAAAGAAAGATAATGAATTTATGGATGAACGTTTTAACTTTAATAGTGTTTATGTTGCTGAAGAATTAAGACTTCAGAAAAGAAAAACAAAGAGTCTACAAACATTTACATTAACTTCAGTGAAGTCAGTTTCATCTACAATAACTCCAAAAGAGAAAGGAAAAGAACAAAAACGAAGGTCACCCGGCGACCGATTCCCGACTCCTAAAAATCCTCAAGCTGCATAATTCAGAGTCTGAGAAGATTCAGAAGCGCATGACTTTCAAGAATTACACTTCCCAATGTAATGCAGTCCTTTTCATATATCTGCTCAGAGTAGCAAGAAAGGTAACTGCCTTAAGTATAACAATTATGTGGCTAATTTTAACAATTGTGAGGAATTAATTCAAATCGCAGTTGAATTCTAACGTGATTATCCTCATCTTCTCATTCAAGACTGAGGGACGCCATTTTAAAAGTTATATCAATGACTTGATTTTTTATCTCTGAAATACGTGTGAGTACTTCCGCTTTTTCTGAGGCAAGACGTGCTTCCAAATCTTCTAATTTTTTGACTGACTTATCTAGAGCTCTGAGGATTGCCCTATTGATGTCCTGCAACGCTTCAATTTTTGTGTCGCTTTCCAGGATACGCTGTTCAAGAGAGCAAAGGACTTCCTGCAAGTCCTCCTGATTTTCAGTGAGGTAGTCTATGCGCTCATTTATCGTGACAATGGGGACCTCCGGGGTATTTGTAAGATCTTCCCCCGGCCAGGGAAAATTCAGTGGCGCAAAAACAGGTGTCATGGGTTATTGACACTTTGTTCCAAAACGTCGATATGTGTATGTTAAACAGATAGGGGTATAATAAGTTGATAGTTGGGCCATCCAAAAATTAGCTGTGTAATTTGTAGCTAAATGCTTAAAAGGTGGTGATGAACTTTACAGGAACATGCACCGTGCGATATGTAAGAGCTACCCAAAGAGTAATGAAGAATTATAGAGAAATCTGTGAAATAAACTATAAGCTGATTGGAGTCCTTGAAATGTTGAATGTCAATGAACTATCAAAATTCCCTTATTACTGTATGAAGTGAAAAGCATGAATGGGCTCTTAAAGTGTAATAAAGAATTTACTAGAAATATTTGAGGTGCCAAATATGAGAGAATAATTACAATGAAAATATATTTGGTTTATTAAGAACATATGAAATGCAAAATTTAAAAGCGTTGCTAAAAGTAAAAGTTAATATTGGGAATATTTGGAGTACTAGATATAAGTAAGTTATTTATAGAAGGTTTTAATGTGTGAAGTGTGTTTAAAGTGTAGAAAGATAGGGCGATAATATCCTAATTGGAAATATTTTAAATGTAAAAAGTCAATGAACTGTTGAAAGGCAACAATGAATTCATTGGAGGCGATAGTAAATCTATGTTATTTATGTTTAAATTTGTGTTTTACTTACAGTTACTAAATCAATATAAATGAACTCTTAGAATATGTTGACTGAAGGTATTTAAGCTATTAAAGATTATGCTGAGTGTTGAGGACACTCAAAGCGTGAGATGTGAGCGAATCTCTAAAATGTCATAATAAACTAGTTGAAAGTTTTCAAGATGCATGTGATAGGATTGTCTAGATAGAATAATGTGATTGTGATTGACGTCTAAGGCGTGCAATCCTGATAAACCAATGTCAAAGAACCGACGAGTTGAATTGAGCTTAAAGAGGGTCTTATAATTGTTTGTTTAAAATATTCAAGATGTTGAATCTAAGAGAGTCCGTATACAATGATACAATCAATAATGTAAAATACGAAATTAAGGTATTATACAATGTGCTAGTAATAGCTTGCAGAGTGTAAAATGCCCTTCATTAATCGAAGCATGAAAATTGTTTACTAAGAATGTGAAATGTCAAAAATAAAAAAATTTATTGAGATGCTAAAGGGAGTGTCTAAGCTGAGAAAATTCCAAGTGTGAGATACCGATAATTAGTTGAATTATAAAATCTATTGATCGAGAATATTCGACGAATCTAATATCGGTGAATAACCAAAATGTGAAGAGATTACGCGTATTTACTAAGCATCTTTGAAATATAAAATATTAATAATTTATTAAGGTACAATAACATTCCCAAAATATCTAATGTCAGTAAATTATTAAAATACAAGAAGTATGTGTATTTGCTGAGAGTGCTAATTATTGATAAAACTGCAATAATCTCCGAACCATATGCGAGTGATGTACAAGCAATGGTGATCGAAAGAATTTGAGTGTCTCGGAAAAAGGTAAATGTGAATCAATATAAACAAAGTTGGTCCTGAAGGTATGTTGTTGTCGATGTATTATAACCAACTTGTCGTAAATAATTTCCTTCGTGAAATTATTCTTTCAAACATCAAAAGTGATTATTGATCTAGGGTCCAGTTTGAAAATAATCTTATCAAAAGTTCGACAGGTATATCGAACAAAAAAGGAGTTGGTACGTGTTGCAGCCAAAGCAAAAACTTGTATTTGCTGTGAAATCTATAACGGCTGACGATTCTATCTCTCTGCGGTGTATAATAATCGACTTCGTAGCTTTGAGAGAAAAAAAATTTAAATACGTCGCGTTAATAGTCTGGAGATAAGACAACAACGACTCGCTTAATTTTCGTTACTCATTGAAAGTCGCTCGCTTTCATGCACAGATCGACAGTGTAAATTCATAAATATAAGTGGAATATTATAATGAAAAGAAATGTATGTATGTATATTTATAAAATTATATAAGTGAAAGTATACCTTGTATTTTGATTGACATGTAAATTCATTGCCAATAATGTAGAAGTCTTTTTTGAGAAAGTATCAGTTGGCTTATGACTGATAAAGGCTCGCTATTTCTATACCATGTCACACGCGCCGGATGCTGAGGCTATTATCTATAAAAGCTAAGGGTCCAATGTTTTGCTGAGGTGGAGAAAAGGGAGCACGAGTGCCAAGAGTTTATCACACCCGCGGTATACAGTGTCGATGGGAAAAATATAATACTTGCACCGAGTCGTACTGAGAAAGAGATCTTATGTTTGCGTTGATGTGGCGAGTGTGTTCCGAGTAGCAACACGATTGTACAAGAATATTCCGTAAGTTAGATTACAGTGCCTTCGCTGTTTGCTGAGTCGATGGAAAAAGAGGCGACGCTGATTTTGTCCGCGAAAAATAATGTGAGTAGTTATTTATCGCAGTAGGTGTCGGTTGCGTTCTCGCAAGTACGACTCGAGCTGCGCCGGATGCTGCGTCTAATGTGACACCCGCGCGATAAGTGGACCGAGAGAAAGAAAATATGATGCGTCGTTGCGTCTCGCTGCTCGCTTGTGGGGAAAAAAAAATAAATAAAAAAAACGGTTGCAAGCTATAAGCTGCTATAATTTTCCTTTTAAATTTTGAATAAACGAACTATGGTGATAATGATGAATGTCGAAACGGCTAAAATCAAAATCGTCAAAACAAGGGGAAAAATCCTCGAAGGTTTCGCGATTATCATTAAATTCGGGAAAAAGGAAAAACACCTGTGAAAGCGACGCGAAAGAGAAGCGATGATTTTAGCTATTACTAGGGAATTGCGCAATTATGTTTTTCATGCCTGTATACAATTTACTGAAAACCGTGGGTTATTTTGCAAAAACAAGGAGGGCAGTCATAAACGTGACAAGAAATCACCGAAAATGTGCGCTTATTCTCAGCATGTTTAAGTGGACAATGAAGTATGCATGTATGTTTATATGTGTATATGATTATAAAAATATAATTGAAAATGTACCTGTTATCATGTAATTTTTCTGAAATGGTTTTTGTTCGTACGATTTTGCGTTGAGCAAAAAGTACAGGGGAACGGAAAACTCCTTTATTATGCCAAAAATTTATATTGCTGAATACAGACGTCCGAAATTATGCGCAATTAATAATATGGGAAATATATATGTTGTCGTATCTATATATATATATATGAAATCTATATATATATATATGAAATATAACCAAAATGTACTTGTCGTGTGTTGAAGTGGACCATAAATGACGACGGTGACATAAGATGCTCAATTACTCAGAAAATGGGTTTCAGAAACGAGTAATTTAAATTATCGTTTGCTGTGAAAAAGAAAATTTGGCGTGTCGAAATGTGACGACGGCAAAACTTATGCCATTTTAAAATTATCCAGATGAAAAATAACGTAGTGTTCAGTTCCAGAAATGTTATGCATTGAAGACTACTAATTGGGACCAAATGTTGTGTTACTTTAGGCTGAAATTTCAAAAGCCTTAGTGTCACATTGAAAGGGGAAAAGAAAACGTATAATTATTAATTACGCCGTCCGACGGCAAACACGTTAATGCTATGTTCTACTGTACGATTGAGAAAAACTAAAAGAAAACAAAAAGTTGATAAAGGGGCGTCTGCCTGTTTACCGCGCTGTCCGACGGCCGACGTATTAGCGTGGTATTGCGTTTACCAGTTAATGAACAAAAATATAAACGGGTTGAAAAAGTACGCTAAATTATGCGTTGCGCCGTCCGACGACAAGCGTGCTGTGTTATGTCTCATAAACGACAAAAATAATATTGGAAGAATTGAAAAAGCATGTGTGAACGTAGAAATTCAATTGAGATTCACACTGAATTTATTCTTAATAAAAAGTTTTTACTGATTTTATTCCAAAACGTAGAATTTTGCTTAAAACTTACACTGAATTTGTTTTTAATATTTCTGCAAAAATCTAAGCTTATATTATTTCAAAACTGTAGCATTCCATTTAAGATTTACACTGAATTTAATTTTAATGTGTATTGCAAAAAAAAAACTTCGCCGATTTTATCTCAAAACTGTGAAATTCGATGGAATTTACACTGAATTTATTTTCTCTAAGCTGATTTTATTTTAAAAACTGCGAAATTTCAATTAAAACTTGCGCTGAATTTCTTTTCAACATATTCCGCAAAAATCTAAACTGATTTTATTTAAAAACAGCAAAATTTCAATCAAAGCTTGCACTGAATTTATTTTCAACATATTCCGCAAAAATCTAAACTGATTTTATTTAAAAACAGCAAAATTTCAATTAAAGCTTGCACTGAATTTATTTTTAACATTTCCGCAAAAATCTATACTGATTTTAATTTAAAATAGTTGAATTTCAATTAGAATTTGCACTGAGTCTATTTTTAACATATTTTTATAAGATTTTATGCTAATTTTGGTTGAAAAATTATGCAAGAAAATTACCGCATGGAACCGGTGGAAATAAGCGATCCCCAACCCACGGGAGATAAACAATGGAATATGTATATTAGATGTAATAAACTCTTACCTTAATGTGGCTGCGATGAAGTGGATAATCACTGTGTACACCAACATTATGTTTCTTTTTGTGTAATCAAGGTCCCAGACTTCCTTCCTTCAAAAATATTTTCCCGCTGCTTTTTTTTGTGTAAGGCCTGGGACTTCCTTCCTTCCAAAATATTTTCCAGTTTTTGGTGTAAGGCCTAGGACTTCCTTCCTTCAAAAATTGTATTTGGTCGTGACCAGTGGTTATGTTGCTCTTCACTGCTGTCACTGGCTGGTGTGTTGAAAGACCACGCGGAAAAGTGCTCGCGACGTACTAGCGTTCCGATCACGAGAGTGTACACAACCACCAGGGATGCCAGTGTTACGTACGCTGGTGTGTGTACGTGGTCGCGGGTTCGGGCGCAAGGAAAAACACTGAGATGATGATTGCTGCGTGCTCTTTATTTCGGTGAGCACGAGAGAGAGAGCAGCGAGAGCGAGGTGTTGCTCGCCCGACTGGTCCGTGGCAACTGCTATTGTGCACCGCAGCTCGCAAGAAGCTGCGCTGCACCGGACGTACCTTATCGCAAAGCGATAACGCAAGTCCGCGGCGAGGGCTTGGGATTCTCCGAATCCACGAGCCGGAGCCGTCGTCTTTTGCCGAGCAGTGCGACGCTTGCACCGTCAGCACTGCACGTGCGGTTCCCCATCGTGGGAATCGACGTGCGCCGACGTGCAGCACGTCACACTTGTAATGCAAGGGCAAAGGGCAATTCTCATCTAAGACATAAGGCAGGGTTCCGGTATCGCGCCAGGTCTTTATCTCGGCCTTAACCGCTTGCATCAACTGACGATTGCCCAACCGATGCACACAGGTCCAGAGTTTACAGGCCCCTGGGAGACCCCAATGGATGAGGTTATAGCTATCTAAATAACCGTCTTCCGGATGCTTGGGTGTTAGGGACGCATTCCCTGCGAAATAGAAGGTAGGCGAATTAATCCCGTGAGAAGGTCTTATAGCCAAATTGCGGCAGGGATCTATATTCCAAGGTACGGAAGAGAGCCGCTTCTTCAGAACACTAGCCGATATATTCATCGCATACAGCGGAAGAGATGGCGACTGCCGGTACCGCCGCCCATGGTGTGATAACACCACAGTAACATGCGCATCGCGATCGGAAAGCGTGCCGAGAGACTCGGACACCAGCAGTCAGCAGAGCCTTCTGGTACTTGCCGAGATCGGGAGGTGGACGCGAATCAATCGCATTGCGATACTAAAAGGGACAGAGTTATCATCGTTAATAATCAAGATCTAAGAAAAAAAAAAACAAAAAAAAACAAAAAAAAACCAAATACGAACCATAGCGAAAACTACAGAAGAAGAATAGAACCCAGGAGACACAGAGTCTGACGAAGAAACAGAGTAAAGAGCCAGAAAGCGGAGATAGTATGCAAAAGAAAGCAGAGGAAGAACATAAACACCAGGAAACAGAGCCCTCATATGATTGAAACAAACATAATACAATTATTAACCGTGGATCACCAGCAGGAGCACGCCTTAGCAAGACGCTGAAAATCACGAGCACTCTGAAAGATAAATGGGGAAGCTTAAAGTTATAAAAAGGTAAAGTATTAATCACAAACCCAGTATTGTCTTGTTACGTCCAGACTACTCTTAAATAAATAGTTATGAACGTAGTGATAGGTGTAGTGGCAAGGCTGTAAAGGATATTAGTTCGCGCCTAACACTCTCACTGTTAGTCAAATAAATGAGAAACTTACCTTTGAGTGCAGTTGCCAGTATGTAGACTTGAGCTCGTGTTGGGTAGGATAGAATGTTATAAATAACGTTCACGGCACAAATAAGTTTCACTGTAACGACGTAATTTATTCCACTAGCGTTAGCAAATTAATTACAATATTACTCGACGATGACGAGAATAAAATAAGGCAGATGTATTTAAAGTTATGACTGTTTTCACGTATGAGCTTCGCCGATTGTCGAACTGACGTGTACGGAGCCCGTGTCTGGTAACGAACTGCCGATTTGAGTACATGCAAGCTTTTTTAAAACCTCGTTAGTATGGCAATACATAAAAAGTGGCACTCGCTTATGATACACGAATTGCAAGTCGGCTGATTCGAGCAGTGACATGCTTTCGGCAAGGGTGGAAAACAGGTCGCCTCACGCACAATGCATTTTCTTTCGGAAGGCTTGAATTCATCATCTGTATTCTAATAAGCTCCTAATTTGTCTCATAAATTTCTTTTATCTTCAGTTCGTAGACCTGGCAATATACACAGGGCTGTTAAAGCGAGCGAAACGAGAGAACTTGCCGTGCCCGTTCCTCCTAAAGCGGGTTGTCGTCGCTACAAATCGAATATGTGTAGGTATGGTATATTACCCTTGATTTATATCCTTGACTCACGGTATGAACCCATGTACATTAACACATCACTTAGGAAATAAGTGAATATTATATATATATATATTATATATATATATATTATATATTCTTATTATATAATTATTTTGTGTAACTCCCCCCCGCACCCCATACCCCTCCTCCCCCCCCCCGCAGAGCCCCCCGCAGCCCGCCAGCGACTTTTTTGTAAATAATAAATTTGTATTTGTTATTTGATAAATTTATATTTTTTCCACACCACCCAGGAGGTAAATATACAGGTGCGTTTTTTTTTATATTTATTGTTTTATTTTTTTCATTGGAAGAAAACAATAATTCTTACAACGTTTTTTCTTTGCTTTTGTATTGCTGACACTTTGATTAAACTTAAATATCTACCATTATGCGTCAAAGAGTTCTCAATTTCCTACTCCTTTTGCATGCTTAAAAAAGGGTCTATTCATGCACGTATCATAAAAAGTACGGTGTTCAACAAGGGGGGGAGTGGCTTTTTCAGACTCGGGTGATATTTGTTAGATAAATGAGGTAAAGCAGAGGATTAATGTTTNGAGCGATGTGCGAGACTCGTTTAGTCTCGACACCGCAAGTAGTCATGTGACTCACACTCATACGCGAGAGGGGATACTTGCATGTGTGCGTTCCCTCACACACTCGTTAACGCGCTCACTCATTCTAGCACGAACTATACTGTACATACAGTCAAATGTACTATATTCTCAATAATATTATAGTTAGCATTATATACGCTAGGTATAAGTACCTCTTGGCGCGAAACGCGAGCGCTGCCTACCGGATTCTTTTTGCAGTTTCAGGGTGTTGCATACAGTTAGTTGCATGCAATCAGATGGAGATTCAACTCGTTTTTTTAAAGCTTTTGGCGATAGATTAGACTATTTGGTGGTTCTAATAATAAAAGTTGGAGATCAAGAAACGTTCTATGTACTTTTTAACCTTCGTCAACTGTTTTTCTCTTTCAAAAGTTATGTATATCTATATCGATGATGTATATAGATATACAGTGTGCTGCCTGCAACACCCCGATTATGCCAAGAAGGCGGCGGAAAATTTTCACAGTTTCCGTACACAAATAACTTTGATATGACAACTTATATGAAAAAAAAAAAAAAAAAATTAAACGTCTAATAAAAAAGGACCACAGTGTAAGTATATTATATTTCTGATTTTTCAATATTAAAATGTTTAGCAATCTATAATTATATTCAATTAAAAATAACTTACATACGTATAGTTTTCTGAAGATATTCAGTCAGCTGATACCGTGGAAAATTCAACACTGGAAAATGTTACGCAAATAAATATATTTCCATCAACCAAAGATATTGGACGTCAAAGTGACGAAGTAGATGACATTTCAGATTCTGATAGCGATGATATGAATGAATTTTCAAACGTGAGAATCTACCTATTATTTTTACCATTAATATTTTAATAGTATACATTTTAAATTCACTAAGGTAGTAACGTTGTTAACTAAATACTGTAGAGATAAATAAAATTTAATATATTGATTCATATTGGTCTGAGAATCGCGTTTCCAGTGACAGTAATCCTTGAATTGTATGAAAACTACGGTTAAGATTTTGTTAAAAATGTTTGTAGTAATAGATAAATGTTTGAAGAATGTCTATCATTTTTCGAAAACTATGATTAGGTAGACAAGATAATTAGAAAGAATTGATTAAAAGCGAAAATAGTCACAATCAACCTCAATAAATAAGTCAAATCGGCTTCTGTTTAGAATATTTATTAATAACTAGGATGAATAGAATCAATGCCAGTGCATAATCGTTATTTGGTGTCAACCAAATACCTTCAATAAAGAAAAAAGAAAAAGTGTGCTGATTTCGACTAGGAATGTAGCAACGGTACTACCTTAACAGATTCAGTGCTGTTTTTTGACGTCAACCCTGGTAAAAATGAAATGATGTAAAACTTGGAATGTATATTATGCTTAAAATATTTGTTTTTGAATAACTTCAAAGCTATCACTTTCGTTTGTACCAGGGATTTCATTGAATATTTCTTTTATTTATTATTAAAATTTGTATTATATTAATTAACTATAAATATTATTGTTATTCCTCTCCATTATAAACTTGTACAATATCTTTACTCCAAAAATAAGAGGGCAACCCTTAATGGAAAATTAATTCAAAAACACAAAACAACAATATTGCTGGCAACGTTTCGTCCCTGGTGGGGACCTTATCAGGCCTTTATTAACAAAAAATAATACAAATACAATAATACTTTGCAACATATGTATGCGACACTAGTAGTATACCCCGGACTATGGCGCGCCAAAACAAACCCCCACCACCTGCCCATGGTGAGGTGTCTGTCTGACGCGCCATAGTCCGGGGAGTGGGGGAATTGATTTCGATGGGGGTGTGATGGGTCGGGGGAATGAGGGAGTTGATTATACCTTTATCCCCCCCCCCCCCATATATATTTCCATACATTCACACACACACATTAATTTTTAATTTTTTAATAAAAAATACATATAAATATATATATATATAATTATTTTATAAATAATATTATTTACCTCTAATCGCGGTAGATAAAGCGCCTTTTAGGCTCTCGCTCCTTGGCCCTCAAATCTGTCGTCTGTAGAATACACCATACAGTCACACTTAAATATAACACAACGTACTTCGCTTTCCGTCCACTTTTTAATTTTGGAGTTGTCAAATGTTTTTTACGCCATGTTACACCCCACCCGAAGAGCAGGGGGGGGGGGGAGAACGTGTGGAGTGCACCGTACGTTTGGACAATGTGGTGGCCCTGAAAAGGGCCGCTTGATATATCGTGTAAATTTAGAGTCGACGCTTGGGTCGGGTCGGCTCGCGTAACGAGGACGGCGATTTAACTCCCTCACGGAGTTAACACGGCTGTTGCTTCTGCTCCGAGGGGCGTCGTTGGTGACGTAGAAACGTACGCCGAGGATCATCCTTCCTGTCGCGAAACCCAGCTTCCTTCGTACAGCGGTGAAGCGACGAGTGTCACGCAGGTCCGGGTATGAAAACGTCTTTCTCGGTCCTGGCCTGACGGGGGACTCGATCACGTATGCCCCTCGAGGCACGCTTGATGATCGAGGATGCGTCGCGAATCCGAGCCGTTGGCGCGGGGCAGACGGATTCTTGAGGCGGCTGCTCTGGCTGATGGTAGTAGAGCCGGTGCAGGAGAAGTTACTTCTTGCCGGCGGGTGATGCAGAGTGTTGTCCACCACTCAAGTCGTCGTCCAGGGTAGGGTGCAGCTCGAGCACATCCTCGGTCCGGTTCCTCAGCAGCGACTAGCTGGGTGGGGTACAACCCACAACCGCGGCCAGTCGGCGAATACCCTTTACGGTAACGGCGGCGAATGAAAATTACGTTGTGCGTCTGAATGTACGACCAAGGCACAATCGTACGGATTGGCGACGGCGATGTAGGCGTGGCTTCTCGCGCTAGAGGTGGTGGAGTGTTGGCCCTCAGGCGGTTGCGTTTCCGTAGAGGCAGGTAGCTCCAGGCAGCGGTCCCGGAGGGACGATGCAGCGCAGCTGGGTGTCGATGCGAGGGCGAGTGTGAGAGGGTCACGCCAGATAGAAGCTGGTAGTGTTTTTGGCGGTCTTTCGCTCTTCCGTCGATTCCGTAGCTGTCTCTCCTCTCGAACGGGAGCGTGATCGGTGATTCGCCACCATGTGGTGCGTTAGCTTGGAACGTGTCAACTGGTCTTCCACCGCGTTGTTACAGCTCGCAATCGCTGTTCCGGTCGAGAGCCGATTCGACGCCTCCTAGTCCGCCGCCTAGACGGTGGTCACCAGCGGCCGCGTTTCGGATGGACGTCGAGCGCTAGTCGCCGTCAGGGTACGGCGTGTAGCTCGCGAGTCGTGACTGACGAGGAAATCCGGGAAGAGGTGCTTCACCGGTCGACCGCTCGCGTTGACTGCTCGAGACGAACTGCCGGCTCGGTGGTTGGCTCGTAATTAGCCGGTGAAGCGGCGGACCTCAGAGAGAGGCCGTGATCGAATCGCGTGTATGTCGACTGCCGTTGAAGATGCTAGGAAGCGAGGCTTCACCGGTCCGACCTTTCCGCCCGGAGTCCACGCGAGTACTGCCCGTTCGTCTGCGGATGCGGGGCTATATCCACGGAGCGCGGACCAGAGAGAAGACCGCGAGAAGTTGGCGAGTTCGCGCGCCTGTAGAGCACGTCTTCGGAGCCGGCGGACGTCAACGAGAGACCTCAACTCGTTTGCTCTCGTTTCTTCGTCGTAGCGGAGGATGGGAGCGTCGGGGGGTAGAGAAAAAGTCCAGAATTTAGTTGACGTAAGTATATTCTCCAAAATCCCTAGGCTGGCTATCCGAGGTGATATCTACCGGACTCAGAGGTCGAGAGACGGCAGTGGGACGATGCTCACCGGTAGGGCCGGGAGCAGACGTGTCGCGAGCGGGATCGCTCCTGCTTTTTACTCTCGTGGAGCAGCCGCCGCGTAGGTAGTGGGGGTTTCGTTGCGCATCGACTCTGTAGGTGGCGGTAACAGCCAAATTATCTGTTGTCTGGCTGCGATTTGACACACAGTTACTGCTCTTTCGAAAGGTATTGAATGTACCAGATACATACGATAAATGATCCGGCCACATCAATACCTTAACGGCACCGAAAATTTAAACTCCACAACGTAGGGTTTGGCATCGTATGCGAAGGCGAACGAGCATTAACTGCCGCCTTAATAGATCGGGAAGTGGTGTGGTACCCAAGCACTAGCACTGTATCTGCTGCTCGACGGTTCTTCATCAATCTCCAGATCAACAGCAGCAGCATTTTTCGGTCGTCCGGCAGGCATAATTTAGACACAGATAAAACACAGATTTAAACACAGATTAAAAACTACATATAACTGTCACGATGACTTTTTTTTTTAAACTAAATCTGCTGTTAATTTTGCTCTTTTTTTTATCAACACCCCGGGCACATCCAAATTTTAAATTTTATATTGTAGCTCCAGCGTACGGCTTGTTTTTCTGTCGGATAATATCCTTTCGCCACACACAAAGCACCTGTCTTTACGTCACCGGTTTTGTATTGTTTGCAGCACTATTAAATTGCATACGGTGATGGCACTAAATATTGATCCTCACTATCTGATAATTTCGCTGTCCACTTCGTAGCCCGATAGTCGTCGCACAATGCATAGAGTACACACCCGTTGACTTGGAGATCGGCGCCTCGGTAATCTCTCATGATTATCCGAAAAAACAGTTAGACCAAACACTGGATGCATGCTCTCTTCCAGAGGCATGATAGTGCGACACTTTGTAAGCCCTCGAAACACCGTGCGATCCCACGCTCACATCTTACTCACTCTCGTTTTGCTGATGCTCCAAAAATTCGGGAACAATGCCGAGTCGCAAGACATTTGCACGTGCATTAGAGTATGTACTATGCAAGCTGCATCTTCTTACTCATCCTCTTACTCGTATAGTTGTACAGCCGCTATATTAGTCATACTCTTTTTCGCTGGCCAGCAGAGAAAAGAAATTCGGCAACGATACTGCCCAAGACATTCACACGTGCATCTCTAGTATAACCATGCAGCTGCTTTATGAGTCATTATTCTTGTGAAAAAATAATTGCACGTGTCAAGCTTAGTGC